>CM039521.1:12684109-12780570 GCA_022433055.1 Begonia peltatifolia
GAGGAGAAATGTGGTGGATGGAGGATTGGGGTTTTAGGTTTAGAGTGTTTATTGAGTGTAAGGTTTATTTTGTCAGTTAGTGAGGGTAAATGCGGAGGAATGGTGGGAAAGTGAGCGAATTCGAGCGGGGAATCGAGAATGTAGGATTTTAAGCACTAATATTGAATCTGTTGAGAATTTTCGGCCTAGTTATGGACCCTCATTTTAGAAACCCTTTTGGTAGGGTAAACTAGGTTACGATTGGAGCGTTTGGCTGCTGGAATCATTCGATTTCGATAACCGATGCAAAAGTTATGCGCGTCGAAAGATAAGTTGAATTTCGATCTGAGATAGTTTGGTGAACGATTTTGGTGAGTTTGTGCAATGTTGTGCTATTATGGTGATTTTAGCGCGTAAGTACAATAGTGGGATCAGTTCTAATGGGAAGATTGTTTTTGTTGTAGGTTGAGAAGGTTTTGGATGAGACGAGCACCACGGACAGCTAGGACGCCAGGTAAGTAGTGTATGCATGCGTTTTGTCCATGTGGGCCTACACCAAGGAATGTTAGGTTTTGTGGGTTGATTGTGATGTGCATATGTATTGTTCGACATGCATCATGCTTTTGAAACAGGAACGAAAATGAATTTGTCCATTGATTTACGTGCGAGTGTGAAGTGTGAGGTGTGGCGAGGATGATAGGTGTGTGGGTAGCTAGGCCCCGTTGTCGGAGAAACTGGGACGGTGGTGATGTGCTAGGATCTAGTGTGGTGACTGCATCCAGCCTCACCTTAGGATGGCTGCTGCGGTGTGCGTGTGGTGGTGTGCAACTATGGCCTCGTTGCTGGAGGAACCAGGACGATGGCGACGCGCCAGGGGGTGGTGTGGCGAGTGCGTATAGCCGCACCCTGGAATGGTTGTGGTGCATAGAGTGACGCGTTGGTACGGATTGAGTTTCTCGTTGCTGTAGAAACCGGGACAATGGCGACGTGCTAGGGTGTGAGGTGGCGAGAGAGTCCAGCCTCACCATGGTGCTGCCATACCACGCGGCACGAGTTGTGACAACATGAGCGAGAACGTAGAAATTGCATGTGATAGAATTGCATTGTCGTTTTACGTTTCATATTGCACTGCTTACTGAGCGTTAGGGTTATGTTGTGTGTTCCGTGATGTAAGTACAGAGATCCCTGAAGGTGAGTTGCCAGAGCCTAGACAGTACAAGTAGGCAGTTGGCAGCATACTACCGTGTGCCGGCAGGTGGAGTTTTCCAAGGCTAATCGACCCGTGGGGCGAGGTGAGACGGGGTTCTTTGTAGTGAGTTTTGTGGAGTTTATGCTGAGTGTATAGGATTTGAGGCATAGATTGGTTTGGGTGTCCATAATCGGAATTGATGTGTAGGTATATTTTGTAATTTGTTGGAAATGATTATATGTATGGTTCAGATTTCAATCGGTTGTTTTTATTCGGAAAAGTTTTCGTGTCATTCTTTCATAGAACTGCTATTATTTTTGGATTGCAGGTGTGAAGTGTCGACCGAAATCCATAGGTGTCGACCGGTTAGTGTAAATTGGAGGGTGAGTGTTGACCGCAGGGTTAGACCGGTGCGGGCATAGAGGAATGAGGTGCCGACCGGCGACCGTAGGTGTCGACCGATTAGTGCAAATTGAGCGGGAGTGTTGACCGCGTAGGTCAACCTGCGCAGGCAGAGAGGGTCAAAGTGTCGACATGCGAAACCAAGTATCGACCACTCTCTAAGCTGAACATAAAAGTGTTGACCGGTGATTACTAGTGTCGACCGACGTGAAGACCCGAGGGCAACTCGGTGTCAACCGGCGTTCTCTAGTGTCGGCCGATAGAAACCCGAGACGACCCAAGTGTCGACCGACGTTTACAAGTGTTGACCGGTCCCTGTATTTTTATGTTAAAAGTTGAAGTTTACTTAAACTGATTTTAAATGAGTTTTGTGCTGCGACTTTCTTAAATATTTTTTTCGAGGGCATCGTTTTGAGTCGAAGAATGGAAAGTTTTAAATTTTATATGAATTTTTTCGGGCTGACAAACGAGCATACGTTTGGCGACCTGGGTCCGGAGACGACTCAGGGGCGTCAAAGATGTGGTATCAGAGCAGTGAACGTACAAGAAACGGCTAGGTCTTTAGGGCGTTACAATTTCAGTTTCTGTCAATCCAGTGTGAGTGCTTGGTGGTTTTTGAATTTTCGATTGATTCAGATTGGTTTCTGGGGTGATTAGGAGATAGAAGTAATGGTGTGCAGGCTCAGGGTGATGAGCTCTGAATTTTGAGGAGAACCGAGAATATTGAGCTGTAACTTGGAATTTTTTGTATTTGAAATCTCCAATAGTAATTAGATTATGCTTAATAGGTTAGAGTGTGATGCATTGTTGAGTAATTGAGTGAGTTTTGGTGGGGGGAACAAAGAACAAGAATTTTTGGCATTTTAGTGTGAAATCTAATTCTATTTTTTGGTGTTTTAACCAAGCTATATTTAATTGTTTTAAATTCTGTTTTGGTAATATTAAATTAGGTTATGAGTGTAGCGTTTAGCCACTAGAATCGAGTGATTTGGATAACCGACGCAAAAGTTATGCACGTTGGAAGGTAGGTTGATTTTTGGCAAAAATTCAGGTTACCGAGCCGTCTTAGTTGGGTTTTGGTGGAGTGAGTTAGTAGACGTAATTTTAGTACATGGAATGAGTTGTGAGATGAGTTTTTAATGTGATTTGGTTATGTGATAGGTTGAGCCCGAGATAGTGATAGAAACGTGCACCACGGAAAGCTAGAACGCTAGATAAGTAGTGTAAGTAGTGATTGCATGTGCATTGCCCTCACATGCCTACACCATGGGACGTTAGGGTGGTATTATGTGTTTTGCCTGTTTTTGTTCAGTCATGCATCATGTTTTGAAAAGTGTAACGAAATTGAATTTGAGCATGGTTTTATGTGTGAATGTGAAGTGTGATGTGTGGCGGTGAGAACGATATGTGTGTGGGCTGCTTTGGCCTCGTTGCTGGAGGAACTGGTACAATGGCGATGTGCCCCCGTGTGGCGAGTGCATCAAGTCTCACCCTGGGATGGCTGCTACGGTGTTTGTATGTTGGTGAGCAACTCTGACCCCGTTGCTAGAGGAACTGGGACAGCGGCGACGTGCTAGGGGCTGGCGTGGAGAGTGTTGCGCCCAGCCTCACCCTGGAATGTATGCGGTGTGTGGAGTGATGCGTGTGTACGGTTTGAGGGCCTCGTTGCTGGATGAACCGGGACGAAGGCGACGTGGCAGGGTGTGAGGTGGCGAGAGAGTGCAGCCTCACCATGGTGCAGCTATACCACGGGGCACCAGTTGTGACAACATGAGCTTGACTGTAGAAACTGCATGTGATAGGATTGCATTGTTGGTTTTACGTTTCATATTGCACTATTTACTGAGCGTTAAGCTTATTTTGTGTGCTCTGTGTTGTAGGTGTAGAGATTCCTGCTGGTAAGTTATGAGAGTCCAGGCAGGACAAGTAAGCAGTTGGCAGCGCACTACCGTGTGCCGGCAGGTGGAGTTCGTCATGGCAGCCCGACCCGTTGAGTGAAGCCGGATGGTAGGTTTTGGGGTTTGTATTTTGTGGAGTCCAAGTCAAGTGTATAGAATCTGTAAGTATAGGTTGATTTGTACGTTAATGGTTGGGATTGGTGTATAATCCTGTTTTTTAAAATACTTGAGGAATTTTCGTCTTGAAAATAAAGGTCTTTAATTTGTGGTTTTAATCATGGAAGTTTTCACCGTTCGTTTTGTTTGCAACTGGTGTTATTTCTAGACTGTTGGTGCAAAGTGTCGACCAATGTACATAGGTGTTGACCAGTCAGTGTAAAATGTGATGTGAGTGTCGACCGCATGGTTTGACCTATGCGGGCAGAGAGAAATAAAGTGTCGACCGTTTAGTGGAAAAATGGAGAGAGTGTCGACCTCGGAGTTCGACCTGTGCGGGCAGAGAGAAGTTAAGGGTCGACCGATGTCTATAGGTGTCGACTGGTTATTGTAAAATCAATGAGAGTGTTGACCGCGGGGTTCGACCTGTGCGGGCAGAGAGTATTGAAATGTCGACCGCTTTTCATTATGTGCGTAGAAGTGTCGACCGTGAACTTTGATCGTAGCGGGCAGAGAGTATTAATGTGTTGACCGGTGTTTACAGGTGTTGACCGGTAGCTCTTTTTATAATGTTTTGAAAAGTGAAGTGTCATTTAAACTGATTTTGATTGAGTCTTCCGCTATGACAAGTTTAAATGTTTTCAAAAAGTGCTGATTTAAGTCGAGCAACAAAAGTTTTAAATTTTATACGAATTTTATCGACGTGAGTAGTAAGAGTATGGCTGGTGACCCAGGTCCGGGGATGTAACACCCCGAGAAACCCCGCGTTCCCGTTGCGCTACAGTGCAACTACACACTACAAGTACACTAACACTTGACATAACTCACTCAATTTATTACCCCTTTCATTTTCGAATCACTTTCAAAAGAACATTTGTGAGTATGAAAAATTTTCGACTCGATTCGAAAACAACTCGCGTCCCGAAGAGGTAACATGAAGTCCTTAATATAAAAATACACAGCGGAAAAGAAAAACCATTTAAAACAGTTTAGATAAAACGGTAAGACTTGAAATCTTAGAAACGAAACCAACGCCCCCCTAGAACTACACAATCCGGGACCGCGCACTCACGTCCCCACTTCGACACCCCGCGTGCACTCTCGCAGTGCCGCACGTGCCAACTACACATCACTATGTCTCGCGCACGCTCACAGCGCTGCGTGCCCCACGCACCTTGCCACTATACAGCACGTCCGCGCGCACGCCCTCACTTGGCGCCGCACGACCCGTGAGCACCCGCAGTGCCGTGTGTCCCGCGCTGCTGCGATCACGCCACACTCCCACGCTCATCTACCCTTCTTTAGGATTCACTACTCACATCTCAACCCATTCCTTATTCCCTCGACTCCTTACCTCTCTCCCGAAATTTCAGCAGAGTAACGGCTAAAAACTGACTATCCTAAAATTTAAAAACCTTGCACACAGCTAACCAAACTAACAGTGTCTATCTATCCATCATCCAGAAAATCACCATAATCAAATCAGAGTATGAGGACAACGAAAATCCATCAAATACAAATGAAGAAAGTCCCTAGTATAGAGTAATATCATACTCTAACATGAAAAATATCTGCGTACGTCACAAAAATCACACGCACTCCATATACCTATACACTGACACATATACACCTCTTCTTATCGACTGTACATAATCATCACAAAAGAAGAAAACCTCTAAAACCAACCATGCCACGACCTACCAACTCCACGGGTCAGGTCGCCATAACAAAAATCCGCCATCCGGTGCTGTGGTCGCACGCCGCCAACCATCCCACGCCTCTGGACTAGGCACTCGAGGCTCACCAGCAGTATCGTCAGCACCTACACCATAGAACATACAACATAAGCCTAACGCTCAGTAAGTAATGCGATATGAAAGTAAAAGCCAACGATGCAATCCTATCACATGCAGTCTCTACACTCACACTCATGTTGTCACATCTGTGATGCGTAGTGCAGCCGCACCAAGGTAAGGAGGAACCTCACGCCACCCTAAACCTGGAGACGTCGCCACCGTCCCGGACTCCCAAGCAACGAGGCCCATAAGCTACACACACGCATCACCACACGGCAACCACATCAGGGTAAGGGTGTACCTCGCGCTACTCTACATCTTGGCACGTCGCCCCCGTCCCAGCCTCCCTAGCACGGGGCCACAGTTGCCACACACACACGTTTCGCGACAGCCCAGCCGGCCCACCCCTCGAGTAGGATCTGCGACTGGTGTTGCACCGGCTCACACACTAGTAGGATCCGCGGTACCGCTGCCCATATCCTCACCGTCAAGACATTCACGCCGTATGACGGCCCTGCCGGCCCACCCCTCGAGTAGGATCCGCGACTGGTGAAGCACCGACCCGCACACTAGCGGGATCTGCCGTACCACCGTCACACGTCTCACCTCATACATCAAAACATGCTAAAAATCATTTTCGTTCCCGTTTTTAAAAATATGATGCATGTCAAACAATACGCACGCAGAACACAATCAATCACATAAACCCTAAAGTTCTACAGTGTAGGCCCACTTGGGCAAAACACATGCATGCACTACTTACCTGGCGTCCTAAGCTCGCCCGACGCACAGCTTCGCCAAAAGAAAGCCTCAACCTAAAACACAATCAATCTCCCATAAGTATTTATCTCAAAATTCACCAAATAGCTAAAAATAACCTTCCTTAACTACACTCATGAAATTCCAACTAAAACGGTCCATTGGTTTGGTTTGGCCGAAAACCAACCCAACATTTGGATGCGCATAACTTTTGCGTCCGTCAACGGAATCGAACGATTCAAGTGGCTAAACGTCCCCTTAGGAACCTAGTTTAACATACCAAGACGGATTTTAAAACGGTAAGCTGCAGATAGGCGAAAAACGCTAAAAACTAAATTTGCCATTTTTTATAAAATTTCAACCTTTGTTTTTCTTCAACCAAAACTCACTCAATTCAGTTTTACGCACCAAAAACAGACATGCCACTATCACACGTCGAAATTCCATGAAAAACGGTCACTAGTTTGACTTGGACAAAAACCCGACATAAACTTCCGACGCGCATAAATTTTGCGTCGGGTATCAAAATCGAACGATTGCAGCGGCCACACGTTCCTCCAACAACCTATTTTAACCCACAAAAATAGAATTTAAAACGATCAGCCGAACGTAGGCCGAAATAGCCAAAAATAGATGCTGCCCCAAAGCCATAAACGTCCGATTCTTGATTTAATTTCTAATTTCACAACTCCTATGCACAATTAGTCGTATCCCACTTATACATTCCAGCCAAGTTTGCCAGAATTGAAAGGAGGCCGAGCACCAAACTCGGCCAACAACAGGGAAACCGACAGGGCTTGCCTTCGGTTTTCCCCCTCCAAATTTCTGGCACTCCGGCTCAACACTTCAGCCAGAATCACCGAAAATGGAGGGAGGCCAAACCTTACACTCGGCCAAACCGGACAGAACAGCAGAGGGCGGAAGAGAGGCTTACCGAGCAAATGGAGTTCTGCACACAACGGAAAAGAAGAAATATTCTAGTAAGGCGCCCAAAACGTCGGTGGCAGAATTGGCCGGCAACCCGCCCTTCGCGGTCGTCGGCATAACACGCTTGGGCTCACTATCTTAAAACATTCGAGCTACAGTAACTAAACGACCCCGATCGCCGGAGAACAAACACTCGGCCGCGGTTTCGCTCACACCCTCCAGCTCGACGTCAACCGATCAAAGATCACACCTCAACTCTCGATCGCCCTCTCTCCCTCGTGTCTCCCTCTGCTTCCCTCGAGTGGCAAGTGAAAACAGCCGAATGTCTCCTTCCCGAATCCATTCGGTTGTTATGTTTTTTCTTTTTTTTTAAATACCAAATTACAAAACTGCCCCCACGTGTTTAAATCTTCTGTAATTTTGTTCATTTCTCAACCTCCCGACTTTAAATTCTGAAAACTATCGCAAAAGTAGGCTCCGAGTCCTATAATTTAAATTTTTCTCGTTGAAATATTTCTCAAAACTCCGACCGAGATTAAACTAAAAATTTCAAAAATTAAAAATTAAAATTCGAAATTTCTGGGTTATTACCAGGGATGACTCGACGGCTCTGCAGGGGTGGTGGTAACGAAGTCTAAGTTGGAGATCGTATGGGTTTCTGAGACGTTACAGTTATGGTATCAGAGCTTTTACCCAACCGGAAGTGTGGCTGACAAGGATGTCGAGCCGCTCAGAGGAGGGGTGAGATTGTGAAGGCAAGAGGGTCTGTCACAATTCCCACACCGCTTGGTGGAAAGATAAAAGGGGACGGTTAGTAGGAAGGAAGAAGGTAGGTCGCGAGTGTCAGAGCCACGGGGTCGACGTCATTCGATGGATCTCTAATACCAGCAGCCGCTACATAGAAGTGCTCTGCCAACTGTAAGTATTTCATAAAACCCTAGTAGTTTCGTTTTAGACTCACTGGATGGTGTGGTGTATAGGTTTAGCGTTATGGTTAAGACGCATAGAGCTGGGGACGATATGCATGACACTGTTAAGTAACTTACGGAGTTAGTCAACTGCCAGTCTCAATAACTATATCGGTTTATGAGTACGGAGGACCAGGGCCAGTATAGTGCCCAGAGTTTGACGGATCATGGGGGTGATAGGTTGCACAGGCTCAGACCCCCAGTGTTTGACGAATCATCTTCGGATCCACTCAGTGAATAGGAGTGGATTAGTAGTATGGAAGACAAGATGGATTACGCCATGGTCGACAATCAAGACAAGGTATCTAGTGCGGCATTCCACCTTGACAAGGATGCCCAATTTTGTTGGGATTCAGTGAAGGCAACCCACGATGTGAAGGCCCTGACATAGGTATAGTTTAAGACGGTGTTCTTTGGCAAGTATTTGAGCCACTCGGTCAAGATCTAGAAGATGGTGGAGTTTGCTCAATTAAGATAGACGAGTACGGTGGCCGAGTATGTGAGACAGTTTGAGGCGCTATCTCGGTTTGTCAGACACTTGGTGAGCCTAGATGAGAACAAGGTACACCACTTCGTGCAGGGATTAAAGCCAGATGAATACATGGGCATGCGAATAGTAGAGACGTGAGAGGTGCCCTATGAGGATGTTGTGGCCAAGGCCTTGGACATTGAGGAAGCTGGAATGAAGCTTCCCAGCTACAGAGAACTGCCCAAGGAGCAACCCAGGTAATTTTTCAGAGCGTTACTGGCCCAGTAGCGTGGGAAGGGTCGTCTCAATGGAAGGGCCTGAAGAGGGCTACCGATAGCCCGAGAAGAGTGGGACATAGTACTTCAAGGTTTGAAATTTGCCTACAACCGCACCACTCATTCCACTACTCAGAAATCTCCCTTTGAGGTTGCCTATGGGTTTAATCTATTTACACCGTTGGACCTTGTCCCTTTACCCACTAAGGACTTAGTCAACCCATCAGGTACAAATAAGGCCAAACAAATTAAGAAATTACATGAAACAGTGCGAAAGACTATTGAAAAGAGAAATGAGAGTGTGGCTAAGCACGTAAACACAGGTCGTAAAGAAGTCATTTTTCGAGAAGGAGACTTGGTATGGTTACACCTACATAAGGAAAGATTTCCTGATAAAAGAAAGTCTAAGCTTCTACCTTGTGGGGATGGATCATTTAAAGTACTTGAGAGAATTGATGATAACGCCTACAAGATAGAATTACCAGGTGAATATGGAGTATCAGCGACTTTCAACGT
The DNA here is from genome assembly GCA_022433055.1 of Begonia peltatifolia. Classification (NCBI taxonomy): domain Eukaryota; kingdom Viridiplantae; phylum Streptophyta; class Magnoliopsida; order Cucurbitales; family Begoniaceae; genus Begonia; species Begonia peltatifolia. The sequence goes on from CM039521.1 coordinate 12,693,444, forward strand.
CCAACACTTGTCAAATTATAAAGGCGATGAAGATCAGTTCCATGAGCCAAACTTATTGGATTTGAGGAAAAATCCATAGTCCCCTAGGGAGGATGATGTGCCCCATAGGGCTGTCACACGATCTCAAGTCCAAGCACACACTTTAACTTACATTCTCACACGCTTGTCTCTTGTGCAGGTAATGATTCACGAGAAGGATTGGAGCTTGAAATTGAAAGCTTAAAGTGGAAAGTGGAGACTAAAGACATGGAGAAAACAGGGCACGTCCTTGCCTGGGAAGCCACCATCGAAAACCATGATTCTCTTAAGAGAATTTGTCTTCTCGATCAAAATTCTATGTAATGTTTTATATTGAACTTATTGGTAAAACATTGGCATTGTTGTTAGACTTATTATTGTATGCATGCATTAGGCATTTATGACTAGATTGAATGGATAGGTTAGATGATGGAAAGGTTATGAGATTGGATAATTTGGAAACAGCAACCGAGCATGCATGGCATGCATTTCTCAGCTGCGCGTGCCAAGGAGCATAGCCACACGACGGAGCCTATTCCTTACACGATTTGGTCACACCTTTGGCTGCCTTTGTAGATGCTTGTCCCCTTTACCATTTTTGGAAAGAAGCATGGATCCATGACTTGGCATTCAGCTAGCCATTGATTCCATTTTGGCTTCCACTATCTCAGGCACGCAATGCTCCACCTTTGGGGCGATTACAAGCCACCTTTTTCCAAGTTTTGAAGACCAAAAGTTCAGCCCTAAACCACTCCATCCTAGGTCTATATAAACATAGCATTTGTCTATGTATTTTGGTTGGCAAATTGAATGAGCATCAACATGTTTCTCTAGAGAAAACCGAAGGAGTTTTCCACCCCCATCAAGGTATGTGCTCGGTTTCTTTAAACCGATTAGGAGAAGCCTTCTAGCTTTACAACTCAAAGTTATTGCTCAAACTTGTGTTCCACTTTTCTCTTCTCCCTTTCAAGGGAAGGAAACAAGAAGAGAGTGGCCAAAACCGGTTCCACAAGTTCAGAATCTTTCCATGGAAAGATTGTTATTGTCAAAAGCATCATCTTGACTTATCGGCCAACTTGCGGACTTTGTGCATAAGTTTCTCATTTTGAACCAACTTGGACCACGACCACCACCATCACACACCTCACTCACTCCCCTAATTTCTCACAAAATTTTGTTTCATTCTAAGCACATTTGTCTATTCATTTCTCCATTTTCTTGAGTGTTTCTCGGCTTAGCCGAGATCTAAGGGTCTAATCGATCTATTGAGACTATAGTGACCATGGAGGGCTAGACCCCAACATTTGGTATCAGAGCCTAGAAAGGCCCCTTGGAGTGCTAGAAACAGAGTTAGTTTGGTTTTCCAAACGCATTTGGATGGCTGCACCTTAAAGTTTAAAACTGGGTTTTCATTGCTCACCTAATCAGTTTGTTGTTTGCTTGCAGTTTCTTTGTTTTATTTCAGATTTCTTTTGAGCCAAAATCATCTCCAGCATGTTTCTTGAGTTGTTAATCATCTAAGCATGAAGAAATATCATCCCATAGACTCCATTTTTGTGACAGCAAATTCCTTCCCCTTTTGGTTAAACAATTTCTAACTATTTTTGTACTAGTTGTCTGCTTGCTATTTCGGCTAACAACACTTTTTCTTGCTGTTTATTAACACTTCCAGCACCTCACATAGTTTTTGAAGTACCTAAGCATGAATTGTTAGTTTTAAAATTGTATGGGTAGCTTGATGGTTTCATCGGTTTAACAAGTTTAGTGCTCTTTGATTGAAAACTGCATAACAAAAGTTTGTTGCTCTTTTTGATAACCGGTTTGTGTGCACTTAAATCTGAAACTTCCAGCTCGATTTAAATGAATATTTTTTTGTATATTGCTGCTTATTTTCACTGCTAAGAATGAGTGCAAGGGTTGTCAAATGTTACATGTAACTTGGTTTAGAGTTTGCCCCAAAACCCCAGACACAAAACATAAAAAAATTTTGTTTTTGACATTGCCGAGAATAGCTTAAGAATTTGAGCTGTTGTGAGCTGATTTTCTGCATAAGTTCGAGCCTATAACTCATTAGACTTAAGTTAATCTATTAAGTAACTGAAGCATGTGCTCTTTTTTGATTGATTTGGTTTAAAATTCAAATCATTGCTGTTTTTGGTAAGGAAAAATACTTTTGAAAAGAAAACAGTTTTTGTGTGTGCAAAAATGGCAAGGTGATGTTGATTGTTGGGGACCACCTTATGCATTGTTGAAAAGTTGTTTTAAGGTACGAATTTCTTGCTGAATATTGATCCTAAATTGTTGCTTTATGTTGTTGGCATAATACCAATTGCATGAAGAAAACTAAGATTAATCCACGTAGTATTTTTCGACAATTATGGCGTAAAACCGAGAGTTAATCAAGCATTGTTTGTATTTATCTTGTTAGTTGCTAGTTTAATCTACGTACATGTTCCCAAGAGTCTAAAAGGAATAAATTTCCTTCATTTTACTCATTAGTAGTTGTTTTTACTTTAGTTGTATTGTTAAAAAAAAAAAAGAAGAAACGAAAGCTTAAAGAGGGATTAAGTCAATTACCTTAGTTAGGTTACCATTAAAAATTCCCTAAGACTTAAGGTTTAAACATAATTAAAGTCCCTTTCCTAAGACTTGAACATGAAAACAAGAAGTGGAATCCAAATTGGCCTAAACCCAAATGTGGCCCAAGAATCCAATCCATCAAACCGGGACAAGAACATTCTCCAAAACGAGACTCACACCTATCAAGAGAGAGAGTCAAGTATGCAAGGCCAACTAAATTATTTAAGTGGAATGGTGGTTTGAACACTTAGTAAACAATTTCATGACATGAAGCTAAAGTTTGAACAAGTTATGAGTCGACGTCGTCATAACCACCGTAGAGATTCCTCCCAAGACACTATGCCTAGAAAATGACAACCATAGGAGATGAGTTAGAGACCAAGAGCCCTTTGACAATAAAGCTGAGATTGAGTATTCTTGGGATATGCACCGTAACTATGATTATAATGAGGATGATGAGTGGACCTTGGAGGAAGAAGAAAACTTTCGTCCACCAAGCCATATAGGAATCATGAAGAGCTTAGACTAGATCGACATAGAGACCGTGATTACTTTCGAAACGTCAAGATACAAATCCCTCCCTTTAACGGAACATGCGACCGGACAACATTTTTAGAATGGTTAGAGAAGGTTGAGAGGATTTTTTATTGTTATAACTACTCCGACAAAGTCAAGATCCAGTTGGTTTATGTGGAGTTTACAGGCTATGCATTACTCTAGTGGTCTAATATGAGGACGAAAAGAGTGCGTACTGGATTTAACTCTGTTCATACTTGAAGAAAGAAGAAATCTATCATGACAAAGAGATTTGTCCCTAGTCATTACAAGCAAGAGCTGATCATGCAAATACATATCCTCAAACAAGGAAGTCTAACTGATGCGGAGTATCTCACGGAGTTCGAGACTCTCAAAATTAGAGGAGAACTAGAAGAACCTGAAGAGCAAACCATATCTCGATTCATCCATGGCTTGAATTATGACATTGCTGACGCCGTAGAATTGCACCCATTAGAATCCATGGACATGGTAGTTCTAATGGCCCTGAAAGTCGAGCGTCAACTCAAGAGGAAGAGGAAAGCTACCCAATCATTTAAGACTAGCCAATTTCCCAAATACACCCCAAGCCACTTGAGGCTAACAAACAAGTGACCAAGGCTTAATGGAAAAAGTCTTTCCAAAGACATTGGCCTCCCAAAGAATTAAGTAGTAAACCATTAATCCCTGAAGGATCAGAGGTGAAGACTACGAAAGACAACCCCACTGGACAAAGAGCACGAGACATCATGTGCTACAAGTGTCATGGCATAGGTCATTTCATGGCCCATTGCCCGAACTGACGTGTGATGATCATTAAGGAAGACATCGATGAGTTTGTAAGTGAAGACGTGTTTGAAGGGGAAGTGGAAGAAGTAGGAGAGGATGAAGACAAGACGGACTTGGTAGAAGACGTTATCCATGCCCCTGATGGACCTTTGCTTCTAGTGAGAAGACGAGTTCTCATAACCAAGAGTTCAGCGTGAGAACATCTTCCACAGTAAGTGTCTCATCAAGGATAAGTTGTGTTCTCTCATTATTGATGGAGGAAGTTGTGCGAACGTGGCCTCCAAAGACTTAGTAACTAAGTTAGGATTAGAAAATAGTGCTCATCCCCACCCATACAAACTTAAGTGGTTGGATGATAAAGATGATGTTAAGGTTACTAAGCAAGTAAGGGTCAAGTTTTCTCTAGGCAAGTATAAGGATTAGGTTCTTTGCGATGTTGTGCCTATGACTGCAAGTCATTTGCTTTTAGGCCGACGTTGGCAATTTGATCGAAAAGTGAACCACGAGGGGCATTCCAACTACTATTCCCTAAAATTTAAAGGCAAAACTTTTAAGTTGGCACCAATAACCCCTGAGCAAATAGCTAATGACGAAGCTATTAGGAGAGAAGAAAAGAATAAAGCGATTCTCTTCATGACTAAGGCTGAACTAGAAGCATCCATGCTTAGAAGGGATCCCATGATTATGATACTCTTTCGGGATAGAGTGATGGAACTAGGGGACATACCAACCCCTGTTAAGAACCTACTCCATCAGTTCCATGTCGTGTTTCTCGATGATTTACCTAAAGGTTTGCCACCCCTACGTGGCATAGAACACCAAATTGATCTCTAACCCGGGCCTGCACTACCCAATCGACCCGCCTACCGAATGAACCTCGAAGAGACCAAGAAACTACAAGATCAAGTGCAAGAATTATTAGACAAGGACTACATAAGCGAGTCCATGAGCCCCTGTGCAGTTCCCTCACTATTAGTTTCTAAGAAATATGGCATCATGAGGATGTGAGTCGATAGTCGAGCCGTGAACCACATCACTGTCAAATATAGATTTCTCATTCCTAGGCTAGAAGACATGTTAGACGAGCTCATTGGAGCTTCAATCTTTTCCAAAGTGGATATTAAGAGTGGTTATCATCAGATACGCATGAAGGAAGAAGATGAATGCAAGACTTAAAACCAAGTATGGTTTATTTGAATGGATGGTCATGCCATTCGGGCTTCCTAACCCCACAAGCACGTTTATGCGACTCATACAGCATGTGCTTAAAGATTACCATGGTAAGTTCATTGTTGTCTACTTTGACGACATATTAGTGTCTAGCATGGACCTTCCACAACACCTTAACCACCTTAGTATCCTTTTCCACACCCTTAAGAAAGCCAAGTTATTTAGAAACCTTAGCAAGTGCTGCTTCGCACAGAACAAAGATTATTTCTTAGGCTTTATAATCTCCAAAAATGGTATGTAAGCTGACGAGGATAAAATCAAAGCTATTAACCATTGGCCTACACCCAATTCCATATCGGAAGTATGGAGTTTCAACAGGATAGCCTCATTTTATAGGAGTTTTATCTAGAACTTTAGCTCAATAGCTACACCCATTACAAATTTCACCAAGAAACGGAAAGAGTTTACTTGGACCCCGATTTGTCAAAAGAGCTTTGAGTTAATTAAGAAAAAGTTATGTCACTCCCTCGTACTTGTTATTCTTGACTTCAACAAGGTATTCGAAGTTAATCAGGACTTGGAATAGGAGCAATACTTATGCAAGACCATCGACCCATCGTATATTTCAGTGAGAAGATGAAAGGAGCCATGCTCAATTATTCTACTTATGATAAGTAGTTTTACGCAGTCGTATAAGCATTGGAGCACTGGCAACACTATCTCTTATCTAGAGAATTCATTATCAACACTGATAATCAAGTGTTACGGCATATTAAGAGTCAACATAAGCTTAACAAAAGACATACAAAATGGGTAGAATTCTAGAGAGGTTTCCGTTAAACTTAAAATATCTCAAAGGAGAAAGTAATGTAGTAGCTGACGCCCTATCTAAGAAGCGCATCTTTTTTACCGAGCTAGGAGTGAGATTTTTTGGATTTGAATGGAGTAAGGACAGATATGCCTCTTACTCAAACTTTGGACCTCATTATGTCTGATGCCTAGACAAGGCTAAAGGAGATTATTGCCTCATGGATGGTTATTTTGTCAAAGCGGGAAAATTGTGCATCCCTCAAGGAAGCTTAAGACGATGCCTTATGAAAAAAACTTATTGTGGGGGTTAGCCAATAATTTCTAGGAAAAGAAGATCCTTGATATGCTCAAGAAACACTTTTGCTAGCCTCACATAATAAAAGATGTGCATCGCTTGGTAGAGACGTGCATAGTTTGCAAGAAAGCCAAAAGCATAGTTTTACCTCAAGGCTTATACATGCCCTTACCTGTTCAATCTCACCCTTGGATTGCAGTCAGTATGGACTTTGTACTAGGACTACCACAGACCGCCTGAGCTAAGGATTCAATCATGGTGGTCGTGGATAGGTTTTACAAGATGACACATTTTATTTCTTGTGCTAAGACAGATGACTCTACTTTAACCGCTGACCTATTTTTCAAAGAGAGTGTTCGCATGCATGGCATACCACACTAAATATTGTCAAACAGAGACACTAAGTTTTTGAGTGCCTTCTGGACCACCTTATGGAGAAGGTTGGGGACTAAGTTGTGCTTTAACACTTCTTTTCATCCCCAAACTGATGGGCAAACAGAACTCGTTAACAGGACTCTAGTCTCCCTCTTACGAATTATTGTAGGTAATAAATTGTCTAATTGGGTCATAGTACTTCCAGGTTTGGAATTTGCTTACAACCGCACCCTTCATTCCACTCCTCAGAAATCGTCATTTGAGGTTGCCTATGGGTTTAATCAATTTACACCGTTGGACCTTGTCCTTTTACCCAGTAAGGACTTAGCCAACCCATCAGGTGCAAATAATGCTGAACAACTTAAGAAATTGCATGAAACAGTGTGAAAGGCTATTGAAAAGAGAAATGAGAGTGTGGTTAAGCATGTAAACAAAGGTCGTAAAGAAGTCATTTTTCAATAAGGAGAATTGGTATGGTTGCACCTACGGAAAGAAAGATTTCCTGATAAAAGAAAGTCTAAGCTTCTACCTCGTGCGGATGGACCATTTAAAGTGCTCGAGAGGATCGATGATAATGCCTACAAAATAGAATTACCTGGTGAATATGAAGTATCAGAGACTTTCAACGTCCAAGAGTTGTCACCCTATAAAGGCGATGACGATCAGTTCTAAGAGCCAAACGTATTGGATTTGAGGCTAAATCCACAGTCCCCTAGGGAGGATGATGTGCCCCATAGGGCCATCACACGACCTCAAGTCCAAGCACACACTGTAACTAACTTACATTCTCACATGCTTGTCTCTTGTGTAGGTAATGATTCACGAGAAGGATTAGAGCCTGAAATTGAAAGCTTAAAGCGGAAAGTTGAGACTCAAGACATGGAGCAACCAAGGCACGTCCTTGCTTCGAAAACCATCATCGAAGACCATGATGCCCTTAAGGGAATTTGTCTTCCCGAGCAAAATTCTATGTAATGTTTTATTTTGAACTTATTGGGCAAACATTGGCCTTCTTGTTAAACTTATTAATGTATGCATGCATTAGGAATTTAGGACTAGATTGAATGGCTAGGTTAGATGATGGAAAGGTTATGGGATTGGCTTATTTGGAAACACCAACCAAGCATGCATGGCATGCATTTCTCGGCCGCGTGCGCCATGGAGGAGAGCCGCATGAAAGAACCCATTCCTTACCCGATTTGGCAACACATTTGGCTGCCTTTGGAGATGCTTGTCCCTTTTACCTATTTTGAGAAGAAACATGGATCCATGACTTGACATTCAGCTAGCCCTTGATCCTATTTTGGCTTCCACCATCTCAACCGCACAATGCTCCACCTTTAGGCCGATTACAAGCCACCTCTTTCCAAGTTTTGAAGACAAAAAATTCACCTCTAAACCACTCTATCTTTGGTCTATATAAACATAGCATTCGTGTTTGTATTTTGGTGGAAAAATTGAATGAGCGTCAGCATGTTTCTCTAGAGAAAACCAAAGGAGTTTTCCACCCCCATCAAGGTCTGTGATCGGTTTCTCGAAGCCGATTAGGAGACGTCTCCTAGCTTGACAACTCAAGGTTGTTGTTCAAGCTTGTGTTTCACTTTTCTCTCCTTACTTTCAAAGGAAGGAAACAAGAATAGAGTGGTCAAAATCGGTTCCCCAGGTTGAGAATCTTTCCATGCAAAGATTGTTATTGCCAAAAGCATCATCTTGATTTATTGGCCAACTTGCGAGCTTTGTGCATAAGTTTCATTTTTAGTCAACTTGGACCACGACCACCACCATCACATACCTCACCCACTTCACTAATCTCTCACAAAATTTCATTTCATTCTAAGCACATTTGGCTGTTCATTTCTCCATTTTTGTGCGGGTTTCTCGGCTTGGCTGAGATCCAAGGGTGTAATTTATCTTTTGAGTGTTCTAGTGACCATGGATGAGCTACACCGCAACAGACAAAATTGGTGCTTCAATTGCACTGAAGTGGGAAATTTTGCTAAGAGTTGCCCGAATTTGAACAAGGCTCCAGCGAGGGTAACGCCGGAGGTCTTTGCCCTCATTAAGCCAAATGATGTCGCCTAACCATCGATGATCACAGGTAATCTTTTATTTATTACGTGGCGGCGTACGTTCTTGTCGATATGGGTGCCACACATTCGTTTGTGTCTACTGCCTTCGTGGTCAAGGCAAATCTAGTGGCTAGCTTTTCTGGGTAGTTCTACAATGTGTTGTTACTATCGGGGAAGTGTTTGTCCTCGGATCAGGTGGCATAAGATGATATTGTGACGTCAAGAGAAAAACGGTGGGATGCTGATTTGATCATACTCTACGTGAAGGGGTACAAGTTTATTTTGGCTAGTTAGAAGTTTGAATTAAATCAAGGAGCCATAGTTGTGGATAAGATCAATCAATGAGGAGTCGAAAGACTAGATCTAGAAATTCTGCGCTCTAGTATGCAAGCCAAGGGGGTAGAAATATATATGGCTCTATTGGGAGATTTAGAGTAGTTAAAAATGGATCGAGAAATGTAAGAATAAGTTAGGAGTTCAGTTGCATAAATTTTGGTACTCTTGATTTAAAGTGTATGGATGGAATGATGATTGTTTGAAGCTCTAATCGTGGAATATTTTAGGAGTTACGTCGATGATACGATGGATTACTAACAAAGACTTTGTAAGGGGTTTAGTTTACCAGTGAAAATCAAGGGTTTAGAATTTTTTTTATCTAAGATGCTTAGTCAAAACAGGCATCACTCTAGGAGATTTAGAGTAATATTTTATCAATGATGCTAAGTATAAGTTTGGTAAATGAAAAATTGGGATGAATTGTTGAGGAAAACATAAAGAAGAAATTCAGTAGGTGATTTCAGAAGTGCGAGTTACGGTTAATTGAATAGATTTGCTATTGGGTTAAACCTGAGGAGTTAAGAATTCGAAGGGATTCAAAGCAATAGTGTAACTTAGTCTGCAAGCAAGAATATTGTTGGATCGATTGTTGCAAGGAAGCAAAAAGAGTGTTCAGAAATTATTTAAGGTTAGAAGGAATAGCTTGGATTGTTCAAGTATGAAGCCTGTAGTGATGATTGGAATAAGGAAGTTAGGATTTGAGCGAAATATAGCCCAATGAGGCTAGGTGTGGAGTTAGAATGCAAGAATTAGAGAAGTTAGATTATAACTAGTTAAATTAATTAGTAGTTGAGTGTAAAGTACATAATTGATTTGTTGAATTGGATAGTACTCAATACATAGTCAAGCATGCAAATAGGTAGATTGAAGGTAGCAAACGCAGTCACAGGACCAGAGTTGGATACATGATTTTAGAAGTTATTGACAGTAGGACCATGAAGTTAAAGCCTTAGTGGGTGAACCGCTAAAGTCTTAGAATGTAAATAGAAATCAGGAAGAAATCGGAGGGAATGAACTCAATGATATATAAACAGACCATAGTTTGAAGAAGGAAATTAAACATAAGAACGTTAAATAAATAAGAGCTCAAGGTATATTTGACGTTGCTTGAAGAGAACATGGATACGAGATAGTGCATTTTTTGGTGTCAATGTCAGCAAATTATCGCTAAGTAAATTTTGGGAACAACTTTTAAGGAGGGTGGAATGTAACACCCATGATTTCTGTAACCGAATTCTTAGAAATTCGTGTTGGTAAACGGTGGACTTTCAGTCAAAATCGAGAGCGGAGAATTTGTACTAGTAGATAAAAGATTCTTTTGAAATTTTAGAAATCTGACTGGAAACGGATTGAATGATTGTTTGGCTCAAAGAATAAAGTGTGAGGGTGAAAGAGTAATTAGTTTATTATTATTATTATTTTAATAAAAAAAAACATCAGTTTTAAGCTGATGATCGGGGGTTTCTCGTAGAAACCTCCTCTGTCAGTTTCTGTCCTGCGAGAGAAAGTCGTACACGTCGGCGATCTAAGGTCGCCACTCTAAGTGCCTTCTCTTTCTGTATATGTGCAAAGAGGACGAGCCTAGAGAAGAAGCCGGATCGGCCATTTCTGTGCTGGGAACCGAAGGTAAACCCCTGTTTTTGTTTATGTCAATTGAGTGTGAGTGCTTGGTGGTTTTTGAATTTCTAATTGATTGAGCTCGGTTTCTGGGGTGATTAGGAGGTAGAAGTAATGATGTGCTGGCTGAGTGTGATAAACTCTGAATTTTAAGGAGAACCAAAGAGGATTGAGCTGTAACTTGAAGTTTTCTGGATTCGAAATCTCTAACGGTAGTTAGATTATGCTTAATAGGTTAGATTGTGATTGATTGTTAAGGAATTCAGTAAGTTTTGGTGGGGAGAACCGAGAATAGAAATTTTGGACATTTCAGTGTGAAATCTTGTTATGTTTTTGGGAGTTTTAACTAAGCTAGGTTAATTGTTTTAAATTCTGTTTTGGTATGTTAAACTAGATTATGAGTGGAGCGTTAAACCGCTGGAATTGAGTGATTCCGATAACTGGCCCAAAAGTTATGTGCGTTGGAAGTTAGGTTGATTTTCGGCCAAAATTCGGGTTAGCGAACCATCTTAGTTGGGCTTTGGTGGAGTGAGTTAGTAGACGTAATTTTAGTATGTGGAATGAGTTGTGAGATAAGTTTTTAAAGTGATTTGGTTAGGTGATAGGTTGAGCCTGAGTAAGTGATAGAAACGAGCACCATAGAAAGGTAGGATGCCAGGTAAGTAGTGTTTGCATGTGCATTGCCCTTACGGGCCTACACCATGTGACGGGAGGGTGGTATTGTGTGTTGTGCCTAATTTTGTTCAATAATGTATCATGTTTTGAAAAGTGTAACGAAAATAAATTTGAGCATGGTTTTATGTGCGAATTTGAAGTGTGATGTGTGGCGGTGAGAACGATGTATGGGTGGGTAGCTTTGGCCCCGATGTTGGAGGAACCGGGACGGTGCCGACGTGCCAGAGGATGGTGTGGCGAGTGCGTCAAGTCTCACCCTGGGATAGCTACTGCGGTGTTTGTATGATGGTGAGCAACTCTGGCCCCGTTGCTGGACGAACCGGGATGGCAGCATCGTGCCAGGGGTTGGTGTGGCAAGTGCATCAAGCCTCACCCTGGAATGGTTGCGGTGTGTGGAGTGTTGCATGTGTATGGTTTGAGGGCCTCGTTGCTGCAAGAACTGGGACAATGGCGACGTGCTAGGGTGTGAGGTGGCGAGAGAGTTCAACCACACCATGGTACGACTGTACCACGTGCCACCAGTTGTGACAACATAAACTTAAGTTTAGAGACTGCATGTGATAAGATTGAATTGTCAGTTTTACGTTTCATATTGCAGTACTTACTGAGCGTTAGACTTATGTTGTATGTTCTGTGATTTAGGTGCAGAGATTCTTGCTGGTTAGTTACAAGAGTCCAGGTAGCATACGTAGGCAGTTGGCGGCGCGCTACCATATGCCGTCAGGTGGAGTTTGTCATGGCGGCCCGAGCCGTGTAGCGAAGCCGGATGGTAGGTTTTGGGGGTTGTATTTTGTGGACTCCAAATCAAGTGTATAGAATTTGTAAGTAAAGGGGGATTTGCACGTTAATAGTCGGGATTAGTGTATAGTCGTGTGTTTTAAACTACTTGATTAATTTTTGTTTTAAAAATACAAGTCTTTAATTTATGGTTTTCATCGTGAATGTTTTCGCGGTCCATTTTTTTTCGAACTGGTGTTATTTCTAGACTGCTTGTGCAAAGTGTCGACAAATGTCTATTGGTGTCGACCGGTCAGTGTAAATGTAATGTGAGTGTTGACTGCGGGGTTCAACTTGTCCGGGCAGAGAGAAATAAAGTGTCAATCGATGTCTATAGGTGTCGACCGGTTAGTGTAAAAATGGTGAGAATGTCAACCACGGGGTTCGACCTGTGCGGGCAGAGAAAAGTAAAGTGTCGACCGGTGTCTGTAAGTGTCGACCGGTTAGTGTAAAATCAATAAGAGTGTCGACCGCAGGGTTCGACCTGTGTGGGCAGAGAAGATTGAAGTGTCAACCATCGAATGCAGGTGTCTACTGCTTTTCGTTATATGCGTAGAAGTGTCGACCGCGAAGTTCGACCGGGGCGGGTAGAGAGTACTAATGTGTCGATCGGTGTTTACAGGTGTCGACCGGTAGCTCTTTTTATAATGTTTTGAAAAGTGAAGTGTCATTTTACCAGATTTTGATTGAGTCTTCCGCTACGACAAGTTTAAACGTTTTCAAAAAGTGCTAATTTAAGTTGAGAAACAAAAGTTTTAAATTTTATACGAATTTTATCGAGGTGAGTAGTAAGTGTACAGTTAGCAACCCCGGGCCGGGGACGACTTGGGTGTGCTGCATGGGTGGTGATAGCGAAGTGTGAGTAGGAGACCGTGTGGGTTTATTGGGCGTTACAGTGGGGATTTTACTTGAAACCCAATTCTGTTTTTGGGGATTTGGACATAGCTACGGTTAATCATTTTAAATTCTCTTTTAGTATGTTAAACTAGATTATTAGTGCAGCGTTTAGCCGCTAAAATCGTTTGATTCTGATAACCGACGCAAAATTTAGGCGTGTAGGAAGCTTATGTCAGGTTTTGGATCAGGTCGGTTTGGTGAGCGATTATTGTTGATTTGTAGTACGTTAAGTTAATGGTAGTGGTTATAAGTTAAGTTTTTAGACGACTTTTGACAGGAATTGGTTTTATGTTTAGGTGAACAAGATTTTTGTGAAGTCGGGCACGTGAAAAACTTAGGACACCAGGTAAGTAGTGCATGCATGTGTTTTGCCCAAGTGAGCCCACACCGAAGAATATTAGTATAGTGTTGTTTGATTGTTATGTGCGTGCGTATTGTTTAACGTGCGCATTGTTTGACATGCATCATGTTTTGAAAAGGGTATGAAAATGGTTTTAAGTATGTTTTGAGTAAGTGGTGGTGAGACGCGTGGCGGTTGTATCAAGGATCTTGCTTGGGTAGTGGGTCGGTGAATCACTAGTCGCGGATCCCACGGGGTGGGTCGACTGGGCTGTCGCGAAATGTGTGTGTTTTGCAACTGTGGCCCTGTTGCTAGAGAGATCACGACGGTGGTGACGCATCAACGTGTAGTATGGCGGGAGGTTCACCCTCATCGTGGTGTGGTTGCTGTGAGGTGGCGTGTTTGTGTGGCTTGTGGGCCTTGTTGCTGCTGAGTCCGGGACGGTGGCGACGTGTCAGGGGGTAGCGTGGTGCGAGGTTCACCCTCACTCTGGCCTGGATGCACTACGCGTCACAGATTGTGACAACATAAGCGTGAGCGTAGAGATTGCATGTGATAGGATTGCATTGTCGGTTTAACTTTCATATTGAACTACTTGCTAAGCATTAGACTTATGTTGTGTAGGTGCAGAAGTTTCCGCTGGTGAGATTCGAGTGATAGGATTGCATTGTCGGTTTAACTTTCATATTGCACTACCTGCTAAACATTAAACTTATGTTGTGTGTTTTGTGGTGCAGGTGCAGAGGTTTCCGCTGGTGAGATTCGAGAGCCCAGTCCTGAGCAGTAAGGCAGATGGTGGCGTGCGACCGAGGCACTTGATAACAAACTGTTAGGGTGACCCGACCCGTGGAGTTGGTGAGTTTTGGTGAGGTGTTCGGGCCTTCCCTTGTTGTATTTTGGAGGATGCTTTGATTTACATGATGTATAGTGTATAGATGTGGATTTTTCCTGTTGTCTGGGTGATTATGAGGATGCGTGTATATATTATATATGCATGAGCATTGTGTTGCTTTATACTGTGAATTTTCTTGATCGATATTTGTCAGATTTATTTCCTTCCACTCTATTTTTCCTTCGGTGATTTTTGGATGGATTGTTTGATGCACTAAGGGAATTTATGTAACCCCCCGTAATTTTGCGGTACCGATTTCAGGTTATCAGGATGATAAACGGCGGGATTTGGGTAGGAACGAAGAGTGGAGAATTTGTAAGATTAGGTGGAGAATTATTTCGAGTATAATGGCGGGGAGAAAGTTCTAGGAATCTGACCGGAAATGGATTGGATGGTCGTTTCATTAAAAGATTAAAGTGTGATTATGGTATAGTAATTAGTTATTATTATTATTTTTTTTTATAAAATTAATATAGTCATCTGAGGAGAGGGGATTCATGAGATAACCCTCTCCTACTCCTCTATTTCTCCCTACCCACCCGAGCCCTTCAGCTCTCTTCCCCTGCGACGTTTTTGCTGGCAATTTTCTTGTGGTTTTCTCCTCCATTTCAATGGTTCAAGGTAAGTACAAGTGGTTTATGGTTCAATGTTTGTTTAGTGTTCGAATAGAGGAGAAATGTGGTGGTTTTAGTGCATAAGTAGAGTAGTGAATGCGTTTTGACAGGAATATGGTTTTTTATTGTAGGTTTAGCAGCTTTTGGGTGAGACGAGCACCACGGAAAGTTAGAACGCCAGGTAAGTAGTCTATGCATGTTTTTGCCCAGGTAGGCCTGTACCGAGGAACGATTGATTCGAGTTGGTTGATTGTGATGTGCATGTGTTTTGTTTGACATGCATCATGTTTTTGAAATGGGAACGAAAATGAATTTGAGCATGGTTCTATGTGCGTAAAGTGTGATGTGTGGTGGCGAGGACGATGTGTGTGTGGGCAGCTATGCCCCTTTGCTGAAGAAACCAGGACAGTGGCAACGTGTCAGTGCGTGGTGTGGCGAGTGCATCCAGCCTCATCCTTGGATGGCTGTTGCCGTGTGCGTGTGGTGGTGTGCAACTATGGCCTCGTTGCTGGAGGAACTGGGACGATGGTGACGTGCCAAGGGGTGGTGTGGCGAGTGCGTCCAACCTCACCCTGGAATGGTTGCGATGCGTAGAGTGACGTGTGGGTACGGATTGAGGGCTTCGTTGCTAGAGAAACCGGGACAATGGCGACGTTCCAGGGTGTGACGTGGCGAGAGAGTACAGCCTCACCATGGTGCGGCCGTACCACGCGGCACGGGTGGTGACAACATGAGCAAGAACGTAGAAATTGCATGTGATAGGATTGCATTATTGTTTTGCGTTTCATATTGCACTATTTACTGAGCGTTAGACTTATGTTGTGTGTTCTGTGGTTTTGATGCAAAGATCCCTGAATTGCCGAAGCCTAGACAAGACGAGTAGGCAGTTGGCGGCATACTACCGTGTGCTGGCAAGCGGAGTTCGTCAAGGCGAATCGACCCGTGGAGCAAGGTGAGATGGGGTCCTTTGTAGTGAGTTTTGTGGAGTTGGTGACGAGTATATAGGTTTTGATGCATAGATGGCTTTGAGTGTCCGTAATCGAGATTGATGTATGGATGCATTTTTGAACTATTTGTAAGAGTTTGAATGTATGAATCAGGTTCCAATTGGTAGTTTTAAATTCAAGGAAGTTTTTGAGTACGTTTTATTTTGTAACAGCTGTTATTTTTGGGTTGCTGGTGTGAAGTGTCGACCGAAGTCCATAGGTGTCGATCGGTAAGTGTAAATAGGAGGGCGAGTGTTGACTGCGGGGCAGAGAGAAACTAGTCGTTGACCGGCGACCACGGGTGTCGACCGGTTAGTGCAAATTCAACGGAGTGTCGACCGCGGGGGTCGACTTGCTCGGGCAGAAAGGATCAAAGTGTCGACCTACGAAGGCAAGTGTCGACCACTCTTCTAGCTGAGAATAGAGGTGTCGACCGGTGATTTCTGGTGTCGACCGACGTGAGGACCCGAGGGGAACGCGGTGTCGATTGGCGTTAGCCAGTGTGGACCGACGGAAACCCGAGACGACCTAGGTGTCGACTGGCGTTTACAAGTGTCGACCGGTCCCTTTATTTCTAGGTTTTAAAAGGGTGAAGTTTATTTAAACCGATTTTGAACGCGTTTTCTGCTGCGGTTTTTCATAAATGATTTTCGAAGGCATCGTTTTGAGCAGAAAAACAGAGAGTTTTGAATTTTACACGAGTTTTGTCGGGGTGAGAAGCAGGTGTAAGATTGGTGACCGGGTCCGAGGATGACTCGGGGGTGTCAAAGATGTGGTATCGGAGCAGTGAACATACTTGAAACGGGTAGGTTTTTGGGGCGTTACAATTTATGTGGTGTATTGTTTTCATGTTCGGGTCAGTAAGTACAGGTGTTACTCTACCAAATTTTCGGGAGAAAGGTGCAGTGTTGAGTAATCGAACCAGGCACACGGGGCGCGCCGATGGGCAGGTCGTGCACGCGGGGCGTGCTGACCAGGTCGAGAGCACTTGCGGATAGCGCATTATGGCTGCAGGGCGCGCGGGGCACGCGGCACTTCAAGCGTGCGCGGGTCTTGTACTGAGAGTGTGTGCGCACGAGCAAATGTGCGGCCCGGTAGTAGGGCATGCGGGTCACGCGGCACTGAAGTCTTGTGCATAATACGGGGGCGCCAGAATGGCGAGCGCGCAGCGCCGAGGTGACGATGTGTGTGCGCGGGATCCGCTGTACCGTGTAAAACGTGCGCGCGGCGCCCTGTCGAAGGCGCATGCGTGGGGCGTGTGGCGCTGTTGAAAGGACACGCGCGGGGTACGCTTTGTGCGCGCTACACCGTGGTTGGGGGCGCGAGACACTGGACCTCGGCCGTGCAGCGCCGAACTTGGGTGGCGCGTGTTGAACTCCTGGAAATTTTAAGTCTTGTCATTTTTAAAACTCCTTTAAATTATACTTTTCCCGCTGCGTATTTTATATTGAGGATTTACGCGTTCTCTCTTCAGGGCGCGAGTCGTTTTTGAATCGGGTCGAAAAATTTTATACTTAAAAATATTTTTTTTAATATGATTTGAAAACAAGAGTGATGTTAATTTGAGTGAGTTCACGTTAAGTTTCTAGATGTCATAGTGTGGTGTCTTATAGGGTGTACAGTTACGGTATTGGAGCGACCCGAAACTGTTGGGTTTAGTAACGCTTCGGGTTTCTCGCGAGACTTTAAATTAATCTGGTGAAATTTTCGGGTTACTACATCGCCCCCACCTTACAAGAATTTTATCCTCAAAATTTACGTAATGAATAGCTCAGGATACTATTGCTCCATGTCCGGCCGCCGCTCCCAAGTGGTCTCCTCCACACAATGATTGTGTTACAACACCTTGAACAAAGGAATCTCCTTGTTGCGTAACACCTACATGGCGGACTCCGAAA
Source organism: Begonia peltatifolia (assembly GCA_022433055.1). Lineage (NCBI taxonomy): Eukaryota > Viridiplantae > Streptophyta > Magnoliopsida > Cucurbitales > Begoniaceae > Begonia > Begonia peltatifolia. Next base: position 12,711,116 of record CM039521.1, read on the forward strand.
TCCTCACTGGCTCCTTCTCATAAGTTAGCGTCGCCTGGATCTCTATCTCCTCCTGTGCTATTACCTGGGAAGGGTTACGCATGAATTTCCTGAACATAGAGACATGGAAGACATCGTGTATAGCGTCCATCAAAGAAGGCAGCTGAAACTTATAGGCAGTTCTCTCAATCCTACTGATAATCGGAAATGGTCCCACATATCGAGGGTTGAGTTTCTCCCTCTTCCCAAATCTGACAACTCCTTTAAACGGGGAAATCTTCAGAAATACCTCATCACCCACGTTGAACTCCAACTCTTGCTCCCTCTAACCTGCATAGCTTTTCCACCGACACTGAGCTGCCTCAATCCTCTTTCTTATAATAGCTATCTTGTCGACAGTTTGCTGCAGTATCTCCAGGTCTATAAGTCTCGCCTCTCCAACCACATCACAATACAAAGTTTCGTACGGCGCCATACAAATGGTGGTTTGACAGCTGTTATTATACGAGAACTCGACCAACAACAAGAAAGTGCACCAAGCCGCCTAAAACTCCAACACACAGGCTCTGGGCATATCTTCCAGTATTTATATGATCCGCTCTGACTGCCCGTCAATCTGAGGGTGAAAGGTCTTACTGAAGTCCAACCTAATACCCATGGCCTTATGTAGTCTCCTGCAGAACGTGGACGTAAACCTGGGGTTTTGGTCAGACACTATCGACATTAGGATCCCATGCAGCCTCACTATTTCCTGAATATACATCTGGGCGAACTGATCCATAGAATATGTAACATCCAGAATTTTTGCTAAAATAATTTTTTAAAATTCATATTGGTAAACGGCAGAGTTATTTTCGGAATCGAGATCGGATAATTTGTACTAATAGATAAAGGATTAATTTTAGGTTAATGGACAAGAGAAAATTTTACGAATTCGACCCGACATGGACCGAATAACAGTTTATCTAAAAGATTAAAAAAATTAGGTTATTATTATTATTATAAAAAATAATAATAATATAAAAGGTGAACAAAACCCTCCCCAGTTCTTCCCCTCCCTTCCCTACACGAAATTTTCCTCTCTTTTTTCTCTGCTTCGGCGATTCCCTTCTAGCGATGCTCACAGCTGATCCTCTCCATTTCATCGTCAATCTTCAAATTTTCGATAAATTTGAGTTAGTTTTTGAGTATATAGTTAGTTCTTTATCTATGTTTAGTGTTAAAAGTAAAGTTAGAGGGTGTATCGAATAGTTTTGGTAACCTTAGGAGGGAGATACACGATTTAGAAGTTAAAGTCAACTTTTATTCATATATTTGTGTTTAAGATTGAAATAGTAGTAGATTACGGGTTTTATGGAGAAGATTGGATGTTTGGACAGTAAAAAAACTTGGGTTACAAAACGGTTTCTGTTTGGCCACATTTAGCCAAGCCATAGAAGTTGGATTGGAAATTATATGGGATCCTTAGAAACTAGACGTCTTGAGGAGTGTGTCGCCGTTAGAATCGAGTGATTTCGATAACGGATGCAAAAGTAATGCGCATTCAAAGTTAGATTGATTGTTGGCCGGAAATCGGGTTAGCGAGCCGTTTTAGTCTGGCTTTGGTGGATTGAATTAGTAGTCGTAATTTTAGTACGTGGGATGAGTTATGAGATGAGTTTTAATGTGAATTATTTATGTGATAGGTTGAACCCGTGGAACTGATAGAAATGAACTCCACAAAAGCTAAGGATGCCAAGTAAGTAGTGCATGCATGTGTTTTGTCCAGTGGGACTACACCGAGGACCATTAGGATTGTGTTAGTTGATTGTGATGTGTGCATATTGTTTGACATACATCATGTTAAAAAAAAGGTACGAAAATGATTTTGAGCATGTTTTTGAGTAAGTAGTAGTCAGACGCGTGGCGGTCGTACCGCGGATCCTGCTCTAGGAGTGGGTCGGTGCATAACCAATCGCAAATTTGGGGAATGGGTTGGTTGAGCCGTCACGCGACATGTATCTGTTGACGGTGAGGATGATGGACGGTGGCACCACGAATCCTGCTCAGGTAGTGGGCCAGTGCATCACCTGTTGCAGATCCCATTAGGTGGGCTAGCTGGACTGTCGTGAAATGATGGACAGTGGCGTCGCAGATCCTGCTCGAGGAGTGGGCCGGTGCATCACTTGTCACGGATCCCACGGGGTGGGCCGGCTGGGCTGTCGTGAAAGGTGTGTGTGTGCCTTCCGGGCCTCGTTTCTGGGGAATCCGGGACGGTGGCAACGTGGCAGGGTGTAGCGTGGCGCGAGGTTCACCCTCACCCTGGCACGACTGCACTACGCGTCGCAGAATTGTGACAATATGAGTGTGAATGTAGAGACTGCACGTGATAGGATTGCATTGTCGATTTTACTTTCATATCGCACTACTTACTGACCGTTAGACTTACGTTTTTTGTTCTGTGGTGTAGGTGTAGGGATTCCAGCTGGTGACTTACGAGAGTTCATGCGGTTGCCGGTGTGCTTTACCGACAGGTGGAGTTCGTCAATGCAGCCCGACCCGTGTAGTGAGCCTAAATGGTAGATTTTGTGGGTTATATTTTGTGGAGTCTGTGTTAAGTGTATAGGAAATTGTTGTGTAGATTTTGATGTATAAACAAATAATTTGAACGTCAATTAATGTGTTTTGAAACTACTTGGGAGGCTTTGATGGAAAAATCTAAGTTTTACTTTGTGGCTTAATTGATCGGGGGTTTTCGTCGTTCGTTTTATGTTGAGTGCTGATTATAGTTTTAGGCTGCTGGTGCAAGGTGTCAACTTGTATACCCAAGTGTCGACTGAACTATGCAAATGTCAACCACAGACGTCGACTTATGGGGATAGAACAAAACTAGGTGTTAACCTATGTTTTTAGGTGTCGACCAGTTAGTGTAAAAATGGTGAGAGTGTCGACCGCGAGGTTTGACCGGTACAGGCAGAGAGCATTAACGTGTCCATTAGTGAAGGCAGGTGTCAACCGCTATATGTGATGAGCGTAGAAGTGTCGACCACGAGGTTTGACCGGTGTGGCAGTGAGCATTAAAGTGTCGACCGGTGAAGACAGGTGACGACTGCTCCGCGTGATGAGCGCAGAAGTGTCGACCACGAGGTTCGACCGGTGCGAGTAGAGAGCATTAAGGTGTCGACCGGTGAAGGCAGGTGTCTACCGCTCTATGTGATAATCGTAGAAGTGTCAACCACGAGGTTCGACCAGTGCAGGCAGAGAGCATTAAAGTGCCGACTAGTGAAGGTAGGTGTCGACCGTTGCATGCAAGTGTCGACCGGTTCCTATTTATAATGTTTTGAAAAGTGAAGTTTTATTTCAACTAATTATTGATTGAGTCTTCTGTCGCGACAATTTTAATCGTTCTAAAAAATGTCATTTTAAGTTAAGGGACAAAAGTTTTAAATTTTGTGCAAATTTTACAATTTGATGAGTAAGTGTACAGTTGGTGACCCCATTCCGAGAACAACTCGAGGGAGATACAGAGGTGGTGAAAAAATAGAGCGCGTTGGAAACCGCGTGAGTTTTCAGGGCGTTACAGTTATGGTATCAGAGCTTTTACCCAACCAGAAGTTTTGCCGACGAGGATGTCGAGCCCCTCGGAAGAGGGGGGAAATTGTGAAGGCAAGAGGGCCTGTTACAATCCCAAACCGCTTGGGGGAAAGGTAGAGGTGACGGTTAATAAGTGGGATGAGGTGATACTACGAGTGTTAGAGCCACGGGGTCGACATCGTTCAATGGATTTCCTAACACTGCCAGCCGCTGCATGGAAGTGCTCCACCAACTATATCTATTTCTTAGAACCCTCGTAAGTTCGTTTAAACTTACTAGATATTCTGGTGTATAGGATTAGCGTCATGGTTAGAGAGATACGTAGAGCTGTAGGCGATATGAATGACGCTGTTAGGCAACTTACAGAGTTGGTCAACCGCCAGTCTCAACAATTGGAGCAGTTTATAAGTAGAGGGGACCAGGGCTAGTCTAGTGGCAAGGCTTCGATAGACTATGGGGGTGACAGGTTGCACAGACTCAAACCCCCACTATTTGATGGATCATCTTCTGATACTCTCAATTCAAAGGAGTGGATACAGAGCAAGGAGAGTATGATGAACTATGCCAAGGTAGATGACAACGATAGGGTAACCAGTGCAGCATTCTATCTAGCCAAGGATGTTTGCCATTGGTGGGATACAATCGGGACTACGAGAGACGTGAATGTCATGACCTAGCAGGAGTTTAAGACTGTGTTCTTTTCGAAGTATTTCAGCCATGCTATCAGTACTCGTAAGATGGTGGAGTTTGCGTAGTTTAGACAGATAGGCACAGTGGCTAAGTATGGGAGACAAATTGAGCCGCTATCCCGATTTGCAGGGTATTTGGTGAGCCTAGATGAGAACAAGGTGCACCAGTTTGTGCAGGGCCTAAAATCGAATGTATATATTGGCATGCGCATATATGGAATGCGAGGGGTGCCTTATGAGGATGTGGTGGCAAAGGCTCTACACATTGAGGAGGCTAGGACGAATCTACCCAGTTACAGAGAGCCGCCTAAGGAGCAGCCAAGAAGATTTTTCAGAGAGTTTTTGCCTCAGTTGAATGGAGAGGAGGCATCTCAGCGGAATGACATGAAAAGGGGCTAATGACAACTCTAGCAGCCAGGGGAGCAACATGCGGCCACAGGGGTCGATGTAGTTTCCACTATGCCCTAATTGGTAGAGGAGTCACCCCGGTGAGTGCAGGGTGGGCTCAGGGTAATGTTTCAACTGCGGCGAGGCGGGCCACATGTCTAGGGGCTGTCAGAAGCCATGACAAAATCGGTGCTTCAACTGCAATGAAGTGCAGCACTTTGCTAGTAGTTGCCTGAATTTGAGAAAGGCTCTAGCGAAGGTAGCACTGAGGGTCCTTGCCCTCATTGATGCCGGCCAACCATTAGTGGTAGTATTCTTATCTCATCTAAATCTTCCGTTCACCAAAATTAAACCATAAACTACTAAAAACCTACCTTACTGTTGAAATAGAGCAGAAAACGGATATCAGCGTTGGTTGAACGTCATCGAAAGGAGGGATCGCCGCGGGAGGGCTTTCCTTCCTTTCTCTTCCTCTCGCTGAATGAACGAAGCAGGGGAAAACTTCTTCTTCCCCTCTCCTTCACTAATAATAAATATATTATTAATATAATTAATTCAAATTACCATTTTAAACTTACGCTTTAATCGTTCAGTTACACTATCATTCAGGTCATGTTCGGCCTGAATTCTACCAACTTTTCTTGCCCATTAGCCTCGAATTAATCCCTTACCTAACCTTACAAATTTTTGGCTCTTCATTTTAACCTGAACCCCGCCAATTATCGCCCTCAGAACTCAAAAACCGATACCACAAAAATATGGGGTGTTACATCCTCCCTTACTTAAAACAATTTTGACCCCAAAGTTTACGTACCGAATAACTCTAGATACTGCTGTTCCATCTCCTGCTGGCTTTCCCAAGTGGTCTCCTCCACGTTATGATTGCGCCACAAAACTTTGACCAAGCGTATCTCCTTGTTGTGCAACACTTTCACAGCTGATCCAAGTATGCCCCTTGGCTTTTCTTCATAAGATAGTGTTGGTTGTACCTCTATATCCTGTTGTACAATCACCTAAGAAGTATCACGCATACACTTCCTAAGCATGGAGACATGGAAGACATTATGTATGACATCCATCGAGGAAGGCAGTTGAAGCTTGTAGGCAGTCTTCCCAATACTTTCCACAATTGGGAACGGTACAACAAAACAATGGTTGAGCTTTCCTCGCTTCCCGAACCTGACCACTACCTTGTACGGGCAGATCTTTAGGAATACCTCATCATCCACGTCAAACTCCATTTCTCGCCTTCTCTGATCAGCATAGCTCTTTTGCCGACTCTAAGCTGCCTCGACCAACTTATTTATAATAGCAATCTTGTCGACCGTCTGTTGTAGTATTTCTGAGCCTATAAGTATTGATTCTCCAACCTCGTCCCAGTACAATGGTGACCTGCACTTTCTTCTATACAAAGCCTCGTACGGCGCCATGTCAATGGTAGACTTGTAACTGTATTATATGAGAATTCGACCAACAGCAAGAAGCTGCTAAAATTTTCTACTCACCATTAGTATCAAAATAATTCCTCACCTAAACCTACAAATTTTTTGCTCTCTATTCTAACCCGAATCCTGCCGCTCATCACCTTGACAGCACAACAATCGATATGACAAAAATACAGTGTGTTACATCCTCCCCTCCTTAAAAGAATTTTGTCCCCAAAATTTACATACCGAATAACTCCTAATACTGTTACTCCATGTCCTGTTGTCTTTCACAAGTGTTCTCCTCCACGTTGTGATTACACCACAAAACTTTGACTAAGGGTATCTCCTTGTTGCGCAACACTTTCACAGATGATCCTAGTATGCTCACTAGCTTCTCCTCGTAAGACAGCGTCGGCTGTATCTCTATATCTTATTGTGCAACCACCCGACAAGAATCACACATGCACTTCCTCAGCATGGTGACATGGAAGACATTATGTATGCTATCCATCGAGGAAGGCAGCTGAAATTTGTAGGCGGCCTCCAAAATCCTCTCCACAATAGGGAACGGTCCAACAAAACGCGGGTTGAGCTTTTCTCACTTCCCGAACCTGACCACTCCCTTAAACAGGGAGATTTTAAGTAATACCTCATCACGCGCGCCAAACTACAGTTCTCGCCTCCTCCGATCGGCATAGCTCTTTTTCCGACTTTTAGCTACCTTGACCCTCTTATTTATAATAGCAATCTTGTCGACCGTCTGTTGTAGTTTTTCTGGCCCTATAAGTCTTAATTCTCCAACCTTGTCCTAGTATAATGGCGACCTGCACTATCTTCCATACAATGCCTCGTACGGCGTCATGCCAATGGTAGACTGGTAACTTTATTATGTGAGAACTCTACCAACGGCAAGAACCTACTCAATGCTGCCTGAAACTCCAACACACAGGTTCTGAGCATGTCTTCTAGTATCTGTATGGTTCGTTTCGATTGCTCGTCGGTCTGAGGGTGAAAGGTCGTGCTGAATTCCAGCTTGGTACCCATGGCCTTATGCATACCCTTTAAAAACTTAGACGTAAACCTGGGGTCTCGGTCTGACACTATCGACATCGGGACCCCATGTAATCTGACTATTTCTCGCAGGTACAATTGAGCAAACTGATCCATCGAGTAAGTTATTCTCACAGGTAGAAAGTGAGACGACTTCGTTAGTCTTTCTACAATCACCCAAATTGCATCGTGTCCCTTAGCAGTCTTTGGCAATCCGACCACAAATTCCATAGTGACCCGCGCCCACTTCCACTTAGGTATAGGTAATGGCTGAAGCGTCCCCGACGGTCTCTAATGTTCTGCTTTACCTGTTGGCATACCACACAAGTCTCAACGTTCTTGGCTATCTCCCGCTTCATATTGGGCTACCAATAGTGTTGCTTCAAATCTTTGTACATCATAGTGCTTCTAGGACGCACAAAGAATGGAGACGATTGAGCCTTGGACAATATTTCTCTTTTCAGCTCTTCATTCTTTATGACATACCACCTATCCCAAAACTTCATAATCCTATCCTCCCAAAACTTCATAATTCTGTCCAGGATGGTCGGCCTCAACGACATCGCCGACAGTGTGGCTGCCAAATAAGTAACCACTTCCAGGTCAAACTCTTGTACCTCAGTCTTTAGGTTGGTAGGCATTGCTACAATCATAGCAGACAACGAAGTTGACACTCGGCTCAAGTCGTCTACTACCACATTTGCTTTTCCCAGATGATACTTGATTTCTAAGTCGTAGTTTTTAATCAGCTCAAGCCACCTCTTTTGTCTCAAGTTTAGCTCCTTCTGCGTGAAGATGTACTTCAAACTTTGGTGGTCCGAGAAGATTTTACATTGTTGTCCATATAAATAATACCTCCAGATCTTAAGTGCGAAGACCACTGCTGCCAACTCCAAGTCATGTGTGGGATAATTTTGCTCGTACGGCTTTAGTTGTCTAGAAGCATAGGCAATCACCATTCCACTCTGCATCAACACGCAACCGAAGCTTACCCTGGAGGCGTTGCAGTAAATGCTGAACTTCTCCCCCTCTACCGGCAGTACTATCAAAGGGGCTATAGCCAAACTCTACTTCAACGCCTGGAAGCTATCTCGCACTCATCGGACCAACGATACATCGTGTTTTTCCTGGTCAATCTAGTCAAAGGGGTTGCAATTTTGGAAAATCCCTCAATAAACCTCTAGTAATATCCTGCCAACCCTTGAAAGCTACGTATCTCGCTGGCACTGGTCGATCGTGGTCATTCCTTCACAGACTATACCTTTGCTGGGTCCACAGAAATACCATCACGAGAGATGACGTGTCCCAAAAATTGGATCCTATCCAGCAAAAATTTACACTTAGAGAACTTAGCATATAGTCGGTGCTGTCATAGAGTCATCAGCACAATCCTCAAGTGCTCTCGATGCTCATCTTCACTCCGAAAGTATATTAAGATGTCAATAATGAACACTATCACGAAACTATCCAATTGCTCCCTGAATACTAGGTTCATCAGGTTCATAAAGGCGGTTGGGGCATTAGTCAGTCCAAACGACATCACTAAAAACTCATAGTGCCCGTACCGCATCCGGAAAGCTGTCTTCGGGACATCTTCCTCGCTTACCTTGAACGGATAGTAACCGGAGCTCAAATTAATTTTAGAGAACACCTGTTCCCACTGTAGCTAATCAAACAGGCCATCTATCCTTGGCAATGGGTACTTATTCTTCACCGTCAATTTATTCAGTTCCCTGTAGTCAACACACATGCGTAGTCATCCGTCCTTCTTTTTGACGAAAAGCACCGGCACACCCCAGGACAAAAAACTAGGGCGTATGAAGGCCTTATCAGTCAGCTCTTCTAATTATGCCCTTAACTCTTTCAATTCTATAAGTGCCAGCTTGTACGGGTTCTTGCACACTGGCTCTGCCTCAGGGTATACGTCGATAACGAACTCAATTTTCCTGTCAGGGGGCAGACCTGGCAAATCCTCAAGAAATACCCTCGAAAAATCCTACACAATGGGGATGTCCTGAAGTTAAGCTTTGCCATGAAGCTGTGCGTCCATGACACTAGCCAAGAAGCCCATGCATCCACCTCGTAACAACTGTTGGTGTAACAACTTGTATTTTCGTTGTATCGACTCTTGGGTGGTCGGGGTGATGAGCGACAGTATTTGGGTCATAATGGACAGCGAAAAATTTGTAAGGTTAGGTAGGGGATTATTTTGAAACTAATGATGAGTAGAAAATTTTAGGAATCCGACCGAAAACGGATTTAATAGTCATTTGATTAAAAGATTAAAGTGGTAAGGCAAAAAATTAATTAGTTTGATATTATTATTATTTTATAAAAAAAAAAAGTAACAGAGAGGGGGAGGATCGTAACTTTCCCCCTCCTCTCTGTTTCTTTCTTTCCCCCAACCCGCGTGAAGAAAAAGAGAAACGAAGCCCTCCCTCCGGTGATCTTTACTAAATCGATACAACACTCCCTCCGTTTTACCCTCCACTACAATAGTTTAAGTTAGGTTTGAGTATTTGTAGTTTTGTTTAGGAATAGGATTAGAGTTTGATAAAAATTGGTAGATAGAGATTTAGAGTTTTAGAGTTGGAGTTTTTTTTGGATTGGTTATTGTTTGTTGTGACATTGTTGATCATAAATTTGATGGATTGGTGAGAAATTTGTTGACTTTTGCTGAAACACTGAGAATTCCACCTTCGCTGTGGTTAATGGGTTTTAAATTTTGTTTTGGTATGTTAAACTAGTTTACGATTGGAGTGTTGGGCCACTAGAATCGAGTGATTTCGATAACTAAAGCAAACATTGTGCGCGTCGGAAGTTAGGTTGAGTATTAAGTCGAGATAGGTTAGTGAGCGATTTTTGCGAGTTCGTGAAGTGTTGAGCTAGTATGGTGGTTTTAGTGCGTGAGTAGAGTATTGAGATGAGTTTTTAATGTCAATTGTTAAGTGATAGGTTAAGCCCGATGAGGTGATAGAAACGAGCACCACGGAAAGCAAGGATGTCAGGTAAGTAGTGTGCGCATGTGCATTGCCTTTACGGGCCTATACCATGGGACAATAGGGATGTATTGTGTGTTTAGCTAGTTTGCGTTCAGTCATGTATCATGTTTTAAAGAGTGTAACGAAAATGAATTTGATCATGATTTTATGTGCGAATATTAAGTACGATGTGCGATTGTGAGTACGATGCATGTGTGGGCAGCTTTGGCCCCGTTGCTAGAGAAAACGGTATGGTGGCGATGTGCCAGGATGTGGTATGGCGAGTGCGACCAGGCTCACCGTGGGATGGCTGCTGCGGTGTGTGGTGGTGGGCAATACTCTGCTCACGCACTAAAATCACCATACTAGCTCAACACTTCACGAACTCACCAAAATTGCTCACTAACCTATCTGGGCTCTAAAATCAAACTAACTTCCGACGCGCATAACTTTATCGTCAATTATCAGAATCACTTGATTCTAGTGGCCAAACGCTCCAATCGTAACCTAGTTTAACATACCAAAACAGAATTTAAAACTCATTAACCCTAGCTATGGCAGAATTCTGAAAACGGATTAGGCCTTAGTGTCAAAATCCCCCCTCCTCGGCCTTTTAGCAAAACTCAGCATATTCCTCATCAATCTATCACATTTATCGTCAACACTTGTACAATGATCGATAATAACCCCAACAAACTTTCCAACCCTAAAACCCTAAGTCCTTATCCATCAAATCCCTCCCCAAACTCTCACTTCAACCCTAAAACTAGACTATAACTACACCACTTACTTTGAATCGCTGAAAAGGAGAAGGAACGAAGAGTACTATCTGGTGGAAGAACGATCGCCGAAGGAAAACTTGCACACGAGAAGGAGAAATCGAAGGGGGTCACGCGGTAGGGGAGAAAACAACCGAAGGGTTTTCTACGAATCTCTCCCCTCTGTTGATTTTTTTATTTTTTTATAAGATAATAATAAACTAATTACTATTTCATTCTCACACTTTAATCTTTTAATCAAATGACTATTCATTCCGATTCTGGTCAGATTCTTAAAATTTTCTCCCCACCATTAGTCTCAAAATAAGTCTCCACCTAACCTTACAAATTTTTCGCTATCCATTCTGACTTGAATCCCGCTGCTTATCACCCCGACAACCCAAAAACTGATACGACGAAAATACGAGGTGTTACACTATAAGTCTTGCTTCTCCAACCTCGTCCCAGTACAATAGTGACCTGTACTTTCTTCCATACAAAGCTTTGTACGGCGCCATGTCAATGGTATACTGGTAACTGTTATTATATGAGAATTCAACCAACGGCAAGAACCTGCTCCAGGCCACCTGAAACTCCAACATACAGGCTCTGAGCATGTCTTCTAGTATCTGCATGGTTTGCTCTGATTGCCCGTTGGTTTGATGGTGGAAGGCGGTGTTGAATTCCAGCTTGGGACCTATGGCCTTATGATCGACATCGGGACCATATAGTCTGATTATCTCCCGCATGTACAACTGAGCGAACCGATCTATCGAGTAAGTCATTATTATAGATAAAAAGTGAGACGACTTTGTTAGTCTGTCTACAATCACCTAAATTGCATTGTGGCCATTAGCAGTCTTTGGCAGTCCGACCACAAAATCCATAGTGACCCACTCCAATTTCCACTCAGGTATAGGTAGTGGCTGAAGCGTACCCGACAGTCTCTAATGCTCCGCCTTTACCTACTGACATACCACATAGGTCTTAACATGCTTGCCTACCTCCCGCTTCATATAGGCGACAAATAATGTTGCTGTAAATCTCTGTACATCTTAATGCTTTCGGGATGCACCGAGAAGGAAGACGAGTGGGCTTCGGATAATATTTCCCTTTTTCAGCTCAACATTCTTCGGGACATACCACCTATCTCGAAACTTCACAATCCCATCCTCCGAATAGTTGAGCTTAGTGCTAGTATTAGCCTCCATACCTACTTTCAGCCCACTGCACTCGGGGTCAGTCTCTTGGGCCCGCTTAATTCTGTCAAGGATGGTCGGCCTCTACCAAATCAGAAACCACTTCCAGGCCAAACTCCTATAACTCAGTCCTTAGCTCGGTAGGCATTGCTAAAATCATGGCAGACATCGAAGTTGACAATTGGCTCAAGGCGTCCACTACCACATTTGCTTTCCTCGAATGATACTTGATTTATAGGTCGTAGTTTTTAACCAGCTCAAGCCACCTATTTTGTCTCAAGTTTAGCTCTTTCTGCGTTAAGATGTATTTCAAACTCTTGTGGTTCGAGAAGATTTCATATTGCTGTCCATATAAATAATGCCTCCAGATTTTAAGTACGAAGACCGCCGCCGCCAACTGCAAGTCATGCAAGGGATAATTCTTCTCGTAGGGCTTCAGTTTCCTTGAAGCATAGGCAATCACCCTTCCATTCTGCATCAGCATGCAACCCAAGCCTACCCTGGAAGCATCACAATAAATGCTGAGCTTGTCCCCCTTTACCGGCAATACTAGCACAGGGACTGTAGTCAACCTCTACTTCAACGCCTGGAAGCTGTCCTCGCACTCATCAGACTAACTATACATCATGTTATTCTAGGTCAATCGAGTCAAAGGGGCTGCGATCTTGGAAAATCATTCAATAAACCTCTGGTAATATCCTGCCAGCCCCAGAAAGTTTCGTATCTCATTGGCACTGGTCGGTCGTGACCATTCCTTCACAGACTGAACCTTTGTCGGCCCCAAAGAAATTGTAATGGCCAGGGAAACCTACTTGATTCCCAGTACGTTCACTGCTTTGAAACCAACTTCAACAACGCCCCGATAACCCTACTCGATTCCCGGTACGTTCACTGTCCTAATACCAACTTTTCCCATCCCTCGGTCCACCTTGGACTGGTTTGACACTAACTTCTTATTTCATTCGCATCGTAAAATTTTAAAACTTTTATTGCTCAACCTAAAACAACATTTTTTTAAAAGATTTTGAAACGACATTGCAGCGGAAAAATTGATAAAAATTAGTTCGGACAACACTTTATTTTATTTCGCATAAAACGGAGACACCCGGTCAACACCTGTATTCGCCGGTCGACACTTGGGTCATCTTGGGTTTTTCATCGGTCGACACTACATTTTTCTTGGGTTTTTTCCCAGGTCGATACCGAGAACACCGGTCGACACTTCTACGTTCAACTAAGAGAGGGGTCCACATCTGCTTTGACAGGTCGACACTTTGACCCTCTCTGCCCGCGCAGGTCAATCCTCGCGGTCAACATTGCTGCCATTTTTACATTGTCCGGTCGACACCTATAACCATGGGTCGACACTTACTTCGGCTCTGCCCACGCCGGTCAAATCTCGGAGTCGACAATGTCCTCCCATTTTTCACTGACCGGTCGACACCTTACACCAGCGTACGAAAAAAAAACAACAGTTAAGATAAAACACAAGATGAAAATCCCACAATTAAATCCACAATGTACAGACCTATATTTTAAAACACAATTATTTCAAGTAAATTCAAAATAAAACATAATCCCTAATCTCATCCCGACTATCACCATACTATACAATCCTAAATATAGCCATGGTCGAGTTGCCCCAACAACGGCCTTCACCGGCATGCAGCGTACGCCTGCAACCCTATCCTAGGCATGTTGTCACCTAGCAACTCACAAAAAAGCTCGTCGTCATCTGCACCACGGAACACAAAACGTAAGCCTAATGATTAGCAAGTATGTAGCATGAAGTAAAATCAATGCACAACTCAACCCCTAACACATGCAGTTTCTACAGTTTGTTTCGTTTTCGTTTTCATTATTATCATCTTTCATTTCATGTGTGAGTTAAGTAGGCACACATCCTGCTCCATTCAGGACAACCACACCATGACCCACGGAGCAAGATTGGAGGCACACATCGTGATCAAACACGGACGGCCACACCAAATCTCCTCTCAACATCGATCATAAAACCCTCTAGTGACTTATCACTCGCACGTTAACGATGAGGCGTTGACAAACCATATCATGTTACGTACATTAATCCATGAGAACCCCCAAGTGTTTTATCACTAGCACGTTAACAACGAGGCGTTCACCCATGCGTGGCATCTTTTCTTATCTGATTACATTTAATATGCACAGTTCAAAACATGCTCAAAACTCATCTTTCGTAGTTCAAAATCATGATGCATGACAGCGCATATGCACGACCCACTGACCAAACAACCAAACAAACAATCCTACCATTCCATGGTGTAGGCCTGAAGGCAAACCACAATCAATCCATCACTTACCTGGCGTTCTCGAAATCTTTCTTGCTTCGTAACTTTGTGCTCTAACTGGAATACTGATAAAATTATACATCCATCAATTCCAACTCGTCAAATTCATAATTTCCTAACTTGAAAGTCCTAATCTCCTACCAATACCAACACTCTCCGCAAAACCCGAAATCCCACTCGATTTTTGACCAACTTTGGACATTCACAACTTCTCCAATATTCATTCGAATTGGACGATCCAACGTGCTACAAACTCCACAGGATGTCTAGTTCCCAACGGTTTCAACTATTTCCTATTTGAACATTCACAACTTGGCTGAACGTGGCCGAAAAGTTACCGCTTCATAATTCGAGCGTTCGGCTATCCCAACGCTAAATCTTCCTCATCAAATTTCATAAACTACTTCTATTCTTAGCTTAGGCACCAACATGCGGATTAAAATTGACTCTACATTCAATTTGTCTCCTAGGTTGTTACCAAATCACCCGATACCCTAGTTAACTTTATTTTCGTTGCTAAAACAACTAGCATACTAACTAGCTACCAAAAAACTAACTAAAACTTATTGTAATCTGAGGAAACGGAGAAGGAATCGGTCGAACGTTGCCGGAAGAGGGTTACCGATCGTCGCTCGGGAGAGGAGAAGAACAGGAAAAAAGGAAGAGACTTCTGGGAAGGAGAACACCGACGGTGTTCTTCTTCCTCTTTTTATTTTATTTTATTATTTTAATAATAATATTACCTAATTACTAAACTGTCTTCCACTATTAACCGTTTAGTAAATCTGTCATACCATCCAATACTGGTTAGATTCTTAAATTTTTCTCTCCAACATTAGCGTCAAAATAATGTTTTATTTAGGGGCAGAAGTTCTCCGTTATCAATTTTGATCAGAACCCCTTAGATTACAATTACAAAAATCCATAATTAATTTGAATTAAAATTCCGGGCGTTACAGAAATACCTTCACGAGAGATGACGTGCCCCAAAAATTTGATGCTATCTAGCCAAAATTCACACCGAGAGAACTTAGCATATAGTCGGGGCTGCCCTGTGTCGTCGGCACGATCCTCAAGTGCTCTCCATGCTCATCTTCAGTCCTAGAGTATATTAGGATATCATCAATGAAAACTATAATGAAGCTATCCAATTGCTCCCTGAATACTAAGTTCATCAGGTCCGTAAAGGCGGCTGTGGTGTTAGTCAGTCTGAACGACATCACTAAAAACTCATAGTGCCCGTATCGCATCTGGAAAGTTGTCTTCGCGACATCTTCCTCCCTAACCTTCAACTGATAGTAACCGGATCTTAAATAAATTTTAAAGAACACCCGTGCCCCTTGAAGGTGATCAAACAAGTCATCTATCCAAGGCAACGGGTACTTATTCTTCTTCGTCAACTTATTCAGTTCCCTATAGTCAACACATATGCGTAGGGATCCGTCCCTATTTTTGACGAAAAGCACCGGCGCGCCCCACGGTAAAAAACTAGGGCGTATATCCGTCAACTGCTCTAATTGTACCCTTAACTCTTTCAACTCGGTATGCGCCAGCATGTACGGGTTCTTGCACACTGGTTTAGATCCAGGGTACACGTCGATAACAAACTCAATTTCCCTGTCAGGGGGCAGACCTGGCAAATCCTCAAGAAGTACTACCGAAAAATCCTACACAATGGGGATGTCTTGGAGTTGATCCTTGCCCTAAAACTGCACATCCATGACACTAGCCCAAAAGCCCATGCATCCACCTCGTAACAACTGTTGGGCTCTCATAGGCAACACAACCAAGATCTTACTCAAACCCTTTCCTGCTTTGAAGGAGAAACTCTCTCCACTTGGGAGTCGAAAGTGGATCTCTTTGGTCTTGCAATCTATCATGGCATAATGTCTAGACAGCCAATCCATCCCTAAAATAGCCTCATACCCCTCCATGTTGAGTATGATCAGATCAGCGTATAATCGTTTCTCCCCCACTGTCACAATATCACCTTGTACCACTTGATCTGAGTATAGGCCCTCTCCCGACGGCAACAATACATCATAGAACTACATAGAATAGCTGAGCACTAAATTTTCCTTGACCACGAAGGCAGCAGACACAAACGAATGAGTAGCACCCATATCGACAAAAGGGTAATTGCCAAGCCCAAAATAAGAATACTACCTTAAATCACCGATAGAAGGACGACATCGTCTGGCTCAATGATGGCGAAGACTATTGGTGTCACTCTCGCTAGGGCCTTGCTAAAATTCATTCAACTTCTAGCAAAATGCCCCACGTCATTGCAGTTGAAGCACCGATTCTGTCGCGGCTTCTGACAATCTCTAGACATGTGGCCCTGCTTGCCTAAGTTGTAGCATCGCCCTGCACCTACTCTGCACTCGCTAGAATGACTCATCTGACACTTTGGGCACAACAGAAACTGCCCCAGTCCTTGGGGTCACTTGTTCCTCCCCTGGCTGGTATAGCTGTCGCTAGCCCTCTTCAGGCCCTTCGGCAAAGACGACTCTTCTCCATTCGATTGTGGCAACAATTCTTCGAAATATATGCTGGGCTGTTCCTTAAGTAGCTCTCTATAACTAGGAAGCTTCGTCCTAGCTTCCTCAATGTCTATTGCCTTTGCCACCACATCCTTGTAAGGCACCCCTCGTGTTCCAGCTATCCGCATGCCCATGTATACATCTGGCTTCAGGCTCTGTACAAATTGGTGTAATTTGTTCTCATTTAAGCCCATCAGGTGACTAGCAAACCGAGATAGTGCCTCAAACTGTCTCACGTTTTAACGCCCTGAAAATCTAGCTGTTTCCGGTTCATTCACTTCTACTACTCACTCACTATGCTCAAAAGAATTTGAATAAAATTTAAAACTTTTGTTCCTCGGCTTAAAACAACGTTTTTGAAAGTATTTTAAACGGCATTGCAGCAGAAAAATTAATGAAAATCAGTTTTAACAAAACTCCATTTTAAGAAACATAAAACCGAGACAACGGTCGACACCTGCGAACTCTAGTCGACACTCAGGATGTCTCAATTTTTTCATCAGTCAACACTGGTAATGCCGGATGACACCACGTTTCTCTCTGGTATTCTCGTCAATCGATACCAGGAACACTGGTCGACACCTCTACGCTCGTCTCAGAGAGTGGTCGACACCTTGGTCCTCTCTGCCAGCGCAGGTCAAACCCCGTGGTCAACACCCTCACTGATTTTACACTAACCGGTCGACAACCACGGTCACCGTTCGACACCTCATTGCCAGCAAAGGTCAAACCCCACTATCGACACTCACATTCCATTTTACAGGGACCAGTCACCACCTATGGACTTTGCTAAACACATTACACTAGCAGCCTAAAACTAACAGCAGTTCAAAAGACAGCTGACACGAAAACTCCCACGATTAAAACCACCAATTTGAAACTTGAATTATTCAGTCAAACTCTCTAAAATAATTTTAAAATGCACCAATACATAAATCTCGACTATTAACATTCACACTCATCTATGCCTCAAAATCTATACACTCGACATAGACCTCTCTAGGATCGACTGTGAAAGTATTGCGCAACAAGTAGATTTCCTTGGTGAAAGTTTTGTGGCGCAGTAACAGCGTGAAGGAGACCACTTTGGAAAGGCAGCAAGACATGGAGCAGTAGTACCTGTAGCTATTCGGTATGTAAATTTTCAGGATAAAATTCTTATAAGGTGGGAGGGATGTAGTAACCCAAAAATTTTACCCGACTAATTATGGTTCCGCATAGGTTCCGCGAAAGATTTTATCAGATTAATTAATTAGAGAAAAGCTAGAAATGAACTCCTAAAAAAATTTTCAAATTTTAAAGACGAAAGGATGTGAATTGGTGGAATTTTTTAGGGACTAAATCTTGAGGACATTAAGGTAATTTATAGAAAAATGTAATAAAATATATTAAATAAGAGGCTTCATCGAGAAGCTACTCTCATTTTTTCTCTCCCCTCAGTCAAAGAGAAAACACCCCCGCCCCCTTTGTTTGTCTGCTTCTCTTCCTCTAAGAGTAACCGTGCACGCCTCGTTCTTCCTCGTCACCGGCAAATGAAGCTCGCCATTCCTTGTTTTCCCACCTTCCATCCACGTGCAGAACACGGTCGCTCTCCCTCTTCGGTAACCACTTCCTCTCCTCTCCTCTGTTGACCAATAGCTTACGGTTTCGTTTGGTTTTGATTTCTAAAGATTTTATGCTAGAATTTAGAGTGGTTGATGGGGGCAATTAACGGTTTGGAGCGGTTGAGGTGGGGAGCTCTGAAATTAGAGGAAAAGCCGAGGAGTGTGCTGTTCATTTCAGTTTTTTGGATAGAAAACCTTCAAATTTTGTTAAATTATGCTTAAGAGGTTAGAATGTGACCGAATGGTGAGGTGAATGGGTGGCTTTGAGTTCCCAAACTGAGATCGTAGAATTTTAGGCCAAAAACAGGTTCTATTTTTTGTGTCCTTCACCTAGCTGCGGTTAATCATTTTAGAAACCCTTTAAGTATGTTAAAATAGGTTTGGTGAGTAGCGTTTCTCCCCTGGAATCGGGTGACTCAGATAACCATAGGAAAAGTTATGTGCATTAGAGGTTTAGTTTGATTTTTGGCCTAGTCGAGTTAGGGAGCTGTTTTTGTCGGATTTTGACGTTTTGAGTTAGTAGTTGTAATTTTAGTATGCGACATGAGTTTTGGAATGAATTTAGATGTGAATTTGTTATGTTTTTAGGTGGAGCTCGGGTATTGGAAGAACCGCACACCACAGAAGCTCAAGAGGCCAGGTAAGTAGTGTTTGCATGTGCGTTTCCCTTATGGTCCTACACCATAGAATAGTAGGGAGGATTTGTATGTGTTATATGTTTCCCATGTTTTGTTTCAGTCATACATCATGTTTTGAAATGTATAACGAAAATGAATTTGTGCATGATTTTAAGTACGAATGTGTAGTGTGATATGTAAACGGTGAGTATAACGGTTATACACCCTCGAAGGAAGTGATCCGCCTTTCGACGCAGATAGAGAATCGTCTTGGGAAACCTGAACCGCTTCCCAACTCTGTAGGACAATCATTGATACGAGATTCCCGTGCAGCTCTTGGGCCTCGTCGCTGGTTGAGCTGGGACTGTGGTGTCGTGTCATGGGCAGTGTGGCATAAGGGCCAACCACTTGAGATGGGTGTACGACGTGGCATCGAAGGAAGTGATTTGCTCTTAGACGCAGTAAGAGAATCGACTTGGGAAGACAGATCTATTTTCCATCTCTGTAAGAGGATCGTAAGAACGTGATAGAAAATAGCAACATGTGTGAGAAAGTAGAGATTGCATATAATAGGATTGCATTGACCGTTTTACATTTCATATTGCACTACTTACTGAGCATTAGGCTTACGTTTTGTATTATGTGGTGTAAGTGTTGAGGATAGAGCGGGTGAGTTCCGAGAGCCCAGTCAGGGCGAGTAGGCAGTTGGCGATGCATGACCAAGGCATTGGCTTGGTGGACTGGGTTAGGGCGACCCGACCCGTGGGGAATGTTTTTGGTATAGTTAGTCTTTGAGGGACTCGTTTTGAGGGGTCCATGCCATGTGTATATGTCTCGGGCCTAGATTTTGATCTATAGATGAGTTTTAAACGCTAGTAGTTGTGTTGATGTATAGTCATATTTTAGTGCTATTTGGGAGATTATGATCTGAAAATTCAGGTTTTTAGTTTCAAATGATTGAAACATTACGTTGTTTGTGTTCTTTTCTTGAGATCGAAATTTTATTTAAGGCTACTGGTATAAAGTGTCGACCTGTATGCGTAGGTGTCGACCGAACTAGGTGAATGTCAACCGTGAGGGTCGACCTACGAAAACATAACAAAACTAGGTGTCGACCTGTGGGTCTAGGCGTCGACTGGTCATTGTAAAAATGGTAAAAGTATCAACTACAAGGTTTGACTGGTGCAAACAGAGAAGATTAGGGTGTCGACTTATGTATATAGGTGTCGACCGGTTAATGAAATGAACATGGAGGTGTCGACCAGAAGGATCGACTGATGCAACAGAGGCAAACAAGGTGCCGACCTATGTATATAGGTGTCGACCCTTGTATGCTGAAAGGGGTGAGGGGTCAACCGAAGCTTACAGAGGTCGACTGGGACCCCTTTTAGTTTTAAAACTTGAAATTTGTCTTGTTTTCATATAATGAGTTCTCCATGCAGTTGTTGTTTTTCCCTGTAAATGGTTTAAATATTTTAACCGACGTCGTCTTAAGGCGATGAATAAATTTTAAACATTTCTAAAAAAAAAAAAATTAATGCTAGTACGTAGTCGAGTGTTAGTTCCGGGTTTAGACAACTCGGGTTGGTACGAGTTAGTAATTTAGATCAGTGAACTGGGTTCGGATAACTCGGCGTGCCACACGGTAGATTTTAAAGTTCGATATTATGTAACTCAAGGAACTCTATAGATTTTTAAACTCGAGATTATGTAACTCAGAAAACTATGAAGATTTTCCTGTCTGAAAGTATGTAACTTCAGAAACTCGATTAATTTTTCGGCCCCAAAGTATGTAGCTCAAAAAACGCGATAGATTTTGAAGCCCGAGAGTATGTAACTCAGGATACTCGGTAGATTTTGAACCCTAAGGGTGTGTGAGTCATAAAACTCGGTAGATTTTAAAGTCCGAAAGTATGTAACTGTAACGCCTTGAGAACCCACACGTTCCCGGTGCGCTACAGTACGTCTACTTATACACACTATGACACACTAAAACTTGACACAACTCACTCAATTTAATATCACTTTCGTTTTCAAATCGTCTTCAAAAGAACATTTGTGAGTCTGAAAAAATTTCAACTCAATTCGAAAACAACTTGCGTCTCGAAGAGGGAACACAAAATACTCAATATAAAAATACGCAGCGGAAAAGAAAATAATCTAAAATAGTTTTAAAATAAACCGATAAGACTCGAAATCTTAGGAAGGAGTCCAACACACCCTTCAAACTATACAAATTCGGTGCCATGCTCTCACGTCCCCACTTTGACGCCCGGCGCGCACCCTCGCGGTGCCGCACGTGCCAACTCAACATCATCGCGTCACACACACGCTCACAGCGCCGCGTGCCCCACGCACCCTGCCTCCGTACCACACGTTTGCACGCACGCCCTCATCCGACGCCGCACGACCTGTGAGCACCCGCAGGGCCACGTGCCCCGCGCACCTGCGACCACGCCGCACTTCCACTCCACTCAACACTTCTCTGACACTTACTGTACACATCCCGACCTATTCCATATCCTCTCGACTCCCAACCTCTCTCCTGAAATTTTGGCAGAGATACACCTAAAAAATGGCTATCCCAACATTTAAACCCTACACACAATTCACCAAAAACTAACAATATTTCTCTATCAATCATCCAAATAATCTCCATAACAGAAAAAAAAAAAACCAAAGTTCAAAAACAACAAAAATCTATCAACTACAAATGAGGAAAGTCCCCAGTATAGAGCAATACCAAGCTCCTACATGTAAAGCAAACGCGTGCGTCACCAAAATCACACACGCACTCCATAAACCCCTATACAACTTGTCTAATCAACTGTACATTGCCATAGCAAAATAAAATACCCGCAATAGCCTAGCCACCACAGGTCGGGTCGCCCTAACAAAATCCGCCATCTGGTGCCTCGGTCGCACACCGCCAACCGTCCTATGCCTCAGGACTAGGCTCTCGAGACTCACCAGCAAAACCGTCAGCACCTACACCATAGACACACATCATAAGCCTAACGCTCAGTAAGTAGTACAATATGAAAGTAAAAGCCGTCAATGCAATCCTATCACATGTAGTCTCTACACTCACACTCATGTTGTCACATATGTTATGCATAGTGTAGCCTCACCAGGGTAAGAAGGAACCTAGCGCCACCCTACACCCTGACACGTCGCCACTGTCCTGGACTCCCCAGCAACGAGTCTCACAAGCTACACACACAAATCACCACACAGCAACCACATCAGGGTGAGCGTGTACCTTGCGCCACACTACACCCTGACACGTCGCCCCAGTCCCAGCCTCCCCAGCACGGGGTGACAGTTGCCACACACACGTTTCGCGACAGCCCAGCCGGCCCACTCCTTGAGCAAAATCCGGGACTGGTGTTGCATCGGCCAACACACTAGTAGGATCTGCGATACCACTGTCCAGCATTCTCACCGTCAACACATATACGCCGCGTGACGGCCCAGCCAGCCCACTCCTCAAACGAAATCTTTGGTTGGTTCCGTACAGCTTCGCTAAAAAGCCTCAACCTAAAACGCAAACAAATCACTCATCAATCTGTACTTCAAAACTCACCAAATAATTTAAAATGACATTCCTTAACTACACCCATGAAATTCTAAGTAAAACGAGTCCCTAATTCAGCTCGGCCAAAAATTAGCCTCAACGTTGGACGCGCATAACTTTTGTGTCCATCAACGGAATCGAACAATTCAAGTGGCTAAACGTCGCCTAAGGAACCTAGTTTAATATACTAGGATGGATTTTAAAACGGTACCCGCACCTAGGTGGAAAAACCCGAAACCGAATCTGTCCCTTTTTATTAAATTTCACATTTTTTGTTTTTCGTCAACCAAAACTCACTCAAACTTGGCTTTACGCATCAAAAACAGCCATGCCACTATCACACGTCACAATTCTATGAAAAACGCTCACTAATTTGACTGGGACCAAAATCCGACAAAAACGTCCGATGCGCATAACTTTTGCGTCGGATATCGAAATCGAACGATTCCAGCGGCCATATGTTCCTCTAACCACTTATTTTAACCCACTAAAACAGAATTTAAAACGATCAATGGAAGCTAGGCAACAAAAGTTGTTCGTGCACAAAACAAAAAGCCATTTTTGGTTTCACTTCCAAATTCCAAATTTCTACATAGAGTCAACTACATTCACACCAATTTAGCATAATCTGAACCATAAATAAGAGAATTCAAACTTGTACCTGAATTCTGGCTCAATCTCTCCTCAGCCATTTTTCCTCCCCCACCGGACACTCACTGTCCATTCACTAGACACCCATATTGACGGCCTAATTAGACCCTACACCGAGCCAAACCCTCAAAAAAACTGGAAGGAAACGAGCTCTTACGCTCGGTCGACAGGAACCGAAACAGGGGAGGAGTTACCTGGAATATTCCGTTGCTGGACGGACCCGGACGGTGGCAACGTGCCAAGGAGTGGTGTGGCGAGTGTGTCTAGCCTCAGCCTGGTATGGATGCTGCGGTGTGTGTGTGGTTGTTAGCAACTCGGGCCCTGTTGCTAGAGTAATCGGGACGGTGGCGATGTGTCAGGGGGTGAGGTGGCGAGTGCGTCCAGCCTCACCCTGAGATTGTTGTTGTGTGTGGGGTGATGCGTGATTACGGATTATGGGTCCCCTTGCTGAAGCAACTGGGACGGTGGCGACGTGCTAGGGAGTGAGGTGGCGAGAGAGTCCAGCCTCACCTTGGTGCAACTGTACAACGCGACACGGATTACGACAACATGAGTGAGAATTGTAACACCTGGAATTTCAGTTTAATTTAATTTTAGATTTTCGTAATTATAATCGGGGGAGTTTTGGTCAGAATTGATAACAGAGAATTTCTGCCCTTAAGTAAAAGATTATTTTGAGGCTAATGGAGGAGAGAAAAATTTAAGAATACAACTGGAATCGGACAGTAAGGCAAATTTAGTAAACGGTTAAAAGTTGATTGTAGTTTATTAATTAGTTAATATTATTATTAAAATAATAAAATAAAATAAAATAAAAGAGAAAAGAGAGAACACCAGCGGTGTTCCCCCTCCTAGCATTTTCTCCCCCCATTTCCCCCTTGTTTCTTCTTCTCCCGCGAGAAGCCTCAGCAACCCTCCTCCGTTTTGCTGTGAATCTTCAAATCTACGGTAAGTTTTAGTTAGTTCTGAATAGATAGTTAGTGTGTTGGTCGTTTTTAACGACAAAAACCAAAGTTAGTGATGGTATTTAGTGATTTGGTGAAAACCTAGAAGAGAGATACGAGAAATTGAATGTAGAGTCGATTTTTATCCGCATGTTGTTGCCTAAGCTAGAAATAGCAGTAGATTACGAGATTTGATGAGAAAGATTAAGTGGGTGGTTAGCCAAATATATGAATTTTGGAACGTTGTCCGAACAAGAACGTTCGGCCAAGTTGTGGATGTCTAATTAGGAAATGGATACGAGCATTTGAAACTATACATCTTGTGGAGTTTGTAGCAAATTGAATCGTCCAATTCGGATGAGTATTGGAGAAGTTGTGAATTTTTGAATTTGGTAGGAAATTGAGTGGGATTTCAAGTTTAGTGGGGAGTTTTGGTTTTGGTATGGGTTATGACTTTCAAGCTAGTAATTTAAGAATTGAACGAGTTAGAATTGATGGATGTGTAATTTTATAGGTATTCCCAGTTATAGTACGAAGTTACGAAGTACGATGAGATTTCAAGGACGCCAGGTAAGTGATGGATTGATTGTTGTTTACCTTCGGGCCTACACCATGGAATGGTAGGATTGTTTGTCTGCTTTGATTGTTGTTTGGTTGTTTGGTCAGTAGGTCGTGCATATGTGTTGTCATTCATCATGATTTTGAACTACGAAAGAATGAATTTTTAGCATCTTTTGAATTGCGCATGTGAAATGTAATCACATAAGAAAAGATGCCACGCAAGGGTGAACACCTCGTCGTTAACGTGCCAGTGAGAAAGCACTAGGGGGTTCCCATGGATTAATGTACGTAAGATGACATGGTTTGTGAACGGCTTATCGTTAACGTGCTAGTGAGAGGGCAATAGAGGGTTCTATGATCGATGTTGAGAGGAGATTTGGTGTGGCTGTCCCGTGTGTGATCACGATGTGTGCCTCCAATCTCGCTCTGTGGGTCATGGTGTGGCTGTACTAAGTGGAACAGGATGTGCGCCTACTTGACTCACACGTGAAAGTGAAATATGATTATAATTAAAACGAAGACAAAACAAAGTGTAGAAATTGCATGTGTTAAAGGTTGAGTTGTGCATTGATTTTAATTCATGCAATATACTTGCTAAGCATTGGGCTTACGTTTTGTGTTCCGTGGTGTAGGTGATGCGAGCTTTCTGGTAAGTTGCTAGATGATAGACATGACTACGATGATGTTGGTGGCCTACGCCGTATGCCGGTGTAGGCAGTTTGTTGGGGCGACACAACCATGGTGGGATAGGTGATGGAATTTTATAATCGTTTTGTATTAAACACCTATGTATAGATTTTTGAGGATACAGGTAGTGTGGTACGGTTATAGTCGGGATTAGAGTAGGGATTATGTCTCTTGTTTTTATCAATTGAAGAGATTATGTTTTAAAAATATAGGCTTAACTTTGTGGATTTAATCGTGGAAATGTTCGTAGTGTGTTTTCTCTAAACTGGTGTTGTTTTTATATATAGTGGTGCAAGGTGTCGACCGAAGTCGATATGTGTTGACTGGTCAATGTAAAATGGAAAGTGAATGTCGATTGCGGGGTTCGACCTGCGTGGGCAGAGCCAAAGTAATTGTCGAACCATGGGTATAGGTGTCGACCGGTCAGTGTAAAAATGGCAGTGGTGTCGATCGCTTAGATCGACCTGTGCAGACAGAGGCGATTAAAGTGTCGACCTACAGCTGTAGCTGTCGACCGGGAATGAAAGGCTGGTAGAGGTGTCGACCGATGGAAATAGAGAAAATTGACGTGTCGACCGGCGTTGCTAGTGTCGACCGATGAAAAACCTGAGACGATCCAAGTGCAACCGATGCTTGCTTGTTTAACAGTTAAGGTTTTCAATTAAAAAAAAAATTCTAAATTTAAAATTAAGAAATTCACAAATCAATTTAATATTTAGATTTCAAAAATCAAGACTTCCAAATCAAAACTAATGTGGAAATTTAAATCCAAATTTCTTAAATCACAACTCAAATTTTAGGAAACAAATCCAATGAAGCTAGCCTAAAAATCATCCTGGTAGAAAAAAAGATTGGATTTCCATTAAAATAATATCTCTGGAAATCCAATTTAGGGATCGGATTGCTGATTTTCAGCTATAAATCCGGGATGAATCTGGACGTTACGAGGGAAGTGTTATGGATCTAACTGAATAATCAATCAACCAAAAATCTGGTGCCAATCAGATAACAACCGGGAAATCTGAGTGAAACCCGAAAATCTTGGAGGAACGGGGTGCAAACCTCTCCTATAAATATAAGTACTCATGAAGGAGAAAAACACATCAACTCTCCCTCTGGAGTCCTTAAAGAAGGGAAGGAGTACTAACCTCGGCCTCCGATGCGGCAAGCCTCTTCCACACGGCAAAGTCCTTCTTGGTTGAGCTTCACTTCGCGATAGCAGAGAGCATCCTTCGATCAAACGATTTCCCTCAACAGCGTAAGCTCTCCTTCGCTCTGTCCCTATCAGTTTCGCTCTAGCTCACTCTCGATATCTCACTCACTCTCTCTCTCTCTCGACAAAATAGGAAAAGGAAAAGAGTTGGTTTTATTTAAATATCAGGACCAGTTTTTATTAAAAGGTCCAGCCGAACCAAACCGGATCGGCCCAGTTGACCCAGATCGACCCAGTTGATCCGAATCTACCCAGTTGACCCGGATCGACCCAGTTGACCCCGAATCGGCCTAGTTGACCCGGATCGGCACAGTTGACCCGAATCGACCTAGTTGACCCACACCGACCCAATTGACCCGAATCGACCCAGTTGACGTGAGCCGAACTCAAATCAAATTTAAACTCGAATCAGATCGAACCGATCCAATATTAAACCGGTAAGAATTTTCTGTCCAAATTCTTTTAAGCTGGAAGTAATTAAGTAAAATTTTAATATAGACATTCAAATTAGGTAGGAAAGATACCGGAAGTCATTCGAACCCATCCAACCAACTCGATCCAACCCAAGAGAACAACGTAAGGAATTTCTGCTCAAATTTCTTTGAAATTGGATTTATTAAGTAGAAATTTAATAACAAAGATTCTATTTGAGCATAATATTATTTGAAATAGTAAACGAATCCCGATATCCATACTGCTTGGAATCCAAGTAAGTAAAAATATAATTTTCTCATGTTTTGGCTTTGTCCATACATCACAAGATATTATATTATTTTCTTATAACTATTTTATTACAATAGTTGATATTTGAGCACGCATGTTTCGGCATTGAATTAGAATAGTATAAAGATAAAATTGGTAGGACATATTATATGTGCATGAAAATGATGGAATTGACGGAAAATATGTGATAGCAAAAGTCTGAACGACAATGAGATGGTGAGCTTGAACATTAATGGTACTGACGTGATAGCAAAAGCATGAACGACAATGAGATGGTGAGCTTGATCTAAAGTAAGTTGACAAAGCCTGAACGATAATGAGATGGCTGAGTCTAAGGTTTGGAAATAAGTACCAACTAGTTATGTAATCAGGATTTGGTAAAATTAAATGTAATTTTTTTACCATTGCACGTATTTTTGTTTACTAAGTTAAATATCATATTTTAAATAATTTTGTGATGTAGGTGAGCTTTTATCTGAGTAAAAACTAGCTGCGATCGAGAATCTACCAGTGGCAAACAAGCATACAGAAGAAGACATTGATTTTCCCGAGAAAGAAATTTAAAATATTATTTTTCAGTTTTTAAAAGTATTTCGATTTTTATTTTAATTCTTAATAACTTATGTTGAATTTTATTATTAGAGTTTTTTTGAATTATTTATGATTGTGCATTTATTTCGAATAAGTTTAATTATTGTTTTAATTGTAACTTCTGCGCATTTAATGATTTTTATTCAATACTTTAAGAAAATGTTTTAAGCTGAAAATTTAACGCTCGATTTTAAATCAAATTTTGAGAATAATTTCTAGGATTTAAAATTATGGTTTGTAAATTGGAGATTTTAATATTCGAGGCATTACAGCAGGTGTCGACTGGGTGTCTCTGTTTTTCGTTTCATAAAATGAAGTTTTATCCAAGTTGATTTTAATTGAGTTTTCCACTGCAATGTCGTTTAAAACATTTTCAAAAATGTCATTTTAAGTCCAGTAATAAAAGTTTTATAATTTTACTTAAATTTTACGATGTGAGTGAAATAGTGAGTAAGTGTTAAACCGGTCCAAGGTGAACCGGGGGATGTGCGGAGATGGTATCAGAGCAGTAAGCAAACCGGGAATTAGATAGGGTTTCCGGGGTGCTACATGAGTTGGTATTAGAGCCATTATGGTCAAGTCGTTCAAAGAATTACTCAACATTGCCGGCCGCCATGCAGCGTGCTCTACTAACTGTAAGTAGTTGTTTATTTTAGTTAGATTGTAAGTAAGGCTAGATTATGCTAACCTTGTACTGGGATTAGCCGAAATGTATAGACGACCGGGATGACCTAGAGTTTCAAGAGAGGTAGCAAGGTTAGAGAATGATGACAACTTGACTATGATCAGACGACTGACCGAGTTGGTCGATAGGCAGTCTTAACAATTGGAAATACTATTGAATCAAGTACAGGGGAGCCATAGAGCGGGTTCTAGTGAAGAAAGGTTTAGGTGATTGAAGCCTCCGACGTTTGAGGGACAGATGACAGATCCGATGGCTGCGGAAAGATGGATACGCACCATTGACAATATGTTCAAGTATGCCAATGTGGAGGAAGGAAATATGGTTACTTGTGCGACATTTCACCTCTCAAAATGACGCTCAAAGTTGGTGGGAGAAAGTAGAGGCCACTATAGCCGCCAGGGACTTGACCTGGAAGAGGTTTAAAGAGATGTTTTACGACAAGTATTACAACCGGACAATTCAAGCTGCAAAGAGGTTGGAGTTCTTACAGTTAAAGTAAACTGGCCAGTAGGTGAATATGTTAGACAGTTGGAGTCGTTGTCCAGGTTTGCAAGCCAATTGGTCTGTAAGGAAGAGGAAAAGGTGCTACAGTTCGTGCAAGGGTTGAAGCCAAAAATATGTAGAGGTGTGACCATCTCTGGAACTGAGCGAGTAGCATATGCACGAGTCATGGCCAAAGCATTGGCAGTAGAAGGAGCCGAAGCCAAGTGTGTGAGGCAAGGAGAAGCCACCAGAAGATTTTTTAAGGAGACTACCCCACAGATGAGCAGGGGAGGATCGTCTTCTGAAACCAAGAGGCCTGGTGGCATTGTATATGATACGAGGGGAGGAAAGAAACCCTAAATGCGAAATAGGTACCCGCAGTGTTCAAAGTGTTTGAAGAGCCATCCGGGAGAATGTGGACAGTGTGCAGGCAAATGTTACAATTGCAATGAAACTGCATATTTCCCAGAACTGCACAAAGCCGAGAGTCTACTGATGCTTCACCTGCAATGAGACCGATCACATATCTAGGGATTGCCCGCAGCAAAGAAGAGTCCGGCCAAGATGATGCCCAGGATCTTTGCTATGGTAGAGCCCGAGAGTGAGGATCGACCAACTGTTATTTCAGGTACGGTACTAGTTGATACGGTATCTGTATTTACGTTGATAGATTCAGGAGCGCACACTCCTTTGTTGCTACGTCTTTTGTGGTGAAAGTAAATTTGTGGGCTAAACCCGCCGGGTGTACATATGAAGTGAGGCTACCATCTTGTGAGCGCATGTACTACGATCAAGTGGTGTGTGCCAGTGTCATATCATAGGGGGACTAGGAGTATGCCTGCTGATTTGATTGTGATGGGGATAACTGACTATGACGTGATATTGGGCATAGATTGGTTGGTTTGACACTATGCAACGATTGATTGCAAGGCTGGAAGTGTTAATTTCCAACCCCCGGGTGGTGCAAAACATTCGCTGCAAGCTATGAATAATGTGGAAAAGCCATCTGTGATGGCACCCATCGAGGCTCGGAGATTATTGATGGTTGAGCATTTTTGTTTTCTTGCAACAATTTTATATACTCAATTTCACGTGGAGACAAAACCGCAGGATATTGTTGTAGTTCATGAGTTTCTTGATGTGTTCTTCGACGAATTGCCCGGTTTACCCCTAGATCGGGAAGTGGAATTTGTGATTGAAAGATATCCTGGTGCAGAGCCAATATCGAAGGAGTTGGAAGAACTATTGGAAGAACTATTGAAGAAAGAATTCATACGCCCGATCTTTTCACCATGGGGCACGCCGGTCCTGTTTGTAAAGAAGAAAGACGGATCATCGCTCCGAATGTGTATTGACTACAGGGAGCTTAATAAGCTAACCTCAAAGAATAAGTATCCACTGTCGAGGATAGACGAGATATTTGATCAACTCCAAGGAGCTCGGATTTTCTCGAATGTAGACTTGATATTGGGGTATTACCAGCTAAAGGTCATATCATAGAATATCCCGAAGACAACCTTTCGGACTAGATACGGACACTATGAATTCTTGGTAATGTCGTTCGAGCTGACAAATGCCCCAACCATTTTCATCGACCTGATGAATTAGGTATTCCAAGGGTATCTGGATAAGTTCGTCATTGTATTTATCGACGATATCTTGGTTTACTCCAGTAACGAAGAAGAAGTAGGGTGCATTTGAAGGAGTTTCTAGAGACTTTAAAGCAGCATCGGCTGTATGCAAAATTCTCCAAGTGCGAGTTCTGGCTGGGTCCATATCCTTGGACATGTGATTTCGGGTGGAGGGATATCGATTGATCTAGCTAATATACAGTTGATCAATGAATGGCCTCAACCAAATAGTGTCAGTGAGATTCGAAGCTTTCTGGGGTTAGTTGGCTACTACAGGAAGTTTATTGAGAGGTTTTCAAGTATTGCAGCACCTCTAACTCGTCTAACAAGAAAGGAAGTCAAGTATGTATGGTCGGAAGACTGTGAGCACAGTTTTCGGATACTGAAGCAGAAATTGACTACAGCTCTAGTATTGTCACTTCCGGTGATGGATGAGAAGTTCAGTATTTACTGTGATGCTTCTAGAATCGGATTAGGTTGTGTCTTGATGCAGAAAGGAAAGGTGATAACTTATGCTTCAAGGCAATTATAGCCCTATGAGCGAAATTATCCGACCCATGATTTGGAGTTAGCAGCAGTTGTGATCGCGCTAAAGATCTGGAGGCACTATCTTTATGGACAGCAGTGTGAGGTATACTTACATTACAAAACTTTGACTTATATCTTCACTCAAAAGGAGCTGAATATGAGGCAGAGATGGTGGTCGGAGCTCGTGAATGACTACGACCTGGAGATCAAATACCACACCAGCAAAGCCAATGTAGTCGCCGATGCATTAAGCTATATTTCAACCTCAGGTTCAACAATGCGTGCCGAGATGTCTAAAGAGTTGAGTGGAAAACTTCAAAGATTTAATTTGGAGGTAGTCTCAAATGTGGCGGTAGAATTATCAGCCTTATCACTGAAGCCGTCGATTCTTGAGAAAATTAGAGAAGCCCAACAGGACGACCCAAGATGCAACGAATTTAGGTCGAGCATAGCATCTAATGACAGAGCCGAGTTTAGCTGTTCAAGTGATGAAATCCTGAAGTTCTGGAATAGGTGGTATGTTCCGAACAATGGTTAAATTCTGAAAGAGATTTTGTCAGAAGCGCACTCCTCAAGGTCTTCAGTTCATCCCGACAGCACCAAGATATACAGAGACCCTAGGCAGCATTATTGGTGGCCTGCCATGAAGAAGTTAGTAGCAAGGTACGTAGAGACATGCTTGATCTGCCAGCAAATCAAGGCTGCGAATCAGAGACCGCTTGCAAAGTTACAACGATTGCCAATTCCAAAATGGAAGTAGGATCAAATATCAATGGATTTTGTCGTTGGGTTACCCCGGACAGCAAAGGGATTTGATGCGGTGTGGGTGATTGTGTATTGTTTAACCAATTCTGCCCATTTTCTACCGGTGAAGATGACATTCCATATAGACCAATTTCCTAACCTGTATATTCAGGAGATAGTAAGGTTGCATGGAGTACCGATTTCGATTGTGTTAAACAGGGACCCAGGATTAACATCAAAATTTTGGAAGAGTCTGCACAAAACAATAAGGACATAACTGAATTTTAGTACAGCCTTTCATCCTCAGACCGACGGACAATCTGAACGAACTATTCCGATTTTAGAGGATATGATTCGAGTCTGTGTACTAGAGTTATAGGGTTCGTGGAGTAAGTATTTGCCCTTGGTGGAATTCTCGTACAACAACAGCTATCAGGCTGCAATAGGTATAGCCTCTTACGAAGATTTATACGGAAGGAAGTGCAAATCACCCATTTATTAGGATGAAGTCGGTGAAGCCGGCTTGATTGGTCCAGAGATTGTGCAGTAAACAACTGAGAAGATGAAGATTATTCGGCAGTGGATATTAACAGGTCAAAGTCGACGAAAGAGCGACGCCGATGGAAGAAGAAGAGAATTGGAATTCAAAGTGAGAGACAAAGTTTTCCTAAGACTTTCACCGTTCAAGGGTGTGATGAGGTTCGGGAGGAAGGGTAAGTTGAGCCTAAGATACATTGGACCATTCCCGATCACAAAGAGAATTGGAAGGACTGCGTACCAACTAGAAGTGTCAGCTTCCATGGAGGGAGTTCACAATGTCTTTCACGTGTCAATGCTAAGAAAGTATCTCAAAGATCCATCACACGTTGTGGTTCAGCAGGAGATTAAGGTACAGCCAACCTTAGTGTACGTAGAAAAGCCAATGTAGATCTTGGATTATGCAGTGAAGACAATACGCAACAAAGATATTCCGCTGGTGAAGGTATTGTGGCATAACCACAATGTGAAGGAGGCAACTTGGGAAAGACAACAGAATATGATGGAATGTTATCCCAACTTGTTTGGCTAGCAAATTTTGGTGACAAAATTTTTGTAATGAGGGCGGGATATAACACCCAGAATTTCTGTCTAAATTAATTTCAGATTTTTGTAATTATAATCGGTAGAGTTTTGGTCAGAATTGATAATGGAGAATTTTTATCTTTAACTAAAAAATTATTTTGAGGTTAATGGAGTGGAGAAAAATTTAAAAATCCAACCGGAATTGGACAGTACGGTAGATTTACTAAACATTTAAGAGTGGAGGGCAGTTTAGTAATTAGGTAATATTATTATTAAAATACTAAAATTAAAAAACAAAGAAAAGAGAGAACACTAGCGGTGTTCTCCCTCCCAGCATTTTCTCCCGCAGTTTCTCCCCTATTTCTTCTTCTCCGGCGAGAAGCCTCACCAACCCTCCTCCGTTCTGCCATGAATCTTCAAATCTACAGTAAGTTTTAGTTAGTTTTGAATAGATAGTTAGTGAGTTTGTTGTTTTTAGCGACAAAAACTGAAGTTAGTGAGAGTATTTAGTGATTTGGTGAAAATCTAGGAGGGAGATACGGAAAATTGAATGTAGAGTCGATTTTTATCCGCATGTTGTTGCCTAAGCTAGAAAGAGTAGTAGATTACAAGATTTGATGAGAAAGATTAAGTGGGTGGTTTGTCGAATATGCGAATTTTAGAACGGTGTCTGTACGGCCAAGTTATGGATGTCCAATTAGGAAATGGATAGAAATATTAGAAACTAGACGTCTTGTGGAGTTTGTAGCACATATCGTCTAATTCGGACGAGTATTGCAAAAATTGTGAATTTTTGACGTTGGTAGGAAATTGAGTGGGCTTTTGGGTTTAGTGGGGAGTTTTGGTTTTGGTATGGATTATGACTTTCAAGTTAGGAATTTATAAATTGAACGAGTTAGAATTGATGGATGTGTAATTTTATAGGTATTCCCAGTTAGAGTACGAAGTTACGAAGTACGAGGAGATTTCAAGGACGCCAGGTAAGTGATGATTGATTGTGGTTTACCTTCGGGGCTACACCATGGATGGTAGGATTGTTTGTCTGCTTTGATTGTCGTTTGGTTGTTTGGTTAGTGGGTCGTGCATATGTATTGTCATGCGTCATGATTTTGAACTACGAAAGAACGAGTTTTGAGCATGTTTTGAATTGTGCATGTGAAATGTAATCAAATAAGAAAAGATGCCACGCATGGGTGAACGCATCGTCGTTAACGTGCTAGTGAGAAAGCACTAGGGGGTTCCCATGGATGAATGTGCGTAAGATTACATGGTTTGTGAACGCCTCATTGTTAACGTGCTAGTGAGAGGGTACTAAAGGGTTCTACGATCGATGTTGGGAGGAGATTTGGTGTGACCGTCCTGTGTGTGATCACGATGTGTGCCTCCAATCTCACTCCGTGGGTCATGGTGTGGCTGTCCTGAGTGGAATTGGATGTGCGCCTACTTGACTCACACGTTAAAGTGAAATATGATAATAATGAAAACAAAAACGAAACAAAGTGTAGAAACTGCATGTGTTAGGGGTTGAGTTGTGCATTGATTTTAATTCATGCTCCATACTTGCTAAGCATTAGGCTTACGTTTTGTGTTCCGTGGTGTAGGTGACGACGAGTTTTCCGATGAGTTGTTAAATGACAGAAATGCCTAGGATGGTGTTGGTGGCGTACGCCGTTTTCCGGTGCAAGCAGTTTGTTGGGGTGACACGACAATGGTGGGATAGGTGGTGGAATTTGTAACCATTTTGTAATAAACACCTGTGTATAGATTTTTGAGGATACAGGTTGTGTGGTATGGTTATAGTCGGAATTGGAGAAGGGATTATGTCTCTTTTTTTATCACTTGAAGAGATTATGTTTGGAAAATATAGGTTTTACTTCATGGATTTAATCGTGGAAATGTTCAACGTGTGTTTTCTCTGAACTAGTGTTATTTTTATATATATTGATGCAGGGTGTCGGCAGAATTTTATATGTGTCGACCAGTAAGTGTAAAATGGAAGGTAATTGTCGATTGCGGGGTTTGACCTGACTGGGCAGAGGCGAAGTAAGTGTCGACCCATGGATATACGTGTCGACTGGTCAGTGTAAAAATGTCAGTGGTGTCGACCGCGAAGATCGACCTGCGCGAACAAAGGGGATTAAAGTGTCGACATATGGCCGTAGGTGTCGACCAGAAATGAAGGGATGGTAAAGGTGTTGATCGCAGGGATCGACCGATGGAAACAGAGAGAATTGACGTGTCGACCGACATTGCCAGTGTCGACCAAGGAAAACCTGAGACGATCTAATTGTCGATCGATTTTTGAAGGTGTCGAGCGGGTGTCTCTGTTTTTCATTTCATAAAATGAAGTTTTATCCAAACTGATTTTAATTGAGTTTTTTGCTGCAATGCCGTTTTAAACATTTTCAAAAATGTCATTTTAAGTCGAGGAATAAAAGTTTTAAAATTTTACGTGAATTTTACGATGCAAGTGAAATAGGAAGTAAGTGTTAAATCAGTTCAAGGTGGACCGAGGGATGTGCGGAGATGGTATCGTAGTAGTGAGCGAACCAGGAATCGGGTAGGGTTTCTGGGGGCGCTACAAGAATGTAGAGACTGTATGTGATAGGATTGCATTGTCGGTTTTTGTTTCATATTGCACTACTTACTGAGCGTTAAACTTATGTTGTGTATTCTGTGCTGTATGTGCAGAGATCTGTACTGGTGAGTTCTAAGAGCCTAGCCAAGGCAAGGAGGAAGTTAGTGGAGTGCTACCATGTGCCGTGGAGTGAGGCTAGATGGTAGGTTTTGAGGGTAATATTTTGTGGAGTTCGTGTGAAGTGTATAGGAAATCAGTGTATAGATTTTGATGTATAAACAGATATTTTAAACGTTAATAGGAGTATTTTTAAACTACTTGGGAGATTTTGATTGAAGAATCTAGGTTTTTACTTGGTGGTTTTAACTGTGAGAGTTTTTGTCATACGTTTTCTTTTTAACTAATGCTTTATTTAGGCTGCTGGTGCAAGGTGTCAACCAGTGTCTTTAGGTGTCGACCGATTAGTGTAAAAGGTGATGAGAGTGTCGACCGTGAGATTCAACCAGTGCAGGCAAAGAGTGTTAAAGTGTCGATCGGTATGCGTAGGTGTCGACCGAACTAGGCAAATGTCTACTGCGGGGGTCGACCTACGAGAATAAAGCCTAACTAGGTGTTGACCGGTGTTTTAAGGTGTCGACCGATTAGAGTAAAGATGGTGAGAGTGCCAACCGGAAGGTTCCACCGGTGCAGGCAGAAAGCGTTAAATTGTCAACCGTTGAAGGTAAGTGTCGACCGCTCTTTGTGATGAGCGTAGAAGTTCGACCATGAGGTTCGATCGGCATGGGCAGAGAGTATTAAAGTGTTAACCGGTGAAGGCAAGTGTCGACCGCTCTGTGCGATGAGCATAGAAGTGCGACCACGAGGTTCGACTGGTGCGGGCAGAGAAGAGTAAAGTGTCAACCGGTGAAGGCAGGTGTTGACCGATAGGATCAGGGTGTCAACCGCTGCATGCAAATGTCGACCGGTTCCTCTTTATAATATTTTGAAAAGTGAAGTTTTATTTAAACGAATTTTTTTTTATTAAATCTTCCGCCACGACGATTTTAATCGTTTTCAAAAATGTTGTTTTAAGTCGACGATTTTTAAAATTTTATGCAAATTTTATCGATTTGATGAGTAAGTGTATGGTTGATTACCCGGGTTCGGGAACGACTTGAGACGCTATATAGGTGGTGAAATAGCAGAGTGAACAGGAAACCGTGTGGGTCTTCAAGGCGTTACATCGGTAGGGCTAGACACAAGGTTTGCCTAGAACACGAAGGCAGCAGACACAAACGAATGCGTGGCAGCCCTATCAACAAGAGTATAAGCCACCATGCATGAAATAAAAATGCTACCTTAGATCACCGATGGCTCGGAAGCATCATCTGGCTCAATAAGATCAAAGACCCTCGGCACTACCCTCGTGGGAACCTTGCACAAATTTGGGCAACTCTTAGCAAAATTCCCCAATTCGTTGCAAATGAATCACAAATTTTGTCGTGGCTTCTAACAATATCTTGACATGTGGCCCGCTTCGCCACAGTTGAAGCATCACCCCGAGCCTACCCTGAACTCGCCGAGATGACTCCTCTGGCACTTAGAGCATAGTGGAAACTGCCCCAACCCCTGCGGTCGCTTGTTGCTCCCTTGGATACTAGAGCTATCACTAAACTTCTTCAGGTCCTTCCGCTGAGATGACTCCTCCCCGCTCGACTGAGACAACAACTCTCTAAAAAATTTCCTGGGCTACTCCTTAGGCGGCTCTCTGTAACTGAGAAGCTTCGTCCTAGCCTCCTCAATGTCTAAGGTCTTCACCACCACGTCCTCGTAAGGCACCCCTCGCGTTTCAGCTATTCGCATGCCCATGTATACATCTGGTTTCAGACCCTCCACAGACTGGTGTACCTTGTTCTCATCTAGGCTCACCAAATCCCGTATAAATCGAGATAGCTCCTCAAACTGCCTCACATACTCAGCCACTTTACCTGTCTGCCTCAACTGTGCAAACTCCACCATCTTACGAGTCTTGATATCATGGCTAAAATACTTAAGAAGAACACAGTCTTAAACTTCTCCCAAATCATGACCTTCACGTCTCTCGTAGCTCCGACTGTATGCTATCAATGGCGAGCATCATTAGCTAGATAGAATGCCGCATTGGTTACCCTATCCTGGTCATCTACCTTACCAAAATCCATCATACTCTCCATGCTCCGTATCCACACCTCACCATTGAGAGGATCAAGATATAATCCATCGAATCTAGTGGTCTGAGCCTGTGCAACCTATCACCACCATGATCTGTCGAAGCCTGGGCACTAGACTAGCCCTTGCCCTCCCTACTCATAAACTGCTCTAGTTCTTGAAACTGGAGGTTGACCAACTCTGTAAGCATCCTAACGGCATCATCCATATTGCATCCAGCTCTGCGCGCCTCTCTAACAATGACGCTAATCCTGTACACCACAATATCTAGTAAGCCTAAAAAGAAAAGACCAGGGTTCTAATAAGACTTACAGTTGGTGGAGCACTCCCATGCAGCGGCTGGCGGTGTTAGGTATTCAATTAAACAACAATGACCCTGTGGCTCTTATACCATAACTGTCACACCCCGACAGCAACACCCCAAAAACTCCCTCTTGTTTCCGGTTCGCTCTGACACTACAACTGTCGCATCTCGCAGCGCCCCGGACTAGCAAGAACGTGATCCTCTCTCTCTCTCCCCCTCTCTACTCAACCTAACGATACTTTTATCATTTAATAATATTCAAAAGAATATTTGAAATTATAAAAACTTTCAACTCGCTTCGAAAAAAACTAACGCCTGAAAAGAAAACGTTCCCAAAAAAAATGTATAAAAGCCTGATATAAATAAGCAGTGAAAAACATTTATGTACCATCGGGGCTTTAAAAAAATGACATAAAAGGGTTTAGAATGTAAAACTGTAATGAACCGGAAGTGCTCGACGCGTGCCTTGTGTGGCATGTGCTCGCAGCATTGCGCGCCTCGGGCGCTGCGCAGCTTCACTCGGCGCCGTGTATCCCTAATGTCGCCTGCCCGCGCACGCCCTCACTGCTCTCCAGTTCTCGATCACCGCACGCCCGAACGCGTGCCCTCACTTGGCTCCGTGAGTGCCGAGCACCGAGCGCCCCGACGCGCACCCTCACCCGACGCCATGCATCCCTTGTGCCATACACCCGCGCGTGCCCTCATTTGGCACCGCGCATCTGTGCGATTGCCCTGTACTAGCACTGCGCGACGTGCGCCCCACTCGCATGCCCGGCCACTTGGCACTACACAACTCTCGTGCACGCCACCTTAAACGTTATAACACTCTCTTCTGAAATTTCGGTATTGTAACGCCAGAAAATGGTTATCTAAAAAAAATCGAACTAAACCTGCACACCAAACCATTCCCATAATCCATCAATCAAAATCATCTCGCAGTCACAAGGAAATAATTGAAATGTAAAGAGAATAAATCCAGCGGCTGACAATGAAGAAAATCCAGAGTATAGAGTAATACAATGCTCATGCATATAATATTTATACACTACTCAATCACTCAAAACGCTGCTTAAAACTCCAAATTCCAAAAGCAATGACCTCAAAATGTACCCCCATTACCACCTAGCATCTCTACGGCTTGGATCGCCCTAACAATCCACTGTTCGGTAAATCAGTCGCACGCTGCCAACTGCCTTACTACTCAGGGCTGGGCTCATGAATCTCACCAGCAGTTAACTTAGCACCTACATTACAGAACACAAAATGTAAGCCTAACGCTTGGGAAGTAGTGCGATATCAAAAGTAAAAACTGACAATGTAGTCCTAGCACATGCGGTCTCTACTCTCCTGCTCATGTTGTCGTAACTTGTGACGTGTAGTGCAGCCACACTAGGGTGAAGGTGAATCTCGCACCACAGTACATCCTGACACGTTGCCATCATCTCGGACTCCCCAGCAATGAGGCCCACGAGCTACACACATGCACCACCACACAGCAACCATCCCAGGTTGAGGATGGACCTCGCGCCATGCTACACTCTGACACGTTGCCACCATCCCAGACTCCCCAGCAACGAGCCTAGTTACCCACAAGCATCCGTACTGCAGCAGGCATACTAGGGTGAGGATGAACCTCATGTCACCCTACACCCTGACACGTCACCACCGTCCTGGTCGTCCTAGCAACAGGGCCAAAGCTGCCCACACACGCATCATGCTCACCATCACATGGCTACCCCACTCCATAACTCAAAACATGCTCAAATTTATCTTAGTACCATTTTCAAAACATGATGCATGACAAAGCAGTAAACACGTACATCACCCCACACAACCAATCCAAAAGTTCTGTAGTGTAGGCCCACCTGGGCAAAGTACATCCAAACACTACTTACATGACATCCTTTGCTTTCTGGGTGCTAAATTTTACCAAAAAAATTGGGTTCAACCTAAAACAAAACCAGCCTTCATTAAAATTCATCCCAAAACTCATATTATGCATTAAAACTAGGGTACGCAGTGCACCACAAACTAACCAAAATATTTCACCAACTTGACTAGGCTCAAAATCAACACAAACTTCGAATGCGCATGACTTTTGGTACGGTTATCGAAATGGCACGATTCTAGAGGCTTAACGCTCTTCTAAGAACTTAGTTTAACGTATTAGAATAGATTTTAAAAAGATAAGTCGTAGCTAGGGAAAAAACACCAAAACAGAACCGGTTGTTACATTAAAACGTCCAAAATTTCAACTTCAAACAAATTTCACCTATTTCTTCACCAATCAGCCACATTTCACTCATTCAAACATAATCTAATTAGAATTAAACAATCCCACTCAAAATTGAGACACATAAAGCACAATTCCTCTCAATTTACTCCCAGAGAATTCGAGCACCACTGCCCATTG
The DNA here is from genome assembly GCA_022433055.1 of Begonia peltatifolia. NCBI lineage: Eukaryota > Viridiplantae > Streptophyta > Magnoliopsida > Cucurbitales > Begoniaceae > Begonia > Begonia peltatifolia. The sequence goes on from CM039521.1 coordinate 12,751,812, forward strand.
ATGATCACCCATCTCGAATCCCTGATTCCCTCATACTTTCGTCACAAAACAACCTAAGAATCGCCCCTACTTGTTACTCTAGTCAGACTATCCCTCGGCTGATTTACAAAGAGGAAACAGGGAGGAAAACTACACCTGTTTTTGCCAAGACTGAGACAAAAAATGAAGAGGAATAGGGGGCTCAGCTCGCCGGAGGTTTCTCCTCGGAATGAATGGCGGAAATCAGGTGGTTGCCGAAGGAAGGACGTCGCTCGGGTTCGCCTTCTTCCTCTCAATCGCTCCTCGCTCGGCAACAGAACAGAAGCAGAATGGCTTCTTCATGAAGTCATTTTGTTTTTCGATATTTTATTTAAAAAATTATCAAATTGCCCTCACGTGCTTTGAACCTTCGTATTTCCCTTAAATCCTTGCCCTTTTGACTTGAAATTTCAGAAATCCTCATTCAAATAAAATCTTAAATTTTTTTAAAATTAATAAACCCGTTAAAATCTCCAAAGAAATTCTCGCTAGACTTTAAATTAATCTGGTGAAATTTTTGGGTTACTACACATTGATTGAAAAGGAGGAAGAGTCTTTAGAAGAAGAAATTGTTTTCCTGAAGAAGAATCCCTATTAGAGGAGGAAGAGCTAATGATCCAAGGAGAGAGTGAACGTATCAGAGAATTCATTATAGATCTCCTAAGAAAAGAGACTGAACCTAAAGAATTTATGTTAGCTTTCCAAGCATTACCCTTTTTATGTAGTTTTAATGATTCTCTTACTCTGTCCCTAGGTAGCACGACCTTAGATGATCTCTCATATAGCTTTAATCCTAGTATTCTCAAAATTGAAGAGGAAAGTCCTTTTGACCTTTCAATTTTATTTGAGGAAACTTACATCATAGAGGACAAAAACCCCTCCATCCTACCAAATCCAAATTTAGAGTACTGTGAAAAGGAAGAGATTTCCATTTTCTTATCTAAGATGAAATTTAGAAAACCTCCCCAGAACGAAGACTTTTATCTTTAGGAGGTTAATTTTAAGAAAAATTTAAAGACTGGAAGTGTATCTCAAATCTTTTTGGAGGCACCATATTTGAAATGTGCTATTTTGAGTAGTGTCTTAAGTCAAGATCAATATAATGAATACACTTTAAGGCAAAATTCAATTGAAACTTTAAGGTAAAATTCAATTGAAACTTTAAGGATTGCCTTAACCTTTAGTAAACTAAGTTTAGTTGCAAAGAGGAAGGAGGATTCTAACAAAGATCAAAATTTGTCCCTCCTAAATTACAAACTACATAGGTCAAGTATGACGCTCACTAAATCAACCCCTAGGATTATAGCCTTAGACGATATGCTATCATGGTTTCTTAGGATCGATTGGAATGTAGAATTCCTTGACATTTTAGAGCCTCACCTCAAATGTGATGATAAGAAAAGTTACTCCACTTACCACAACCCTAAATGATGAAAATAAGGATATAAAGTTTATAAGAATTGAGAAGCAATTTTTAACCAAGTGTCTTAGTTTCCAAACAATCCTTGAAAAGGAATTTCAAGAGGAGAGTATTTATAGTATAAGATACATGATCATTAGCTAAAATTGTTGTCTTAAAATTATTAAGGATAATGTTGTCAATTTAGTATTAGGAAATTTTCTGCAGAAGCCTTATGTAAGACCTCACGACTTTGGAAGTCTAGGAGATATGGAAAATCCAAAATTAGGAAACCAAATTAGATTTCCCTTGTCTACTAGACAATGTAGGGGTAGGTTAGATCATACCTTAATTCCTATTGAGGTTAATATAGTATGTTCCCCCCTTGTCCATGGTTCATGTCTATAGAATCTACACATGATGGCTGGCCAACTGTCCCTGGCCTTCTATTCTATGAATGCCTAACTAAACCTGCTTTAACATTTGGACAATTTGAATTTTATCACCAAACTAGGGAAAAGCAACCTAGGATAAATAATTTGTCCTTACTTATGCTTAATTTTGAGGAAATATTGATCGCTTATAATCCGAACCTATTAAAATTAAATTAGAATCAACATTTTGTTTGGATAGAGGCCCCATTAGACTGGCTCAACTATTGACTATAATTCATCATCATTTTCGAAAAATCGATGATCAAAACACTCCTTTTGACCATAGAAATGCAATAATAACTCGAAAATTTTTTGAATTTAAATTAAATTATTTTTTTATTTTTTCCTGTTAGAATTTTTGGGAGCTTTTTAGATGGAAGTCTATTTTATGAAACTTTGAATTTAATTCGTAGAAGAATTTGTGAATTTTAAAGTCGGGAGGACACAAATTTAACGGAGATACGGACGATTTAAAACACAGGAGGATGTTTTGGTAAATTGCATTTATTTTAAATTTTTATATATATATTTTTTATTAATTAGGTGGAATGGCTTCGGGTGGAAGCCTTTCCACCCCGTTTTGTCCCGAGCCCGAGAGAGAACGACGGAGAACATTAGAGATCGGGAGAGGGAGAGGGAGTACGACAGCTTGCCGACGCGACGACGGAGGAGACCCGAGCACCAGTGAGCAGAGAACCCTGGCGGACTAAAGTGGAGGCATGGATGGGGTGTTTCCTGAGCTGAAAACCACATTGAGCCTCTCTCCTCCCTTTTCGGTCTTAATGCCCAATCAAATAGAGTCGATCCTGCTTTGAGTTTCTGAGATGTTGGGGCAACATTTGGATGTAATAAGGTGAAATTCGTGGTGTTCAATCACTTAGTAATGGAATGCTTTGATTTTGGGAAGAAAAAACCGTGAGGGAGTGTGCTGTGAATTTGGATTTTCTAAATTGGAAACTTCAATGTGTTGTTAGATTTTGCTTAATAGATTAGAACGTGATATGTTGGTGTGAAATTAAGTGAGTTTTGTTAAAAAACTAAAAATGTGGAATTTTTGGGTGAAGGGCAGATTCTATTTTGGTGTTTTTCACCTAGCTGCAGCTATCGTTTTAAAAATCCGTTTTAGTATGTTAAACTAGGTTCCTAAAGGAGCGTTTAGCCTATTTAATAGTTCAATTCTGATAATCAACAAAAAAGTTATGCGTGTCGAAAGTTTTTGTCGGGTTTTGGATCGAGTTGGATTAGTGATCAATTTTGCTTAGTTTGTGATACATTAAGTTAATGGTACTGGTTTTGAGTATGAGTTAAGTGTTTAGATGAAATTTGACAGGAATTGATTTTTGTTTTAGGTGAACCAGATTTTTTGGTGAAGTCGTACACCGGGAAAGTTTAGCACGCAAGATAAGTAGTGCATGCATGTGTTTTGCCCAGGTGGTCCTACACCGAGGAAGATTAAGACTATGTTATTGATTGTGATGTGTGTGCGTATTGTTTGACATGCATCATGTTTTCAAAAGGGTACTAAAATGGTTTTAGGCATGTTTTCAGTAAGTGATGGTTAGACGCGTGGTGGTGGTACCACGGATCCTCCTCAGAGAGTGTGCCAGTGCATAACTAATAGCGAATTCTGCTCATATAGTAGGCTGGCTTGGCCATCACGCGATGTGTGTGTTGACGGTTAGGATGATGGACGGTGGCGCCGCGGATTTTGCTTGGGGAGTGGATCGGTGAATCTCCAGTTGCAGATCCCACGGGGTGGGTAGGCTGGGCTATCGCAAAATATGTTTGTGTGGCAACCGTGGCCCCATTGCTGGGTAGACTGGGACGGCGACGACGTATCAGGGTGCATTGTGGCGCGAGGTTCACCCTCACCATGGTGTGGTTGCTGTGAGATGGCGCGTGTGTAGCTTGTGGGCCTCGTTGCTGGGGAGTCTAGGACGGCAGCGACGTGTTAGGGTGTAGCGTGGCACGAGGTTCATCCTCACCCTGGCACGGCTGCGCTACGTGTCACAAATTGTTAAAACATGAGCATGAGTATCGAAATTTGCATGTGATAGGATTGCATTGTCAGTTTTACTTTCATATCGCACTACTTGCTAACCGTTAGTCTTATGTTGTGTGTTCTATGGTGTAGGTGCAAAAGTTTCCGCTGGTGAGATTTGAGAGCCCAGTTCTGAAAATTAGAGCAGTTGGCGGCGTATGACCAAGGAACTGGATGGCAGACTGTTAGGGCGACGTGACCAATGGAGGTGGTGAGTTTTGGTGAGCTATTCGGGGCTTCCCTTGTCGTATTTTGGGGGACGATTTGATTTACATCATGTATAGTGTACGGATGTGGTTTTCCTGGTTGTTGGGATAGTTTTGAGGATGCGTGTATATATTATATGTATGAGCATTGTGTTGCTCTATACTATGGGTTTTCTTCATCGATAGTTCTCAGATTTATTTTCTTCCACTCTATTTCTCCTTCGATGATTTCTGGATTAATTTTGTTTGTTTACTTTGGGAATTTATATGGTGTATTGTTTGCAGGTAGAGGTCAGTAGGTATAGGGATTACTCTGTCAAATTTTCGGGAGAAAGGCAGGTGTCGTGAAGTCAAACTGAGTGCACAGGGCGCGCCGGTCGGTTGGTTTGGCGCGCGGAGCGCGCTCCCAATGTTGAAGCTGCATACGTGAACGAGGCAATGCTACAGCGTGCGGGGCACGCGGCACTACAACCACGCGAGGGTCGTGCGGCGCCGAGAGTGGGTGCGCGCGCCCGGACGTGCGGCGCCGAGGTACAGCACACAAGGCAGGCGGTGCTGAAGTCGTTGGTGTGATGCACGCGTTGCTTGCACGGCGTACTTGCCGTGCTGAGGCGAGGCTATCAGGCCATGTGTGCGGGGCGCTCGGCGCCATGTCCAGGGTGCTCGGCGCCATGTCGAGCGCGCGTGCGGGTTACGTAGCGCTGTTTCTGCGGTTGGCGCGGGGTACAGTTGGGCATTCAGCGCCGTTTTGGGGCGTGCGGCATCAAATCTGAGAGGCACGCAAGGCCCGTGCCGGGCTACTTTCCCGAAATTTGAAGTTTTGTCATTTTTTTCAAAAACTTCTTTAAATTGTACTTTTCCGCTGCATATTTTATAATAAGAATTTGCGTGTTCCATATTTGAGGCGCGAGTGGTTTTCGAATATAGTCGAAAAAAATTGTATATTTACAAATGTTCTTTTGAATATGATTTGAAAACGAGAGTGGTGTTAACTTGAGTGAGTTCACGTTGAGTTTCTAGATGTCACAGCGTGGGATGTTACTGTCGGGGTGTGACAGGTTGTGGTAGCTGAGCAGTGAACGAATCAGAATGGGTAGGTTTTCAGGGCGTTACAGGTTATGGTATCAAAGCCATGGGGTTGATGTCGTTCAGAGGATTACCTAACACCGCCAGCCGCTGCCCGGGAGTGCTCCACTAGCTATAAGTATTCTTAGAACCCTTGTCTTTTTTTTTAAAAGTTATTAGATGTTATGGTGTATAGGATTAGGGTCATGGTTAGGGAGGCGCACAGAGTTGTAGGCGATATGGATAATGCAATTAGGCAGCTTACTGAGTTAGTCAACCGCCAGTCTCAGCAACTATAGCGGTTTATAAGCAGGGAGGACTAGGGCCAGCCTAGTGCTTAGGCTTTGATAGATCGTGGTGGCGATGGGCTGCACAGGCTCAGACCCCCACTATTTCACGGATCATCTTCGGATTCTCTCAATGCTGAGGAGTGGATACGGAGCATGGAGAGTATGATGAACTATGCAAGGTGGATGACCAGGGTAACTAGTGCGGCGTTCTATCTAGCCAAAGATGCTCGCTATTGGTGGGATACAGTCGGGACCACAGGAGACGTTAAGGTCATGACCTGGGAAGAGTTTAAGACTATATTTTTTGGTAAGTACTTCAACCATGCTATCACGACTCGTAAGATGGTGGAGTTTGCGCAATTGAGGTAGATGGGTACAGTGGCTGAGTACATGAAGCAGTTTGAGTTGTTGTCCCGATTTGCAGGGTATTTGTTGAGCTTAGATGGGAACAAGGTACACCAGTTTGTGCAAGGCCTGAAACCTGATGTTTTCATGGGCATGCGCATAGGTGGAATGCGAGGGGTGCCTTACGAGGATGTGGTGGCAAAAGCTCTAGACATTGAGAAGGCTAGAATTAAGCTGCCCAGCTACAGAGAACCGCCTCAGGAGCAGCCAACAAGATTTTTCAGTGAGTTGTTGCCTCAGTCAAGCGGGGAAGAGTCATCTCAATGGAAGGGCTTGAAGAGGCCAAATGAAAGCTCTAGCAGCTAGGGAAGCAACAAATGACCGCAGGGGTTGGGGCAGATTCCACTATACCCTAAGTGCAAGAGGAGTTAACCCAGTGAGTGCACGGTGGGCTCGAAGCAGTGCTTCAACTGTGGCGAGGCAAGCCACACGTCTAAAGATTGTCCGAAACCGCGACGAAATCAGTGCTTCAACTGCAACGAATTAGGGAATTTTTCTAAGGATTTCCCTAATTTGAGTAAGGCTCCTGCGAGGGTGGCGCAGAGGGTCTTTGCCCTTATTGTGCCAGATGATGCTTCCTAGCCATCAGTGATTGCTGGTAACATTTTTATTTCAGGCATGACGGTTTATACTCTTACAATACGGGTGCTACACACTCTTTTGTGTCTATTGCCTTCGTGGTCAAGGCAAACCTGGTGCCTAGTTTTTCGAGACAGTTTTATGACGTGTTGTTGCTATCGGGGGAGCGCCTATGTTCGGATCAGGTGGTTCAGGGTGATATTCTGACACTAGGAGGAAAGCAGTGGTATGCCGATCTGATCATACTTGACATGAAGGGGTATGAAGTCATTTTAGGAATGAATTGGTTGTTTAGACATAATGCTTCGATAGATTACAGAACCAGGGAGATCCATTTTCGACTTTCAAGTGGGGAGAGTAACTCTTTCAGGGCAGGGAAGGGTTTGACTAGGATTACAGCTGTGTCTGCTATTAGAGCCTAGGTAGGATTACAGTTGTTGCAGGGTGGAGGTATGAGTTTCCTAGCTAGTGTTGTGGACGTACAGTTGCAAAGTGAAGTTCAGCTACGATATATTTTCATTGTGAAGGAGTTTCCAGAGGTATTTTTTGAAGATCTGCCGGGTCTGCCCCCTAACTGGGAGATCGAGTTTGTTATTGATGTATATCCTAGAGCTGAACCAGTGCGTAAGAACCTATACAGGCTGGCACCTACTGAGCTAAAGGAGTTAAAAGCGCAGCTAGAGGAGTTGATGGATAAGGGTTTTATACGTCCTAGTTTCTCACCTTGGGGTGCACCGTTACTTTTTGTCAAGAAAAAGGACGGGTCCTTACGAATGTGCGTTGATTACAGGGAGTTGAATAAGCTGATAGTGAAGAACAGGTACCCGTTACCGAGAATTGATGACTTGTTTGATCAGCTATAGGGTGCATGGGTGTTTTTTAAGATTGATTTGAGGTCCGGGTACTACTAGTTGAAGGTTAGAGAGGAAGACATCTCCAATACTACCTTCTGTACGAGGTATGGACACTATTAGTTTTTGGTGTCATTCGTGCTAACCAACGCTCCGGGAGCCTTCATGGATCTGATGAACTGAGCATTCAGAGAGCACTTGGATAGATTCGTGATAGTGTTCATTGATGACATCTTGATTTACTCACGGAGTGAGGAGGAGCGTAGGGAGCACTTAAGGATTGTATTGACTAATTTAAGCCGGCACAGACTGTATGCTAAGTTCTTTAAGTGTGAGTTTCGGCTAGAGATGATCCACTTCTTGGGACAAGTTATTTCCTCTTAGGGCATTTCAGTTGATCCGGTGAAGGTTCAAGTTATGAAAAAGTGGCCGCGACCGACTTATGCTAGCGAGATACGGAATTTTCTGGGATTGGCTTACTACAGCTCCTTAGTTGATACTGCCTATAGAGGGAGAGACGTTCAGCATATATTGTGATGCCTCCAAGATAGGCTTGGGATGTATTTTGATGCAGGGTGGAAAGGTGGTTGCCTACGCTTCCAGGGAATTGAAGACCTACGAGCAAAACTATCCCACACACTACTTGGAGTTAGCGGTAGTAGTTTTTGCACTTAAGATTTGGAGACATTATTTGTATGGGCAACCGTGCGAGATCTTTTCAGACCATCAGAGTTTGAAGTGCATTTTCACGCAGAAAGAACTGAATTGGCGACAGAGAAGATGACTTGAGCTGGTTATGTAATGCCCCGAAAACCTACCCGTTTCCGATTCGTTCACTGCTATCACACAAAATCTGTAACGCCTCCGAGTCGTCCCCGAACCCGGGTCACAAACCGTGCACTTACTCGTTTACTCGGTTAATTTCTTACAAAATCTAAAACTTTTGTTTCCTCAACTCAAAACGACATACTTGAAAAATATTTAAGAACATCGCAGCGGAAAACTCAATTAAAATAAGTTTAAATAAACTTCACTTTTTAAAATATAAAAATAAACAAACCGGTCGACACCTGTAAACGACGGTTTACACCTTAATTCTATCTGCCCTCCCAAGTAGATCTTTGCAGTCGACACTTCCACGCACATAACAAGAAGTGGTTGACACCTACCTTTGGCGGTCGACACTTCAATACTCTCTGCCTGCACAGGTCAAACCCTACGGTCAACACTCTCTACGCTCATTACACGGAGCGGTCGACACTTGCATTCACCGGTTGACACTTTAATGCTCTCTGCCCGCACAGGTCGAATCTCGCGGTGGACACCCTCACCACTTTTACACTAATCAGTCGACACCTAAAGACACCAGTCGACACATTATTTCTCTCTGTCCCCCATAGGTCGACCCTCGCGGTCGACATTTGCTTAGTTTGGTCGACACCTATTCATACCGGTCGACACCTTGCACCAGCAACCTAAAGAAAACACCAGTTCGAAAGGAAACGGACGGCGAAAACTTTCACGATTAAAACCACAAAGTAAAAGCCTGTATTTCTAAGACAAAATTCCTCGAGTAGAACACAAACTTACACTATTCCTGACTATAAATATTCAAACCCGCCTATGCCTCAAAATCTATACACTTGACAAATCTTCTACAAAACTCAACTCTCAGAACCTACCATCCGGCTTTGCTCCACGGGTCGGGCCGCCTTGATGAACTCCACTTGCCGGCACATGGTAGCACACCGCCAACCACCTACTCGTCCTGTCTGGGCTCTCATAACTCACCAGCAAGAGTCTCTACACCTACACCATGGAACACACAACATAAGCATAACGCTCAGTAAGCAGTGCAATATGAAATGTAAAACCTAACAATGTCATCCTATCACATGCAATCTCTACTCTCACACTCATGTTATCGTCGTCTGTGATGCGTAGTGCAGCCGCACCAGGGCGAGAATGAACGTAGCGCCACCCTACACCCTGACACGTCGCCACTGTCCTGGACTCCCCAGTAACGAGGCTCCCAAGCTACACACCCGTATCACCACACAGCAACAACATCAGGGTGAGGGTGAACCTCGCGCCACGCTACACCCTAATGCGTCGCCCCCGTCCTGGCCTCCCCAGTAATGAGGCCACAGTGGGCACACACGCCCATATCTGCAGCAGCCATGCCAGGGTGAGCATGAACCTCATGCCACACTACACCCCGCCACATGGTCAACGTTCTAGTCTCCCTAGCAACGAGCCCAAAGCCTCCCACACGTGTGTTATCCTCACCATCACATATCACAACATTCCACAATTTAAAACCATGCTCAAATTCATTTTCGTACAACTTTTCAAAAACATGATGCATGGCAAAAATAAACACACATATTAACATGCAACAAATCCTATCATTTCATAGTGTGGGCCCATCTGGGCAAAGCACATGCATGTACTACTTATCTAGCGTACTAGCTTTCCGTGGTAGTCATTTCACAAAAAACCTGCTCAACCTACAACAGAAACCGTTGTCCATCAAAACTCATCTCAATATTCTACTCACGCACTAAAACCACCATACTAGTACAACACTCCACGAACTCACCAAAATCGCTCACTAACCCAACTCGGCTCAAAATTAGCTTAAACTTCCAATGCACATAACTTTTGTGTCTATTATCAGAATCACTCGATTCCAGTGGCCAAACGCTCCAATCATAACCTAGTTTAACATACCAAAATTGGATTGAAAACAATTAATCGCAGCTAGGTTAAAACTCCCAAAAATAGAACCAAATTTCACACTAAAATGCCAAAAATTCCCATTCTCGGTTTTCTCAACAAAACTCACTCAATTTCTCAACAACCTATTACACTCCAACCTATTAAGCATAATCTAGCTACCATTGGAGATTTCAAATTCAGAAACCCTTAATTGCACGATGACTTCTCTCTGATATTCTTCAATTTTTGGAACTCTCTCACCTCACCCACTCAAAACCGTTAATTCACCCATCAACCATTCTAAATCCTAGCATAAATCTTCAGAAACCAAAACCAAATCTCAACCCTAGATTATCGATCAACAGAGCGTAGAAGAGGAAGAGATTACCTGGGAGAAAGAGGGACCAGGTTTTGCACGTGGACGAGAGGAGGAAAAATCAAGAGCGGTGAGCTCCGATCGCTGGCGACCAGGGAGACGAGACGTCCGCACGGGAGAGGAAAAGGGGTTCTCCTATTCCTTTCATCCAAGGGAACGAACGGGAGTGGCTTCTACTAAAGACACTCTTGTTTCTTTTTTTTTTTTATTATTTATTTATATTTTATTTTATTAAATTACCATTATGCTCTTTAATCTTTTAAGCAAATGGCTATTCAGTCCATTTATGGTCAGATTTCTAAAATTTTCTCTTCTCCATTAGCCTCAAAATAATCTTTTATCTACTAGTACAAATTCCCCGCTCTCGATTCCAACCAAAACTTCGCCGTTTACCAATACGAATTTTCAAAAATTAATTTACACAAATCCTAGGTGTTACAGGTTAAGGACTAGGATGTGGAGATCAAGTATCATCCAGGAAAGGTGAATGTCGTAGCGGACGCCTTCAAGCCGAGTATCAGCTTCGACATCTGCCATGATTTCGGCAGTACCTATCAAGCTGAGGACTGAGATGGAAGGGTTTAGCCTCGAGGTGGTTTTTGATTTGGCCGCCACACTTTCGACAATATCATTGAGGCCGACAATCCTAGACAAAATTAAGCAGGCCTAAGAGGCTGACTCTGAGTGCAGTGGACTGAAGACGGCTATGGAGGCCAATGCTAGTACTGAGCTCAGCTATTTGGAGGATGGGATTCTGAAGTTTTGGGATAGGTGGTATGTCCCGAAGAATGAGGAGCTGAGGACGGAGATATTGTCAGAAGCCCACTGGTTTTCTTTCTCTGTGCATCCCAGAAGCACTAAGATGTACAGAGATTTGAAGCAGCACTATTGGTTGCCTAATATGAAGCGGGAGGTAGCCAAGTACGTCGAGACCTCGATGGTGTGCCAACAGGTAAAGGCTGAACATTAGATACCGTTGGGTATGCTTCAGCCACTGCCCATACCGGAGTAGAAATGGGAGCGTATTACTATAGATTTTGTGGTTGGATTGCCGAAGACTGCCAAGGGCCACGATGCAATCTAGGCGATTATGGATAGGTTGACGAAGTCATCTCACTTTTTACCTGTGAGGATGACTAATCCCATGGACCAGTTTGCTCAAATGTACATTAAGGAGGTGGTAACACTACATGGGATCTCGGTGTCGATAGTGTCAGACCGAGACCCCAGGTTTACTCTAAATTTTACAAAAGTCTGCATAAGGCCATGGGTACTAGGTTGTATTTCAGTACGGTCTTTCACCCTCAGACCGACAGGCAGTCAGCACGGACCATACAGATACTAGAGGATATGCTCAGAGCCTGTGTGTTGGAGTTTCAGGCGACTTAAAGCAGGTTCTTGCCGTTGGTTGAGTTTTCGTATAATAACAGTTATCAGTCCACCATCAATATGGCACCGTACGAGGTCTTGTATGGGAGGAAATGGACGTCGCCATTGTATTTGAATAAGGTTGTTGAGGCGAGACTGATAGACCCAGAGATACTGCAGCAAACTGTCCGTAAAATTGCTATTATAAGGTAGAGGATTGAAGCAGCTCAAAGTCGGCAGAAGAGCTATACAGATCAGATGGGGCGAGAGCTGAAGTTTAGCGTGGGTGATGACGTATTCTTAAAGATCTCCCCGTTCAAGGGAGTGGTTAGGTTTGGGAATAGAGGGAAGCTCAACCCTCAGTTCGTGGGGCCATTTCTGATTGTTAGTGGAATTGGGAGAACCGCCTACAAGCTTAGGTTGCCCCCTTCGATGGATGCCATCCATGATGTATTCCATGTCTCGATGCTGATCAAGTGTATGCGGGATCCTTCTCAGGTGGTGCCACTACAAGATATAGAGATCCAGTCGACGCTGACTTACGAAGAGAAGCCTGTGAGGATTATAGGGTCGGCCGTGAAGGTGTTGCGCAACAAGGAAATCCCTTTGGTTAATGTACTATGGCACAACAGGGAGTAGAGGAGACCACTTGAGAGCGGCGACAAGCCATGGAACGCCATTATCCTGTGCTATTCGATACGTAAATTTTGAGGACAAAATTCTTATAAGGTGGCGGGGATGTAATAATCTAGAAATTTCAGCAATTTAAATTAAATTAATTTTTTTATTTTTTCTGTTAGAATTTTAAGGAGATTTTTAGTGGGAAGTCTATTTTATGAAAATAAGAATTTAATTCATAGAAGAATTTGTGAATTTTAAAGTCGGGAGTACGCGAATTTAGCGGAGATACGGACAATTTAAAACACGGGAGGGCATTTTGGTAAATTGTATTTATTTTAAATTTAAAAAAAATCTTTTTATTAACTAGGTGGAATGGCTTCCGGTGGAAGCCATTTCAACCTGTTTTGTCCCGAGCCTGAAAGAAATCAGAAGAGGGAGAAGGAGTACGACGGCCTGCCGACGCCGACGATGGAGGAGAGCCGAGCGGTAGTGAGCAGAGAACACACAAGACTAAAGTGGAGGCGTGGGTACAGTGTTTCCCAAGTTGAAAACCATGGTGAGCCTCTCCTCCCTTTTCTACCTTGATACCCGATCAAATAGAGTCGATTTTGCTTTAAGTTTCTGAGATGATGGGGCAACATTTGGATGTGTTGAGGTGAAATTCGTGGTGTTTAATCACTTAGGGTGGAATGCTCTGATTTTGGGAAGAAAAAAATCGTGAGGGAGTATGTTATGAATTCGGGTTTTCTGAATTGGAAACTTCGATTTGTTGTTAGATTATGCTTAATAGGTTAGAACGTGATAAATTGGTGCGTAATTGAGTGAGTTTTTTTGAAAAATTGAAAATGTGGAATTTTTGGGTGCAGGGCAGATTCTATTTTGGTGTTTTTCACCTAGTTGCAGCTTATCATTTCAAAAATCCAGTTCCTAGAGCAGCGTTTAGCATCTTGAATCGTTTGATATTGATAACTGACGCAAAAGTTATCCACGTCGGAAGTTTATGTCAGGTTTTGGATGGAGTCCGTTTAGTGATCGATTTATGTTAGTTTGTGCTACGTTAAGTTAATGGTAGTGGTTTTGAGTATAGGCTTAAGAAGTTTACAGTTCAATGTTGAGTTAGTGTCGGATTTGAGAGGAGAAATGTGGTGGATAGATAATTGGGGTTTTAGGGTTAAAGTGTTTATTGAGTGTAGTATCGGTTGTTGTGGGGTATCAAGGATAAATGTGGAGGATCGGTGAGTAAGTTAGCAAATTTAAATGAGCAAGCGACAAGGTAGGATTTTAAACGCTAAATACGACATTGGCTGTGAATTTGAGGGCCTAGCTAGGGGCCCTCGTTTTAAAACCCCTTATGGTGTGGTAAACTAGGTTATGAGTGGAGCGTTTAGCCGCTGTAATCGTGCGATTCCGACAGCCGACACAAAAGTTATGCGCGTAGGAAGTTAGGTTGATGTTGGAGCCGGAATAGGTGAGTGAGCGATTTTAGTGAGTGGGCGAAGTGTGGTGCTATTATGGTGATTTTAGTGCGTAAGTAGAGTAGCGTGATGAGTTTTGGTGGGAAGATGATTTTGTTGTAGGTTGAGCAGGTTTTGAGTGGGGCGAGCACCACAAAAGGCTAGGACGCCAGGTAAGTAGTGTATGCATGTGTTTTGCCCAGTTGGGCCTACACTGAGGAACGTTTAGGTTGTGATGATTGATTGTGACGTGCATGTGTATTGTTGACATGCATCATGTTTTAAAAACGGAAACGAAAATGAATTTGTGCATGGATTTATGTGAAAGTGTGAAGTGCGAGGTGTGAAGAGAATGATGGGTGTGTGGGTAGCTAGGCCCCGTTGCTAGAGAAACTGGAACGGTGGTGACGTGCTAGGGGGTGGTGTGGTGAGTACGTCCAATCTCACCCTAGGATGGCTGCCGCGGTGTGCGTGTGGTGGTGGGCAACTATGGCCTCATTGCTGGAGGAACCGGGACGATGGCGACGTGCTAAGGGGTGGTGTGGCGAGTGCGTCTAGCCTTACCGTGGAATGGTTTCGATGCGTATAATGACGTGTGGGTACGGATTGAGAGCCTCGTTGCTGGGGAAACCGGGATGATGGCAACGTGCCAGGGTGTGAGGTGGCGAGAGAGTCCAGCCTCACCATGGTGCAGCTGTACCACGCAGCACGAGTTGTGACAACCTGAACGAGAACGTAGAAACTGAATGTGATAGGATTGCATTGTTGTTTTACATTTCATATTGCAGTGCTTACTGAGCGTTAGGCTTATGTTGTGTGTTCCGTGGTGTAGGTGCAGAGATCCCTGAAGATGAGTTGCCGGAGTCTAGACAGGACGAGTAGACAGTTGGCGGCGTGCTACCGTGTATCGACAGGTGGAGCTCGTCAAGGCAAATCGACCCATGGGGCAAGGTGAGACGGGGTCCTTGGTAGTGAGTTTTGTGGAGTGTATGTCGATTATATAGGTTTTGATGCATAGATGGGTTTGGGTGTTCGTAATCGGGATTGATGTATAGGTGCATTTTTGAACTATTCAAAACAGTTTAAATGTATGATTCAAGTTCCAATCGGTAGTTTTAATTTGAGTAAGTTTTCGAGTCCGTTTTCTTTTGGAACGGCTGTTATTTTTGGGTTGCTGGTATAAAGCGTCGACCGAAATCCATAGGTATCGACCAGTGAGTGTAAATGTGAGGGTGAGTGTCGACCGCGAAGTTCGACCGGTGCAGGCAGAGAGGAACGAGGTGTCGACTAGCAACCGTGGGTGTCGATCGGTTAGTGCAAAATCAGCGATACTTCGACCGCGGGGGTCGACCTGCACGGGCAGAGAGAATCAAAGTGTCAACCTGCGTAAGCAAGTGTCGGCCACTCGCCGAGCTAAACATAGGAGTGTCGACTGACATGAAGACCTGAGTGGAAAGCGGTAACGACCAGCGTTCGCCAGTGTCGACCGATGGAAAGCCGAGACGACTCAGGTGTCGATCAGCGATTTCAAGTGTCAACCAATCTTTGTATTTCTATGTTGAATTGGTGAAGTATATTTAAACCGATTTTAAATGAGTTTTTTTTTCCGCTGCGACTTTCTTAAATATTTTTTAGGGCGTCGTTTTGAGTCAAATCACCGAAAGGTTTAAATTTTATACGAATTTTGTCGGGGTGAGAAGCGAGCGTACGGGTTGCGACCCGAGTCTGAGTACGACTCGGGGGTGTCAAAGATGTGGTATCAGAGTAGTAAACGTACCGAAAACGGGTAAGTTTTTGCCGCGTTACAGATATGGTATTAGAGCCTTTAACCAATCGGAATTGTGCCCGACGGTGATGCCGGACCCCTTGGAGGAGGGGTTAGATTGTGAAGGCAAGAAAGGTCATTCACAATTCCCACACCTCTTGGAGGGAAGGTATAAGGGAGGGTTAATAGGTGGGAAAAAGGTATGTTACGAGAGAGTGCAGTCTCACCCTCGAATGGTTGCGATGCATATAGTAACGTGTGGGTACGGATTAAGGGACTCGTTGTTGGGAAAACCGAGATGATGGCGACGTGCTAGGGTGTGAGATGGCGAGAGAGTCCAGCCTCACCATGGTGCAGCCGTACCACGCGGCACGAGTTGTGACAACCTGAGCAAGAATGTAGAAACTTAATGTGATAGGATTGCATTGTTGTTTTACATTTCATATTGCAGTGCTTACTGAGCGTTAGGCTTATGTTGTGTGTTCCGTGGTGTAGGTGCAGAGATCCTTGAAGATGAGTTGCCGGAGTCTACACAGGACGAGTAGACAGTTCGCGGCGTGTTACCGTGTGTCGACAGGTGGAGCTCGTCAATGCAAATCGACCCGTGGGGCAAGGTGAGACGGGGTCCTTGGTAGTCAGTTTTGTGGAGTGTATGTCGAGTGTGTAGGTTTTGATGCATAGATGAGTTTGGGTGTCCGTAATCGGGATTGATGTATAGGTGCATTTTTGAACTATTTGATAGAGTTTAAATGTATGATTCAGGTTCCGATCGGTAGTTTTAATTTGAGTAAGTTTTCGAGTCCCTTTTCTTTTAGAACAGCTGTTATTTTTTTGGTGCTGGTGTGAAATGTCGACAAAGTCCATAGTTGTCGATCGGTCAGTGTAAATATGAGGGTGAGTGTCGACCGCGGGATTCGACTAGTTCGGGCAGAGAGGAACGAGCTGTCAACCAGCAACCGTGGGTGTCGACCGGTTAGTGCAAAATCAGCGATAGTTTCGACCGCGGGGGTCGACTTGAACGGGCAGAGAGGTTCAAAGTGTCGACACACGCCGAGCTGAACGTAGGAGTGTCGACCGGTGATTCCTAGTTTCGACTGACGTGAAGACCTGAGTGGAACGCGGTATCGACCAGCGTTTGCCAGTGTCGACCGATGGAAAGCCGAGACGACTCAGGTGTCAATTGGCGATTTCAAGTGTCGACCGGTCTTAATATTTCTTTGTTAAATAAGTAAAGTTTATTTAAACCAATTTTAAATGGGTTTTTTTTTCCGCTGCGACTTTCTTAAATATTTTTTAGGGCGTCGTTTTGAGTCAAATTACTGAAAAGTTTAAATTTTATACGAATTTGGTTGGGTGAGAAGCGAGCCTACGGGTTGCGACCCGTAGTATCGGAGTAGTAAACGGACTGAAAATGGGTAGGTTTTCGGCGCGTTACAGATATGGTATCAGAGCCTTTAACCAATCGGAATTGTGGCCGACGGAGATGTCGTACCCTTCAGAGGAGGAGTTAGATTGTGAAGGCAAGAGGGTTTGTCACAATTACCACACCGCTTGGTTGAAAGGTAGAAGGGACGGTTAATAGGTGGGAAAAGGGTATGTTATGAGTGTAACAGCCACGGGGTCGACACCGTTTGATGGATCACCTAATACCACCAGCCAATGCATGGGAATACTCCACCAACTGTAAGTATTTCTTAGAGCCCTAGTAGTTTTGTTTTAGACTCATTAGATGTTGTGGTGTACATGCTTAACGATATGGTTAGAGAGACGCGTAGAGCTGTAAGCGATATGATGACGCCGTTAGACAGCTCCTTGAGTTGGTCAACCGCCAGTCACATCAGCTTGAGCAGTTTATGATCAGGGATGATCAGGGCAAGTCTAGTGCCCAGACTTCGACTGATCGTGGTGGTGATAGGTTGCACAGGCTTAGACCTACAGTATTCGACGGGGCATCTTCGAACCCACTCAGTACTGAGGAGTGGATTTGAAGTATGGAAGACATGATGGATTACGCCAAGGATGCCAAATTTTGATGGGATTTGGTGAATGACACGATTCCACCTCGAATGAGTCGTGTTTTACCCACAAACGAAACAGAAAAACAAAATATAAGCAGAAAACCGAATGTTGTCCGATGAGCAACCTTTTAGGCTCTCAGCGTAACGATCTTCCGAAGGAAGACGGCAGCAAACGGGACCGGTTTCTGGCCACTCTCTTCGTGTATCCTTCTCTGAAAAAGAGAGGGAAGACGAGTGGAACGATGGCTATTCAAGCAACCTCGGGCTTGAAAGCTCAAGGAGATGAACTCCTTCTCGGTTCTTGACCGAACCGAGCATTACCGTTCACCAAGTTTCAACTACTTCGGCTGAACACGAAAGGGCTATTTCTCGTATATTCAACAACCTTTACACACACCAATAGCCATGTATTTATAGACCTAGGGTGGCTGAAGGTTAGAATGGGCTTGGGCTTTGAAATGGGCCACATGGTTGGTCATTCTTAGTCCACTTACACACCAGATCACTCTTAAAGCTTTGGCCCATTTGTTGCATCAGTGGGCTGCTAAACCCCGGCCCCATTGTTGCTTCTAACCACCATCTAACTTAACATACATCTAATCCTAATGCCTAAGGATGCATGCAATTATAAAATATTACAGGAAGGCGAATGTTTGCCAATAAAAACATAAGGCGAATGTTTTCCGAATAAAATTCAATTACAAATTAATTCCGAGGGAGACAAATCCCTTCTTCATGTGCTTCCACCTTTAGGTCCCACGATAGCAAGTGCAAGGGCTGATCCTTGTCATTTGTGCTCGGATCCCATTCCAAATCCGCGAAGAGGCATTCAACACCTGTAATTCCTGCAAAAGAATTGAAGTTGTTAGTTAACAGGTTGGATAAAGTTTGTGCCTTGGTTTGTGATCGAGTGACGGCCCTCTGGGGCACATCAGTGAAGGCGACCACCGATATAAAGTCCATGACATGGGAGGAATTTAAGACGACGTTCTACGACAAGTATTTTAGGCACTCAATAAGAACCTAGAAAATGGTGGAGTTTGCCAAGCTGAGGCAGACAGGTACAGTGGCTGATTATGTGAGGTAGTTTGAGGCGCTATCTCCGTTTGCTAGTCATCTGGTGAGCCTGAACGAGAACAAAGTGCACCAATTTGTAAAGGGCCTGAAGTCGGACATTTATATGGGTATGCGAATAGCTGGGACTCGAGGGGTGCCTTATGAGGAGGTGGTGGCAAAGGCGTTGGACATTGAGTAGGCTAGGACGAAGCTTCCCAGTTACAGAGAGCTGCCTAGGGAACAGCCCAAGAAGTATTTCGAGGAAGTGTTGCCAAAGTTGAGCGGAGAGGAGTCGTCTCAGCGAAAGGGCCTGAAGAGGTCCAGTAACAACTCCAGCAGTCAGAGGAGCAACAAGCGGTCTCAAGGACCTGTACAATTTCTGATGTGCCCAAAATGCCAAAAGAGTCATCCCGGTGAGTGTAGTGTAGGTGCAAGGCGATGCTACAAGTGTGGCGAGGCGAGCTACATGTCTAGAGATTGTCAGAAGCCGCGACAGAATCGGTGCTTCAACTGTAATGAAGTGGGGCATTTTGCTAGGAGTTGCCCGAATTTGAGCAAGGCCCTAGTGAGAGCGGCGCCAAAAGTTTTCGCCCTCATTGAGCCGATGATGTTGCCCAGCCATCAGTAATTCCAGATAGTATTCTTATTTCGGGCATGGCGGCTTATACACTTCTCGATACAGGTGCTACTCACTCGTTTGTGTCCACAGCCTTCGTGGTCAGGGCAAATCTAGTGCCCAGCTACTCTGGGCAGTTCTATGATGTATTGTTGCCGTCGGGGGAGCACCTATACTCAGATCAAGTGATAAGAGCCGATATTGTGACAATGGGAGAAAATCAATTGTACGCAGATTTGATCATACTCGACATGAAAGGGTATAAAGCTATTTTGAGGATGAATTGGCTGTATAGACATTTTGCCACGATAGATTGCAGGACCAGACAAATCCATTTCCGGCTCCCGAGTGGAGAGGATTGCTCCTTCAGGGCAGGAAAGGGTTTGAGTATAATCCTGGTAGTATCGTCTATGAGAGCCCAACAGATGTTAGGAGGTGCATGCATGGGCTTCTTGGCTAATGTCATGGATGTGCATCTTTATGGTAAGACTCAACTCCAAGACATCCCCATCGTGCAGGATTTTCCGGTGGTGTTTCTTGAGGATCTGCCAGGTCTGCCCCCTGATAGAGAAATTGAGTTCGTTGTCAACGTGTACCCTGGAGCTGAGCCGATGAGGAAAAATCCATACAGGCTTCCACCTATCGAGTTGAAGGAGTTAAGGATACAATTAGAGGAGTTGACGGATAAGGGCTTCATACGCCCTAGTTTTTCGCCGTGGGGAGCACCGGTCCTGTTTGTTAAAAAGAAGGACAGATCTCTACGCATGTGTATTGACTATAGGAAATTGAACAATTGACGGTGAAGAATAAATACCCGTTGCCAAGGATAGATGACCTGTTTGATCAACTTCAAGGGGCACGAGTGTTCTCCAAATTGATTTGAGATCCGGTTATTATCAGTTGAAGGTCAGGGATGAAGATGTCTCCGAAAATAGCTTTCCGGATGCGGTACAGACACTATGAGTTTTTAGTAATGTCGTTCGGACTAACTAATGCCCCAGCTGCCTTTATGGACCTCATGAACTGAGTATTCAGGGAGCAACTTGATAGATTTGTGATAGTATTCATTGATGATATCCTGATATAGTCTTGAAGCAAAGAGGAGCACAGAGAGCATTTGAGAATCGTGCTGACAACCTGGGGCATCACCAACTGTACGCCAAGTTTTTTAAATGCGAATTTTGGCTGGATAGGATAAAGTTTTTAGGGCATGTTATCTCTCGTGACGGTATTTCTGTGGACCCGACGAAGGTTAAGTCTGTGAGGGAATGGCCTCGACCGACCAGTGCCAGCGAGATACGCAGTTTTCTAGGGCTGGCAGGATATTATCGAAGGTTTATTGAGTGGTTTTCCAAGATCACAGCCCCTTTGACTCAATTGACCAGGAAGAACACGATATATAGCTTGTCCGATGAGTGCAAAAACAGTCTTGAGGCATTGAAACAGAGGTTACTACAGCCCCTTTGCTTGTGTTGCTAGTAGAGGGGGAGAAATTTAGCGTTTATTGCGACGCCTCCAGGGTAGGCTTGGGTTACGTGCTGATGCAAAATGGAAGGGTGAAGGCATATGCTTCAAGCCAACTGAAGCCTTACGAGCAAAATTATCCCACACACGACTTGGAATTAGCAGCGGTGGTCTTCGCATTTAAGATCTGGAGGCATTACTTATAAGGACAACAATGTGAAGTCTGCTCGGACCATCAGAGTCTGAAATACATCTTCACGCAGAAGAAGATAAACTTGAGACAAAGAAGGTGGCTTGAGTTGGTTAAAGATTTCGACCTGAAAATCAAGTATTATCCAGGAAAAGCAAACGTGGTAGCAGACGCCTTGAGCCGAGTATCGACTTCGATGTCGGCTATGGTTTTAACATTGCCTACCGAGTTAAGAGCTGAGCTACAGCAGTTCAGCCTAGAAGTGGTCTCGGATTTGGCAGCCACACTGTCAGCCATATCGTTGAGGTCGACCATCCTGGAAAGAATTAAGCGGGCCCAAGAGAATGACCCCGAGTGCAGTAGACTGAAGTCAGGTATGGAGGCCAATGCTAACGCTGAGCTCAACTATTCGGACAATGGGATTCTGAGGTTTCGGGATAGGTGGTATGTCACGAAAAATGTGGAGCTGAAGAAAGAAATATTCTCCGAGGCTCACTTGTCACCATTCTCTGTGCACCTTAGAAGCACTAAGATGTACATAAATTTGAAACAACACTATTGGTTGCTCAATATGAAGCGAGACATAGCCAAGCACGTTAAGGCTTGTGTGGTATACCTGTAGGTAAATGCAGAGCATCAGAGACCGTTCGGAATGCTTAAGTCGTTGCCTATACCCGAGTGGAAGTGGGAGAGGGTCACTATGGATTTTGTGGTCGGACTGCCAAAGACTGCTAAGGGCCACGATATAATTTGGGTGATTGTGGCGGACTAACTAAGTCATCTCACTTCTTACCGGTGAAGATGAATTACTCGATGGATTAGTTCGCTCAGTTGTACATGCAGGAGATAGTCAGACTCCAAGGGGTACCTATGTCAATAATGTCAGACCGAGATCCTAGATTTACGTCTAAGTTCTTGATCAGTTTGCATAAGGCCATGGGTACCAAGTTGGACTTTAACACGGCCTTCCACCCTCAGACTGACGAACAATCGGAGAGAACTATACAGATACTAGAAGACATGCTCAGAGCCTGTGTGTTGGAGTTCCAGGCGGCTTGGAGCAGGTTCTTACCGTTGGTAGAGTTCTCATATAATAACAGTTACCAGTTAATCATTGGCATAGCGCCGTATAAAGGTTTGTATGGGAGAAAGTGAATGGCACCATTGTATTGGGACAAGGTTGGTGTGGCAAGACTTTTAGTCCCAGAGATACTGCATCAGACGGTCGACAAGATTGCTATTATAAAGATGAGGGTTGAGGCAGCTCAAAGTCGGCATAAGAGCTATGCCGATTGAAGGAGGCGGGAACTGGAGTTCGGCATGGGTGATGAGGTATTCCTGAAAATCTCCCCGTTCAAAGGAGTGGTCAGGTTCAGGAAGCGAGGAAAGCTCAACCCTCGTTTTGTTAGGTCGTTCCCTGTTGTGGAAAGAATTGGGAGGACCACCTACAGCTTCAGCTGCCTTCCTTGATGGATGCCATACATAATGTCTTCCATGTCTCCATGCTGAGGAAGTGCATACGTGATCCTTGTCAAATGGTTGCACAACAGGACATAGACGTACAACCAACGTATCGTATGAGGAAAAGCCAGTGGCTGTACTAGGATCAGCGATGAATGTGTTGCGGAACAAGCAGATTCCCTTGGTCAAAGTCTTGTGGCGCAATTACAATGTGGAGGAGACCACCCGGGAAAGACGGCAGGACATGGAGCAACAATGCCCAGAGTTATTTGGTATGTAAATTTTGGGGACAAAATTCTTTTACGAAGGGGAGGATGTAACACCCCATATTTTCATGGTACCGTTTTTCGAGTTGTCGAGATGATAAACGGTGGGATTTGTGTCAAAATGGACAGCGAAAAATTTGTAAGGTTAGGTGGAAATTATTTCGAGGCTAATGGTATGTAGAAAATTTTAATAATCCGACCGGAAGTGATTTGGATAGCCATCGAGATTAAAATATTAAATTGTGAGTGCGAAATAGTAATTAGATTATTATTATTAATATTAATATTTTATTTTTATTTATTTTTAAAACATTAACAGAGGAGAGGGATTCATAGAACAACCCTCTCCTCCTCTGTTTCCTACTTACCCTCACGAGCTCTTCAATTCTCTCCTCCTCGCGATCGTTCAGTCGGCGATTGTTGTTGCTTTCTTCTCCATTTCAATGGTTCAAGGTAAGCTTAAAAAGTTTACGGTTCAATGTTGAGTTATTGTCAGATTTAAGAGGAGAAATGTGGTGGATAGAGAATTGGGGTTTTAGGGTTAGAGTGTTTATTGAGTATAGTATCGGTTGTTGTGGGGTATAGAGGATAAATGTGGCGGATGGGTGAGGAAGTTAGCAAATTTGAGTGAGGAAGCAAGAATGTAGGATTTTAAACGCTAATACGGCATTGGCTGTAAATTTGCGGCCTAGCTAGGGGCCCTCGTTTTAGAACCCCTTTTGGTGTGGCAAACTAGGTTATGAGTGGAGCGTTTAGCCGCTAGAATCGTGTGATTCTGATAGCCGACGCAAAAGTTATGCGCGTCGAAAGTTAGGTTGATGTTGTAGCCAGAATAGGTGAGTGACCGATTTTAGCGAGTGCGCGAAGTCTGGTGCTATTATGGTGATTTTAGTGTGTAAGTAGAGTGGTGTGATGAGTTTTGACGGTAAGATGATTTTGTTATAGGTTGAGCAAGTTTTGGGTGGGGTGAGCACAACGGAAACCTAGGACACTAGGTAAGTAGTGTATGCATATGTTTGACCCATGTGAGCCTACACCGAGGAACGTTTAGGTTGTGATGATTGATTGTGATGTGCGTGTGTATTGTTGACATGCATCATGTTTTAAAAACAGGAACGAAAATGAATTTGTGCATGGATTTATGTGAAAGTGAGAAGTGCGAGGTGTGGTGAGGACGATGGGTGTGTGAATAGCTAGGCCCCGTTGCTGGAGAAACCGGAACGGTGGTGTCGTGCTAGAGGGTGGTGTGGCGAGTGCGTCTAGCCTCACCCTGGGATAGCTACTGCAGTATGCGTGTGGTGGAGGGCAACTATGGTCTCGTTGCTGGAGGAATCAAGACGATGGCGACGTGCCAGGGGGTGGTGTGGCTAGTGCATTCAGCCTCACCCTGGAATGATTGCGATGCGTAGAGTGACGTTTGGGTACGGATTGAGGGCCTTGTTGCTAGAGAAACCGAGATGATGGCGACGTGCCAGGGTGTGAGGTGGCGAGAGAGTCCAGCCTCACCATGGTGCGGCTATACCACACGGCACGAGTTGTGACAACGTAAGTGAGAACGGAGAAGCTGCAAGTGATAGGATTGCATTGTTGTTTTACATTTCATATTGCACTGCATACTGAGCGTTAGGCTTATGTTATGTGTTCCGTGGTGTAGGTGCAGAGATCCCTGAAGGTGAGTTGCCGGAGTCTAGACAGGACGAGTAGGCAGTTGGCGACGTGCTACCGTGTACCAGCAAGTGGAGCTCGTCAAGGCAAATCGACCCGTGGGGCAAGCTGAGACGGGGTCCTTGGTAGTGAGTTTTATGGAGTCTATGTCGAGTGTATAGGTTTTGATGCATAGATGGGTTGAGTGTCCGTAATCGGGATTGATGTATAAGTGCATTTTTGAACTATTTAAAAGAGTTTAAAGGTATGATTCAGGTTCCGATCGATAGTTTTAATTTGAGAAAGTTTTCGAGTCTGTTTTCTTTTGGAACAGCTGTTATTTTTGGGTTGCTGGTGTGAAGTGTCGACCGAAGTACATAGGTGTCTACCGGTTAGTGTAAATGTGAGGGTGAGTGTCAGCCGCGGGGTTCGACCGGTGCGGGCAGAGAGGAACGAGGTGTCGACTGGCAACCGTAGGTGTCGACCAGTTAGTGCAAAATCAGCGAGAGTGTTGACCGCGGGGGTCGACCTGCTCGGGCAGAGAGAGTCAAAGTGTAGACCTGCATAAGCAAGTGTCGACCACTCGCCGAGCAGAACGTAGGAGTGTCGATTGATGATTCCTATTGTCGACTGACGTAAAGACCTGAGGGGAACGAGGTGTCGACCAGCATTTGCCAGTGTCGACCGATGGAAACCCGAGACGACTCAGGTGTCGACTGGCGATTTCAAGTGTCGACGGTCTTTGTATTTCTATGTTAAATAGGTGAAGTTTATTTAAATCGATTTTAAATGGGTTTTTTCTGCTGCGACTTCGTAAATATTTTTGAGGATGTCGTTTTGAGTCAAAGAACTAAAAAGTTGAAATTTTATACGAATTTTGTCGGGGTGAGAAGTGAGCGTACGGGTTGCGACTTGAGTCCGAGTACGACTCGGGGGCGTCAAAGATGTTGTATCAGAGTAGTAAACGTACCGAATACGGGTAGGTTTTCGGGGCATTATAGATATGTCAAGGGGTGGTGTGGCGAGTCCATCAAGTCTCACCCTAGGATGACTGTTGCGGTGTGTGTGTGGTGGTGAGCAACCCTGGCGCCGTTGCTGTAGGAACTGGGACAGTGGCGACATGTCATGGGGTGGTGTGGCGAGTGCGTCTAGCCTACGCCTGGGGTGGTTGCTGTGGGTGGGGTGACGCGTGTAGGGCCCCGTTGCTGGAGGAATCGGGATGGTGGCGACGTGCCAGGGAGTGAGGTGGCGAGAAAGTTCAGCCCTACCATAATGCGGCTGTAAAACGCAGCACAGGTTACGACAACTTGAGTGAGAATGTAGAGACTGAATGTGATAGGAGTATTGTCGATTTTACATTTCATATTGCACTACTTACTGAGCGTTAGGCTTATGTTGTATGTTCTGTGGTGTAGTTGCAGATATCCCTACAGGTGAGTTCTGAGAGCCCAGCTAGGGTGAGTAGGTAGTTGGCGGCGTGCTACCATGTGTCGGCAGGTGGAGTTCATTAGAGCGACCCAACCCAGGGAGTGATGCTGGATGGTAGGTTTGAGGGTTGTATTTTGTGAAGTCCGTGTTAAGCGTATAGATTTGGATGTATAAACAGATATTTTAAACGTCGATAGATGTATTTTGAAACTACTTGGGGGATTTTTATTACAAATATTGGTGTTACTTTGTGGTTTAAATGGCGGTGGTTTTCGTCGTTTGTTTTCTTGTGAGTTGTGGTTGTCTTAGGCTGCTGGTGTAAGGTGTCGACCGGTGTCTTTAGGTGTCAACCGATTAGTGTAAAAAATGATGAGTTTGTTGACGGCGAGGTTCGATCGATGCGGGCAGAGAGCATTAAAGTTTCGACCGTTATGCATAGGTGTCGATCGGTATCCGTAGGTGTCGACCGAACTAGGCAAATGTCGACCGCGGGGGTCAACCTATGGGAATAGAGCCAAACTAGTTGTCGATCGGTGTCCGTAGGTGTCGAACGATTAGTGTAAAAATGGTGAGAGTGTCGACCGCGAGATTCGACTGGTGCGGTCAGAGAGCATTAAAGTGTCGACCGATGAAGACAAGTGTCGACCACTCTGTGTGATGACCGTAGAAGTGTTGACCACGAGGTTCGACTGGTGCAGGCATAGGGGTTTAAGGTGTCGACCTGTGAAGGCAGGTGTCGACCGTGAGGATCAGGGTGTCAACCGCTGCATGCAAGTGTCGACCGGTGCAAACCGAGACGACCGAAGTGCCGACCTATGCATATAGGTGTCGACCCTTGGGTGCAGAATGGGTGAGGTGTCGACTGGTGTTTACAGCGGTCGACCGGTTCCTCTTTAAATAAAAGTGAAGTTTTATTTAAACTGATTTTTGATTGAGTCTTCCGCTGCGACGCTTTTAAATGTTTTCAAAAATATCGTTTTAAGTAGAGGAACAAAAGTTTTAAATTTTATGCGAATTTTATCGATTTGATAAGTAAGTGTACGATTGGCGAACCGGGTCTGGGAACGACTCGGGGGCGCTACAGTGGTGGTGACAGAGAATACCGAGCGAGAGAGAAACCGCTTGGGTTTTCGGGGTGTTACAGTAGCTCAAGAAACTTGGTAAATTTTCAATCCCGAGAATATGTTACTCAAAAAACACAGTAGATTTTTAAGCCCAAGAGTATGTAACTTTAAACACTCGGTAGGTTTTTAGGGCCGAGAGTAACTCAAGAAACTCGTTAGATTTTCAAGCCCGAGAGTATGTTACGCAGAAATTTCGATAGATTTTCAAGCACGAATGTATGTAATGCAAAAAACTCGATAAATTTTCAATGCCGAGAGTAAATAACTCATAAAACGCAATTTATTTTCAAGCCCGAGGGTATGAAAATATAAAAAGTATGAAGATTTTCAAGCCCGAGATAATATAACTCAAGAAACTTGGTAAGTTTTCATGCCTGAGTGTATGAAATTCAGAAAAATCGGTAGATTTTCAAACCCAAGGCTATGTAACTCAGAACACTTGTTAGATTTTTAATAACAGAAGTATGTAACTCAGAAAACCTAATAGAGTTTCAAGCCCGAGAGTATGTAACTCTGAAAAGTTGTTAGATTTTAACGTCCGAAAGTATGTAACTCAGAAAAGTTATTAAATTTTCAAGCCCGACTGTATGTAACTTAGAAAACTCTGTAAGTTTTCAAGGCTGAGAGTATGTAACTAAGAAAAATTCACAGATTTTCAAGCCCTAGTGTTTGTAACACAGAAAACTCAGTAGATTTCAAAGTCCGAGAGTATGTAAGTAAGAATTCTCAGTAGATTTTCAAGCCCAAGTGTATATAACTCAGAAAAGTTGGTAGATTTTCAAATCCGACAGTATGTAAAGCAGAAAGTTAGGTAGATTTTCAACCACGAGTTTATGTAACTCAGAAAACTCAGTAGCTTTTCATGGCCGAGAGTATTTAACTCAAGAAACTCGATAGATTTTCAAGCCCGAAGGTATGTAACTTAGAAAACTAGGTACATTTTCAATACCGAGAGTATGTAACTCAAAAAACGCGGTAGATTTTAAAGTCAAATAGTATGTAACTCAAAAAACTCGGTAGATTTTCAAACCTGAGAGTATCTAACTCAAATAACTCGAAAGATTTTCAAACTAGAAAGTATGTAACTCAGGAAATTCAGTAGATTTTCAAGCCTGAGAGTATGTAACTAAGGAAACTTAGTAAATTTTGTAGTTCGAGAGTATGTAACTCTGAAAACTCAATAGATTTTAAAGCCAATGGTATGTAACTCAGAAAACGAGAAAGATTTTCTAGTCCGAGAGTATGTAACTAAGAAAACTTAATAGATTTTCAAGCTCGATAGTATGTAACTCACGAAACTTGATAGATTTTAAAGCTCGAGAGTATATAACTCAGAAAATTGGATAGATTTTCAATCCCGACGGAATGTAACTCAGAGAACTTGGTAGATTTTGAAGCACAATATTATGTAACTCGGGTAACTTAGTAGATTTTCATGCCCAAGAGTATGTAACTTAAAAAACGCGATAGATTTTGAAGCCCGAGAGTATGTAACTAAGAAAACTCAGAGATTTTTAGAGCCGAGATTATGTAACTCAGGAAACTTGGTAGACTTTCAAGCCCGAGAGTTTGTAACTTAGAAACTCGGTAGATTTTTAAGCACGAGGGTATGTAACTCAAAAAACGTGGTAGATTTTCAAGTCTGGTAATAAATAACTCAGGAAACTCAGTTGATTTTCAAGCCCGATAGTATGTAACTTAGAAAATGCGATAGATTTTCAAGCCCAAGAGTATGTAACTTAGAAAACTAGATAGATTTTCATGCCCGAAGGTATGTAACTGTTACAGCCAAGCCTCTGCTTGGTCACTAGAATGCACGAAAGGATCGGTTAGGCCCTCGGATCTCGGCCAACCGAGAAACCCTTGAGAAAAACAACAAAATGAACGACCAAATGTGCT
>CM039521.1:12785570-12885943 GCA_022433055.1 Begonia peltatifolia
TCTTGCATGCCCGATTGCTTCTTCAAGTTAAGCCAATCCCGAAACCCTTTCCATCATCTATCCTAACCATTCAATCTAATCCTAAATGCCTAATGCATGCACATAATAATAAGTTAAACAAGAAGGCCAATGTTTGCCCAATAAGTTCAAAATAAAACATTACATAAAAGTTTTCTCGGGAAGACAAATTCCCTTAAGAGCTTCATGATCTTCAAGAGTGGCTTCCCATGCAAGGATGTGTCTCGGTTGCTCCATGTCTTGAGCCTGCACTTCCCACCTTAAGCTTGCAACTTCCGGCTCCATTGAATCATAACCTGCACAAGAATCAAATGTGTGAGAATGTAGGTTAATTAAAGTGTGTGCTTGGACTTGAGATCGTGTGACGGGCCTATGGAGCACATCAGTAACTCACAAAATTCAGTAGATTTTCAAGACGAGAGTATGTATTTATGAAAATTTGGTAGATTTTCAAGCCCGATAGTATGTCACTCATTAACTCGGTATATTTTCTAGCCCGAGAGTATGTAACTAAAAAAACTCATTAGATTTTCAAGTCCGAGAGTATGTAACTCAAGAACTCGGTAGATTTTCAAGCCGAGAGTATGTAACTCTGGAAACTAAGTTGATTTTCAACCACGAGAGATTTTCTTAGGGAACCTTTGTAGATTTTCTAATGTGAGAGTATGTAAGTCAGATAACTCGGTAGATTTTAATGCCTCAGAGTATGAAACTCAGATAACTTAGTATATTTTTAAGTGTAAGAGTATATAACTCACAAAATTCTGTAGATTTTTAATTTTGAGAGTATGTAACAAAGAAAATCATTAG
This sequence comes from Begonia peltatifolia, assembly GCA_022433055.1. Classification (NCBI taxonomy): domain Eukaryota; kingdom Viridiplantae; phylum Streptophyta; class Magnoliopsida; order Cucurbitales; family Begoniaceae; genus Begonia; species Begonia peltatifolia. The sequence goes on from CM039521.1 coordinate 12,786,399, forward strand.
ATTTTCAAGCCCGAGGATGTAATCAGTAGATTTTCAAGTCCGAGAGTATGTAACTCAAGAAACTTGGTAGATTTTCAAACCCGAGGGTGTGTAACTCTGAAAAATCGATAGATTATTGAGTCCGAGAGTAAGTAACTCCAGAAACTTGGTAGATTTTCAAGTTCGCGAGTATGTAACTCAGAAAAATCGATAGATTTTTAAGCCCGAGAGTATGTAACTTAAAAAACATGGTGGATATTGAAGCCCAAGAGTATGTAACTCCGGAAACTCGTTACATTTTCCAGCCTGAGAGTATGTAACTCAGAAAAACTCTGTTGATTTTTAAGGCCCAGAGTATATAACTAAGGAAACTCAGTAGGTTTTCAGCCCGAGAGTATGTAACTCAGAAAATCTGGTATATTTACAAGACCGAGAATATGAAACTCAGAAAAAGTGGTAGATTTTCAAGCCCGATAGTATGTAACTCTAGAAACTACGTAGATTTTCAATTCTGAGAGTATGTACCTAAGAAAACTCGATAGATTTTTGAGCTCGAGAGTATGTAACTCAAGAAACTTGAAAGATTTTCAATCCGAGAGTATGTAACTTAGAAAGCTTATTAAATTTTCAACACCGAGAGTATGTAACTCAAAAAACATGGTAGATTTTCAAACCCGATAGTATGTAACTCGAGAAACTGGGAAGTTTTTCAAGTTCGAGAGTATGTAACTCAAAAAACTCAATAGATTTTCGAGCCCGAGAGTTTGTAACTCAAGAAACTCGGCAGATTTTCAACCCAGAGAGCATGTTACTCAAGAAGTATATTGTCAACGCCGAGAGTATGTAACTCAAAAAACTCGGTAAATTTTTAAGTCTGAGAGTATGCAATTCGAAAAACTCGATAGATTTTCAAACCCGAGAGTACGTAACTTAGAAAACCCAGGTAGTTTTTCAAAACCGAGAGTATGTAACTCAAAAAACTCGATAAATTTTTTAAGCCCGAGATAATACAACTCACGAAAACTCGGTAGGTTTTCAAGCTCAAGAATATGTAATGCAGAAAACTCAATATATTTTCCAATCTGATAGTATTTCCCTAAGAAAACTCGGTAGATTTTAAAGCCCAAGAGTATGTAACTATAAACACTTGGTAGATTTTCCAGTCCGAGAGTATCTCATTTAGAAAACTCAGTAGCTTGTCAAGCCCGATAATATGTAACTCAGAAAACGCGGTAGATTTTCAAGTTCGAGAGTATATAACTCAAAAAACTCGGTAGATTTTCAAACCCGAGACTATGTAACTTAGGAAACTTGGTAGATTTTGAAGGACGAGAGTATGAAACTCATATATTTCTTTAGATTTTCAAGTCTGAGAGTACGTAATCCACCAAATTCTGTAGATTTTCAAATTCAAGAGAATGTAACTCAGAAAACTCGGTACATTTTCAAGACTAAGAGTATATAACTTAGGAAACTCGGTAGATTTTCAAGCCCGAGAGTATGTAACTTTGAAAACTCGAGAGATTTTCAAGACCAAGAGTATGTAAAATAGGAAACTCGGTAGATTTTCAAGCACAAAAGTATGTAATGCTGAAAACTCAATAGATTTTCCAGTCCGAGAGTATTTTCCTCAGAAAACTTGGTAGATTTTCAATCCCAAAAGTTTGTAACTCACAAAATTTGGGAGATTTTCAAAACTGAGAGTATGTAACTCAGCACACTTGGTAGATTTTCAACCCCAAGAATATGTAACTTAGGAAATTCAGTAGATTTTAAGCCCGATAGCATGTAACTTTGAAAACTTGGTACATTTTCAAAGTCGAGAGGATGTAAGTCAGAAAACTCGGTAGCCTTTCAAGCCTGGGAGAATATAACTCAGGAAACCCGATAGATTTTCAGGTCCGAGAGTATGTAACTAAGAAAACTACATAGATTTTCAAGCCCGATGGTATATAACTAAGAAAACGCAGTAGATTTTCATGTCCGAGCCTATGTAACTCAGAAAACTCAATTGATTTTCAAGCCCGATTATAGGAAACTTAGGAAACTCATTAGATTTTCAACCCTGGGAGTATGTAATTCAGAAAACTCAATAGATTTTCAATATCGAATTTATGTAACTCAGAAAACTCAATAGATTTTCAATACAAAGAGTATGTAACTCAGAAAACTTGGTAGATTTTAATACCCGATAGTATGTAACTTGAGAAACTCAGTAGATTTTCAACCCTGAGAGTATGTAACTCAGAAAACTACACAGAATTTCAAGACTGAGAGTATATAACTCAGAAAACTCGGTGGATTTTCAACCCCGAGAGTATGTAATACAGAAAACACGATGGATTTTCAAGCGCGAGAGTATGTAATATAGAAAACACGATAGATTTTCAAACCCGAGAGTATGTAACTCAGAAAACTTTGTAGATTTTCTAGTATGAGTGTATCTCACTCAAAAAATTAGGAGAATTTAAAGTCCGAGAGTATGTAACTCAGGAAAATAGTTAGATTTTTATTATCGAAAGAATGTAACTTCGGAAACTCGGTAGATCTTAAAATCCAAGAGTATGTACTTCAGAAAAGTAGAAAGATTTTGAAGCCCGAGGGTATGTAACTTAAAAATTGCGGTAGATTTTCAAGTTCGAGAGTATATAACTCAGAAAACTCAGTACATTTTCAAACCCGATAGTATGTAACTCAGGAAAGTCAGGGGATTTTCAAACCCGATAGTATGTAACTCACAAAGCTCGATAGATTTTCATACCCAAAGGTATGTAACTCAGAAACTTCAGTAGATTTTCAATACCGATAGTATGTAAGTAAGAAAACTCGGTAGATTTCCAAGTCCTATAGTATATAAGTGAGGAAACTCAATAGATTTTCAAGCTAAGAGTATATAACTTCAAAAATTCGATTGATTTTCAAGCCCGAAAGTATGTAACTAGGAAAACTCGATAGATTTTCAAGCCCCAGTGTATGTAACTGAGGAAACCTGGTAGATTTTAAACCTTGAGAGTATGTAACTCAGGAAACTCGGTAGATTTTTAAGCCCGAGAGTACGTAATTAAGAAAACTAGGCAGATTTTCAAGTTTGAAATTATGTATGTATGGTAACTCGGTAGATTTTCAAGCCTGAAGGCATGTTATTCCAAAAACCTGTAGATTTTCAAGACCGAGAGTATGTAACTCAGAAAACTAGGTAGATTTTCACGGCCGAGCATATGTAACTCAAGAAACCCCGTAGATTTTCAAAGCTGAGAGTATATAACTCAGGAAACTAGATAGATTTTCACGGCCGAGAATACGTAACTCGAAAAACTCACTAGATTTTCAAGTCCTAGAGTATGTCAATCAGGAAACTCGGTAGATTTTCAAACCTGAGAGTATGTAACTCAGAAAACCTGTTGATGTGCCCCTGAGGGCCATCACTCGATCACAAACCAAGGCACGCGCTTTATCAAACCTGTTCACTAACAAGTTTAATTCTTTTACAGGAATTACGGGTGTCGAAGGCCTTTTTGCGAATTTGGAAAGGGACCCGAGCACAAAAGAGAAAGATCAACCCTTACACTTGCTATCGTGGGAGCTAAAGGTGGAAGCACATGAAGAAGGGATTTGTCTCCCTCGGAATTAATTTGTAATTGAATTTTATTCAGCAAACATTCACCTTATGTTTTTGTTTGCAAACATTCATCTTCTTGTAATGTTTGTAGTTGCATGCATCCTAAGGCATTAGTATTAGATGTATGTTAAGTTAGATGGTGGTTAGAAGTAACAATTGAGCCAGAGTTTAGCAGCCCACTGATGCAACAAATGGGACAAAACTTAAAGAGTGATCTGGTGTGCAAGTGGACAAAAAATGGCCAGCCATGTGGCCTATTTTGAAGCCCAAGCCCATTCTAACCTTCAGCTACCGTAGGTCTATAAATACATGGCTATTATTGTGTGTAAAGGTTGTTGAATCTATGAGAATAGTCCCTTTTGTGTTCAGCCGAAGTAGCTTGAAGGTTGGTGAACGGTAAGGCTCGGTTCGGTCAAGAACCTAGAAGGAGTGCATCTCCTTGACCTTTTAAGCCCGAGATTGCTTGAGTAGCCGTTGTTCCAATCATATTCCCTCTCTTTTCCTGAGAAGGATACACAAAGAGAGTGGCCAGAAACTGGTTCCATTTACTGCCATCTTCCTTCGAAAGATCGTTATGCCGAGAGCCTAAAAGAGTTGCTCATCGGACAACATTCGATTTTCTACTCATTTTTGTTTTTCGTTTCGTTTATGGGTGAAACACGACTCATTCGAGATGGAATCATGTCATGTGGTATCAGAGCCATGGATAGCTTCCCCTGAATGTCAGCGAACGAGTGGATTGATTTTATTACACATTTTGTTTGCTGTTAAAAAAAAAAAAGAAAAATTTCATTTCGTTCTCTGGTTCGTTATCTGGTTCTTTGGTTTTAGAAACAAAGCAGAAACCGGTTCTGTTATTTTTGTGCCTAACATATAAGAATCTATTTAAGCTTGAACACTACCTTTGGTATGTTATTACTGGACAAAAATTTAAAATCGGAAACTCTAAAACATTTATTCTTCAAAGCTTGGAACTTATGTTTGATCTGTTAGATGTTCATATTCGTATTTGTGTTTTCTGCACAAGTTTTACTAAACTAATTGCTACTACTTGAGGGGAGGTGCAGGTGAAAACTGAGCACACCCTACAACTTAGCTGCTGTTTGAGGGTAGGTGCAGGTGGTAGGTGCAGGCAATAGGTGCAGGCGGTAGGAGCAGGTGGTAGGTGTTTGTTGCGGGACCGCTGGTATTGTACATTTGTGTTGTTATACATGTGGTGTGATATATAGCATCATTCTTTGCCTGCTAACATGTTGACATAACCACTTTGGCAGAATACCATGTTAATATTTATTTTACTTGCCTAATCAGATATCATATATGATCTGCGCACACAACCTAGAATTACTGTGATTATGTTATTTTATCCTTACCATGTGATTGAAATGTTAAATGAGTTGATGTGTGATATGTGCACTAAATGAAATACATTGTAATCGGAATATGTTAATGCTCTGTAAAACTTTATGTCGAGTTCACTAGTTGTTTTGGTAGATTTGACCCCCTGAACTTAAAACGGTCATAACGTTTACTACGGGAGTCAGATTTTTACCCGTAAGATATCGATTCGAAGCTCTCTCAGAGCTCTACGACAATATCGCATGCGTTGGCTATGACATCAACGTTCCATCCACAAAAATGGTCGTTTAAGCCCTCAAATTCGAACTCCAAGTTCTAGGCACCCGAGATCCACTACTTTTTCCCCTCCTTCCTAACACTTGTGGTCGATCTAGCGTAAGAACACATGTCTCCCCAGATCCACTACTTTTTTCCCTCCTTCCTAACATTTAGGGTTGATCTAGCGTAAGAACACATGTCTCCCCCACAAGCTTAGGAAGTCATATGAAGAATAGAAGTGGACTCAACCGAGATTTAAACCCCGATACTATGACTCAAGAACCGAACCGGGGTAAGGATATGCCCCAACCCGAGACTCGTGCCCACCAAGAGGGAGAGTCTAGCCTTCAAGGACTATTAAATGGCCTTAATGGAGAAGTTAGTAATCTAGGCCAACAACTCAAAAACTTAACCCTTGGTATGAAATTCATAATGGATAACCTCAACAAGATTAACTGCAGAGAGCCCTCTCTAGATGACCTCTCTAGGATGAGACCTGATAACCCTAAGAGAACTAAATATCCTCCTAGGAGATTCCCCGACCATGACACTACCCCGAGGAGTGAGAGGCCACCTAACCCAAGAAGAAGGTTCCACCACTTTGACTATCATGATGAGGATGAGTGGTCCCTGGACAAAGAAGAGAATTTTTGGTCTAGCCGTCGAAAAGACTTAGATGATCTTAGGAACATTAAGTTGCATGTTCTCTCATTCAATGGCGCATGCGATGGTAACACCTTTCTAGATTGGATAGATAAAGTAGAGAAAGCCTTTGACTACTATGAATATTCGGATAAAGTTAAGATTCAACTAGTTTCAGTCAAGTTCATGGGATACGCGGCCCTTTGGTGGACCAACATTAAATCTCAAAGATAGAAGATAGGAGACGACCCTGTCACCACTTGTAGAGTGATGAAGTCCCTCATGACCAAGAGATTCATACATAGCCAATACCGACAAGAACTCTTCCTACAAATCCAAAACCTGAGACAAGGAGGTCGATCTATTGAAGAGTACCTTACTGAGTTTGAGACCCTTAAGATTTGTGGAGATATAGACAAACCTGAAGAGCAAGTGCTTGCACGATTTATTCGAGGATTGCACCAAGATATAGGAGACACTGTTGAGATGCATCCCCTAGAATCCCTTGATGTGGTGGTACAAATGGCTATGAAGGTAGAGCGCCAACTTAGTAGGAAGAGAAAAGCTAGCTTCACCCAGAAATTTCCGCTCGAGACTACTCCTAACATCACCCCTTCGCAACCAAAACCAAACAAAACTTTCATAAAAGCTGAGGGAAAGAAATCGTTTCCACGTAGTTGGCCACCCAAGTAATCAAGCAATAAAATCCTAGTAGAAAGAGCCAATCCCCCTAGATCGCGAGACCTTAAGTGCTTTAAGTGTCATGGCTTGGGTCATTTCATGGCTCAGTATCCTAATAGACGAGTGATGATCCTCTAGGAGGACACTGGAGAGTTTACGAGCGAAGACGAGTGAGAAGGTATAAAAGAAGATGAGGAGGACAGTGACTCTCAAGAGGAAGTTTTCCACGCCCCTGAAGGACAGATGCTTGTGGTCAGAAGACATGTTCTCGTAACTAAGAATTCTGGAGAAGACTGTCAGCGTGAGAACATCTTCCATAGCAGGTGTTTCATCAAGAAGAAGTTATGTTCCCTTATTATTGACGGAGGCAGTTGTGCTAACGTAGTCTCCATAGAGTTAGTGACCAAGTTAGGCCTAAACACCAACACTCACCCCTACCCCTACAAGTTACGTTGGCTAGATGATAGGGATGATGTCAAGATTACCAAGCAAGTGAAAGTTGAATTTGCCCTCGGGAAGTACAAGGACACGGTCCTCTGCGATGTTGTGCCCATGAGTGCAAGTCATTTACTCGTAGGCCGACCATGGCAGTTTGACCGAAGGGTAAACCATGACGGCTACACTAACTACTATTCCCTTAAGTTTGAAAGAAAGACCTTTAAGTTTGCTCCCATGACCCCCGAACAAATATCTAAAGATGATGCTGCAAGAAAGGAGGCCAAGGATAAGGCTACTTTACTCGTGACTAAGAAGGAGAAAGAAACATCCGTGCGTAGAGGAGATTCCTTAATTTCGGTAATTTTTTGAGATAGAGTTATGGAGCTAAGGGTTATTCCACAAACTGTTAAATCTTTACTTAACCAATTCCAAGATGTGTTCCCAGAAGACTTACCTCAAGGTCTACCACACTTGTGTGGTATTGAACACCAAATTGATCTCCTACCTAGAGCCGTATTGCCTAATATACCAGCATACCGGATGAACCCCGAAGAAACCAAGAAACTGCAGGACCAAGTACAAGAACGTTTGGATAAAGGTTACATAACAGAGTCCATGAGCCCCTGTACCGTACCCTATTTATTAGTTCCCAAGAAAGACGCCTCCATGAGGGTGTGTGTCGATAGTCGAGCTGTGAACCAAATTACTGTCAAGTATAGATTTCCCATCCCCAGGCTCTAGGACATGTTGGATGAGCTCAGTGGAGCCTCTGTTTTCTCTAAAATAGATCTTAAGAGCGGCTATCATCACATCAGGATGAGAGAAGGCGACGAATGGAAGATAACCTTTAAGACAAAATATGGATTATTCAAATGCATGGTAATGCCTTTTGGTTTATGTAACACCCCAACTACCTTCATGAGACTCATGCACTATGTGCTTAAAGAGTACTTAGCAAAATTTATCGTGATATATTTTAATGACATCTTAGTATATAGCGTGGATCTCCCTCAACACCTTTTCCACCTTTACTCACTTTTCCAAACCCTTATAAATGCTAAACTATTTGGTAACTTAGGAAAGTGCTATTTCGCACAGGATGAGGCATATTTTCTAAGATTTGTCATCTCAAAAGATGAGATGGAAGCAGACGAAGAAAGATAAACGCCATCAAGGATTGGCCTATACCAAATTCTATCACAGAAATACGCAGCTTTCATGGGCTAGCCTCATTTTATAGAAGATTCATCAAAGACTTCAGTTCAATAGTTGGTCCGCTTACCGATTGCACTAAGAAAGGGAAAGAGTTCTCTTGGACCCCGGCGTGTCAAAAGAGCTTTGATTTCATCAAAGACAGATTATGTCATTTCCCTGTACTTGCCCTTCCGGATTTCAACAAGGCCTTTGAGGTCAAAAGCGATGCATTTGGAGTCAACATAGCAGCAGTGCTTATGCAAGATGGCAAACCCGTGCCATACTTTAGCGAAAAGTTGAAAGGACCGATACTAAATTATTCCACCTACGACAAAAAATTTTACGCAGTTATACGTGTTTTAGAACATTGCCAGCATTACCTCCTAACTCGAGAATTTGTTATCAACACTGATTACCAGGCCCTAAGACATATCAAGAGTCAGCACAGGCTGAACAAGAGGCATGCCTAGTGGGTGGAGTTTTTAGAAAGGTCTCCATACACCCTTAAGTATTTGAAATGAGAGAATAATGTCGTGGCTAATGCACTCTCTAGAAAGCGCATTCTACTCACTGAATTATGGGTTAGGTTCTTTGGCTTTGAATGGATTAAGGAGATCTATGAAACTGACCCTGATTTTGGACCTTATTACATCAAGTGCATGGACAAGGCTGAAGGCGAATATTGCCTCATGGATGGCTATTTACTTAAAGCAAAAAAGTTGTGCATTCTCCAAGGCAGCTTAAGACAATGCCTAGTCAAAGAAGCTCATTGCGGAGGCCTAGAAAGTCACTTCGGAGAGAAAAAACCCTAGAATCGCTTAAGGAACACTTCTATTGGCCTCGCATGATGAAAAATGTGCATCGCATGATGGAGACATGCGTGATTTGCAAGAAGGCTAAGAGTAAAGTTCTACGTCAAGGCTTATACATGCCCTTACCTGTCCCATCACACCCTTGGGTAGAGGTTAGTATGGAATTCGTTTTAGGACTACCATAGACCGCCCGGAATAAAGACTCTATAATGGTGGTCGTGGATTGGTTCTCAAAGATGGCACATTTCCTTCCTTGTGCCGCGACCGATGACTCTGTCTTAATAGCTAACCTATATTTTAAAAAGATCGTTCGCCTGCATGGTATACTGCGTTCTATCATGTCGGACAGAGACACTAAATTTTTTAGTGGCTTTTGGACCATTTTGTGGAAAAAGTTGGCGACTAGGTTATGTTTCAGCACATCCCTTCATCCCCAAACCGATGGTCAAACGGAAGTCGTCAACTGGACCCTAGGTACCCTCTTACGCACTGTTGTAGGTAAAAGAAACTGTCTAACTAAGATATTGTATTCCTAGGCTTGGAGTTTGCCTAAAACCGCACCCTTCATTCCACTACTCAGCAATCGCCTTTTGAGGTTGCCTGTGGGTTTAATCCATATACACCGTTAGATCTTATTCCATTACCTTTTACAGACCTATCTAATCCATCAGAAGCGGACTAGTCTAAACGAATCAAGAAATTGCACGAGACTGTATGCAAAGCCATCAAAAAGAGCAACGACAAGGTTGCCAAACACGCTAATAAAAGACGACGAGAAGTTATCTTTAATGAAGTAGACTTAGTTTGGTTGTACCAAAGGAAAGAAAGGTTCCCCGCTAAAAGAAAATCCAAGTTGATGCCTAGAGCAGAAGGACCATTCAAGGTATTAGAAAGAATCAACAATAACGTCTATAACATAAAGCTACTTGGCGACTACGGAATTTCCTCCACCTGTAATGTCCAAGACCTCTCGCCATACAAAGGAGACAATGATGACATCAAAAGGACCCCATTAATAGATTTGAGGTCAAATCCTCAATCACCTGAAGAGGATGATGTGCCCCAGAGGGCAATCATGCGATCACAAACCAAGGCACGAGCTTTATCAAACCTGTTGACTAACAAGTTCAATTCTTTTGCAGGAATTACAGGTGTCGAAAGCCTTTTCGTGGATTTGGAATGGGACCCGAGTACAAAAGAGAAAGATCAACCCTTGCACTTGCTATCGTGGGAGGTAAAAGTGGAAGCATATGAAGAAGGGATTTGTCTCCCTCGGAATTAATTTGAAATTGAATTTTATTCGGCAAAGATTCACCTTATGTTTTTGTTGGCAAACATTCGCCTTCCTGTAATGTTTTATAGTTGCATGCATCCTTAGACATTAGAATTAAATGTATGTTAAGTTATATGGTGGTTAGAAGTAGGGCCGAAGTTTAGCAGCCCACTGATGCAACAAATGGGCCAAAGCTAGAACAGTGATCTGGTGTGCAAGTGGACCAAGAATGGCCAACCATGTGACCCATTTCGAAGCTCAAGCCCATTCTAACCTTCAGCCCTAGGTCTATAAATACATGGCTATTGGTGTGTGTAGAGGTTGTTGAATCTATGAGAATAGTCCCTTTTGTGTTCAGCCGAAGTAGCTTGAAGCTTGGTGACTGGTAAGACTCAGTTTGGTCAATAACCGAGAAGGAGTGCATCTCCTTGAGCTTTCAAGCTCGAGGTTGTTTGAATAGCCGTCGTTCCACTCGTCTTCCCTCTCTTTTCCAGATAAGGATACACAAAGAGAGTGGCCTTAAACCGGTTCCATTTGCTGTCGTCTTCCTTCAGAAGATCGTTATGCCGAGAGCCTAAAAGGGTTGCTTATCAGACAACATTCCATTTTCTACTCATTTTTGTTTTCCGTTTCGTTTGTGGGTGAAACACGACTCATTCCAGGTGGAATAGTGTCATCTGGTAGATTTTAAAGCCCGAAAGTATGAAACTCAGAAAACTCAGTAGATTTTCAAAGACCGAGAGTACTTAACTCTTGAATCTCGGTAGATTTTCATGACTCATAGTATGTAACGTAGAAAACTCGATAGATTTTCAAACACGAGAGTATGTAACGCAGAAAACACGATAAATTTTCAAGGCCGAGAATATCTAACTTAGAAAACTCGGTATATTTTCAAGTTCGAGAGTATCTCACTTAGGAAACTTGAAAGATTTTCAAGCACGAGAGTATCTAACTCAGAAAACTCAAATGATTTTCAAGTTTCAGAGTAGGTAGATCAGGTAACTCGATAGATTTTCATGCTCGAGAATATGTAACTTAGAAAACCTAGTAAATTTTCAAGCCTCAGAGTATGTAACTCTGAAAACTCGATAGGTTTCAAGGCTAAGAGTATATAACTCAAGAAACTCAACAGATTTTCAAGCCTGAGAGTATGTAACGCAGAAAACTCGATAGATTTTCAAGCACGAGAGTATGTAACGCAGAAAACTTGATAAATTTTCAAGCCGAGAGTATGCAACTCTGGAAACTTGGTATATTTTCTAGGCCTAGAGTGTCACACTCAGAAAACATAAAAGATTTTCAAGCCCGAGAGTATGTAACTGTGGAAACTCGGTAGATTTTCAAGCTCGAGAATATGTAATTTAGGAAACTCGTTAGAATTTCAAGCCCGAGAGTATGTTACGTAGAAAGCTAGATAGATTTTTAAGTTCAAGAGTATGTAACTAACATAACTCGATAAATTTTCAAGCCCAAGAGTATGTAATTCTGAAAACTCGATAGATTTTCCAATTTGAGAAAATGTCACTCAGAAAACTCAGTAGATTTTAAAGCCTAAGAGTATGTAACTTAATAAACTTTGTAGATTTTAAAGCCCTAGTGTATGTAACTCAATAAACTCGGTAGATTTTTAAACCCGAGGGAATGTAACTCAGAAAAGTTAGTAGATTTTCATATCCGAAAGTACGTAAATCAAAAAACTCAGTAGATTTTCATGACCGAGAGTATGTAACTCAGTCAACACGATAGATTTTCAAGATCGAGAGTATGTAACTCAAGAAATTTGGTAGATTTTCAAGCTCAAGAGTATGTAACTCAAGAAACTCGATAGATTTTCATGGCGACAGTATGTAAATCGAAAAACTGAGTAGATTTTCAAGTTCCAGAGTATGTAAGTTAGGAAACTCGGTAGATTGTCAAGCCCGAAAGTATGTAAGTGAGAAAACTCATTGTATTTTTCTGTCTGAGAGTATCTCACTCAGAAAACTCGATAGATTTTCAAACGTGAGAATATGTAACTCATTAAACTTTGTAGATTTTCAAACCCGAGAGTATGTAACTTAGAAAACACTGTAGATTTTCAAGCTTCATAGAATGTAACTCAAGAAACTCAGTAGATTTTTAAGCGCAAAAGTACGTAACTCAGAAAACGCGATAGATTTTCAAGGCCAAGAGTATGTAACTTAAAAAACTCGGTAGATTTTCAAGTCCCAGAGTGTGTAATTACGGAAACTCGATAGATTTCCAAGTAAGAGAGTATGTAACTAAGAAAACCTAGTAAATTTTCAAGCCTGAAAGTATGTAATTCCCAAAACTCGATAGGTTTTCAAGGCCGAGAGTATGTAACGCAGAAAACTCGATAAATTTTCAAGCACTAGAGTATGTAACGTAGAAAACTTGATAATGTTTCAAGCCGGAGAGTAAGTAACTCGGGAAACTCAGTTAATTTTCAATCCCGGCAGTATGTAACTAAGAAAATGCGATAGATTTTCAATCCCGAGAGGATGTAACTCAGGAAACTCGATATATTTTCAAGGTTAAGAGTGTGTAACTCGAAAAACGTGGTAGAATTTCAAGCTCGAGAGTATGTAACTTAGCAAACTCGTTAGATTTTCAACCCTGAGAGTATGTAAGTCAAAAACACTGTATATTTTTCAGTATGAGAGTATCTTACTCAGAAAACTTGCTAGATTTTCAAGTCTACGAGTATGTAACTCAATAAACCTTGTAGATTTTAAAGCCATAGAGTATGTAACTCAGTAAACTTAGTAGATTTTAAAACCCGAGGGAATGTAACTCAGAAAAGTTCATAGATTTTCATTTCCGAAAGTATGTAAATCAAAAAACCCAGTAGATTTTCAATCCCTGGAGTATGTACTATGGAAACTCATTAGATTTTCATGCCTGAGAATATGTAACTCAGTAAACTCGACATATTTTCAAGGACGAGAGTATGTAACTCAGAAAACTTTGTAGAATTTTAAGTCTGAGAGAATGTAACTCAGGAAACTCTGTAACACCCCGAGAACCCACACGTTCCCGGTGCGCTACAGTGCATCTACACACCACACACACACTAACACTTGACATAACTAACTCAATTCAATACCCCTTTCGTATGAAAATTTGTGAGTATGAAAATTTGTCGACTCGATTCGAAAAAAACAACTCGCGTCCCAAAGAGGAAACACGAAGTCCTCAACATAAAACTACGCAGCGGAAAAGAAAACCATTTAAAACAATTTGAGATAAAACGGTAAGACTTGAAATACTAGGAAAGAATCCCACGCACCCCACGAACTACCCAGTCCGATCCCAAGCACTCACGTCCCCACTCCAACACCCCGCGTACACCCTCGCGGTGCCGCATGTGCCAATCCAACGTCACTGTATCTCCCGCACGCTCACAGCGCCTCGTGCCCCACGCACCCTGGCTCTGTACAGCACGTCCGCGCGCACGCCCTCACCCGGCGCCGCATGACCCGTGTGCACCCGCAGGGCCGCGTGCCCCGGCACCTGCGATCACGCCGCACTTCCACGCTCATCTACCTTTTTCTAGCATTTACTGTTCACACCTCAACCTATTTCGTATCTCCTCGACTCCCAACCTCTCTCCCAAAATTTCGGTAGAGTAACGCTAAAAACTAACTATCCCAAAAATTTAAACCCTGCACACAATTCACCATAATCCAACAATGTTTATCTATCCATCATCCAGAGAAATCACCATAACCAAATCAGAGTAAGAAGACAACAAGAACCCATCAAATACAAATGAAGAAAGTCCCCCAAAACACTACAACCCCTCTGTACAATCTCAAAAGATCAATGTCTATACAACTCCGCTATCTACACATATACCCAACATGAAATGATAAATCCACTATCATCTACCACCACCACGGGTCGGGTCGCCCTAACAAAAATCAGTCATTCGGTGCCTCGGGTGCACGCCGCCAACCATACTACGCCTCTGGACTAGGCTCTCGAGGCTCACCAGCAGTGTCGTCAGTACCTACACCACAAAACACACATAAGCTTAACGCTCAGTAAGTAATGCGATATGAAAGTAAAAGCCAACAATGCAATCCTATCACATGTAGTCTCTACACTCACACTCATGTTGTCACATCTATGACGCGTAGTGCAGCCGCACCAGGGTAAGGAGGAACCTCACGTTACCCTGCACCCTGACACGTCGCCACCGTCCTGGACTCCCCAGCAACGAGGCCCACAAGCTACACACACGCATCACCACACGGCAACCACATCAGGGTAAGGGTGTACCTCGCACCACTCTACACCCTGACACGTCGCCCCCATCCCAGCCTCCCCAGCACGGGGCCACAGTTGCCACACACACACGTTTCGCGACAGCCCAGCCGGCCCACCCCTCGAGTAGGATCCGCGGCTGGTGTTGCACCGGCCCACACACTAGTAGGATCCGCGGTACCACTGCCCATAACCTCACCGTCAACACATTCATGCCGCATGACGGCCCAGCCGGCCCACCCCTCGAGTAGGATCCGCGACTGGTGAAACACCGGCCCGTACAATAGCGGGATTCGCGGTACCACCGCCACACGTTTAACCTCATACATCAAAACATGCTAAAAATCATTTTCGTTCCCATTTTTAAAAATATGATGCATGTCAAACAATACGTACGCACACCACAATCAATCACATAAACTCTAAAACTCTACAGTGTAGGCCCACTTGGGCAGAACACATGCATACACTACTTACCTGGCGTCCTAAGCTCGCTCGACGCACAGCTTCACCAAAATAAAGCATCAACCTAAAACACAACCAATTTCTCATCAGTATTTACCTCAACATTCACTAATTAGCTAAAAACAACCTTCTCTAACTACACTCACGAAATTTCAACTAAAACGGTCCATTGGTTTGGTTTGGCTGAAAACCAGCCCAACGTTCGGATGCGCATAACTTTTGCGTCCGTTAACGGAATCGAACGATTCAAGTGGCCAAACGTCCCCTTAGAAACCTAGTTTAAGCCCGATAGTACGTAACTCATAAAACTCGGTAGATTTTTAAGGCCTAGAGTATCTAACTCAGGAAGCTTGGTAGATTTTCATACCCGAGTGTGTGTAACTCAATAAATTCGGTAGATTTTCAAACCCGAGAGTATGTCAATCAGAAAACTCGGTAGATTTTCAAGCTCAAGGATATTTAACTTAGAAAAGTTGATAGATTTTCAAGCTCGATATTATGTAACTAAGAAAAGCCAGTAGATTTTCAAGCCCGAGCGTATGCAACTCAAAAAAGTTGATAGATTTTCAAGTCCGAGACTATCTAACTCCAATAGATTTTCAAGCCCGAGTGTATGTAATTTAGAAAACTCAATAGGTTTTCAAAGCCGAGAGTATATAACTTAGAAAACTCTAGAATTTCAAGTCAGAGAGTATGTAACGCAGATAACTCAATAGATTTTCAAGCCCGAGAGTATGTACTGCAAAAAACTTGACAAATTTTCAACCCCGAGAGAATTTAATGTAAAAAAGTCAGTACATTTTTCAGTTCGAGATTATCTCACTCAGAAAACTCGGCGCATTTTTAAGCTTAAGGGTATGTAACTCAAAAAATTTGGTAGATTTTCAAGCCTGATAGTGTGTAGCTCAGAAAACTCAGTAGATTTTTATGTCCCAGAGTATGTTAGTCTAGAAACTCGATAGAATTTGAAAACTCAGGGTATATAACTCCGACAACATGTTAGATTTTCAAACTCGAGGGTATGTAACTAAGAAAACTCAGTATATTTTCAAGATAGAGAGTATATAACTTCGGTAAGCGTGTAGATTTTCAAGCGCGAGAGTATGTAACTCAGGAAACTCGGTAGATTTTGAAGCTCGAGAGTATGTAAATCAGAAAACTCGATAGATTTTTAAGCCCCAGAGCATGTAACTTAGGAAACTAGATAGATTTTAAAGCCCGATATTATGTAACTCAGAAAACACAGTAGATTTTCCAGCCCAAGAGTAGGTAACTAAGGAAACTCGATAGATTTTCAAGTCCGAGAGTATGTAATTCAGAAAACTCATTACATGTTCAATCCTGAGAGTATGTAACCTATAAAACTCAATAGATTTTCAAGCCCGAGAGTATGTAAGTAAGAAAACTCGATGAATTTTCAAACCTGAGAGTAAGTAACTCTAGAAACTTGCTAGATTTTCCAGTCCGACAGTATATCACTCAGACGATGCAGTAGATTTTCAACACCAAGAGTATGTAACTCAAGAAACTCGATAGATTTTTAAGCCCGAGAGTAAGTAACTCAGAAAACTAGGTAGATTTTCATGTGCAAGAGTATCTAAGTCAGAAAACTCTATATATTTTGAAGTCCGAGAGCATGTAACTGAGGAAACTCTGTAAATTTTTAAGCCCGAGAGTACGTAATTCATCAAACTCGATAGATTTTCAAGCCTATGGGTATGTAACTCAGAAGAGTCGATAGATTTACAAGTTTGAGAGTATGTAACTCTAGAAACTAAGTAAATTTTTAACCCAAAAAGTATCTTACTCATAAAACTTGAAAGATTTTCAAGTCCGAATGTATGTAACTCAGAAAAGTTGGTAGAATTTTAAAGCCGAGAGAATGCAAATAAGGAAACTCGGTAGATTTCTAAGCCCAAGAGTATGTAATTGAGAAAACTTGGTAGATTTACAAGCACGAGAGTATGTAACTCAGAAAACGTGGTAGATTTTTAAGCTCAGGAGTACGTAAGTCCAAAAACTCTGTAGCTTTTCAAGACCGAGAGTATCAAAGTCAGGAAACTCAGTAGATTTTCCTACTTGAGAGTATGTAACTCAAGAAACTTGGTAGATTTTCGAACTTGAGAGTATGTAACTCAGAAAATGTAATAGATTTTCAAGTCCGAGGGTATGTAACTCAGAAAACTCAAGAGCTTTTCAAGTCTGAGAGTATGTAACTTAGGAAACTCAGTAGATTTTCAAGTACGAGAGTATGTAACTCAGAAAACTTTGTAGATTTTAAACCCCGAGAGTATGTAACTCAGAAAACTTTGTAGATTTTAAAGTCCGAGAGTATGTATGTCAGGAAACTCCGTAGATTTTCAAACCCAAGAATATGTAACTCAAGAAAGTTGGTAGATTTTCAATCGTAAATGTATGTAACTCATGAAAGTCCATAGGTTTTCAAGGCCAAGTGATGTGTAACGCCCCAAAAACACACTCGTTTCCAGTTCGCTATGATACTATAAACTGTAACGACCCGAAAACCCACTGGTTTCCGGTTTGCTCTGATACCAGAAAATGTAACGACCCGAAAACCCATTGCTCTTCGATTGTCTCTGATACTATTACCTGTGGCACCCCAAGGTATTCGAACCCAGGTCGCCGATCTAAGCTACTGATTCGTACCAACCCGAGTTCTCTGAACCCTTAATCAACACTTGACTACGGACTCGCACTGAAAGTATTTTTAGAAAAACATTTAAAATTTACTAATCGCCCTAAGACGACGTCATTTGAAACATTTCACCCTTTTTTCCATTTAAAATTTATTCATTGCCCTAAGACAACATCATTTAAAACATTTCACCCTTTTTGCAGTGGAAAACAACCCTTGCGTGGAAAACGCATTACATAAAAGAAAACCAAACAAATTTCATGTTTTAAAAACAAATAAAGGGATCCCAGATGACCTCTATAAGCTTCGGTCGACATCTGACCCATTTTGCACACAAGGATCGACACCTATATTCATAGGTCGACTTCTCGGTTGCCTCTATTTGCACAGGTCGACACTTGTTTGAACCGGTCGACACCCAAATCCTCTCTATCTGTTTTGGTTGAACCTTGTGGTTGACACCTCGATGTTCATCTCACTAACAGGTCGACACCCTAATCCTCTCTTTTTGCACTGATCGAACCTTGTGGTCGACACTTTTACCATTTTTACACTAACCAGTCGACACTTTATTAGGTTATGTACCCGTAGGTCAACCCCCGCGGTTGATATTCACCTAGTTCGATTGACACATACGAATACAGCTTGACACTTTACACTAGTAGCGTTAAATAAAATTCTAAACTCCAGAAGAAAAAACGAACAACGACATGTTTCAATCATTTAAAACCAAGAAAAGCTAGATTTTGAGATTATAATCTCCTAAATAGCTTCAAAATATGACTATACATCATCACAATATACATCATCATGACTATTAGCGTTTAATACCCATCTACTAACAATGAAGAAAATCCATAGTATAGGGCAATGCAATACCCATATGTATAAATATACACACGCATCACCAAAATTGCTCAAAATGGCTATCAAAACCCCAGCCTAATTCCACAGGTCGGCTCGCCCTAACAAACTCCATATGCCAGTGCATGGTAGTGTGCCGCCAACTGGCCGCTACTCCTTCCTAGGCTCGTGAAACTCACTCTCCTGATTAACGGTACCTACACCAAAAAACATATGTCAGCCTAAGCCTCATTAAGTAGTGCGATATGAAATGTAAAACGGTCAATGTAATTCTATCACATGCAATCTCTACTTTCACACTGATATTGTTGTTTTCTGTCATAATTCGTACGATACTCCTACAGAGTTGGGAAACAGATCAGTCTTCCCAATTTGATTCTTTTACTGCGTCAAAGGGCGAATCACTTTCTTAGAGGCCACGTCGTACAGCCGCCCCAGGTAGTTGGCCTTTACGCCACACTTCCCCTGATACGTCACCACCGTCCCAGCTCAACTTGTGACGGGGCCCAAGTGCTGCACACAAATCTCGTATCACTTCCTTCAAGGCCGGGTAACTGTTATCCTCACCGTTCACATACCATGCCTCACATTTGTACTTAAAACCATGCTCAAATTCATTTTCGTTACACTTTTCAAAACATGATGCATGACTGAAACAAAACATGCAAAACATACAACACATATAAATCCTCCCTACCATCCTATGGTATAAGCCCATAAGGGCAACCCACATGCAAACCCTACTTACCTGGCATCCTTAGCTTTCGTGGTGCTCGTTCCTATCAATTTTGGGCTTAACCTAAAACATAAACATTCACCTCAAAATTCACTATTCGTGCTAAAAATCATGGTTTCTAGATAAACCCATAAAAACCAAACTGAAACCGGTCACTAATTTGGTTGGACCAAAAACCGACATAAACTTTGGACGCATATAACTGTTGTGCCGGTTATCAGAATCGCTTGATTCCAGTGGTTAAATGCTCCTCTAATAATCTAATTTAACATACTAAAAGGAATTTTAAAATGATAAATCGTAACTAGGTGAAAAACACCAAAAACATAACCAATTTTTATGCTAAGATGTCCCAAAATTTCAACTTCAATCCAATTTTATCAATTTCTTCACCAATCAGCCACATTTCATTCATTCGACATTAACTAATCCAAATTGAACAACCCAGCTCGAAACCAAAACACACATTGCACAAATCCTCTCGATTTCTCGCTAAAAACTCGGGCACCGCTGCCCATTGATGATCACCAATCTCACACCTCTAATTCCCTCATTTTTTTGTCACAAAATCAACTAAAGAATCAAACCAGCCCGCTTCATTATTCGGACTATACCTCGGCCGATCAACAGAGAGAAAATAGGGAGGGGAAGCTCACGTATTTTCGTTAAGAATGTGTGCGAAAATGAAGAGGAAGAGGGAGGGTTCAGCTCGCCGGAGCTTGCTCGTCGGAATGGTGATCAGAATCGCATGGTTGCCAGTGGAAGAACGTCGCTCGGGCTCTCTCTCGCTCGGGCGTTCCTTCGCCTGGTTGCCAAAGCAGGGGAGTGTCTTCTTCGTGAAGCCACTCCTCTTTAAAAAAAATAAAATTTTTTGGAATTTTAATTTTTTCAAAATTCCCATTTTGCCCTTACACTCTAATCCCTTGAAAATTTTGCCAATTCACGTCCTTTCGTCTTCAAAATTCAGAAATTTTCTTCAAAGTTCATTCTTACTTTTCTATAATTAATTATTCTGTTAAAATCTTTCGTGGAACTTATGTGGGACCTTAATTAGCCCAGTAAAATTTTCAAGTTACTACATTCCTCCTACCTTATAAGAATTTTGTTCTCAAAATTTACATACCGAATATCTCCAAGTACTGCTGCTCCATGTCATGCCGCCTTTACTAAGTTCTCTCCTCCACGCTGTGATATCCCCATAAAACTATGACCTAGGGAATATCCTTGTTGCGCAATATTTTTACAGCCAATACTAGAATTCCTAATGGCTTCTCCTCGTAAGTCATTGTCGGCTGAATCTCTATATCTTCTCGTGCTACCACCTGACAAGGATCACGCATGTACTTCCTTACCATGGAGACATGGAAGACATTGTGGATGGCATCCATCGATGGTGGCAACTGTAGTCTGTAGGTAGTCTCCCAATCCTCTCCACAATAGGGAACGGTCCAACATAGCAAGGGCTGCACTTCCCTTGCTTCCCAAATCTTACCACTCACTTGAATGGGGAGATCTTCAAGAATACTTCATCCCCTTCGTAGAGCTCTAGCTCTCGCCACCTCTGATCTGCATAGCTCTTCTGCCGATTCTGAGCCATCTCAATCTTTTTTCTTATAATAGCAATCTTGTCAACAGTTTGCTGTAGTATCTCCGGACCTATAAGTCTTGCCTCTCCAACCTCATCCTAAAACAAAGACAACGTGCACTTCCTCTCATACAATGCCTCGTACGGTGCCATACCAATGGTGGACGGATAACTGTTATTATATGAAAATTCTACCAATGGTAAGAACCTTCTCTAAGATGCCTGAAACTTCAATACGTAGGCTATGAGCATATCCTCCAATATCTGTATAGTCCGCTCTAACTGCCCATCGGTCTGAGGATGAAACGCCGTACTTAAGTCCAATGTAGTACCCTTAGCCCTATGCAAACTCCTCTAGAACTTAGACATAAACCTGGGGTCTCAGTCTGACACAATCGACATTGGAATCCCATGCAACCTGACTATCTCCTAAATATACAACTTTGATCCATAGAATCGGTCATCCTCATAGGCAAAAAGTGAGACGACTTCGTCAACCTATCAACTATCCCCCAGATCGCGTCATGGCCCTTAGCGATTTTTGGTAAACCAACCACAAAATCTACAGTAATACACTCCCATTTCCACTCTGGTATAGGCAGTGGCTGAAGTGCACCTGACAGTCTCTGATGCTCCGCCTGTACCTGCTGGCACACCACGCAGGTCTTAACATACTTGGCCACCTCCTGCTTCACGTTAGGTCACCAATAGTGCTGTTTCAAGTCCCTGTACATCTTGGTGCTGCTGGATGCACAGAGAAAGAAGAAGAATGAGCCTTTAACAATATATCCTTCCTCAACTCCTAATCTTTTGGAACGTACCACCTGATCAGAATAAAGACGCTCTCCTGACGGCAACATCACATAATAAAATTCTCTAGAAAAGCTAGGCATTAAATTCTCCCTAATCACGAAGGAAAATTATACAAACGAGTGCGTAGAGCTTGTATCAATCAAAGTGTATAAGCGCAACTCCCATAATAAATATGCTACCTAAAATCACTGAGGGTTGGGAGGCATCATCAAGGTCAATGAGTTGAAGACCCTTCAGCACTACTTTCACTGGGGCCTAGCTCAAGGCTGCCCAGTTCTTGGCAAAGGTGACCGGGTTTGTTGTAGTTGTAGCATCGCCCCTGATTCAACTTCGGGTAATCTTTGATGTAATGCCCCACCTTGTTACACCTGAAACATCGGTTGGTGTCCACTTTACATTCACCAGGGTGGCTCTTCTTACACTTCAAGCATAAGGGAAACTGTCCTTATCCATGTGGCCGCTTGCTACTGCCCTAACTGCTTTGACTATCACTGGGCCTCTTTAGTCCCTTCTTCTACTGCTGTTGCCCATTCCTAGGTTGTTGAGGAAATATCTCCCTGAAAAATGTTCTAGGCTGCTATCTGGGCGGCTCCTTGTGGCTAGGAAGCTTCAATCTAGCCTACTCAATGTCTAGGGCCTTGGCAACCACTTTCTCGTAAGGAACATCTTGCGTCCCCTCTATCTTGATGCCCATGTACATATCTGGCTTCAGGCCCGGCACAAATTGGTGTATCTTATTCTCGGTTAGGCTCACCAGATGACTAGCAAACCGAGACAACGTCTCAAACTGCCTCACATACTCGGTCACAATTAACTGTCTGTCTCAATTGGGCAAATTCAACCATCTTCCAGGTCCTGACTTAGTGGCTGAAATACTTGCCGAAGAACATTGTCTTGAACTTCTCCAAGGTCTTAATCTTCATGTCGGTGGTGGCTTTCACTGAATCCCACCTTGGCATAATCTAGCATGTCCTCCATACTTCCAATCTACTCCCTAGCACTGAGTGTGACACGATTTCACCTCGAATGAGTCTTGTTTCACCCGCAAAAGAAACGGAAAACAAAAATGAGCAGAAAACTGAATGTTGTCCGATGAGCAACCCTTTTAGGCTCTCGACATAATGATTTTCTGAAGGAAGATGGCAGGAAACAAAACCGGTTTCTGGCCACTCTCTCTGTGTATCCTTCTCTGGAAAAGAGAGGGAAGATGAGTGGAAGAACGACTATTCAAGCAACCTCGGGATTGATAGCTCGAGGAGATGCACTGCTTCTCAGTTCTTGACCGAACCGAGCCTTACCGTTCACCAAGCTTCAAGCTACTTCGGCTGAACTCAAAAAGGACTATTCTCATACATTCAACAACCTTTACACACACTAATAGCCATGTATTTATAGACCTAGAGTGGCTGAAGGTTAGAGTGTGCTTGGGCTTTGAAATGGGCCACATGGTTGGCCATTCTTGGTCCACTTGCACACCAGATCACTATTCAAGCTTTGGCCCATTTGTTGCATCAGTAGGCTGCTAAACTCCGACCCAATTGTTGCTTCTAACCACCATCTAACTTAACATACATCTAATCCTAATGCATAAGGATGCATGCAACTATAAAACATTACAGGAATACGAATGTTTGCCAACAAAAACATAAGGCGAATGTTTGCCAAATAAAATTCAATTACAAATTAATTCCAAGGGAGACAAATTCCTTTTTCATGTGCTTCCACCTTTAGCTCCCACGATAGCAAGTGCAAGGGTTGATCTTTGTCCTTTGTGCTCCGGTCTCATTCCAAATCTGCGAATAAGCCTTCGACATCCGTAATTCCTGCAAAAGAATTGAACTTGTTAGTGAACAGGTTTGATAAAGCTCGTGTCTTGATTTGTGATCGAGTGATGGCCCTCTGGGGCACATCAGAGTGGGTCCGAAGATAACCCATCAAACACTTGGGGTCGTAGTCTATGAAACATGTCTACCCCGTGATTTGCCGTAACACTACTGCTGGACTGACCCTGATCCTCTCTGCTCATAAATTGATCCAGCTGCTGAGACTGGCGGTTAACTAACTTGGTAAGCTGCCTAATGCCATCATCCCTCTCATACGTAGCCCTACGTGGCCCTCTAACCATGGTGCTAATCCTGTACACAATAACACCTAATAAGTCTAAAGAAAGGACAATGGTTCTAAGAAATACTTACAGTTGGTGGAGCACTCTCATGCAGCGGCTGGCAGTGTTAGGTAATCAACTGAACCACATCCACTCTGTGGCTCTGATCCCATAAACTGTAGTACCCCGAAAACCCACTGGTTTTTGATTCGTTCTGATACCATAAATTATAACGACCCGAAAACCAACTGGTTTCTGATTAGCTCTGATACCATAACCTGTGGCGCCCAGAGCTATCCCTACCCGATTCGACGATCTGAGCTACTGACTCGTACCGACCCAAGTTGTCTGAACCCAGAATCGACACTTGACTACGTACTCGCAGTAAAAATATTTTTAGAAAAATGTTTAAAATTTATTCATCGCCCTAAGACGATGTCATTTAAAACATTTCATGCTTTTTGCAGTGGAAAACAACCTTTACGTGGAGAACTCATTTATAAAAGAAAACTAAATAAATTTCAAGTTTTAAAAACAAATAAAGGGATCATGGTCGATCTCTGTAAGCTTTTGTCGACACTTGACCCATTATGCACACAAGGGTCGACAACTATATTCATAGGTCGGCACCTCAGTTGCCTCTGATTGCACAAGTCGATGTTTGCAACAGTCGACACCCTAATTCTCTCTATCTGCCAAGGTCAAACCTTGCGATTGACACCTCGATGTTCATCTCACTAGTAGGTCGACACCCTAAGCCTTTCTATTTGCACCAATCGAGCTTTGTGGTTGACAGTTTTACCATTTTTACACCAACTGGTCCACACCTTGACGCACAAGTTGACACCTCGTTTGGTTATGTTCCCGTAGGTCAATCGTCGCAGTCGACATTCACCTACTTTGGTCGGCAACTACACATATAGGTTGACACTTTACACCAGTAACCTTAAATAAAATGCTGAACTCAAAAAGGGAAAACAAACAACGACATGTTTCAATCATTTAAAACCAAGAAAACCTGGATTTTCTTATCATAATCACCCAAACAGCTTCAATGTATGACTATACATCATATGACTACTAGCGTTTAAAACCCATCTACTAACAATGAAGAAAATCTATAGTATAAGGTAATGCAATGTCCATATGTATAAATATAAACACGCATCACCAAAATCGCTCAAAACGCCTCTCAAAACTCTTAACCCCATCCATTGCAGCCTAACTCCATGGGTCGGGTCGCCCTAACAAATTCCACCTGGCAGTGCATAGTAGTGTGCTGCCAACTGTGTAACACCTGGGATTTCTGTAACTCCACCTGCCAGTGCATGGTACTGTGCTGCCAACTGTGTAGCACCTGGGATTTTTGTAATTTAATTTTTAGGAATTTGTATTGGTAAATAGCGGAGTTGTGGTCGGAATCAATAGCGTAGAATTTTTATTAATAGATGAAAGATTATTTCGAGGCTAATGGGGAAAAGAAAATTTTAGGAGTCCCACCAAAAACGTATTGAATAACGGTTTAACTTATGGATTAAAGGGTGAGGACGAAAAGGTAATTAGTATTAAGTATATTAAATAATATAATTAATTGATTTTTTTGAAATAAGAAGGGAAAGGGAGAGAAGAACCCCTTATGTGATTTTCTTCTCCCCTCTTCCCCGTAAAGAAAACCCTCCCTCCTTTGGTTTTTCTCCTTCCAGCGACGTGTAGCCAACACCCTTCTTAGTTTTCTTCCCCCCTTCCAATGATTTAAGGTAACTATAAGTAGTTATAACATAGTTTTGGATTGAAGTTAGAGTTTGAGGAGAGATTGATGCATAGTAATTTAGGGTTTAAGGTTTGGGATGCTTATTGGATTTAATACTGATGGTTGTGGGTGATTGATGATAAATGTGATGGATTGTTGAAGAATTTGTTGAGTTTTGCTGAAAGACCAAGAATGCTGGATTTTAGGCGCCTAAAACCTATCCTGTTTTCAGATTTCTGCCCTAGCTGCAGTTGATCATTTTAGATTCTCTTTTGATATATTAAACTAGGTCATGAGTGGAGCGTATAGCCACTAGAATCGAGTGATTTCGACAAGAGTTATGCGTGTGGAAGTTAGGTTGATTTTTCTCCGAAATTTGGGTTAGGGAGCCATCTTAGTTGGGATTTTGCGAATTGAGTTATTAGTCGTAATTTTAATGCGTGGTATGTGTGGTGAGACGAGTTTTGATGTGAATTTTTATGTGATAGGTTGAGCCTGAGGAAGTGATAGAAACGAGCACCACGGAAAGATAGGACGCCAGGTAAGTAGTGTTTACATGTGCATTACCCTTACGGGCCTACACCATGGGACGGTAGGGTGGTATTGTGTGTTTTGCATGTTTCTGTTCAGTCATGCATAATGTTTCAAAAGGCATAACAAAAATGAATTTGGGCATGGTTTTATGTGCGAACGTGAAAAGCGACGCGTGGGAGTGAGAATGATGTGTGTGTGTGGGCAGCTTTGACCCCGTTGCTGGAGGAACAGGGACGATGGCGACGTGACAAGCGGTGATGTTGCAAATGCGTCCAGCCTCACACTAGGATGGCTATTGCGGTGCGTGTGTGGTAGTTGGCAACTTTGGCCCCGTTGGTGGAGGAACCAGGACGGTGACGACCTGCTAGGGGGTAGTATGGCGAGTGCGTCCATCCTCACCCTGAAATGGTTGTGGTATGTGTAGTGACACGTGTGTACGGTTTGAGGGCCTCGTTGCTGAAGGAACCAAGACGATGGCAACGTGCCAGGGTTTGAGGTGTGGAGAGAGTTCAATCTCACCATGGTGCGGTTGTATGACGTGGCACCGGTTGTGACAACACGAGCGAGAATGTAGAGGCTGCATGCGATACGATTGCATTGTTGGTTTTTATGTTTCATATTGCACTACTTACTGAGCATTAGGCTTATGTTGTGTGTTCTGTGGTGTAGGTACAGAGATTCCTACTAGCGTGTTACGAGAGCGCAGGCAGGATGAGTAAGCGGTTGACGGCGTGCTACCATGTGTCGGCAGGTGGAGTTCATCAAGGTGGCCCGACCCGTGGAGTGAAGCTGGATGGTAGGTTCTGGGAACTATGTTTTGTAAAGCCTATGACGAGTGTATAGATTTGTGGGCATAGGCGGGTTCGAAGATTTATAGTCGAGATTGGTGTAGAGTCGTGTTGTTAAACTACTTGTGAAAATTTTGTCTAAAAAATTCAGGTATTTACTTTGTGGTTTTAGTAGTGGAAGTTTTCCCTGTTCGTTTTCCTTTTGGACTTGTGTTTTCTTTAGAATGCTGGTGCAAGGTGTCGACCGATATGCATAGGTGTCAACCGAACTAAACAAATATCGACCGTGAGGGTTGACCTACGAGGGACAGAGAGAAAGAAAGTGCCGATTGGTGTCTTTAAGTGTCAACATGTTAGTGTAAAAATGGTAAGAGTGTCGACCGCGGGATTCAACCTGTGTGGGCAGAGAGAAATAAAGTGTCGACCGGTGCCTTTAGGTGTTGACTGGTTAGTTTAAAATAGTAACAGTTTCAACCGTTGGGTCCGACCAGGGGCAGATAGAAAGAAATATAGTGGCATCCGGTGAAGACAAGTGTCAACCGTTCCGTGTAATGAGCGTAGAGGTGTTAACTGCGAGATTCGACCGGGGGCGAGCAGAGAGAATTAAAGTGTAGACCGACGTTTATAGGTGTCAACCTGTTTCTTTTTTTTTTTTTTTTTTATGTTTTATAAAATGAAGTTTTATTTAAACAAATTTTAATCGAGTATTTTGCTGCGACATTTTATGTCATTTTAAGTCAAGGAACCAAAGTTATAAAACTTTGTAAGAAATTTATCGAGAAAATGAGTAAGCGTACGGTTGGCGACTCGGTTCCGGTGACGACTCGTGAGCACTACAGAGGTGGTGACAGGTAGAGCGAGTAGGAAACCGCGTGTGTATCAGGGGCGTCACAAACTGTCCGCTACTCTTGGCTAGGCTCAGAAAACTCACCCTTCTGATCAACGATACCTACACCACAGAATACATGTCAGCCTAAGGCTTAGTATGTAGTGCGATATGAAATGTAAAACAGTCAATGCAATCCTATCACATGCAATCTCTACTTTCAGGCTCCTGTTGCTGTTTTCTGTATTCGTTCGTATGATTCTCCTATAGAGTTGGGAAACGGATCAGTTTTCCCAAATCGATTCTCTGGCTACGTCGAAGGGCGAATAACTTCCTTCGAGACCACGTCGTATAGCCGCCCCAAGTAATTAGCCCTTATGCCACGCTGCCCCTGACACGTCACCACCATCCTAGCTCAACCAGCAACGACCCCCAAGAGCTGCACACGAATCTCGTATCAACGATCCTCATACTAAGTTTGTTACACTTTTCAAAACATGATGTATGATTGAAACAAAACATACAACACATACAAATCCAATGGTGTAGGCCCATAAGGGCAACGCACATGCAAATACTATTTACCTGGCGTACTCAGCTTCTGTGATGCTCGTTCTTATCAATTTTAGGGTTGACCTATAACAAAAACATTCACCTCAAAATTCACTATTTGTGCTAAAAATAATGGTTACTAGCTAAACCCATAATAACCAAACTGAAATGGGTCACTAATTTGGTTTAACCAAAAACCGACCTAAATTTTGGATGAGCATAACTTTTGCACCGGTTATCAGAATCGCATGATTCCCATGGCTAAACGATCTTTTAATAATCTAATTTAACATACTAAAATGGATTTTTAAATGATAAATCATATCTAGGTGGAAGACACCAAAAACAGAACCAGTTTTTACGCAAAAATGTCCAAAAATTTCAACTTCAATCCAATTTCAACAATATTTTCACCAATTGGCCACATTTCATTCATTCAACATTGTCTAATAAAAATTGAATAACCCAGCTCAAAACGGAAACACACATTGCACAAATCCTCTCGGTTTCTCACTGAAACTTAGGCACCACTCGTAATAACCCATAATTTTTTTGAATTCTTTTAAAGTCCTGCTAGAATTTTGTGGGAGATTTTTAATTTTAAGAACATTAGGATTTTATTTGGAAGAGGATTTCTGAATTTTTAAGCCGAAGGACGCGAATTTAGTAGAAATACGGAGGTTCGTGAGAGCAATTTGGTAAATTATAAAAAAGGGATATATATTATATATACATATATTACAAAAACAGAATGTCTTCACGCGTTCTACTGCTGACCGAAGAAGAGAGCCCGAGCTCCCCTCCGCCGAACGGCGATTAGGCGTAAGGGAGAAGTCGCCGTTGAGATGTTCTTCCCTCTTCTCTCCTCGCTTTTCTTCCCTCCTCTCACGCAGAACAATCGATTCTCCCTCTCGGTGCATATATCACTCTTCTCCCTCTCGGTCTTGCTTTGTTCTGATGGCTGAGCGTGGAGTTTATTTTGTTTCTAAATTTTGGAGATTTTGTGCTATAATTTAGGACATTTATAGGTGAAATTCATGGTTTAATGAGTTGGTTGAGAAAATGCACAAATTTGGAAGAAAAACCGTGAGAGACTGTGCTGTGAATTTGGATTTTCTGAATTGGAAACTTCAAATTGTTATTAGATTATGCTTAATAGATTAGAATGGGATAGCTTGGTAAGGAATTGAGTGAGTTTTATTGAAGAACCAAAAATGTGGAATTTTTGGGTGAAGAATGGATTCTGTTTTTGGGAGATTTGACATAGCTACGGTTAATTGTTTTAAATTCTCTTTTGGTATGATAAACTAATTTATTAGTGGAGTGTTTAGCCACTGGAATCGTGCGATTTTGATATTCGGTGCAAAAGTTATGCCCATCCAAAGTTTAGGATGATTTTTGGCGGAATCGAGTTAGTAACCTGTTTTAGTTAGGTTTTCATGGGTTTAACTGGGAGAGGTGATTTTAACATGTTTAGTGAATTTTGGTGCAAATGTTGATGAGTGGTTGTTTGTGTTTTACGTTGAGTTGAGGGATTAATAGAAACGAGCACCATGAAAAGTTACGATGCCAGGTAAGTAGTGTTTGCATATGCGTGTTTACTGCTTTGTCATGCATCATGTTTTGAAAATGGTACGAAAATGAATTGAGCATGTTTTGAGTTATGGAGTGGAGTGGCCATGTGATGGTGAGGACAATGCGTACATGGGCAACTTTGGCGTAGTTGCTGCGGAGACTAGGATTGTGGTGACGTGTCAGGATGTAGGGTGGCGCGAGGTTCATCCTCACCCTAGGATGGCTGCTGTGGTATAAATGCTTGTGTGCAACTGGGCCTTGTTACTGCAGAGTCCGAGACGATGGCAACGCGTAAAGGTGTAGCGTGGTGAGAGGTCCATCCTAACCCTAGGGTGGTTGCTGTGTGGTAACACATGGGTGTAGCTCGTGGGTCTCGTTGCTGGGGAGTCCTAGATGATGGCGACGTATCAGGGTGTAGTGTTGAGCGTAGTTCACCCTCACCCTGGTGCAGCTGCACTACGCGTCACAGGTTACGACAACATGAGCAGAAGAATAGAGATCGAATGTGATAGGACTGCATTGTCAGTTCTTACTTTTCATATCGCACTACTTGCTAACCGTTAGGCTTACATTTTGTGTTATGTGGTGTAGGTGCTGAGTTCAGTGCTGGTGAGATTCATGAGCCCAGCCCTGAGGAGTACGGCATTTGGTGGCGCGCGACCGATTCACTAGACGACAGATTGTTAGGGCAACCCAACTCATGGAGATGGTAGGTGGTAATGGGGGTGCATTTTGAGGGTCATTGCTTTTGGGATTTGGAGTTTTGAGGAGCGTTTCGAGCGATTAGGTAGTGCGTATATACTATATGTATAAGCATTGTATTGCTCTATACTGTGGATTTTCTTCGTTATCAGTCGCCAGATTTATTCTCTTGACATTTTGATTCTTTCTTGGTGACTACTGGATGATTTTGATTGATGGATTATGAGAATGGTTTGGTGAACTGTATGCATGTTTAGTTCGTTTTCTTTTTAGATAACCATTTTTAGGTGTTACTCTGCCAAAATTTCAGGGGAGAGTGTTATAACGTTGGAGGTGGCGTGCATGAGGGTTGTGTAGTGCCAAGTTGTCGGGAGTGCAAGTGGGGTGTGTGGCGCCCGGGACACGTAGCGCCAAGTGAGGGTGCATGCTGGCATGCGGCGTTCGGGATGCGTGCGTGCAGTGAGGGCAAGTGCAGACGCGCGGTACCCATTATGCACGACGCCGAGTGAGGGCCCTGGCTCCCAAGTCGCGTGGCGCGGAGTTAGGGTGCACAGTGCCTGGGGCGTGCAGTGCTGCGAGTGCATCCCGCACAGGGAGCGCGTCGACCAATCTTTGTTTTTTTGCGTTTTACGTTCTAAACCCTTTTATGTAGTTATTTTTTTAAACCCCCAATAATATGTAAACATTTTCTGATGCAGTGTCAGAGCAAACTGGAAACAAGATGGGGTTTTCGGGGTTTTGCTATCGGGGTGTGCTACCACTGTCCATTGATGATCACTCATCTAACACCTTTAATTCACTCATATTTTCGTCACAAAATCAACTAAAGAATCAACCCAGCCCGCTTCATTATTCAAACTATATCTCGGTCGATCAACAGAGAGGAAACAAGGAGAGGAAGCTCACCTATTTTCGTTAAGACTGGGGGCGGAAATGAAGAGGAAGAGGGAGGGTTCAGCTTGCCAAAGCTTGCTCGTCGAAATGGTGACCGGAATTGCGTGGTCGCCGGTGGAAGAACGTCGCTAAGGCTCTCTCTCGCTTGGGCTCTCTCTTGCTCGTGCGTTCCTTTGCCCGGTTGCTAGAGCAGGGGAGTGGCTTGCTTCTACGTGAAGCAACTTCTCTTTTAAAAAATATTTTATTTTAATTTCTTCAACATTCCCATTTTGCCCTTACGCTCTAATCCCTTGATAATTCCACAAATTCACGTTGTTTCATCTTTAAAATTTGAAAATTCTCTTCAGAGTTCATTCCTAACTTTTCTCTATTTATATAATCTCTTAAAATCTTTCGTGGAACTTATGCGGGACGTTAATTAGCCCGCTAAAACTTGTGGTTTACTATAGTATGTAAGTAAGAAAACTCGGTAGATTTTCGAGGCCGAGAGTATGTAATTCAAGAAACTCGGTAGATTTTGAAGACCAAGAATATGTAACGCAAAAAACTCAGATTTTCAAGCCCGGGAGTATGTAATACAGAAAACTCGGTAAATTTTCAAACCCAAGAGTAAGTAACTTAAAAAAACTCGGTAGATTTTCTATTTGAGAATATCTGACTTAAGAAAACTTAGTAGACTTTTGAACTCGAGAGTATGTAACTCAGGAAATACGGTAGATTTTCAAACCCGGAGTATGTAACTCAAAAAACTCGATAGATTTTCAAGCCCGAGGGTATATAACCAAGAAAACATTGTACATTTTCAAGCCAGAGTATCTAACTCTGAAAACTTGGAAGATTTTCAAGGCTGTATATAACTCAGAAAACTTAATAGATTTTCAACTCTGAGATTATGCAATTCAGGAAACTTAGTAGATATTCACGCCCAATATTATGTAACTCAGAAAACTCGGTAGATTTTCAACTCCAAGAGTATATAGCTCAGAAAACTCGGTAGATTTTCAAGTCCCAGTGTATGTAAGTCAAAAACTCGCTAGGTTTTCAAAGCTGATTATATGTAACTCAGAAAACTGGGTAAGTTTTCAAGGCCGAGAGTATGTAACTCAAGAAACGCAGAAGATTTTCAGGCCCGAGAGTATGCAACGCAAAAAACTTGATAGATTTTCAAGACTGAGGGTATGTAATGTAGAAAACTCGATTAATTTTCAAGCCCGAGATTATGTAACTCCGAAAACTCGGTAGATTTTTTAGTACGAGAGTATCTCACTCTGAAAAATTGACAGACTTTCAAGCCCAAGGGTATGTAATGAAGAAAACTCGATAAATTTTCAAGCGCGAGAGTATGTAACTCAGAATACTCAGTAGATTTCCTAGTTCAAGAATATGAGATTTTCAAGCTCGAGATTATGTAACTCATAAAACTTGGTAAATTTCTATGACCCGTGAGTATGTAACTCTGAAATCTCGATAGATTTTTAAGCCCGAGAGTGTATAACTCAGAAAACACGATTGATTTTATAGCCCGAGAGTATGTAAGTCAAGAAACTCCGAAGATTTTCAGGCGCAAGATTTTGTTAACTCGGCTAACTTGGTAGATTTTCAAGCTCGAGATTATGTAATTCAGGAAACGTGGTAGATTTTCAAGCCCGAGAGTATATAAATCAGAAAATTTGATAGATTTTCAATGCCGAGATTATAGAACTTAGGAAACTTGATCGATTTTCAAGCCTGAGAGTATGTAACTCCAAAAACTCGATTGATTTTAAACTCCGAGAGTATTTAAGTCAAGAAACTCGGTAGATTTTAAATCTCAAGTGTATGTAACTTAAAAAACTCAGTAGATTTTAAAGTTCGAGAGTATGTAACTAAAACAATTTGGTAGATTTTGAAACCCGATTATATGTAACTAAGAAAACTCAGTAGGTTTTCAAGGCCAAGAGTATATGACTCAGAAAACTCGGTAGATTTTCAAGACCAAGAGCATGTAACGCTGAAAACTCGATAGAATTTCAAGCTTGAAAGTAGGTATTGGAGAAAACATGAAAAATTTCAATCCCAAAAGTATGTAACTTAAAAAACTCAATAGATTTTCCTGTTTGAAAGATTCTGACTAAGAAAACTCGGTAGATTTTTTCGCCCGAGGGTATGTAACTCAGGAAACTCGGTATATTTTTAAGCCCAAGGGTATATAACTCAGAAAACTCTGTACATTTTATGGTCTAAGAGTATGTAAGTCAGCAAACTCGGTAGATTTTCAAGCCCGAGAGTATGTAACTCAAGAAAATCGGTAGATTTTAAAACCCGAGAGTATGTAATTAGAAAACTTGATGAGTTTTCAAGTCCGAGAGTATGTAAATTAGGAAACTCGATAGCTTTTCAAGCTTGAGAGTATTTAGCTCAGGAAACTCGTTAGATTTTGAAGCTCGAGAGTATGTAACTCAAAAAACTCGTTAGATTTTCAATCCCAAGTGTATGTAATGCAGAAAACTCGAAAAATTTTCAAATCCG
This sequence comes from Begonia peltatifolia, assembly GCA_022433055.1. Classification (NCBI taxonomy): domain Eukaryota; kingdom Viridiplantae; phylum Streptophyta; class Magnoliopsida; order Cucurbitales; family Begoniaceae; genus Begonia; species Begonia peltatifolia. The sequence continues at coordinate 12,820,278 of CM039521.1, forward strand.
AGAGTATGTAACTCAGAAAACTCGGACGATTTTCATGACCGAGGGTATGTAACTCAAGAATCTCGCTAGATTTTCAATCCTGAGTGTATGTAACTCAGAAAACGCGTTAGATTTTCCATCTCGAGGGTATATAACTCAGAAAACTTAGTATATTTTAAAGTTTGAGACAATGTAAGTTAGGAAACTCGGTAGATTTTCAAGCCCAAGAGTTTGTAACTCAGAAAACTTGGCAAATTTTCAAGCTCGTGGGTATTTAGTTCAGAAAACGCAGTAGGTTTTTAAGGTTGACTGTATGTAAGTTAGAAAACTCTGTAGGCTTTCAAGGCTGATAATATGTAACTCAGTAAACTCAATAGATTTTTAAGCCGGAGAGTATGTAATGTCGAAAACTCGATTGATTTTCAAGACCAAGAGTATGTAATAAAGAAAACTTGATAAATTTTTAAAATCATGAGTAGGTAACTAAAAAAACTCAATAGATGTTGTTGTCCGAGAGTATCTCACTCAGGAAACTCAGTAGATTTTCAACCTCGAGTGTATGTAACTCAGAAAACTTGGTAGGTTTTCAAGGCAGAGTGTATGTAATTCAGAAAACTCGATACGTTTTCTAGGCCGAGAGTATGTAGCTCAGGAAACTCGACAGATTTTTAAGCTCGGGAGTATGTAAGTCAGAAAACTCGGTGGATTTTAAAGGCCGAGAGTATCAAAGTAAGGAAACTTGGTAGATTTTCAATCTCAAGAGTGTGTAACTTAAGAAACTTGGTAGATTTTCAAGTTTGAGAGTATTTAAGTCAGGAAACTCGGTGGATTTTTTTGCCTAATAGCATGAACTAAGAAAACTAGGTAGATTTTCCAATCTGAGTGTATGTAACTCAGAAAACTCAGTAGGTTTTCATGGCTGAGAGTATGTGAGCTAGAAAACTCGGTGGATTTTTAAGCCCGAGAGTATGTAACTCTTGAAACTCAGTAGATTTTCAACTCCGAGGGTATGTAATTAAAAAAACGTGGTTGATTTTAAAGTCCGAGAGTATGTATGTAAGGAAACTCGACAGATTTTCAAGCCTGATAGTATGTTATTCAGAAAACATAGTAGATTTTCAACTGCGAGAGTATGAGAGTCAGGAAACTCGGTAGATTTTCAAGGCCGAAGGTATTTAACTCTGAAAACTCAGTAGATTTTCAAGGCTGAGGGTATATAACTTAGTAAACTCCGTAGATTTTAAAGTCCGAGAGTATGTACGTCAGGAAACTCGGTAGATTTTTAAGCCCAATATTATGTAGCTAAGAAAACTCGATAGATTTTCAAGTTCGAGAGTATGCAACTCAGAAAACTCGGTAGATTTCAAACCCGAGTGTATATTACTCAGAAAACTCTGTAGGTTTTAAAGGCCGAGAGTTTCTAACTCAGAAAATGCGATAGATTTTGAAGCACAAGACTGTGTAATGAAGAAAAGTCAAAAAATTTTACAGCGAGAGTATGTAAGTCAAAAAACTCAGTATATTTTCAAGTCCGAAAGTAGGTAAGTTAGGAAACTTGATAGATTTTAAAGCCCGAAAGTATGTAACTCAAGAAACTCGGTAGATTATCAAGCCCGAGAGTATGTAACTCAGAAAACTCGATAGATTGTCAAGCACGAGGATATATAACTCAAAAAACTCAGTAGATTTTAAGTCAGAGACTATGTTAGTCAGGAAACTCTATAGATTTTCAAGATCAATATTATGTAACTCAGAAAACTTGGTAGGTTTTCAAGGTCGAGTGTATGTAACTTCAAAAACTCGGTAGATTTGAAAGGCCGAGAGTATATAACTCAAGAAACTCGGCAGATTTTCAAAGCCGAGAGTGTGTAACATAGAAAACTTGATAGATTTTCAAGCGAGAGTATGTAAAGCAGAAAATTCGATAAATTTTCATGCCCAAAAGTAATTAACTCAAAAAACTCAATAGATGTCCCTATCCGAGAGTATCTCACTCAGAAAACTAGGTAGATTTTTTAGCCCGAGCGTATATAACTCCGGAACCTCAGTAGATTTTCCATCCCTAGAGTATGTAACTCAGAAAACTCGGTAGATTTTTGAGTGTGAGAGTATGTAAGTCAAGAAGCGCGATAGATTTTCAAGTCCGAGAGTATGTAACCCAGGAAATTCGGTAGATTTTTAAGTCTGAGAGTAGGTAAGTCAGAAAAATTGATAGATTTTCAAGCCTAAGGGTATGTAACTCAGAAAACTCAATAGATTTTTAAGTCTGAGCATTTGTAACTCAGGAAATTTGATAGATTTTCAATCGCGATAGTATGGCACTCAGAAAACTCGTTAGATTTTGAAGCACAGAGTGTAAAACTCAAAAAACTCGGTAGAATTTCAAGCCTGAGATTATGTTACTTTGAAAACTTGATAGATTTTAAAGTCCAAGAGTATGTAAGTCATGAAACTCCATAGATTTTCTAGCAAAAGAGTATGTAATTAAGAAAACTACTTAGATTTGGAAGCCAAAAAGTAAAAAACTTAGAAAGCTCGGTAGATTTTTAATCCTGAGTGTATGTAACTCAGTAAACTTGGTAGCCTTTGAAAGGTGAGATTGTGTAACTCTAGAAAATCGGTAGATTTTCAAGCTCGAGAGTATGTAACTCAGAAAACTAGATAGATTTTTAAGTTCGGGTGTATGTAACTAAGAAAACTTGGTAGGCTTTCAAGGCTGAGAGTATGTAACTTTGAAAACCCAGAAGATTTTCAACTCCAAAAGTATACAACGAACAAGACTCAACAGATTGTCAAGCACGAGAGTATATAACACAGAAAACTCGATAAATTGTCATGCCCTACCACATGTAACTCAGGAAACTCAGTAGATTTTCCTGTCCGAGAGTCTCTCACTTAGAAAACTCGGTAGATTATAAAGCCCTATAGTATGTAACTTAGGAAACTTGGAAGATTTTCTAACCCGAGAGTATGTAACTCAGAAAATTCGGTAGATTTTCAATTCTAAAAGGATGTAAGTTAGGAAACTCGGTCGATAGATTTTCAAGTACTAGGGTATGTAACTTCAAAAACTCGGTTGATTTTCAAATCCGAGAGTATGTAAATTAGGAAACTCGGTAGATTTTCAAGCCCGAGTATATGTAACTCAGGAAACTCGATAGATTTTAAAGCTCGAGAGTATGTAACTCCGAAAAATAAGTAGATTTTCAAGCCCGAGAGTATGTAACTAAGGAAACACAGTAGATTTTCGTGCCCGAGAGTATATAAATCAAGAAACTCGATAGACTTTCAAGGCCGAGAGTATGTAACTCAGGAAACCTGATAGATTTTCAAGCCTGAGATTATGTAACGTGGAAAACTCGATATATTTTCAAGGCCGAAAGTTGTAACTCAGACAACTCGATAGATTTTAAAGTCTGAGAGTATGTAAGTCGTGAAACTCGGTAGATTTTCAATCCCAAGAGTATGTAACTTATAAAACTCAGTAGGTTTTCATGTCTGAGTGTATATAACTCAGAAAACTTGGCAGATTTTCAAGCCTGAGAATATGTAATGCTGAAAACTCGATAGATTTTAAATGCTAAGGGTACGTAATGAAGAAAAGTAGATAATTTTCAAGCCCGAGAGGATATAACTCAAGAAACTCGGTAGATTTTCAAGATCGACAGTATGTAATTTTGAAAACTTAATAGATTTTCAAGTCTGGTGATATGTAGCTCAGAAAACGCGATAGATTTTTTAGTCTGCGGGTATGTAACTCAGAAAACTTGATAGATTTTTGAGTCTGAGGGTATGTAACTCAGAAAAATTGATAGATTTTCAAGTCTAACAGTATGTAAGTTTGGAAACTTTGTAGATTTCAAGCCCAATAGTATATAAGTTAGGAAATTCGGTAGATTTTCAAGCCCTAGAGTATGTAAATCAGGAAACTCGATAGATTTTCAAGCCCTAGAGTATGTAACAAATAAAACGCGATAGATTTTCAAACGCGATGATATGTAACTCCAAAAATTTGGTAGATTTTTAAGTCCGAGAGTTTGTAACTTAGGAAACTCAATAGATTTTTAAGTGTTAGAGTATGTAACTCAAGAAACTTGGTAGATTTTCAAGCTCGAGAGTATGTAACTAGAAAAATCAGGAGATTTTCAAGTCGTGAGTATGTAACTCAGAAAACTCGATACATTTTCTAGCATAAGGTAATCTAACTCAGAAAACTCTGTAGATTTTAAAGTCCGAGAGTATGTAAATCAGGAAACTTTGTAAATTTTCAAGCCTAGGAGTATGTAATTCAGAAAGCTCCTTAGATTTTAAAGCCAAAAAGTATGTAACTCAGAAGACTCGATAGATTTTCAAGCCTAAGTGTATGTAACTCAGAAAACTTAGTATGCTTTCAAGGCCAAGAGTATGTAACTCAGGAAAGTAATTAGATTTTCAAGCCCCAGGGTATGTAACTCACAAAACATAGTAGATTTTCAAGCCGAGAGTATGAGAGTCAGGAAACTCGGTAGATTTTACGGCCGAGAGTATGTAACTTAGAAAACTCGGTAGATTTTCAAACCTGAGGGTATATAATTTCGAAAACTCATTAGATTTTCAATTGCAAGAGTATGTTAGTCAAGAAACTCGATAGATTTTCAAGCCCAATAGTTTGTAACTAAGAAAAGTCGGTAGATTTTTAAGTCCGAGACTATGTAATTCAAAAAACTTAGTAGATTTCAAGCTCGAGTGTATATAACTCAAAAACTCGGTAGGTTTTCAAGGCCGAGAGTATGTAACTCAGAAACAGAATAGATTTTTAAGCATGAAAGTAAGTAATGCAAAAAACTCGATAAATTTTCAAGCGTGAAAGTTTGTAACTCAGAAAATCCCGTAGATTTTCAAATCCGAGAGTATGTAAATTAGGAAACTCGGTAGATTTTCAAGGTCGGGAGTATGTAACTTGGGAAACTCAGCAGATTTTCAAGGCCGAGAGTATGTAATTCTGAAAACTCAATAGATTTTCAAGCCCGAAGGTATGTCATTAAGAAAACTAGATAGATTTTAAAGTTCAAGACTATGTAAGCTAGGAAACTCCGTAGATTTTCAAGCCCAAGTTATGTAACTCAGAAAACTTGGTAGATTTTCAAATCTGAGTGTATGAAACTCAGAAAACTCGGTAGGTTTTCAAGGCAGAGTGTATGTAACTCAGAAAACTCAGTAGGTTTTAGAGGCCGAGAGTATGTAACTCAAGAAACTCTATCGCAACCCCGGGGAGAGAGGGCCCCACGGCCGAGACGGGCCGCGATGTGCACGCGCAACCCAACCTAACCTAACTATACCTTTTTATCTAAAGAACATTTGTAAGCATAAAAATTTCAAACTAGGTAAAAATATGCAGTAGAAAACGTTCACGCACCGTTAGGGTATGAAAACGACGTAAAAAAGGTTCGAAATAAAGAACAAATGAGAAAACGAGAGCCAAACCCAATGCAGCATGCTGCACATGTTTTTCCCAGTCGGCATGTGCATTGTCTATGCCATCCTCTAGACGCTACGCGCCCCGCTCAGCATAATGCACCCTGCGCGCCAGCTTGCACCATGCGCCCTTTGTACGCGCGTCTCCCAAACCCGCGCCATTCGTCCCGAAATTTTGGCAGAGTAACGCATAAAAATGGCAACTCCCAAATAAAAACAATACAAAAAACTTGCATAATGAAATATTCTCCAAGCAAAACTCCATATGCATCATCTCTAATCACCAATCAAAACTATAAATCAGAACTCAGATGCAATTACCAAAGAAAACAGAATTTTTAAGAGAAAACCGAACTATCAACTATACCCACCACTATAAAATCCACAAAAGCCTATACACAAAAATCTATACACAAAATCTTTGCACAACACTTATACACATGCATGGACTTCTCAAAATGAACCCTCAAAAAACTTCACCATACCCAATACATGCTCCATGGGACGGGTCGCCCTAACACAGTCCACCAAGCCAATGCTCTGGTCATGCGCCGCCAACTACCTACTAACCTTGACTGGGCTCTCGAAACTAACCTGCTGTATCCACAACACCTAAACCACAGAACAAAAAACGTAAGCCCAGTGCTGTGTAAGTAGTTCACTATGAAATGTAAAAAAAATGGTTAATGCAATCCTATCACATGCAATCTCTACTTTCTCACACATGTTGTTGTTTTCTGTCATCGTTCATACGATCTTACTAAAGAGTTGGGAAACGGATCAGTTTTCCCAAGTCTATTCTCTTATTGCGTCAAAGGTCGAATCACTTCTTCCAAGGCAACGTCGTATAGCCGCCCCATGTTGTAACGCCAAGAAAACACACACGGTCTCCGGCTCACTCTGCTCTGTCACCACCTCTGTAGCGCCCCTGAGGCATCCCCAGACTTAAGTCGCCAACCCTACACTTACTCATTCCCTTGATAAAATTCGTATAAAATTTTATAACTTTGTTCCTTAACTTAAAACGACACATTTGCAAATGTTTAAAAATGTCACAGCGAAAGACTCGATAAAAATTAGTTTAAATAAAAAATTCACTTTTCAAAACATAAAAAAAAAAGAAATCAGTCGACACTTGTAAACACCGGTCGACACTTTAATTCTCTATACCCGCCACTAGTCGAATCTTGCGATCGACACCTCTATGCTTGTCAGACAGAGTGGTCAACACTTGTCCTCACCGGTCGACACTTTAATTCTCTCTCCCCGTCCCTAGTTGAACCTTGCGGTCGACACTCTTACCACCTTTACACTAACCAGTCGACACCTAGTTTGGCTCAGCTCTCATAGGTCGACCCTTGCGATCGACATTTGCCTAGTTCGATCAACACCTACACATACCCTCGCTGGAGCGTTGCTCAAATTCGGGCAACTCCTAGCAAAATGCCCCATTTCACCACAGTTGAAGCACTGATTCTGTCGCGGCTTCTGACAATCTCTGGACATGTGGCCCGCCTCACCACAGTTGTAGCATCAGCCCGCACCTATCTGGCACTCGCCAAGATGATTCTTCTGACAATTAGGGCATACCAGAAACTGTCTGGATCCATGATTCCGCTTGTTGCTCTCCTGGTTGCTAGAGCTGTCACTAGGCCTCTTAAGGCGTTTCGCTGAAACGACTCCTCCCCACTTGACTATGGCAACAACTCCTTGAAATATCTACTGAGCTGTTCATTAGATGGCTCTTTGTAACTTGGAAGTTTTGTCCTAGCCTCCTCAATGTCCAAAGCCTTTGCAACCACATCCTTGTAAGTTACCCCTCACGTTCTAGCTATTCGCATGCCCAAGTATACGTCAGATTTTAGACCTTGCATGAATTGGTGTACCTTATTCTCGTTTAGACTCACCAAATGACTAGCAAATCGAGAAAGCGCCTCAAATTGCCTCACGTACTAAGCCACGGTACTCGTCTGTCTCAACTGGGCAAATTCCACCGTCTTACGGGTCCTGACCGAGTGGCTAAAACACTTGCAGAAGAACACTGCCTTAAACTCCTCCCAAGTCATGGTTTTCACATCGGTGGTGGCCTTCACCGAATCCTACCAAAACCAGGCATCCTTGGCAAGGTGGAAAACTGCACTACAAACTCAGTCTCGATCATCCAACTTGGCATACTATAATATGTCTCCCATATTTCGAATCTACTCCTCAGCACTGAGTGGATCCAAAGATAACCCATCGAATACTGGGGGACACAGTCTATGAAACCTGTTTCCTTCGTGATCTCCTGCAGCACTACCGCTGGACGGACCCTAATCTTCTCGGCTCATAAACTGCTATAGTCGCTAAGACTGGCAGTTGACAAACTCGGTAAGCTGCCTAACGACGTCATCCATATCGCCTACAGCTCTACGTATGTCTCTCACCATGACGATGATCCTGTACACTACAACATTTAGTTAGTTTAAATGAAACTACGAGGGTTCTAAGAAATACTTACAGTTGGTGGAGCGCTTCCGTTAGTGCCTGGCGGTGTTAGGACCCTGTAGCTCTGACACTCGTAACATCCCCTCTTTCCCCTATTAACCGTCCCCTCTACCTTTCCCCCAAGCAGTGTGGAAACTGTGACAGGCCCTCTTGCCTTCACAATCGCACCCCTCCTCCGAGGCGCCTGACATCCTCGTCGGCAGCATTTCTAGTTTGGAAAAAGCTCTGATACCATAACTGTAACACCACGAAAACCCACGCAGTCTCCGACTCACTCTGCTCTGTCACCACCTCTGTAGTACCCTCGCCCCAGACCCAAGTCGCCAACCCTACACTTACTCATTCCCTCAATAAAATTCATATTAAATTTTATAACTTTGTTCATCGACTTAAAATGACAGCTTTGCAAATGTTTTAAAACGTCATCGGTCGACACTTTAATTCTCTCTGCCTGCCACCAGTCGAATCTCCCAATCGACACCTCTACGCTCGTCACACAGAGTGGTCGACACTTGTCTTCACCGGTCGACACTTTAATTTTCTCTGCTCGTCCCCCAGTTGAATCTTGCGGTCGACACTCTTACAACTTTTACTCTAACTAGTCGACACCTAAGGACGCCGATCGACAACTAGTTTAGCTCTGTTCTCGTAGGTCGACCCCTGCAGTCGACATTTCCCTAGTTTGGTCGACACCTATGCATACCGGTCGACACTTGGCATCAGAAGCCTAAAGAAAGAAACATCAGTTCAAAAGAAATGAACGACGAAAACTCCCAGAATTTAAAACCACCGAATAAAAACCTGGATTCTTCAATCACAATCTCCCAAGTAGTTTCAATTACATCTACCGACATTTGAAATATTTGTTTATACAACAAAATCTATACACCATATAAATTCCCAAAATATATCAACCAAAACCATCCAGAAATCACCGAAGGAAAAACAGAGCGGAAAGAAATAAATCTCACAATTATCGATGAAGAAAATCTATAGTATAGAGCAACACAATGCTCATACATATAATATATATACAAGCGTCCTCAAAACCACCCGAACAACCAGGAAATCCACATCTATACATTAAAACATCAGGTAAAACAGAATCGTCCCTAAAATACCACAAGAGAAAAACCCGGAACACCTCACCAAAACTCACCACCTCCACGGGTCGGATCGTACAAACAATCCCCCGTCCGGTGCCTCGGTCACACGCCGCCAACTGCCCTAATGCTCAGGACTGGGCTCTCAAATATCACAAGTAGAAATCTCCGCACCTACACAACAAAAGCGTAACGCTCAGTAAGCAGTGCAATATGAAACGTAAAATCGACAATGCAATCCTATCACATGTAGTCTCTGCATTCTCACTCATGTTGTCGTAACCTGTGCCGTGTTGTACAGCCGCACCATGGTGAGTCTGGACTCTCTCGCCACCTCACACACTGGTACATCACCACCGTCATGGTAACTCTAGCAATGGGGCCCATGAGCTGTACATATGTGTCACTCTACACACTGCAACCATCCCAGAGGAGGGGAGAGGGGCGGTGGGAGGGAAAGGGTTTTCCTTTTCTTTTCCTTCAACTAAAGACATCGTAAGCTCACCCGCTCGGCTCATTACTGTAGCAGGTCGAGACAAGCTTGACCTGCTATAGTAACGAGCGGGTTTGGCTTGAGCCAAACAGACAAACAGAGCCGATCTTGGCTATTCGGGCTCACGAGCTCGTCGATGACCAGGTAAATGAGCTTGCTCGAGAGCTAGAGCTTGGGGCTGGGGGCCCTGTCTGCCTGCCGTCTTCGATGCCTAGATGCTCAAAAACGTGGCTAGCTCTGTGGTAGAACCGATCGATCATGGATGAGGGCGATCATTTGACCATGCGTCTGCCATCATTAAAATTGCATAAAGGGAGGGACGGTCCATCGCAGTTTTGCTGCGATTGATCAGGAATTGTTGTGGTAAGGGCGATTGATTGCCCCCACTAGAGACGATCAATTGCCCCTACCACATGGTAGTAGGGGCGATCCATACCCCCTACTTGCTTTAGCTCTGTCAACATGAAAGAGCTGAGGCAGTGGTAGGGGAGATCGATTGCCCCACCAAATGCATTACGGGTGATCAATCGCCTCAGATTTCCAATGGTCATCAGATCTGATGACCGTTTCTAAGAAAATCGGCATAGATTTCCAACGGTCTGATATGTCAAGCATAAATTCTTAGAAATGGTGACAATACTATTGCCCTCATAGCTATCAGGCACAACAGTAATGTGGTCATTGGAGCAGTGATCTGTTCTCTTCTCCTTCTATAAATTATTCAGCCTCCATTCATTTTCCTCAATCTTTATCAATCTCTCTCTTTTCTCTCAATCAATTTTTACTCAATTTGTTGTAAATTCATTTGGTACCCTCAAATCTTTGTTAATTTGATTCAATAAGGTAAAATATAGTTTACTTTTTTACATATATTTACCGAATTTTTAAATAGATTTATAGTTATATTAACTTAATTTTGTTACATTAGTTTTTTTTAGGTTTCGTACAAGTGAGTTGATCAATTCACACCACCTACATGCTTTTGTTGCACATTGATTTGTGGTATCATTTTGTTATTTAAAATTTCTTTTAAAAATTAATTTTTAGTCATACGTGCACGTAATTATAATATTCATAATGATATTGAATAAATTAGGGAATTAAATCCTTTATTTTCAATAGAACAATCATCTCCATAAGTATCAACATCTACTTTATCACCTTAAAAAAAAAAGAAACAAACCTCTGAAGTATGGAAATATTTTGTAATAAAAGATAATAAAATTGGTGGAAAACTATAATTTAGAGTTCAATGTAAATATTGTATTGAAAATTATGCATATGTTTCTTGTAGTTCAACTACCTCAATAAATAGGCATTATCAAAAGTGTCACTTAAACGAGCAAGTTAGAGACCCTACACAAATATTTTTAAATGCTAGTGGTAGTGGTACTTTTTTTTATTGACAAAATAAAATGAGAGAAGGAATAGCAAAACTTGTTACACAATGTAAGTTGCCTTTAGCGTTCACTGATAGTGATGAATTTTAAAAATTTATCAAAGAGTATGCTACTCCTAATTTTAAACGTATTCCTATAAGTACAGCTAGAATTAATATTATTAACATGTTTAATAATATAAAAAATGAAATAATTTTATTTTTTTCAAATGCTCCAATGTCTATTTGTATTACGTCTGATTTATGTAGTGCACGTAATTCTATAGGTTATGTAGTGGTAACTTCTCATTTTATTGATTACTCTTGTCAATTAAATAAAAGAATTTTAATATTTCGTAACTGTGAATATCCTTACAGTGGTATTACAATTTATAGATATATTATTACAATATTGCAATAATATTCTATTCGAGATAGAATATTTAGCATAACACTTAAAAAAACACAAAATATTAATTTTGATAAATCTAGTTGCAAAGTAGCTAATATATTTCTTGATTTTTTAAAACCATTTTATGATGTAACAAATGAATGTTCGAAAATTTATTATGCAACTTCTCATCTTGTTCTTCCAATTTTTATAAACTTAATAGGTAATTTTGGACAATATCGATATATAGATGAATTAAGATATATACTTAATAAAATGAAAACAAAATTTAAAAAATATTGGCTTCACATTCCTCCTATTTTTTGTTATGTATGTATAATAGATTTTAGATATCAAAGTTAAGAGTAGTATATCTCATTGTTAATAAAATTTCTAATAATTTACAAACTCTTTCTTTATTTTCTATCGATCAAATAACACATGGAATAACTAGTTTATATTGTTCTTATGAATTTAAATATTCCAACGTTAGTCATTTATATGTTTCTTCACGTGTTAACTCAAGTAGTGGTAGTGGAAATATAGTAGGTTCACAATTTGGTATTAATTATATTTCTAATCAATTAGATATAGATGCTTACTCTATTTCTATGTGAAATGAACTACAAATTTATTTTGACACTTAATATCAATTTTATCTTGAAGAAAATTTTGATATTTTAAATTGGTGAAAAATGTTTCTTACCACATATCCTATTCTTTCTATAATAGGACGTGATCTACTAACACCTCCGGTCTCTACTGTAGTATTGGAGTCTGCTTTTATTGTAGGTGGACGTGTGTACGATGAACGCCGAGTAAGACTTGCACTCGATCTCGTGGAGGCACTCATTTTCATGAATCATTAGAACGACGCCATTACGAGAAGTTAACAACGAGAGGACGAAATACTCGAAGAATTTAAAAATTTGGACGTTGAAGATTAACATTGTAATTTAAATTTTGGAGAACTTTTTTATTTTGTAATTTTTTTTGACATTTTACACATGCTTGACAATTAGATGGGTGCCATCCTAGTTTGTATGTATTTAATTTATAGTGATGCAAAATGTCAAATTTATGATGAAGATTGTAATTTTTATATATTTGTTTTTTTTATATAAATTATAAATACATGCAAAACCGAGAGCCGATCAATCAAACACATAGGGCTGATGGATCGGCTATCAATCAGGGACGATTGATCGGTTCTCGATCAGTTTAAAACTGACCGACAGCCCTCACTCAAACCCTCAATCAAACTCTCACTTCAATCTGAATTCCCGATCAATCGCCACTTCAAAAACTACTAGACGAAACTCAACGCCGAAAACCGTCAAAGCTCCTGTAAATCTTCGCAGTGCCTTCCGTCAATCTTTCCACTTTCAACCTCCGAATCTTCCATTTAAACTTAGTAAATCTCAACCATCCTAACGAGTTCTATTTCTTCCGCAATATGATAATTTAATTAAATATTATTCGAGCTGTCAAATTTGGGCTTAACATTGTTTAATTTTGATTTTGATTTTGATTTTGATTGCTAAGGTTGGTTTGATATACAAAAATAATTGTGAACTAAGTTTTATAACTGTTCACACCACATGTTTGATAAAATGTCTCTAAGAATTTCAAGTTTTAAAAATTGATAATTTTGTTTTGGTGATTAGTAACTAACAATTTATGTAACTTACAGGTTAAAAAAATACCGCCAAAACGTTTGAAAGGTTCTTCAAGCTTAAGCTCAGCTCTAGTAGCCCAAATCGATCACTCTTTCATTAACTCTGAGGCAAGAAAATACTTTATGGATTTCAGGGCAAAAAATAAAGCTATTATATGCAAAATCCAATGTCAACCCGATGAGTCTGAAGGAGATATTTTAGTCATTCTTAGACAATGAGGATAGCAAAATCTTGTTGTATTAGGTGGTGATGCGAACGAAAATGTAGCGGGTATACGGAACGTGCATTACTCAAAGGTGGTGGCCAATGCACTTGAGGTGGAAGAGGCCGAGATGAAGTGTGCTAGGCAAAGAGAAGCCCCGAGGAGGTTTTTCCGTGAGATTACTCCTCAGCAGAACAGAGATGTCCCTTAGCAGCAACAGTAGAGAGGCACTAAGAGGCATAGTGGTGGACAAAGAGGTTAGGGGACAAGCAAATGGACACAGGAGACTGGGAGGTATCCTTAGTGTCAGAAGTGTTTGAGATATCATCCGGGCGAGTGCAGGTTGAGTTCAGGAAGATGCTATAACTGTAATGAAGCCAGACTTTTTTTTAAGAGATTACTCTAAGCCTAGAGTTACCCGATGTTTTAATTGCAACGAGGTGGGCTATATTAGCAGAGATTGCCCAGCTCCAAAGAAGGGTCCGACGCGCATAACACCGAGAGTATTTGCCATGATCGAGTCGGGCGATGATGACCAGCCAACTATAGTGTTAGGTACTATATTTGTAAACTCTATACTTGCATATACTTTGATTGATTCTGGTGCAACGCACTCGTTCGTTACAACTGCATTCGTTATTAAATTGGATGTATGGCCTGTGTCAACGGACTATAGTTACAAGGTAATGTTAACTTCTTGTGGGCGTATGCATTCAAATTAAGTGTTGCAAGATAGCATAGTGTCGGTGGGAAGCAAGAATTTATCGGTCGATGTCATTATTATGGGTTAACGCAATAGTTAGAGCCAAGGGAGAATATGAAACTAGATTTTTAGCAAAGTATTGAGAGTATTAGAGTTGTTGTAAGTAAAAAGAAAGTGTAATGCGAGGATGGATGGGACGAGCTGCTAGCTTTCAGGTAGGAGATATCTATTATAGTCATTAGAGGTGCATAGCCATTTTATTGTGAATAAAAAAAATTAATGTATCTAATAGCAATTGCCCACAGGAAGTATGCTGTTAGAATGGTTGTGTAGAGTATCAGTTAAATAGTTAGAAGCTTGAGTTAAACCGAAGAGCCATACGTCAGAATAAAGTCGATCAATGAGAAGTTGAGAAAATAGAGGATACTGGAGTATGACATATAACGTTGTTTGGAAGTTTGAAGGTCATATTGTAGCGGTCATTTGGTTACGTAAGACTTGGAGATGTAAACTACATTAAATAGTAGTTCGATGCTAAGATTAAGGAAATTATGTGCGGAGTTATAATTGGTGACCGATTTAAATGGTAGAAGTGCTAAGTGCTTAGTGTTGCTTGATTAAGGAGTATGAACGTTGCTTAAAACATACGGACATAATTGAGATATCTAGATACGAAAAAGAATGATCCTAAGTGAAGGAGCATAGTTAATCACAAAGAAGTTGAAAGACTGTATTTTGAATTCTGCACTGAAGTGTATATGTTGGGAGTGTAAAACATATGTGTGACTATGTTGGAAGATTTAGATTAGTTGAAACACGATCAGGAAATCTAGGAATAAGCTGAGACTTCAAGTGCATAATTTCTATTAATATTGGTTGAAGATAGACGGATTAAATGATATTTGTTTGAGGCTCTAATTGAGAAAAATTTTGAAGAGCAACATTCGGTAAGGTGGGGGATTACCGACAAGAATTTTGTAGAAGTTTAGTTTACCCTATGAAAATCAAGGACTTAGGAATCGTAATTAAGATGTTTAGTCGAAACAAATATTACTCAAGGAAATTTGGAGTAGTACCTTATCAGCATTGCTAAGTAGGAGTTTAAAACGGACTGAATAGCATTTTGATTAGAATAGTAAAGTGTGAGGGCAAAAAAGTAATTAGATTTATTATTATTAAAAAAAAATATAAAACTGAATGGCTTCACGAAGGAAGCCATTCTGTTTCCTTTTCTCACCGATCAAAGGAGTGAGGGAGGGCTGAGCAATGAGCTAGGTTTCGCCGACGATCGATTGGGGGGGGGGTGCTGGGGCTTGGGCGCCGGCGTAACAGGGAACTCCGACAACCTGGGAGGAGGAGCCAGTTTGGCCCTTTTCATGCTGGGAACCAATGGTAAACCCTTGTTTTGGTTTCTGTCAATTGAGTGTGAGTTCTTGGTGGCTTTTGAATTTCCAATTGATTGATATCGGTTTCTGGGGGTGATTAGGAGGTAGAAGTAATGGTGTGCCAGCTGAGAGGATCGGGCTGTAACTTGAAGTTTTCTGAATTTGAAATCTCCAGTGGCAGTTAAATTATGATTATTAGGTTAGAGTGTGATAGATTGGTGAGTAATTAAGTGAGTTTTGTTGAGAAACAGAGAATGAGAATTTTAGGCGTTTTAGTGTGAAACCCGGTTCTGTTTTGGGAGTTTTAACCTAACTACGGTTCATTGTATTAAATTCTGTTTTAGTGTGCTAAACTAGGTTATGAAAGTTAGGTTGATTTTGGTCGAAAATTGGGTTAGTGAGCCATTTTAGTTTAGCTTTAGCGGAGTGAGTTAGTAGCCATAACTTTAATACATAGAGTGAGTGGTGAGATTAATTTTTATTGTGAATTGGTTACGTGATAGGTTGAGCGGAGGGAGTGATAGAAACGAGCACGACATGAGCTAGGACGCTAGGTAAGTAATGTAGTAGAAGTTTTGCCTTCGGGCCTACATCACAGTTCAGTAGATGAATTGCATGTTTAATTTATGTTATGCTTTCATAGTTGTGTATCATCTTTTTAAAGTAGCAGAACGAGATGAAAAATGAATTTTCAAGAATTTATGAGACGAAAACAGTAGGATGTGAGTAGTGAAAAACAAAATTGAGAAAATATGTAGGTAGATAATGAAGGTGGGGTTGATTAGCATGGTCTTATGAGTGGAGCCATGAGGTATACCATTTCTTCCCCCGCTTTACGTGGTGGCCCTGGTCCTATGATAGGGATTGCGAGGATTACCACTTTACTAAGCTAAGGTTGGCTCTGTCCTATGAGGGGCACCGTGAGATAGGTCACCTTGGTCTAGCGCATAAAGAAGAACCCAGTAGTAAGAAGATAAAGAAGATGTAATAAAGAGAAGAAAATAAAAGTAGAGACGCAAATGTATAAACTGCATGTGTTACGGGGTGTTTGATTTAATGTGTGTTTATGTACATTACTTACTTAGCATTATGCTAATAGTTGAGTTCTGTGATGTAGGTGACGAAGACATATCCGGTGGTACTCTGAGCATGCTCAGGACTAGGAGGCGGTTAGAGCAGTACACACATGGACGATCTGGCTTGTTGTTATAGCCTTTTGACTATGGTGGGTATGGGTACGAATTTTGGGAGTGTAGTGGAAAGGATTTTGTGGTTTTGGGTCGATTGAATGTATAGACGGATTTCAAACTTGAGTAGTCGTTTTCTTTACTTAAATTATGATTTTGAGTTGATGGAAAAGTGTGAGTTGGTTTATTAGTAGCGTTGAGTCGAAGTCCGATCGACTTTATGAAGTTCTTAAGGTTTTTAAATAAAGTTCTGGGAAGGAAGTGTCGACCGATAGGTTTAGTGGTCAACTAGACCCTGCAAGTAAGTGTCGACCTATGGTTGTAGGTGTCGACGGTAGTGTAAAAATGGTAGCGGTGTCGACCGCGAGGGTTAACCTGCGCGGACAGAGGGAATCAAGGTGTCGACCTGTGAAAGCAGGTGTCGACCCCTCTCTAAGATGATTGTAGAAGTGTCGACCGGTGTTCTCAGTGTCGACCAATGAAATGACCCGAGAGAAACGTAGTGTCGACCGATGAAAAACCCGAGACAACCAAAGTGTCGACCGACGTTTACAAGTGTCGACCAGTTTCTATGTTTTATGTTTTACATAAGGAAGTTTTAGTTAAATTGATTTTAATCGAGTTTTCGCTGCGATGCTGTTCAAAATATTTTGAAAAATGTCGTTTTAAGACGAGGAACAAAAGTTTTAAATTTTATTCAAATTTTTCGAGTGGAGTGAGTGAGTAGTAGAAGTGAACGAAACGGAAACGGGTAGTTTTTCGAGGCGTTACAATTGTTGTATCAGTGAGTAAGTAGTTGCATTGAAAGAACTGGAAACGGCTAGGTTTTCAGAGAGTTACACAGGTAAAGGCGAAGCATCAGAGGTCGTCAGGTATGCTGCAACCACTGCCTATGCCGAAGTAGAAGTTGGAGTGGATAACTATGGATTTGTGGTTGGATTACCGAGAACCGCCAAGGGCCATGGCGCAATCTGGGTGATAGTTGACAAAGTCGTCTCACTTTTTGCCAGCAAGGATGACTTATTCAATGGATCTGTTCGCCCAGATGTATATTCAGGAGATAGTCAGGATTCATAGGATTCCAGTGTCGATCGTGTTAGACCGAGACCACAGGTTTACGTCTAATTTTTTGAAGAGTCTGCATAAGGCCATGGGTACCAGGTTGGATTTCAGTACAGCCTTTTACCCTCAGACCGATGGGCAGTCAAAGCAGACCATACAGATGCTGGAAAATATGCCCAGAGTCTGTGTGTTGCAGTTTTAGGCTGCTTGAAGCAGATTCTTGCCACTGGTCGAGTTCTTATACAATAATAGTTATCAGCGTACCATTGGTATGACACCATACGAGGCTCTGTATAGAAGAAAGTGCAGATCGCTTTTGTATTGGGATGACGTTGGAAAAGCTCGTTTGGTAGGCCCGGAGATACTGCAACAAACCGTCGATAAGATTGCTATTATAAGGAAGAAGATTGAGTCAGCTCAGAGTCGGCAAAAGAGTTACGCAGACCAGAGGTGGCGGGAGTTGGAATTCAAGGAAGGCGATGAGGTATATTTGAACATCTCCCCGTTCAAGGGAGTGGTCAGGTTCGCGAAGCGAGGAAAGCTCAACCCTCATTATGTAGGACCGTTCCCTATTGTGGAGAAGCTTGGGCAAACCGCCTACAAACTTCAGTTGCCTTCCTCGATGGGTGCTATCCATGATGTTTTCCATGTCTACGTGCTGAGAAAGTGTGTATGGGATCTTTCTCAGGTGGTTGCACAGCAAGATATTGAGATTCTATTGACATTGACTTATGAGGAAAAGCCAATGAGGACACTGGGATCGGCTGTGAAGGTGTTGCGCAACAAGTAGATTCCACTAGTTAAAGTGTTATGGCGGAATCACAACGTGGAGAATACCACTTAGCAAAAACAGCAGGACATGGAACAAAGCTATTCGGTATGTAAATTTTGGGGACAAAATTCATTTAAGATTTTTTTTTTTTGGGGGGGGGGGTGTAATAACCAAGAATTTCTGGAATTTAAATTATTTTTTCTGTTAACATTTTCGAGAGATTTTAATGGGAAGTTTATTTTATAAAACTTGGAAATTAATTTGTAGAAGAATTTTTTAATTTTAAAGTCGAGAGGATGCGAATTTAACAAAAATACTGACTATTAAAACATGTGAGGGTGTTTTGGTAATTTGCATATAATTAAATTTAAAATGGCTTAGGGTGGAAGCCATTCCACCTTGTCTTGTTCCGAGCCCAAGCAGACGCGAGAGGGAGAGAAATCGGGACAGGGAGAGAACGCGACTTGCTGTCGACGCCGACGACTGAGGAGAGTCGAACGCCAGTGAGCAGAGGACTTTTGTGAGCCTTAGCGGGGAAGCGTGAGTTCAGTTTTCCCGAGCTGAAGACTGTTGGTACGTCCTCTGGTTTCCAGTGTTATTCGACCGAGCTTGGTGCTCAACTACTCTTTGTTCTTTTTGATAAAAATTGTGAAGTGTTGAGTCAGTTTTAGAGGTGTATGTGTTTGTTGTGTTTCATGGACAGTAGATGTCCGAGGGGAGGGAGAAAAGAACCGAAGCAATGAGATGTGTTTGGTTTGGTTTGGTTTTGAGTTGGAGTTTTGCAATGTGAGTGTGGATTGTGTCCAGGCGAATGAATTATGGTGGATTGAGGTAGAGACGAGTTAAGTGTGGCTAAAAATCCGAGAGGGGAAAAATTTTAGTTCGGCAGGTTCTATTTTTGGGCGATTTGATCGAGTTGTGGTCAAGCATTTTAAATTCTGTTTTAGTCTGGTAAACTAGTTTATTAGTGGAGCATATAGCCGCTGGAATCGTATGATTCTAATAACTGACGCAAAAGTTATGTGCGTAGAAAGTTTATGTCGGGTTTTCGATCAAGTCGGTTTAGTGAGCGATTTTACTTAGTTTGTGGTACGTTGAGTTAATGATAATGGTTTCGAGTATAAGTTAAGTGTTTATACGAGTTTTTGACATGAATTGGGTTTATGTTGAGGTTGAACAAGATTTTGGTGAAGTCGTGCACCAGAAAAAAAAAAGCTTAGTACATTAGGTAAGTAGTGCATGGATGTGTTTTGGCCAAGTGGGCCTACACCGAATAACATTAGGATTGTGATTGGTTGATTGTGAGGTGCGTGTGTATCGTTTGACATGCATCATGTTTTGAAAATGGTACGAAAATTATTTTGAGCATGTTTTGAGTACGTAGTAGTGAAACGCGTGGCGATGGTACCGTGGATCTAGCTTGAGGAGTGGGCTGGTGCCCAACTAACTACGAATTCCGCTTGGGGAGTTGGCCGGCTTAGCTGTCATGCGGCATGTATGTGTTGACGATGAGAATGATGGATGATGGCACCGTGGATTCTGCTTGGGGAGTGGACCGATGAATCACCACTCGTGTATCCCACGGGGTGGGCCGGCTGGGCTGTCAGGAAACGTGTGTGTGTGGCTTGTGCGCCTCTTTGCTGGGGAGTCTGGGATATGAGCGATGCGTCAGAGTGTAGGGTGGCGCGAGATTCATCCTCACCCTGGCACGGTTGCACTACGCGTTGCAAGAAATATGACAACATGAGCGTGAGTGTAGAGACTGCATGTGATAGGATTGCATTGTCGGTTTTACTTTCATATTGCACTACTTGGTAAGCGTTAATCTTACGTTGTGTGTCCTGTGCTGTAGGTGCAGAAATTTTCACTGGTGAGATTTGAGAGCCCAGTCCCAAGCATTAAGGCAGTTGGCGGCGTGCGACCGAGGCACCGGATGACGGACTTTTAAGATGACCCGACCCATGGAGGTGGTGAGTTTTGGTGAGGTGTTCGGGGTTTTTTTTCATTGTTATATTTTGGAGACAATTCAGTTTTACCCGATGTTTTGGTGTATAGATGTGGATTTCCTTGTTGTTTGGGTGGTTTTAAGGACGCGTGTATATATTATATGTATGGACATTGTGTTGCTCTATATTGTGGATTTTCTTCATCGATAGTTGTCAGATTTATTTCCTTCCACTCTGTTTTTCCTTTGGTGATTTCAGGAGGGTTTTGGTTGATGTACTTTGGGTGATCGTGATGGAAGAATTCAGGTTTTATTCGGTTGATTTTGAATTGCAGGAGTTTTCGTCATCCATTTTTTTTTGAACTAATGTTTCTTTCTTTAGGCTGCTGGTGCAAAGTGTCGACTGTTATGCGAGGTGTCAACCGAACTAGGCAAATGTCAACCACAGGGGTCGACCCACGGCAACAGCACCAAACTAGGTCTCGAACAGTGTCCTTAGTTGTCGACCGATTAGTTGAAAAGTGGTAAGGGTGTCGACCGTGAGATTCGACCGGGGGCATACAGAGAGAATTAAAGTGTCGACCGGTGTGTACTGTTTTTGACCGGTCCTTTTTTTATGTTTCGAAAAGAAAAGTTTTATTTAAACGAATCATTAATCGAGTTTTCCGCTCCGACATTTTCAAATATTTTCAAAGATGTCATTTTAAGTCGAGGAAACTTATAAGTGTACGGTTGGTGACCTGGGTCCGAGAATGACTCGGGGACACTACAGAGGTGGTGACAGAGCAGAGTGAGACGAAAATCACGTGGGTTTTTGGGGTGCTACATGTTGTGGCGGAAGAATCCTTAAAACCCAATGATACACAACTTGAGATGACTAATAGAAATGTCATTCTGCATGATGAAGTTGTTGTGTTCTCGAAGGAAGAAAAAGAAAGGTTCACCTTTTACTTACCCAGGGAAGAGTTGGAAAAGCCTCCTTCTAATGAAGATCCTTTGTCTTCTTTAATTTGTCAAAAATTCATAAGTCCTTGGGCAGTGCCAACGTTTTTGGTTCCAAGGATCAATGTTGATATGAGGGTGCCTGAATAGCCGAAAGCATATGGAGCGCTGACCTTCACTTATGATCAATTCCTATTATGGTATTTCGGAAAAGAGAAAGAGGGCAAGAAAGACCATCAATTGAATTTGAGGTTAAATCCTCAATCACCGTGGAAGGATGATGTGTCATGGGATACAATCATCTAAGCACAAACTAAGTTCTTCGCTGAACCTCCCTCTAATATGTTTACTCATTTTTTAGGGGATGATATTGGAAGCGAAAGGAAGCTAAAGCCAAATATTAAGGGCATGGAGGAGCCAATCAACTGACACATGGAAGCATTCATATGATCGAGCCTATCATGTAACACCCGAAAATTTTACCGTACATTTTGATAAATGTGCATAGGATCCAATATATGTGTGTGTATATATATATATATTTGAATAAAGGAAAAATAGAAGAAATTAAGGGAAAGAAGAAAGAAGAAGAAGAATGAGAAGGAGGTTGAAAAGTCAAAGAAATGGTATTTGGCAATAGAAAGAAGAAGATGAGAGGAAGTCTTCATGTTAAAGAAGGGAGTTACTTGTTGTTATAGTAGTATACTACATGTTGTTTATAGAAACTACATGTAGAAAAGACTTAAAGTTATAGCCCTTTACTTGGCAATTAAAGAGACACCAAGGCTAAATCTAAACCTAAAAGTTATCTTCCTCTTTTCTCTCCTACGAAACCCTTTCTCCTTCCCCCATTGCTGTAGATTTTCTCAAGCTAAAAATCCTCCACTTTCTTGAAGGTAAAACAATTTGAGTTAGGTTATATGGATGCAAGTTTGTAGGATAAGTGCTTGATATTTGATGAAATAGTTCGGTTTTATTGAGGTTAATGAACCCTAACATGTGATGCATGGAAATTGTTGGGGTTTCTCTATTTTTGGGTTGTTTTGATGTTTAATTGAACTTGAGTACTTGTTGGTAGACTTAAATGAAGCAAATCATAGAATTGTATAATTTGGATAAAAAATGGTGAATTACAGGGCAGTTCAGCATTTTGTAATTTTCATCTAATGAATTAGTTTTATTTGATAAATTGAATTAATCATATTAAAGTAGACCATATAAGACGTCCATAGCCATTGGAAATTTTGAATTTGGATATGTATAGGTAAAGTTATGCATTTTTGAAATTCGTAGCCAATTTGAAGGAGATTCCAAGATTTAGATTATTAGATACGTTTTGATGCACGTTTCCTACGTCTTAGGTTTGCAAATAAAAAAGGAAGTTGATCAATTGCCTAATTTCAAGCTCAGGACGCGAGGTAAGTGCATGTTTGCATGCATTTTGGCCAATTGGCCTACACCATAAAGCGTTAGGAGGTAGATGGCTAAATAAGGAATTTGAAGACTTTAGTTCGAGATTTTTTGTTGGGTAGAAATTTTAGGTTGTGAGTTTATTATGATAGGTTCTTGTTTATTGATGGATGTGTTTATATGTTATGTTACTTTACGTTTACAACCTTAAGGATATGTGTATGATGCATACAATCATGCATCATGTTTTTTACAAATAATAGAAAACGGGTTTATGCATACATTTTCATTTAAATCGAACAAAAAGAATGTGGTACAATAAAATATGTAAATAGTTATTGTGGGTAGCGAACTGAGTATGTAGTTCCGTCAATGGAACTGGTTTCGTTAGCGGAACTGTTAGATATGTCATTCCACTTTCCCTAGAACGAGTTAGGTTTGACTTTGACATCCACGTTCCATCCACAAAAAGAGTCGTTTAAGCCCTCAAATTCGCGCTCCAAGTTCTAGGCACCCGAGATCCACTACTTTTTCCCCTCCTTCCTAACACTTAGGGTCGATCTAACGTAAGAACACATGTCTTCCCAGATCCACTACTTTTTTCCCTCCTTCCTAACACTTAGGGTCGATCTAGCGTAAGAACACATGTCTCCCCTACAAGCTTAGGAAGTCATATGAAGACTAAAAGTGGACTCAACTGAGATTTAAACCCCGATACTATGACTCAAGAACTGAACCGGGGTAAGGACGTGCCCAAACCTGAGACTCGTGCCCACCAAGAGGGAGAGTCCAGCCTTCAAGGACCGTTAAATGTCATTAATGGAGAAGTTAGTAATCTATGCTAATAACTCAAAAACTTAACCCTTGGTATAAAATTTATAATGGATAACCTCAACAAGATTAACTCCAGAGAGCCCTCTCGAGATGACCTCCCTAGGAGAAGACCTGATAACCCTAGTAGAACTGAATACCCTCCTAGGAGATTCTCTGACCAGGACCCTTCCCCGAGGAGTGAAAGGCCACCTAACCCAAGAAGGAGACTCCATGACTTTGACTATCACGATGAGGATGAGTGGACCCTAGACGAAGAATAAAGATTCCGGTCTAGCCGTCAAAAGGACTTAGACAATCTTAGGAACATTAAGTTGCATGTTCTCTCATTCAATGGCGCATGCGATGGTAACACCTTCCTAGATTGGATAGATAAAGTGGAGAAAGTCTTTGATTACTTTGAATATTCCGATAAAGTTAAGATTCAACTAGTTTCGGTCGAGCTCACAGGATACGCGCCCCCTCTGGTGGACCAACATTAAATTCCAAAGACAGAAGATAGGAGACGACCTGTCACCACTTGGAGAGTGATGAAGTCCCTCATGACTAATAGATTCATACCTAGCCAATACCGACAAGAACTCTTCTTACAAATCCAAAACCTGAGACAAGGAGGTCGATCTGTTGAAGAGTACCTTACTGAGTTTGAGACCCTTAGGATTCGTGGAGATATGGACGAACCTAAAGAGCAAGTGCTTGCACGATTTATTCGAGGATTGCACCAAGATATATGAGACACTGCTGAGCTGCATCCCCTAGAATCTCTTGATGCAGTGGTACAAATGGCTATGAAGGTAGAGCGCCAACTTAGTAGGAAGAGAAAAGCTTGCTTCACCCAGAAATTTTCGCTCAAGACTACTCGTAAGATCACCCCTCCGCAACCAGAAGCAAACAAAACTTTCATCGAAGCTGAGGGAAAGAAATCGTTTCCACGTAGTTGGCCACCCAAGTAATCAAGCAATAAAACCCTAGTAGAAAGTGTCAATCCCCCTAGATCGTGAGACCTCAAGTGCTTTAAGTGTCATGGCTTGGGTCATTTCATGGCTCAGTGTCCTAATAAATGAGTGATGATCCTCTAGGAGTACACTGGAGAATCTACAAACGAAGACGAGCGATAAGGTGTAAAAAAAGATTAGTAGGACAGTGACTCCCAAGAGGAAGTTTTCCACGCCCCTGAAGAACCCATGCTTATGGTCAGAAGACGTGTTCTCATAACTAAGAATTATGTAGAAGACTGTCAGCGTGAGAAAATTTTCTATAGCAGGTGTTTCATCAAGAAGAAGTTATGTTCCCTGATTATTGACGGAGGCAGTTGTGCTAACGTAGCCTCCACAAAGTTAGTGACCAAGTTAGCCTTAGAGACCAACACTCACCCCCACCCCTACAGGCTACGTTGGCTAGAGGATAGGGATGATGTCAAGGTTACAAAGCAAATGAAAGTTGAATTTGCCCTCGGGAAGTACAAGGATACGGTCCTCTGCGATGTTGTGCCCATGAGTGCAAGTCATTTACTCCTAGGCCGACCCTGGCAGTTTGACCGAAGAGTAAACCATGACGGCTACACTAACTACTATTCCCATAAGTTTGAAAGAAAGACCTTTAAGTTTGCTCCCATGACCCCCGAACAAATATCTAAAGATGACGCTGCAAGAAAGGAAGCCAAGGATAAGGCTACTTTACTCATGACTAAGAAGGAGATAGAAACATCCGTGCATATAGGAGATTCCCTAATTTTGGTACTTTTTCGAGATAGAGTTATGGAGCTAGGAGTTATTCCACTAACCGTTAAATCTATACTTAACCAATTCCAAGATGTGTTCCCAGAAGACTTACATCAAGGTCTACCACCCTTGCATGGTAGTGAACACCAAATTGGTCTCCTACCTGGAGCCGTATTGCCTAATATACCAGCATACCGGATGAACCCCAAAGAAACCAAAAACTACAAGACCAAGTACAAGAACTTTTGGATAAAGGTTACATAAGAGAGTACATGAGCCCCTGTACAGTACCCTCTTTATTAGTTCATAAGAAAGACAGCAACATGAAGATATGTGTCGATAGCCGAGCTGTGAACCAAATTACTGTCAAGTATAGATTTTCCATCCCCAAGCTCGAGGACATGTTGGATGAGCTAAATGGAGCATCCATTTTCTCTAAAATAAATCTTAAGAGCGGCTATCATCACACCAGGATGAGAGAAGGGGACGAATGGAAGACAGCCTATAAGACAAAATATGGATTATTCGAATGGATGGTAATGCCTTTTGGTTTATCTAACGCCCCAAGTACATTCATGAAACTCATGCACCATGTGCTTAAAGAGTACTTAAGAAAATTTATCGTGGTATATTTCGATGACATCTTAGTGTATAGCGTGGATCTCCCTCTACACCTTTCCCACCTTTACTCACTTTTACAAACCCTTAGAAATGCTAAACTATTTGGTAACTTAGGAAAGTGCTCTTTCGCACAGGACAAGGTATACTTTCTAGGATTTGTCATCTCAAAAGATGGGATGGAAGCAGACGAAGAAAGATAAACGCCATCAAGGATTGGTTTATACCGAATTCTATCACAGAAATACGCAGCTTTCATGGGCTAGCCTCATTTTATAGAAGATTCATCAAAGACTTCAGTTCGATAGTGGCGTTGCTTGCCGATTGCATTAAGAAAGGGAAAGAGTTCTCTTGGACCCCGGCGTGTCAAAAGAGCTTTGATCTCATGAAAGAAAGATTATTTCATTCCCCTGTACTTGCTCTTCCGGATTTCAACAAGGCCTTTGAGGTCAAAAGCAATGCATCTGGAGTCGGTATAGCAGCAGTGCTTATACAAGATGGCAAACCAATGGCATACATTATTCCACCTACGACAAAAAATTCTACGCAGTTATACGTGCTTTAAAACATTGGTAACATTACCTCCTACCTCAAGAATTTGTTATCAACACAGATCACCAGGCATTAAGACATATCAAGAGTTAGCACAAGCTGAACAAGAGACATGCCAAGTGGGTGGAGTTTTTAGAAAGGTTTCCATACATCCTTAAGTATTTGAAAGGATAGAATAATGTCGTGGTTGATGCAATCTCTAGAAATCACATTCTACTCACCGAATTAGGGGTTAGGTTCTTTGGCTTTGAATGGATTAAGAAGATCTATGAAATCGACCCTGATTTTGGACCTTATTACATCAAGTGCATGGACAAGGCTGAAGGCAAATATTGCCTCATGGATGGCTATTTACTTAAAGCAGGAAAGTTGTGCATTCCCCAAGGCAGCTTAAGACTATGCCTAGTCAAAGAAGCTCATTGTGGAGGCCTAGCAAGTCACTTCAGAGAGAAAAAGACCCTAGAATCGCTTAAGGAACACTTCTATTGGGCTCGCATGATGAAAAATGTGCATCGCATGGTGGAGACATGTGTGATTTGCAAGAAAGCTAAGAGTAAGGTTTCTACCTCAAGGCTCATACATGCCCTTACCCGTCCCATCACACCATTGGGTAGAGGTTAGTATGGACTTCATTTTAGTACTACCACGGACCGCCCAGAATAAAGACTCTAGAATGGTGGTCGTGGATTGGTTCTCAAAGATGGCACGTTTCCTTCCTTGTGTCGCGACCGATGACTATGTCTTAATAGCTAAGCTATATTTCATGGAGATCGTTCACCTATATGGCATACCGCATTCTATCGTGTCGGACAGAGACACTAAATTTTTAAGTGCCTTTTGCACCACTTTGTGGAAAAAGTTGGGGACTAGGTTGTGTTTTAGCACATCTTTTCATCCCCAAACCGATGGTCAAACGGAAGTCGTCAACAGGACCCTAGGTACCCTCTTATGCACTATTATAGGTAAGAAACTGTCTAATTGCGATATTGTACTCCCAGGCTTGGAGTTTGCCTACAACCGCACCCTTCATTCCACTACTCAGCAATCGCCCTTCGAGGTTGCCTATGAGTTTAATCCATATACACCATTAGATCTTGTTCCATTACCTTTTACAGACCTAGCTAATCCATCAATAGCGAACAAGGCTGAACGAATTAAGGAATTGCACGAGACTGTACGCAAAGCCATCAAAAAGAGCAACGACAACGTCGCCAAACACGCTAATAAAGGACGACGAGAGGTTATCTTTGATGAAACAGACTTAGTTTGGTTGCACCTAAGGAAAGAAAGGTTCCCCACTAAAAGAAAATCCAAGTTGATGCCCAGAGCAGAAGGACCATTCAAGGTGTTAGAAAGAATCAACAATAACGGCTATAACATAGAGCTACCCGGCGACTACAGAATTTTCTCCACCTTTAATGTCCAAGACCTCTCACCATACAAAGGAGACGATGATGACATCGAAACGACGCCATTAACGGATTTGAGGTCAAATCCTCAATCACCTAGAGAGGATGATGTGCCCTAGAGGGCCATCACTCGATCACAAACTAAGGCACGAGTTTTATTAAACCTATTCACTAACAAGTTCAATTCTTTTGCAGGAATTACGGGTGTCGAAGGCCTTTTCGCAGATTTGGAATGTGACCCGAGCACAAAAAGCAAAGATCAACCCTTGCACTTGCTATCGTGGGAGCTAAAGGTGGAAGCACATGAAGAAGGGATTTGTCTCCCTCATAATTAATTTGTAATTGAATTTTATTCGATAAACATTTGCCTTCCTGTAATGTTTTATAGTTGCATGCTTCCTTAGGCATTATAATTAGATGTATGTTAAGTTATATAGTGGTTTGAAGTAACAATTGGGCCGGAGTTTAGCAGCCCATTGATGCAACAAATAGGCCAGAGCTTGAAGAGTGATCTGGTGTGCAAGGGGACCAAGAATGGCCAACCATGTTGCCCATTTTGAAGCCCAAACCCAAGCCCATTCTGACCTTCAGCCACCCTAGGTCTATAAATACATGGCTATTGGCGTGTGTAAAGATTGTTGAATCTATGAGAATAGTCCCTTTTGTGTTCAGCCGAAGTAGCTTGAAGCTTGGTGAACGGTAAGGCCCAGTTTGGTCAAGAACCGAGAAGCAGTGCATCTCCTTGAGCTTTCAAGCCCGAGGTTGCTTGAATAGCCGTCGTTCCACTCATCTTCCCTCTCTTTTCCAGAGAAGGATACACGAAGAGAGTGGCCAGAAACCAGTTCCATTTGATGCCGTCTTCCTTTCGAAGATTGTTATGCCGAGAGCCTAAAAGGGTTGCTCATCGGACGACATTCCGTTTTCTGGTAATTTTTTTTTTCCGTTTCGTTTATGGGTGAAACACGACTAATTCGAGGTGGAATCGTGTCACCTGGTAGATTATAAAACCCAAAAGTATGAAACTCAGAAAACTCAGTAGCTTTTAAAGGCCGAGAGTATGTAACTCTTGGATCGCGACAGATTTTCAAGATTCATAGTATAAAACTTAGAAAACTCAATAGATTTTCAAACACGAGAGTATGTAATGTAGAAAACACAATAAATTTTCAAGGCCGAGAGTTTGTAACTTAGAAAACTCGGTAGAGTTTCAAGTTCGAGAGTATCTCACTCAGTAAACTTGAAAGATTTTCAAGCACGAGAATATCTAACTCTGAAAACTCGAAAGATTTTCAAGTTTCCGGGTAGGTAGGTCAGGAAACTCGGTAGATTTTCATGCTCGAGAATATGTAACTTATAAAACCTAGTAGATTTTAAAGCCTAAGAGTATGTAACTCTGAAAACTCGATAGTTTTCAAGGCTAAGAGTATATAACTTAAGAAACTCAGCAGATTTTCAAGCCCGAGAGTATGTAACGCAGAAAACTCGATAGATTTTCAAGCACGAGAGTCTGTAATGCAGAAAACTTGATAAATTTTCAAGCCCGAGAGTATACAACTCTGAAAACTTGGTATATTTTCTAGGCCTAGAGTGTCACACTCAGAAAACATAAAAGATTTTCAAGCCCGAGAGTATGTAACTGTGGAAACTCGGTAGATTTTCAAGCCCTAGGATATGTAATTTAGGAAACTCGTTAGAATTTCAAGCCTGAGAGTATGTTACGTAGAAAGATAGATAGATTTTTAAGTTCAATAGTATGTAACTAACAGAACTCGATAAATTTTCAAGCCCAAGAGTATGTAATTCTGAAAACTCGATAGATTTTCCAATTTGAGAAAATGTCACTCAGAAAACTCAGTAGATTTTAAAACCTAAAAGTATATAACTTAATAAACTTTGTAGATTTTAAAGCCCTAGAGTATGCAACTAAGTAAACTTGGTAGATTTTTAAACCCGAGGGATTGTACCTCAGAAAAGTCAGTAGATTTTCATGTTTGAAAGTATGTAAATCAAAAAACTCAGTAGATTTTCATGACCGAAAATTTGTAACTCAGTCAACACAGTAGATTTTCAAGATCTAGAGTATATAACTCAGGAAATTTGGTAGATTTTCAAGCTTAAGAGTATGTAACTCAAGAAACTCGGTAGATTTTCATGGCGAGAGTATGTAAATCAAAAACCTGAGTAGATTTTCGAGTTCTAGAGTATGTAAGTTAGGAAACTCAGTAGATTTTCAAGCCTGAAAGTATGTAAGTCAAAAAACTCAGTATATTTTTTAGTCTGAGAGTATCTCACTCAGAAAACGCGATAGATTTTCAAACGTGAGAATATGTAACTCAGGAAACTTTGTAGATTTTCAAATCCGAGAGTATGTAACTTAGAAAACACTTGAGATTTTCAAGCTTCATAGTATGTAACTCAAGAAACTCAGTAGATTTTTAAGCACGAAAGTATGTAACTCAGAAAACTAGATAGATTTTCAAGGTCGAGAGTATGTAACTTATAAAACTCGGTAGATTTTCAAGCAAGACAGTATGTAACTAAGAAAACCTAGTAAATTTTCAAGCCTGAAAGTATGTAATTCCAAAAACTCGGTAGGTTTTCAAGGCCGAGAGTATGTAACGCAGAAAGCTCGATAAATTTTCAAGCACTAGAGTATGTAATGCAGAGAACTTGATAATGTTTCAAGCGGGAAAGTAAGTAACTCAGGAAACTCAGTTGATTTTCAATCCCGGCAGTATGTAACTCAAAAAATGCGGTAGATTTTCAATCCCGAGAGGATGTAACTCAGGAAACTCGATATATTTTCAAGGCTGAGATGTGTAACTCAGAAAACGTGGTAGAATTTTAAGCTCGAGAGTATGTAACTTAGCAAACTCGGTAGATTTTCAACCCCGAGAGTATGTAAGTTAGAAAACTTTGTATATTTTTCAGTATGAGAGTATCTCACTCAGAAAACTTGCTAGATTTTCAAGTCTAAGAGTATGTAACTCAATAAACCTTGTAGATTTTAAAGCCATAGAGTATGTAACTCAATAAACTTAGTAGATTTTAAAACCCGAGGGAATGTAACTCAGAAGATTTTCATGCCCGAAAGTATGTAAATCAAAAAACCCAGTAGATTTTCAATCCCTGGAGTATATACTGTGGAAACTCATTAGATTTTCATTCCTGAGAGTATGTAACTCAGTAAACTCGACACATTTTCAAGGACGAGAGTATGTAAATCAGAAAACGTTGTAGAATTTTAAGCCCGAGAGAATGTAACTCAGCAAACTCGATATATTTTCAAGTCCGAGAGCATGTAACTCAGAAAACTTTGTAGAATTTTAAACCTGTGGGTATGTAACTCAAAAAAGTTGGTAGATTTTCATGCCTGAGAATATGTAATTCAGAAAACTCAGTAGATTTTTAAACTTGAGGGATTGTAACTCATAAAATTTGGTAGATTTTAACGCCACAAAGTATGTAACTTAAAAGAATAGGTATATAGCCCAAGTGTATGTAACTCAGAAAACTCGGTAGGTTTTTTAGGCCGAGGTATGTAAATCAAGAAACTCCGTAGATATTCAAGCCAGAGAGTATGTAATGCAGATAACTCGATAAATTTTAAAGCCCAAGAGTATGTAACACAGAAAACTCGATAAATTTCAACTCTGAGATATCTCAGTCAAAAACTTTGGTAGATATTCAAGCCCAGGAGTGCATAACTCAGGAAACTCGGTAGATTTTCAAGCCCGACAGTATGTAACTTAGAAAACTTAGTAGATTTTCAAGTTATAGAGTATGTAAGTTAGGAAACTAGATAGATTTTTGACCCCGATAGTGTGTAACTCAAGGAACTCGACAGATTTTCAAACGCGAGACTATTTAAATTAGAAAATTTGGTGGATCTTAAGATCTAAGGTTATGTATCTCATAAAACTCAGTACATTTTCAAGCCCGAGAGTTTGTAACTCAAGAAACTAGGTAAATTTTCAAGCCCGAGATTATGTTACTCAAAAAAGTTGATAGATTGTAATGACCAAGAGTATGTAACTCAAAATATTTGGTAGATTTTCACACCCGAGTGTATGTAACTTTGGAAACTCAGTACATTTTCAAGTATAAGAGTATGTAACTCAGGAAACTCGGAACATTTTCAAGGATGAGAGTATGTAACTCATAAAACTCAGTAGATTTCCAAGTTACAAAGTATCTAAGTCAGGAAACTTGGTAGACTTTCAAGGGTGAAAGTACATAACTCAAAAAAGTCCGTAGATTTTCCAATCCGAGAGTATCTCACTCAGAAAATTAGGTAGATTTTCAAGCCCGAGAGTATGTAACTCAGGAAACTCGATAGATTTTCAAAACTGACATCATGTAACACAGAAAACGCGATAGATTTTCAAGTCGCAGAGTATATAAGTCAGGAAACTCGGTAGATTTTCAAGCCCGAGAGTATGTAACTCAAGAAACTTTGTAGATTTTCATTCCAGAGAGTATATAACTAAGAAAACGCTGTAGATTTTCCAGCACAATAATATGTAACGCATGAAAAATCGATAGATTTTCATGCGCGAGAGTATGTGACTTTTTAAATTTTTAAAACTGAGAGTATGTAATTCAAAAAACTTGGTAGATTTTCAAGCCCAAGGGTATGTAACTAAAAAAAGTTGGTAAATTTTTTAGCCTGAGAGTTTGTAACTCCGGAAACTCGGTAGATTTTCAAGTCTCAGAGTATGTAAGTCAAGAAACTCGCTAGATTTTCAAGCTCGAGAGTATGTAACTTACGAAACTTGGTAGATTTTTAATCACGAGAGTATCTAACTCAGAAAATGTTGTTGATTTTTATTCCCGAGTTATGCAGCTCAGAAAACTCGATAGATTTTGAAGCACGAAAATATGTAATGTAGAAAACTCAATAAATTTTCAAGCGCGAGAGTATGTGACTCAGGAGACTTGGTAACATTTCAAGA
This sequence comes from Begonia peltatifolia, assembly GCA_022433055.1. Taxonomy (NCBI): domain Eukaryota; kingdom Viridiplantae; phylum Streptophyta; class Magnoliopsida; order Cucurbitales; family Begoniaceae; genus Begonia; species Begonia peltatifolia. The sequence continues at coordinate 12,852,936 of CM039521.1, forward strand.
CCAAGAGTATGTAACACAAAAAACTCGGTTGATTTTCAAAACTAAGGGTATGTAAATAAGAAAAGTCACTAGATTTTCAATCCCAATAGTATGTAACTCAGGAAAGTCGGCAGACTTTCGAGTCTCATAGTATGTATGTCAAGAAACTTAATAGATTTCAAGCTTGAGAATATGTAACTCAAGAAACTCCGTAGATTTTCAAGTCCGAGAGTATGTAACTCAGAAAACGCGATAAATTTTTAAACCTGAGCGTATGTAACTCATAAAAGTCGATAGATTTTTAAGCACGAGAGTATGTAATGCAGAAAACTCGATAGATTTTCTAGCGCGAGTGTATGTGACACTAGAAACTTGGTAAATTTTCAAGACCGAGAGTATGTAACTCAAAAAACGCAGTAGATTTTCAAGCTCGAGGGTATGTAACTAAGTAAAATTGGTAGATTTTTAAGCCCGTAAGTACGTAACTCCGGAAACTCGACAGATTTTCATGTCCTAGACTATGTAAGTCAGGAAACGCGGTAGATTTTAAAACCCGAGATTTTGTAACTCAGGAAACTCGGTATATTTTCAAGCCCGAGTGTATGTAAATTAGAAAACTCGTTGGATTTTCAAACTTTAGGGTATGTAACTCAGAAAACTCAGTAGATTTTCAAAATCGAGAGTATTTAACCTAGTAAACTCGTTATATTTTCAAGCGCGAGAGGATGTGACTAAGGAAACTCGGTAGATTTTCGTGCTTGAGAGTTTGTAAGTTAGAAAACGCGATAGATTTTCAAGCCTGGGGGTATGTAACTTAGAGAAGTTGGTAGATTTTGAAGACCGAAAGAACATAACTCAAGAAAATCGATAGATTTTAAGGCCCGAGAGTATGTAAATCAGAAAACTCAGTAGATTTTCAAATCCAAGGGTATGTAACTTAGGAGACTTGGTAGAGTTTCAAGCCTGAGAGTATGTATCTCCAGAAACTCATTAGATTTTGCAGCCCGATTAGTATGTAACTCTGAAAACTCGATAGATTTTCTAGCGCGAGTGTATGTGACACTGGAAACTTTGTAAATTTTCAAGTCTGAGTGTATGTAACTCAGGAAACTCGGTAGATTATCAAGACTAAGGGTATTTAACTCAGAAAACATGGTAGATTTTCAAGCCCGAAAATATGTAACGCAAAAAACTTAATAGATTTTCAAACACGAGAGTATGTAACGTTAAAAAATTGGATAAATGTTCAATGCCGAAAGAATGTAACTCAGAAAACTTTGAAGATTTTCCAATCCATAAGTATCTCACTTAGAAAACTCGATAGATGTTCAAACACGAGAGTAGATAACTCAAAAAACTCAGTAGATTTTCAAGACCGAGAGTACGTAACTCAGAAAACTTAATAAATTTTCAACCCCGAGAGTATATAACTCAAAAAACACAGTAGATTTTCCATCCCAAGAATATGTAACTCAAGAAACTCAATAGATTTTCAAGTTCGTGAATATGTAATTCAGAAAAATCGATACATGTTCAAGCGCAAGAGTATGTAACGTAGAAAACTCAATAGATTTTCAAACCTGAATGTATGTAACTAAGAAAAGTTGATAAATTTTCAAGCATGAGAGTATGTAACTCAGAAAACTCGGTACATTTTCTTGTCAGAGAGTGTGTATGTCAAGAAACTCAGTAGATTTTCATGTCCGAGAGTATGTAACTGAAGAAACTCGGTAGATTTTCAAGGCCGGGAGTATTTAACTTAGAAAACACATTAGATTTTCCAGCCCAAGAGTATGTAAGTCAGGAAACTCGATAGATTTTCAAATTGGAGAGTATGTAATTTAGAAAACTCGATACATATTCAATCACGAGAGTATGTAATGCAGAAGACTTGATAGATTTTCAAACACGAGAGTATGTAACACATAAAACTCGATAAATTATCCAGCTCAAAATTATATAATTTAAAATTTTGGTCGATTTTCTTTTTCGAGAGTATCTTACTCAGAAAACTCAGTAGGTTTTCAAGCCCGAGAGTATGTAACTAAAAAAACTCGGTATTTCAACCCCGAGACTATGTAATTTAGGAAACTCGCTAGATTTTTAAGGCCGAGAAAAATTAACTCTGGAAACTTAGTTGATTTTCAATCCTGAGAGTATGTTACATAGAAAACTCGATAGATTTTCAAACCCAAATGTATGTAACTAAGCAAACTCAATAAATTTTCAAGCCCGAGAGTATGTAACTCAGAAAACTTGGTAGATTTTTCAGTCCAAGAGCATCTCACCCAGAAAACTACAGATTTCTAAGCCTGATAGTATGTAACTCAAAACTCGGTAGGTTTTTAACTCTGAGAGTATGTAACTCTAGAAACTCGGTAGATTTTCAACCTCGAGAGTATGTAACTAAGAAAACTCAGTAGATTTTCAACCCCAAGGGTATGTAACTCAAAAAACTATGTAGATTTTTAAAACGGAGAGTATGTAACTCAATAAACTCTGTAGATTTTTAAGCGCGAGAGTATGTAATTCAGGAAACTTGGTAGATTTTCAAACTCGAGAGTATGTAACTCAGAAAACATGATAGATTTTCAAGCCTGATAGTATTTAACTCAGTAAACTCGGCAGATTTTCAAGGCCGAGAGTATGTAACTCAGGAAACTCGGAAGATTTTCAAAACCGAGAGTATGTAATTCATAAAACTTTGCAGATTTTCAAGTCCAAAAGTACATAATTTAGGAAACTCGGAAGAATTTCAAGGCCGAAAGTATGTAACTCAGAAAACTAAGTAGATTTTCCAGTTTGAGAGTATCTCACTTAGAAAACTGGGTAGATTTTCATGCCTTAGAGTACGTAAATCGAAAGACTCGGTAGATTTTCATGTCCCAGAAAATATAAGTTAGGAAACTCAGTAGATTTTCAAGCCCAAGAGTTTTAACGCAGGAAACTCGATAGATTTTCAACCTCGAGAGTATGTAACTTATAAAACTTGGTAGATTTTCAAAACTAGGGGTATGTAACTCAGAAAACTCTGTACATTTTCAAGACCATGAGTACATAACTCAGTAAATTCTGTAAGTTTTCATGCGCGAGAGTATGTGACTCAAGAAACTTGGTAGATTTTCAAGTCCGAGAGTATGTAACTTGGAAAACTCGGTAGATTTTCAAGACCGAAGGTATGTAACTAAGAAAAGGCAGCAGATTTTCAAGCCCGAAAATATGTAACTCAAGAAGCTCAACATATTTTCAAGTTCGAGAGTATGTAATTCAAAAAACTCGGTAGATTTTTAAACTCGAGGGTATGTAACTCATCAAAGTCAGTAGATTTTCAAACCTGACAGTATGTAACTGAGAAAACCTGATAGATTTTCAAGATCGAGAGTATGTGACTCAGGAAACTCGGTAGATTTTCAAGGCCGAAAGTATTTAATTGTCGCAACCTCTCTGTACACTCTATTGATAAAAAAATCCAAATAAAATACAACTGTTCATTTAGCAATAAACCAATTTTTTTTTTAATAACCGTTCTCTAATTCATTTCCAACCTCTAACCTATAACCTTTACCATAATCTCACACTTCATTATGCATATCATTAAATGACAATAACTACCAAATCAACCATTCAAATTAAATTCTACCAAAACTATCTCCCAAAATAAAGTATAATGCAACCATTATTCAGTCTATCCATAAGCACCTATCCTATCATTTACATTCTTATCACACTCTTAAGCAAAATCACACCCTTAACAGGCTACATATAACCAACTCTAGGCACGCTATATACTTTACATACCAAAACATACCCACAGGTCAAAAATCATCAAGCAACACAAGCTTGCATCACTGAAGCTCCATGTCAACCATCAGTCTACTCTGTCTGTAGATCATTGTTCTCACCTACTAGGTCTTCAACGACACCATGAAGTTCATCTACGAGTCTATTACTCAGTAAGTGATATAAATGAATAACAGATGCTATGTATGAACTTTTCTTCAAAACCATGCTATCTGTATGCTTTTCTTCACTTTAAGTGGCTCTGAACTATTGGGGTCATAACTCTAAAATAAAAAGGTACGACTTTAGGAGCCCGCTATTTGGACGACCAATTAACCCTAGGGAAAATGGAATGACTTTCTTTAAAGTCCACCTTCAGGACAACCAAACTCAGTTTCTTTACCCACAACAGACATTTACGTACTTTACTCTGTTGTTTTCTTTGTCTTTCGTTAAATGGAAAACATATGCATGAGAAATTCATTTTCTATGCTCTTTAAAATTCATGATGCATGAACATGGCATAGGCATGCATAAGTGCAAACTATAACATAACAAATTAACAAAACAATAACACTATCTTTGCCTATACTACCCATTCCCAAACACAACACAAAATCCATCAACATTATGTATGCCTAGCACTTTGTGGCATAGGCCAAAAGGGCCACACGTATGCAACACCAACTTACTTGGAGTCTTTAGCAAACTTATCAACTTTGATCTCCTAAAACTTGGAACTTGAAACCTAATCATAATAACATCACAAATTAACATTTTTCCATAAAACATTACAAATCACATAATTCCAAAACATAATGCAAGTCCATTCAAATTCTAATTCAATTATTCTTCATCCATTCAAGCATACATATGTCCTTATTCAGCTAAACAATTCCATAATACAAGTGAAATCTAAAATATTCAAAAAAAACTTATACAGGTTTTCTCATAAACCCAAAATGGACCAATTTTCATCCAACTTCAAAAATTCACAACAAATCGTTTATATGTCCAAATTCAATGATTCAAAAGCCTATGTAAACTTTAGGGTGCCTAGTTTCGCATGGTAAAATCCATTTAGCAAATAAAATCAGTAGCGTATTCAGTTTTTGGTAAAACCGAAACCTGTCTAAACTTTCTTTATAGTTCTTAATCCAATCTTTAAAAAATCATAACTAATTGAATTCTCAATCTTTTTCAATGATTCCACACGATATGAAATCCTCTTGGTGTCTAGTTTAACATGCTGGTGTTAATTTGCTAAAAATGAATCATTAAATTGAACAGAAAAATCGTAAACCAAAACTGTTCTAAAATTCCAGATTTTGCTTATTTTCTCATACTTCCCTATGCTTTCCTTTCCATTCATCAGCCACCAACCATCCAATTAATTTGAAACCCTTAATTATCCAAATAACAAAAAAAAACAATTTCGGTGCATCCCTACATAGGGTTTTAAAATCTTTAACGAAACGTGTAACACCCCGTGTTTTCGCGGTACCAATTTTTGGGTTGTTGGGACGATAAATGACACGATTCGGGTCGGAATGGAGAGCGGAAAATTTGTAAGATTAGGTGGAGAATTATTTCGAGACTAATGGTGAGGAAAATATTTTAGAAATTCGACCGTAAATGGATTGAATAGCCGTTTGATTAAAATATTAAAGTGGCAGGACGAAAAGCTAATTAGTTTACTATTATTATTATTATTTTTTTATAAAAAAAATATAAATAAATAAATAAGTAAAAGAGAAGGGGAGGAATCGTAACTCTCCCCCTCGTCTGTGTTTCATTCCCCCCACCCCCTACTCGCGCGAAGGGAGAGACGGAGAGTGACGCCCTCCTTCAGCAACTTTCTCTCCATCGACGCAACGCCATTCCTCCGTTTACTCTCCACTTCAATGGTTCAGGGTAAGTTTAAGTAGTTTATGGTTCAATGTGGTTTAGTGTTGCAGTTGAGGAGAAATTTGGTGGATAGAGATTTGGGGTTTTAAGGTTATAGTGTTTATTGGGTGTAATATTAATTGCTGTGGGTTATTGAGAACAAATGTGATCGATGCCTGAGGAACTGAGCGAATTTGAGAGAGGAACCAAGATTGTAGAGTTTTAAACACTAATACGGAACTGGCTGTGAATTTTTGGCCTAGCTATTGGCATTCATTTTAGAAACCTTTTTGTTGTGGTAAACTAAGTTATAATTGAAGCGTTTGGCCACTGGAACCGAGTGATTCCGATAACTGACGCAAAAGTTATGCGCGTCGGACGTTAGATTGATTTTGGAGCCGATATGGGTTAGTGAGCGATTTTGGCGAGTTCGTGAAATGTAGTGCTAGTATGGTGATTTTAGTGCTCAAGTAGAGTAGTGGGATGAATTTTGATGGGAAACCATTTTTGTTGTAGGTTGAGCAGGTTTCGGGTGAAACGAGCACCACAGAGTGCTCAGACGCCAGGTAAGTAGTGTATGCATGTGTTTTGCCCAGGTGGGCCTACACTGAGGAACGTTTGGTTTGCATGGTTGATTATGTTGTGCATGTGTATTGTTTGACATGCATCATATTTTTGAAACAGGAACGAAAATGAATTTTAGCGTTGTATTATGTGCGAGTGTGAAGTGTGAGGTGTGGTGGCGAGGACGATGTGTGTGTGGGCAGCTAGGCCCAATTACTGGAGGAACCGAGATGGTGGTAACGTACCTGGGTGTGGTGTGGTGAGTGCGTCCAGCCTCACCTTGGGATGGCTGCTGCGTTGTGCGTGTGGTGGTGTGAATCTATTGCCTCGTTACTAGAGAAATTGGGACGAAGGCGACGTGCCCGGGGGTGGTGTGGCGAGTGCGTCCAGCCTCACCCTAGAATGGTTGCGGTGCGTATAGTGATGCATGGGTACGGTTTGAGGGCCTCATTGCTGTGGAAACCGGGATGATGGCGACGTGACAGGGTGTGAGGTGGCTAGAGAGTCCAGCTTTACCATGGTGCGGCTGTACAATGCGGCACCGGTTATGACAACATTTGCAAGAACATAGAGACTGCATGTGATAGGATTGCATAGTCGTTCTGCGTTTCATATTGCACTCCTTACTAAGCGATTAGCTTATGTTGTGTGTTCCATGGTGTAGGTGCAGAGGTTACTACGGGTGAGTTGCCAAAGCCTACACAGGATGAGTATGTAGTTGGCGGCGAACGTCCGTGTGCCGATAGGTGGAGTTTGTCACGGCGGCCCGACCCATGGAGTGAAGCTGGGAGGTAAGTTTCCGGGAGTTGTGTTTTTGTGAGGTCTATGTCGAGTGTGTAGGTTTTGAGGCATAGACGGGTGTGGATGTTATTAGTCAGGATTGATGTATAGGTACATTGTTAAACTATTTGAAAGAGTTTAAATGAATGGTTCAGGTTTTCAATCGGTAGTTTTAATTCAGGGAAGTTTTTGTGTCCGTTTTCTTTTAGAGCTGCTGTTATTTTAGGTTGCTGGTGTAAAGTATCGACCGAAGTGCATAGGTGTCGACCGGTCAGTGTAAATTTGAAGGCGAGCGTCAACCGCGGGTTCGACCAGTGCGGGCAGATAGGAATGAGGTGTCGACCGATTAGTGTAAAATCAGCGAAAGTGTCGACCACAGAGGTTGACTGCAGAGGTCGACCTGTGCTGGCAGAGATGATCAAGGTATCGACCTGTGATAGCAGTTGTCGACCACTCTCTGAGTTGAATGTAGAAGTGTCGACCGGTGATTCTTAATGTCAACCGATGAAAAGACTCGAGAGAAACATAGTGTCGACCGGCGTTTATCAGTGTGGACCAATAAAAAACCTGAGACGACCCAAGTGTCGACCGGCGCTTGCAGGTGTAGACCGGTCGCTTTATTTTTCTATTTTAAAAAGTGAAGTTATTTAAACAAGTTTTAAATTGAGTTTTCCGCTGCGGCATTCTTAAATAGTTTTCAAAGAGTACTGATTTAAGTTGAGGAACATAAGTTTTAAATTTTATACGAATTTTGTCGAGGTGAGAAGCGAGTGCACGGTTGGCTACCCTAATCCGGGGACGAATCGGGGGCGTTAAAGATGTGGAGTCAGAGCAGTGAACAAACCAGAAACGGGTAGGTTTTTGGGCCATTACAGTTATGGTATCAGAGACTTTACCCAACTGGAAGTGTGGCCGATGATGATGTCCTTGGAGGAGGGGTGAGATTTTGAAGGCGAGAGGGCTTGTCACAATTCTTACACCGCTTGGGGGAAAGGTAGAGAGTACGATTAATAGTTGGAAAGGGGGTATGTTACAAGTGTAACAGCCACGGGGTTAACGTCGTTTGATGGATCTCCTAATACCACCAACCGATGCATGGGAGTGCTCCACCAACTGTAAGTATTTCTTAGAGACTTAGTCGTTTCATTTTACAGTCACTAGATGTTGTGGTGTACATGTTTAGCGTTATGGTTACAGAGACGTGTAGAGCAGTAGCGACATGGATGACGCCGTTAGACAATTTACCGAGTTAGTCGACTGCCAGTCAGAGCAGCTTGAGCGGTTCATGAGTAGAGAGGACAAGGGCTAGTCTAGTGCCCAAACTTCTACGGATTGTGCTCAGACCACCAGTGTTCGACGGATCATCTTCGGACACACTCAGTGCTGAGGAGTGGATTCGAAATATGGAAGACATGATGGATTATGCCAAGGTAGATGAGCAGGACCGGGTACCCAGTGCAGCATTCCACCTTGCTAGGGATGCCCGATTTTGGTGGGATTCTGTCAAGGCGACCACCGATGTGAAGTCCATGACCTGGGAGGAATTTAAGACCACGTTCTTCGGCAAGTATTTTAGCCACACAGTCAGAACCCAGAAGATGGTGGAGCTTGCAAGTTGAGCAAGACAGGTATAGTGCCCGAATATGTGAGACAGTTCTAGGCGCTATCTCAATTTGCTAGTCATCTGGTGAGCCAGAATGAGAACAAAGTGCACCAATTTGTACAGGGCCTGAAGCCAGACATATACATGAGTATGCAGATAGGTGGAACACGAGGGCTGCCTTACGAGGAGGTGGTAGCGAACGCGCTAGACATTGAGGAGGCTAGGACGAAGCTTACCAGTTACAGAGAGCTTCCTAAAGAACAACCTAGGAGATATTTCAAAGAACTGTTGCCACAATCGACCAGAGAAGAGTCGTCTCAATGAAAGAGCTTGAATAGGATTAGTGACAGCTCCAGCAACTAGGGGAGCAACAAGCGACCTGAGGGACCAGGACAGTTTCTGGTATGCCGTAAGTGTCAAAAGAGTCACCCCGGTGAGTGCAGAGGAGGTGCAGGGCGATGCTACAATTGTGCCGAGTCGGGCCACATGTCCAGAGATTGTCAGAAGTCACGACAGAATCGGTGCTTCAACTGCAATGAGGTGGGGCATTTTGCTAGGAGTTGCCAGAATTTGAGCAAGGCCCCAGCGAGAGTGACACCCAGAGTTTTTGCCCTCATTGACCCAGATGATGCTGCCCAGCCCTCGGTGATTTCAAGTAGTATTCTTATTTTGGGCATGGCGGCTTATACACTTGTCGATATGGATGCTACTCACTCGTTTGTGTCCACTGCCTTTGTGGTCAAGGCAAATCTGGTGGCCAGCTACTCTTGGTAGTTCTATGATGTATTGTTGCCGTCGGGGGAGCGCCTATACTCAGATCAAGTGGTACTTAGGGATGGATTGGCTGTCTAGGTACTATGACGCAATTGATTGCAGGACCAGAGAGATCCATTTTTGGCTCCCGAGTGGAAAGAGCTGCTCCTTCAGGGCGGGAAGGGTTTGAGTTGGATTTCAGTAGTGTCGTCTATGAGAGCCAACAATTGTTACGAGGTGGATGCATGAGCTTATTGGCTAATGTTATGAACGCGCAGTTTCGAGGCAAGGCTATCCCCATTGTGCAAGATTTTTTTGGGGAAAGTCTTGAAAATTTGACAGGTCTGCCCCCTGACAGGGAAATTGAGTTCGTTATCGACGTATACCCTGGAGATGAGCCAATGTTCAAGAACTTGTATCGGCTGGCGCCTACCGAGTTGAAAGCGTTAAGGGCACAATTAGAGGAGTTGATGGATAAAGGCTTCATACGCCCTAGTTTTTTGTCGTGGAGTGCACCGGTGCTTTTCGTTAAAAAGAAGGACGGATCTCTACGTATGTGTGTTGATTACAAGGAACTAAACAAGTTGACGGTGAAGAATAAGTACCCGTTGCAAAAGATAGATGACCTATTTGATCAACTTCAGGGGGTACGGCTTGGTGTTCTCTTAAATTTACTTGAGATCCAGTTATTATCAGTTGAGAGTTAGGGAGGAAGATGTCTCGAAGACAGCTTTCCGGACACGGTACAGACACTATGCGTTTTTGGTGATGTCGTTCGGACTAACTAATGACCTAGCTGCCTTTATGGACCTGATGAACCGAGTATTTAGGCAGCAACTGGATAGATTCGTGACAGTATTCATTGATGAAATCCTGATATACTCTCGGAGTGAAGATGAGCACTTGAGGGTTGTGCTGACGACTTTGCGGCAGCACCAACTATATGCTACGTTCTCTAAGTGCGAATTTTGACTGGATAGGATCAAATTTTTGGGGCACGTTATCTCTTGTGAAGTTATTTCAGGACCCAACAAAGGTTCAGTCTATGAAGGAATGGCCACGACTACCTAGTGCCAGTGAGGTACGTAATTTTTTGGGGCTGGTAGGATAATACCGGAGGTTCATTGAGGGATTTTCCAACATCGCAGCCCCTTTTACTCGATTGACCAGGAAAAACATAATGTATAGCTGGTCCGATGAGTGCAAGGACAGCTTCTAGGCGTTGAAGCAGAGGTTGACTACAGCCCCTTTGCTAGTACTGCCCGTAGAGGGGGAGAAGTTCAACATTTATTGCGACGCCTCCAGGGTAGGCTTGGGTTGCGTGCTGATGCAGAATGGGAGGGTGATTGCCTATGCTTCAAGGCAACTGAAGCCTTATGAGTAAAATTATCCCACGCATGACTTGGAGTTAGCAGTGGTGGTCTTCGCACTTAAGATCTAGAGGCACTATTTATATGGACAGCAATGCGAAATCTTCTCGGACCACCAGAGTTTGAAGTACATCTTCACGCAGAAGGAGCTAAACTTGAGACAAAGGAGGTGGCTTGAGTTGTTTAAAGACTACGACCGGGAAATCAAGTATCATCCGGGGAAAGCGAATGTGGTAGCGTACGCCTTGAGCCGAGTGTCCACTTCGATGTCTGCTATGAATTTAGCATTGCCTACTAAGCTAAAGACTGAAGTGCAAGAGTTCAACCTAGAAGTGGTTTCTGATTTGGCAGCCACACTGTCGGCAATGTCATTGAGGCCGACCATCTTGGACAGAATTAGGCGGGCCCAAGAGACTGACCCCGAATGTAGCGGACTGAAGGCAGATATGGAGACCAAGGCTATCACTGAGCTCAACTATTCGGAGGATGGGATTCTGAAGTTTTGGGATAGGTGGTATGTCTCGAAGAGTGAAGAGCTGAAAAGAGAAATATTGTCCGAGGCTCACTCGTCTCCCTTCTCTGTGCATCCTTGAAGCACTAAGATGTACAGATATTTGAAACAACAATATTGGTTGTCCAATATAAAGCGGGAGATAGCCAAGCACGTGGAGACCTGTGTGGTCTGCCAACAGGTGAAGGTGGGGCATCAGAGACCGTCGGGTACGCTTCAGCCATTACCTATACCTGAATGAAAATGGGAGTGGGTCACTATGGATTTGGTGGTCAGACTGCCAAAGACCGCTAATGGCCACTATGCAATTTGGGTGATTGTAGACAGATTAACAAAGTCGTCTCACTTTTTACCGGTGATAATGACTTACTCGATGGATCAGTTCACTCAATTGTACATTTAGGGGATAGTCCGACTTTATGTGGTCCCAGTGTCGGACCGAGACCCCAGGTTTACGTCTAAGTTTTGGAGTAGTCTACATAAGGCCATAGGTACCAAGCTGGAATTCAGCACGGCCTTCCACCATCAGATCGATGAGCAATTGGAGCAAACCTTACAAATACTGGAAGACATGCTCAGAGCCTTTGTGTTGGAGTTCCAAGTGGCTTGGAGCAGGTTATTGTCGTTGGTAGAATTCTCATTTAATAACAGTTACCAGTCTACCATTGTCATGGCGCCATACGAGGTTTTGTGTGGGAGAAAGTGCAGGTCGCCATTGTACTGGGACGAGGTTGGAGAAGCAAGGCTTATAGGCCCAAAAATACTGCAGCAGACAGTCGACAAGATTGCTGTTATAAACAAGAGGATCGAGGCAGCTCAAAATCGAAAAAAGAGCTATGCTGATCGGAGGAGGCGAGAACTGGAGTTTGGCGTGGGTGATGAGTTATTCCTGAAGATCTCTCTGTTCATGGGAGTGGTCCAGTTCTGGAAGCGAAGAAACCTCAACCTTCGTTTTGTTGGGCATTGCCTGTTGCGAAAAGGATTGGGAATACCGCCTATAAGCTTCAGCTACCTTCCTCGATGGATGCCATACATAATGTCTTCCATGTCTCCATGCTGATGAAGTGCATGCGTGATCCTTCTAAGGTGGTTGTGCAACAGGATATAGAGGTACAACCAACGCTATCTTACGAGAAGAAGCCAGTGGCCATACTAGGATCAGCGGTGAAAGTGTTGCCGAACAAGGAGATACCCTTAGTCAAAGTTTTATTGCGCAATCACAATGTCTAGAGACCACTTGGGAAAGGCAGCAGGACATGGAGCAACAGTACCAGGAGCTATTCGGTACGTAATTCTTTTAAGGAGGGGAGGATGTAACACTCTGTATTTTTGCGGTACCAATTTTTGGGTTGTCAGGACGATAAACAACAGGATTCGGGTCGGAATGCAGAGCGAAAAATTTGTAAGATTAGGTGGGGAATTATTTCGAGACTAATGGTGATAAAAAAGTTTTAGCAATCCGACCGGAAACGGATTGAATAGCCATTTGATTAAAAGATTAAAGTGGGAGTACGAAAAGGTAATTAATTTATTATTATTATTTTTATAAAAAAAATATAAATAAATAAATAAGTAACAGAGAGGAGGAGGAATCGTAACTCTCCCCCTCCTGTGTGTTTCATTCTCCCCCCTACCAGCGCGAAGAGAGAGATGCAGAGCGACGCCCTCCTTTGGCAACTTTCTCTCCATCGACGCAACGTCATTCCTCCGTTTACTCTCCACTTCAACGGTTAAAGGTAAGTTTAAATAGTTTATGGTTCAATGTTGGTTTAGTGTTGGAGTTGAGGAGAAATTTGGTGGATAGAGATTTTGGGTTTTGGGATTAGAGTGTTTATTGGGTGTAATATTGATTGTTGTGGGTTATTGAGGATAAATGTGATGGATGGGTGAGGAAGTGAGCGAATTTGAGTGAGGAACCGAGAATGTAGGATTTTAAGCATTAATACGGAACTGGCTATGAATTTTCGGCCTAGCTATGGGCATTCATTTTAGAAATCCCTATGGTGTGGTAAACTAGGTTATGATTTCAGAATTTGGCCATTGGAACAGAGTGATTCTGATAACCGATGCAAAAGTTATGTGCGTCAAAAGTTAGATTGATTTTGGAGCCGAGATGGTTTAGTGAGCAATTTTGGCGAGTTCGTGAAGTGTTGTGCTAGTGTTGTGATTTTAGTGATCAAGTAGAGTAGTGAGATGAATTTTGACGGGAAACCAGTTTTGTTTTAGGTTGAGCAGGTTTCGGGTGAAACGAGCAACACGGAGAACTAGGACACCAAGTAAGTAGTGTATACATGTGTTTTGCTCAGGTGGGCCTACACCGAGAAACGTTTGGTTTGTGATGGTTGTTTGTGTTGTACGTGTGTATTGTTTGACATGCATCATATTTTTCAAACGGGAACGAAAATGAATTTGAGCATGGTTTTATGTGCGAGTGTGAAGTGTGAGGTGTGGTGGCGAGGACGATGTGTGTGGGTAGCTAGGCACCGTTACTGGAGCAACCGGGACGGTGGCGACGTACCAGGGTGTGGTGTGGCGAGTGCGTCCAGCCTCATCCTGGGATGGCTGCTGCGGTGTGTGTGTGGTTGTGTCCAACTATGGCCTCGTTGTTGGAGAAACAAGGACGATGGTGACGTGCTAGGGGGTGGTGTGGCGAGTGCGTACAGCTTCACTCTAGAATGGTTGCGGTGCGTAGAGTGACGCGTGGGTACGGTTTGATGGCCTCATTACTGGAGAAATCAGTATGATGGCGACGTGCCAAGGTGTAAGGTGGCGAGAGAGTGCAGCCTCAGAATGGTGCGACTGTACCAAACGGCACCAGTTGTGACAACATGAGCGATAACGTAGAAACTGCATGGTGAATAAGGGTTTTTCTCTTTCTTTTAATTAACCCCACTTAATTTAAACAAAAAGGATTTTTCTATAACCTTAAAGAAGCCTCTCCCATTCTACTCATCTTCAGGCACTTATCACGTTGTATTAAACCTTCCATTATCCCCATTCAACACCTGATTTCAAACTTCAGTGGTATTGGTTCAATTCTCAATGAATTTTGAACAACAAAAACTTATTGGTTCTTTTTTATTTTGACTTTTCAAGGTGGACTTTCATTGATTTATCCCTTGACTTCTGTCAAGGTTGAATTGTCCTCCTTATTCAACGCCAATTCCAACTTCTTCTTCCTTTTCTTTTTTGACTTTCAACCCCTCATTCTAGTGGTTACTCGTGCTTTGAATTCTTCAGTTAAAATCCCCATGGGTCCATTTAATTTTGACTTTTCAAAAACTCATTCTTATTGGTCTTTTCCTGCTTCAACTTTAATCCCTCTTCACTCCTTCCTTTCTACGCCAATTGCCTATTCTACTATCTTTTTTTTTTATTTGGCACCATTTCACTACTTCCTCAATTCATTAAGGTAAGTTCCATTTCATGCTAGAAATCAATCTTTATTCCTTCAAACTTCTCTATCTCATCATAGTTCATTTCCAATTAATATTCATATGATTAATAGCATGATGAAATTTTGAGTGTTACAGTAACTCAGGAAACTCTATAGATTTTCAAGGCCGAGAAAATGTAATTCAAAAAACCTGATAGATTTACAAGCCCGACAGTATGTAACGTAGAAAAGTTAGTAAATTTTCAAGCCCGAGATTATTTAACTCAGAAAACCTGAATGATTTTCAAATCTGAGAGTATATAACACAGAAAAGTCAGTAGATTTTCAAATCTGAGAGTATCTAACTTAGAAACGTCGGTATATTTTCAAGCCCGAGTGCATGTAACTTAGCAAACTTGGTAGGTTTTCAAAGCCGAGAGTATGTAACTCAGAAAACTCGGTAGATTTTCAAACCCAAGAGTATGTAATGCAGAAAACTCGATAGATTTTCAAGCACGAGAGTATGCAACGCAGAAAACTCGATAAATTTTCAAGCCCAATGGTATGTAACTGAGAAAACGCGACAGATTTTCCTGTCCGAGAGTGTCTCACTTAAAAAACTCGGTACATTTTCAAGCCTTAGAGTATGTAACTCAGAAAACTCGGTAGATGTTCAAGTCTAGGAGTATGTAACTCAAGAAACTCAGTAGATTTTCATGCCCGAGAGTATGTAACGTGGAAAACTTGATAGATTTTCAAACTCAAGAGTATATAATTAAGAAAACTGAATAAATTTTCAAGCTCGATAGTATGTAACTAAGAAAACTCAATAGATTTTCCAATCCGAGAGTATCTCACTCACAAAACTCGGTAGGTTTTCAATTCTAAAAGTATGTAAATCAAGAAATTGAGTAAATTTTTAAGCTCAAGACTGTGTAACTCAGGAAACGCAATAGATTTTCAAGCCAGAGAGTATTTAACTAAGAAAACTTGATAGATTTTTAAACCCAAGGGTATGTAACTCCAAAAATTTTGTTGATTTTTAAGTTTGAGAGTACGTAACTTAGTAAACTCATGAGATTTTCAAGCACGAGAGTATGTAACTCAAGAAATTTGGTAGATTTTCAAGCCCGAGAGTATGTAACTCAGAAAACACGGTATATTTTCAAGCCTGAGAGCATGTAACTCAGGAAACTCAATAGATTTTCAAGTCTGAAAGTATGTAATTCAGTAAACTCGGTAGATTTTCAAGTTCTACAATATGTAAGTCAGGAAACTTGGTAGGTTTTTAAGTTCAAAAGTATGTAACTTAGAAAATGCTTTAAATTTTCCAGTCCAAGAGTATCTCACTCAGAAAACTCAGTAGATTTTTTCAAGTCCTAGAGTATGGTATTCAGAAAACTCGATATATTTTCAAGTCGAGGAGTATGTAAGTAAGGAAACTCAGTCGATTTTTAAGCCTGAGAGTATGTAACTTGAAAAACTTTGTAGATTTTCAAACTCGAGAGTATTGAACTCAGCAAAGTCAGTAGGTTTTCAAGTCCGAGAGTATGTAAGTTAGTAAACACGATAGATTTTCAAGCTCGAGAATATGTAACTCAGAAAACTCGGTAGATTTTCAAGTCTGAGAGCATGTAATTAAGAAAACTTGGTAGATTTTAAAACTCGAGGGTATGTAATTTAGAAAACTCAGTAGATTTTTAAAACTAAGAGTATGTAACTCAGTAAATTTGGTAGATTTTCAAACGCGAGAGTATGTAAATAGGAAAACTTGATATATTTTTATGCCCGAGAGTATGTAAATTCGAAAAGTCAGGAGGTTTTCATGCCCTAGAGTATGTAACTCTGAAAAGTCAGTAGATTTTCAAGCCCGAGTGTATGTAACTCAGCAAACGTGGTAGGTTTTCAAGGCTGAGAGTATGTAAATCAGGAAAGTTGGTTGATTTTCAAGTCTGAGAGTATGTAACGAAAAAACTCAATAGATTTTGAAGCACGAGAGTATGTAATGCAGAAAACGTGACAAATTTTCAATCCAGGTAGTATCTGAATCAGAAAACTCGATAGATTTTCCTATCCGAGAGTATCTAACTCAGAAAACTTGGTAGATTTTCAAGCCTCAGAGTATGTAACTCATGAAACTCGGTAGATTTTTAAGCCTGGGAGTATGTAACTCAGGAAACTCAGTAGATTTTCAAGGCCGAGAGTATGTAACGTAGAAAACTCGATAGATTTTCAAGCCCAAGTGTATGTAATTAGGAAAACCCGATAATTTTTCATGCGTAAGAGTATGTAACTCAGAAAACTTGGTAGATTTTCCAGTTCGAGAGTATCTCACCCAGAAAACTCGGTAGATTTTTAACTGTGAGAGTATGTAACTCAAGAAACTTGGTAGATTTTTAAGCCCGAGAGTACGTAACTCATAAAACTCGGTAGATTTTCTGGGGCTAGAGTATCTAACTCAGGAAGCTTGGTAGATTTTCATGCCCGAGTGTATGTAACTCAATAAATTCGGTAGATTTTCAAACCCGAGAGTAAGTAAATTAGAAAACTCAGTAGATTTTCAAGAACAAGGATATTTAACTTAGAAAAGTTGATAGATTTTCAAGCTCGATATTATGTCACTAAGAAAAGCTAGAAGATTTTCAAGCCCAAGCATAGGCAACTCAGAAAAGTTAATAGATTTTCAAGTCTGAGACTATGTAACTCCGATAGATTTTCAAGCCCGAGTGCATGTAAGTCAGAAAACACAATAGGTTTTCAAAGCCGAGAGTATATAACTTAGAAAACTCTAGAATTTCAAGTCAGAGAGTATGTAACGCAGATAACTCAATAGATTTTCAAGGCCGAGAGTATGTAATGCAAAAAATTTGATAAATTTTCAACCCCGAGAGAATTTAACTTAGAAAAGTCAGTACATTTTTCAGTTCGAGATTATCTCACTCAAACAACTCGGCACATTTTTAAGCTTGAGAGTATGTAACTCAAAAAATTCGATAGATTTTCAAGCCAGATAGTGTGTAACTCAGAAAACTCAGTAGATTTTTATGTCCTATAGTAAGTAAGTCCAGAAACTCAATAGAATTTGAAACCTCGGGGTATGTAACTCAGACAACTCGTTAGATTTTCAAACTCGAGGGTATGTAACTAAGAAAACTCAGTATATTTTCAAGACAGAGAGTATATAACTTAGGTAAGTGCGTAGATTTTCAAGCGCGAGAGTATGTAACTCAGGAAACTCGGTAGATTTTCAAGCTCGAGAGTATGTAAATCAGAAAACTCGATAGATTTTCAAGCCCGAGAGCATGTAACTTAGAAAACTAGGTAGATTTTAAAGCCCGATATTATGTAACTCAGAAAACCCAATAGATTTTCCAACCCAAGAGTATGTAACTCAGGAAACGCGATAGATTTTCATGTCCGAGAGTATGTAATTTAGAAAACTCATTACATGTTCAAGCCCGAGAGTATATAACCTATAAAACACAATAGATTTTCAAGCCCGATAGTATGTAAGTAAGAAAACTCGATAAATTTTCAAACCTGAGAGTAAGTAACTCTAGAAACTTGCTAGATTTTCCAGTCCGACAGTATATCACTAAGAAAACGCAGTGGATTTTCAACACCAAGAGTATGTAACTCAAGAAACTCGATAGATTTTTAAACCTGAGAGAAGTAAGTCAAAAAACTAGGTAGATTTTCATGTGCGAGAGTATCTAAGTCAGAAAACTCTGTAGATTTTGAAGCCCGAGAGCATGTAACTGAGGAAACTCTGTAAATTTTCAAGCCCGAGAGTATGTAATTGATCAAACTCGATAGATTTTTAAGCCTGCGGGTATGTAACTCATAAAAGTCGGTAGATTTTCAAGTTCGAGAGTATGTAACTTTGGAAACTAGGTAAATTTTTAACCTCAAAAGTATGTAACTCATAAAACTTGATTGATTTTCAAGTTCGAAGGTATGTAACTCAGAAACGTTGATAGATTTTTAAAACTGAGAGAATGTAAATAAGGAAACTCGGTTGATTTCCAAGCCCAAGAGTATGTAATTGAGAAAACTTGGTAGATTTACAAGCACGAGAGTAAGTAACTCAGAAAACGTGATACATTTTTAAGCTCGGGAGTACGTAAGTCTGTAAACTCTGTAGATTTTCAAGGCCGAGAGTATCAAAGTCAGGAAACGCAGTAGATTTTCCAACTTGAGAGTATGTAACTCCCGAAACTTGGTAAATTTTCGAACCTGAGAGTATTTAACTTAGAAAATGCAATAGATTTTCAAGCCCGAGGCAATGTAACTCAGAAAACTGAAGAGCTTTTCAAGTCCGAGAGTATGTAACTCAGAAAACTCGATAGATTTTCAAGCACGAGAGTATGTAACTCAGAAAACTTTGTAGATTTTAAAGCTTGAGAGTATGTAACTCAAAAAACTTCGTAGATTTTAAAGTCCGAGAGTATGTATGTCAGGAAACTCCGTAGATTTTCAAACCCAAGAATATGTAACTCAGGAAAGTTGGTAGATTTCCAATCCTGAATGTATATAACTTATAAACGTCCACAGGTTTTCAAGGCCAAGTGATGTGTAACGCCCCGAAAACACACTCATTCCCAGTTCACTATGATACTATAAATTGTAACGACCCGAAAACCCACTGGTTTCCAGTTCACTCTGATACCATAAACTGTAAGGACCCGAAAACCCATTGCTTTTCGGTTGGCTCTGATACCATTACCTGTGGCACCCCGAATTATCCGAACCTGGGTCGCTGATCTGAGCTACTGATTCCTATCGACCCGAGTTTTCTGAACCCTGAATCGACACTAGACTACGGACTCGCACTAAAAATATTTTTAGAAAAACATTTAAAATTTATCCTTCGCCCTCAGACGACGTCATTTGAAACATTTCACCCTTTTTTTCCATTTAAAATTTATTCATCGCCCTAAGACAACGTCATTTAAAACATTTTACCCTTCTTGCAGCGGAAAACAACCATTGCGTGGAAAACTCATTACATAAAAGAAAACCAAACAAATTTCAAGTTTTAAAAACAAAAAAAGGGATCCCAGACGACCTCTGTAAGCTTCGGTTGACAGCTGTCCCATTTTGCACACAAGGGTCGACACCTATATTCATAGGTTGGCTTCTCGGTTGCCTCTGTTTGCACAGGTCGACACTTGTTTGAACCGGTCGACACCCGAATCCTCTCTATCTGCTCTGGTGGAACCTTGCGGTCGACACCTCGATGTTCATCTCACTAACAGGTCGACACCCTAATCCTCTCTGTTTGCACCGATCGAACCTTGTGGTCGACACTTTTACCATTTTTACACTAACTAGTCGACACTTTATTAGGTTATGTACCCGTAAGTCAACTATCGCGGTCGACATTCACCTAGTTCGATCGACACGTACGCATACAGGTCGACACTTTACACTAGTAGCCTTAAATAAAATTTTGAACTTCAGAAGAGAAAACGAACAACGACATGTTTCAATCATTTAAAACCAAGAAAAGCTAGATTTTGAGATCATAATCTCCTAAATAGCTTCAAAATATGACTATACATCATCACAATATACATCATCATGACTACTAGCGTTTAAAACCCATCTACTAACAATGAAGAAAATCCACAGTATAGGGCAATGCAATGCCCATATGTATAAATATACACACGCATCACCAAAATTGCTCAAAATTCCTCTCAAAACCCCAGCCTAACTCCACAGGTTGACTCGCCCTAACAAACTCCATATGCTAGTGCATGGTAGTGTGCCGCCAACTGTCCGCTACTCTTTCCTAGGCTCGTGAAACTCAATCTCCTGATTAACGATACTTACACCGAAAAACACATGTCAGCCTAAGGCTTATTAAGTAGTGCGATATGAAATGCAAAACGGTCAATGTAATTATATCACATGCAATCTCTACTTTCACACTGATGTTGTTGTTTTCTGTCATAGTTCGTACGATACTCCTACAGAGTTGGGAAACAGATCAGTCTTCCCAAGTTGATTCTTTTACTGCGCCAAAAGGCGAATCACTTCCTTAGAGGCCACGTCGTATAGCCGTCCCAGGTAGTTGGCCCTTAAGCCACACTTCCCCTGACACGTAGCCACCGTCCCAGCTCAACTAGCGACGAGGCCCAAAAGCTGCACACGAATCTCGTACCACTTCCTTCAAGGCCGCGTAACCGATATCGTCACCGTTCACATATCACACCTCACATTTGTACTTAAAACCATGGTCAAATTCATTTTCGTTACACTTTTCAAAACATTATACATGACTGAAACAAAACATGCAAAACATACAACACATACAAATCTTCCATACCATCCTATGGTGTAGGCCCATAAGGGCAACCCACATACAAAGCCTACTTACCTTGCATCCTCAGCTTTTATGGTGCTTGTTCCTATCAATTTTGGGCTTGACCTAAAACATAAACATTCACCTCAACTGAAACCGGTCACTAATTTTGTTGGATCAAAAACCAACATAAACTTTGGACGTGCATAACTGTTGTGCTGGTTATCAGAATCGCTTGATTCCAGTGGTTAAATGCTCCTCTAATAATGTAATTTAACATACTAAAAAGAATTTTATAATGATAAATCGTAGCTAGGTGAAAAACACCAAAAACAGAACTGATTTTTATGCTAAAATGTCCCAAAATTTCAACTTCAATCCTATTTTATCAATTTCTTCACCAATCGGCCACATTTCATTCATTCGACATTAACTAATCAAAATTGAACAACCCAGCTCGAAACCAAAACACACATTGCACAAATCCTCTCGCTTTCTCACTAAAAACTCGGGCACCACTGCCCATTGATGATCACCAATCTCACACCTCTAATTCCCTCATTTTTCGTCACAAAATAAACTAAAGAATCAAACCAGCCCGCTTCATTATTCGGACTATACCTCGGTTGATGAACAGAGAGAAAACAGGGAGGGGAAGCTCACCTATTTTCGTTAAGATTGAGCGCGGAAATGAAGAGGAAGAGGGAGGGTTCAGCTCGCTGGAGCTTGCTCGTCGGAATGGTGATCAGAATCGCATGGTCGCCGGTGGAAGAACGTCGCTCGGGCGTTCCTTCGCCTGGTTGCCAAAGCAGGGGAGTGTCTTCTTCGTGAAGCCACTCCTCTTTAAAAAAAATAAAATTTTTTGGAATTTTAATTTTTTCAAAATTCCCATTTTGCCCTTACATTTTAATCCCTTGAAAATTTTACTAATTCACGTCCTTTCGTCTTTAAAATTAAGAAATTTTTTTTAGAGTTCATTCTTAACTTTTCTCTAATTAATTAATTCGTTAAAATCTTTCATGGAACTTATGCGGGACTTTAATTAGTCCAGTAAAATTTTCGTGTTACTACATTCCTCCTACCTTATAAGAATTTTGTGCTCAAAATTTACGTACCGAATAGCTCCTAGTACTGTTGCTCCATGTCATGCCACCTTTTCTAAGTGCTCTCCTCCACGCTGTGATTGCCCCATAAAACTCTGACCAAGGGAATATCCTTGTTACGCAATATTTTTACAGCTAATACTAGAATTCTGAATGGCTTCTCCTCGTAAGTCTGTGACGGCTGAATCTCTATATCCTCCTGTGCTACCACCTGACAAGGATCACGCATGTACTTCCTTACCAATGGAGACATGAAAGACATTATGGATGGCATCCATCGATGGTGGCAACTGTAGTATGTAGGTAGTCTTCCTAATCCTCTCCACAATAGGGAACAGTCCAATATAGCGAGGGCTGAGCTTCCCTTGCTTCCCAAATCTGACCACTCACTTGAACGGGGAGATCTTCAAGAATACTTCATCCCCTTCGCAAAACTATAGCTCTCGCCGCCTCTGATCTGCATAGCTCTTCTGCCAATTTTGAGCCATCTCAATCCTTTTCCTTATATAGCAATCTTGTCGACAGTTTGATGCAATATCTCCGAGCCTATAAGTCTTGCCTCTCCAACCTCATCCCAAAATAAAGACGACGTACACTTCCTCTCATACAATGCCTCGTACGGTGCCATACCAATGGTGGACGGATAGCTGTATTATATGAAAATTGTACCAAAGGTAAGAACCTACTCCAAGCTACCTGAAACTCCAATATGTAGGCTATGAGCATATCCTGCAATATATGTATAGTCCGCTCTGACTGTCCATCAGTCTGAGGATGAAACACCGTACTTAAGTCCAATCTAGTACCCATAGCCCTATGCAAACTCCTCGAGAACTTGGACCTAAACCTGGGGTCTCAGTCTGACACAATCGACATTGGAATCCCATGCAGCCTGACTATCTCCTGAATATACAACTCTGATCCATAGAATAGGTCATCCTCACAGGGAAAAAGTGAGACGACTTCGTCAACCTATCAACTATCCCTCAGATTGCGTCATGGCCCTTAGCGGTTTTTGGCAAAGCAACCACAAAAATCTATAGTAATACGCTCCCATTTCCACTCTAGTATAGGCAGTGGCTGAAGTGCACCTGACGGTCTCTGATGCTCCGCCTTTACCTGCTGGCACACCACGCACGTCTCAACATACTTGGCTACCTCCCACTTCACGTTAGGCCACCGATAATGCTGCTTCAAGTACCTGTACATCCATTTGCTGCCTGGATGCACAGAGAAAGAAGAAGAATGGGCCTCTAATAATATATCCTTCCTCAGCTCCTCATCTTTTGGGATGTACCACCTGATCAGAATAAAGACGCTCTCCTGACGGCAAAATCACATAATAAAATTTTCTAGAAGAGCTAGGTATTAAATTCTCCCTAACCACGAAGGAAACTTATATGAACGAGTGCATAGAGATTGTATCAATCAAAGTGTATAAGCTGCAACTTCCATAATAAATATGCTACCTAAAATCACTGAGGGCTAGAGGGCATCATCAGGCTCAATGAGTCGAAGACCCTTCAGCGCTACTCTCGCTGAGGCCTTGCTCAAGGCTAGCCAGTTCTTGGCAAAGGTGACCGGGTTCGTTGTAGTAGTAGCATCGCCCCTGATTTAACTTCGGGTAATCTTTGATGTAATGCCCCACCTTGTTGCACCTGAAACATCGGTTGGTATCCACTTTACATTCACCAGGGTGGCTCCTCTTACACTTCAGGCATAAGGGAAACTGTCCTGATCCATGTGGCCGCTTGCTATTGCCCTAACTGCTCTGACTATCACTGAGCCTCTTTAGGCCCATTGCCCGTCCCTAGGTTGTTTAGGAAATATATCCTTGAAAAATCGTCTGGGTGGCTCCTTGTGGCTAGGAAGCTTTAACCCAGCCTACTCAATGTCTAGGGTCTTGGCAACCACTTTCTCGTAAGGAACTTCCTGCGTCACCTCTATCTTGATGCCCATGTAGATATTTGGCTCCAGGCCTGGCACAAATTGGTGTACCTTATTCTCGTTCAGGCTCACCAGATGACTAGTAAATCGAGACAACGCCTCAAACTGCCTCACATACTTTGCCACAGTTAACTATCTGTCTCAATTAGGCAAATTCAACAATCCTCCAGGTCCTGACTTAGTGGCTGAAATACTTGCCGAAGAACACTGTCTTGAACTTCTCCAAGGTCTTAATCTTCTTGTCGGTGGTGGCTTTCACTGAATCCCACCTTAGCATAATCTAGCATGTCCTCCATACTTCCAATCTACTCCCTAGCACTGAGTGTGACATGATTCCTTCTCGAATAAGTCGTGTTTCACCCACAAACGAAACGGAAAATAAAAATGAGCAGGAAACCAAATGTTGTCCTATGAGCAACACTTTTAGGCTCTCGGCATAACGATCTTCGAAGGAAGACGGCAGGAAACGAAACTGGTTTCTGGCCACTCTCTTTGTGTATCCTTCTCTAGAAAAGAGAGGGAAGATGAGCGGAACGACGACTATTCAAGCAACCTCGGGCTTGGAAGCTCAAGGAAATGCACTCATTCTCAGTTCTTGACCGAACCGAGCCTTACCGTTCACCAAGCTTCAAGCTACTTCGGCTGAACTCAAAAGGGACTATTCTCATAGATTCAACAATCTTTACGCACATCAATAGCCATGTATTTATAGACCTAGGGTGGTTGAAGATTAGAGTGGGCTTGGGCTTCGAAATGGGCCACATGGTTGGCCATTCTTGGTCCACTTGCACACTAGATTAATTCAAGCTCTGGCCTAGTTGTTTCATCAGTGGGCTGCTAAACTCCGGCCCAATTGTTGTTTCTAACCACCATCTAACTTAACATACATCTAAACCTAATACATAATGATGCATGCAACTATAATACATTACAGGAATGCGAATGTTTACCAACAAAAACATAAGGCGAATGTTTGCCAGATAAAATTCAATTACAAATTAATTCCAAGGGAGACAAATCCCTTCTTCATGTGCTTCCACCTTTTAGCTCCCACGATAGCAAGTGCAATGGTTGATCTTTGTCCTTTGTGCTCGGGTCCCATTCCAAATCTGTGAAGAGGCCTTTGACACCCGTAATTCCTGCAAAAAAATTAAACTTGTTAGTGAACAGGTTTGATAAAGCTCATGCCTTGGTTTGTGATCGAGTGATGGTCCTCTGGGGCCTATCAGAGTGTGTCCAAAGATAAGCCATCAAACACTTGGGGTCGTAGTCTATGAAACATGTCTACCCCGTGATCTGCCGTGGCACTACTGTTGGACTGACCCTGATCCTCTCTGCTCATAAACTGATCTAGCTGCTGAGACTGGTGGTTAACTAGCTCGGTAAGCTGCCTAACGGCATCATCCCTCTCATATGTAGCCCTACGTGGCCCTCTAACCATGCGGGTAATCCTGTACACAATAACACCTAATAAGTCTAAAGAAAGGACAATGGTTCTAAGAAATAGTTACAGTTGGGGGAGCACTCTCATGTAGCGGCTAGAGGTGTTATCTAATCAACTGAATGACATCCACTCCGTGGCTCTAATACCATAAATTGTAGTGCTCTGAAAACCCACTGGTTTTTGATTCGTTCTGATACCATAAATTGTAACGACCCGAAAACCAACTGGTTTCTGATTCGCTCTGATACCATAACCTGTGGCGCCCCGAGCTATCCCTACTCGATTCGTTGATCTGAGCTACTGACGCGTACTGACCCAAGTTGTCTGAACCCAAAATCGAGACTTGACTACGTACTCGCACTAAAAATATTTTTAGAAAAATGTTTAAAATTTATTCATCGCTCTAAGACGACGTCATTTAAAACATTTCACGCTTTTTGCAGCGCAAAACAACCTTTGCGTGGAGAACTCATTTATAAAAGAAAAACCAAACAAATTTCAAGTTTTAAAAACAAATAAAGGGATCTTGGTCGATCTCTGTAAGCTTCCGTCGACACTTGACCCATTATGCACACAAGGGTCGACACTTATATTCATAGGTCGGAACCTTAGTTGCCTCTATTTGCATAAGTCGACACTTGTTTGCAACAGTCGACACCATAATTCTCTCAATCTGCCACAGTCAAACCTTGCGGTTGACATCTCGATGTTCATCTCACTAATAGGTCGACACACTAATACTCTTTATTTGCACCAATCGAACCTTGTGGTTGACAGTTTTACCATTTTTACACCAACTGGTTGACACCTAGACACACAAGTTGACACCTCGTTTAGTTCTGTTCTTGTCGATCAACCCTCGCGGTCGACATTCATCTAGTTTGGTCGACGACTACACATACATGTTGACACTTTACACCAGTAACCTTAAATAAAATGTTGAACTCAAGAAGGGAAAACAAACAACGACATGTTTCAATCATTTAAAACCAAGAAAACCTACATTTTCATATAATAATCTCGCAAACAGCTTCAACGTATGATTATACATCATCATGACTACTAGCGTTTAAAACCCATCTACTAACAATGAAGAAAATCTAGAGTATAGGGCAATGCAATGTCCATATGTATAAATATACACACGCATCACCAAAATCACTCATAACGCCTCTCAAAACTCTTAACCCCATCCATTGCATCCTTAACTCCATGGGTCGGGTCACCCTAACAAACTCCACCTGCCAGTCATGGTAGTGTGCTGCCAACTGTGTAACACCTGGGATTTATGTAATTAATTTTTAGAAATTCGTATTGGTAAATAGAGGAGTTATGGTCGGAATCAATAACGTTGAATTTGTACTTGTAGATAAAAGATTATTTCGAGCCTAAAGGAGAAAAGAAAATTTTAGGAGTCCCACCAAAAACGGACTGAATGACAGTTTAACTAATTGATTAAAGGGTGAGGGCGAAAAGGTAATTAGAATTAATTATATTAAATAATATAATTAATTAAATTTTTTTGAAATAAGAAGGGAGAGGGAGAGAAGAACCCCTTATATGATTTTCTTCTCCCCTCTTCCCTATAGAGAAAACCCTCCCTCCTGTGGTTTTTCTCCTTCTAGTGACGTGCAGCCAACACCATTCTTAGTTTTCTTCCCCCCTTCCAATGATTTAAGGTAAGTTTAAGTAGTTATAACATAGTTTTGGATTGAAGTTAGAGTTTGAGGAGAGATTGATGCATAGTAATTTAGGGTTTAAGGTTTGGGATGCTTATTGGATTTAATACTGATGGTTGTGGGTGATTGATGTTAAATGTGATGGATTGTTGAAGAATTTGTAGAGTTTTGCTGAAAGACCAAGAAAGTTGGATTTTAGGCACCTAAAACCTATCCTGTTTTCATATTCTCTTGTGATATATTAAACTAGGTTATGAGTGAAGCGTTTAGCCACTAGAATTGAGTGATTCTTACAGCCGATGCAAAAGTTATGCGCATTGGAAGTTAGGTTATTTTTGGCCGAAATTTGGGTTAGCGAGCCGTCTTAGTTGGGATTTTGCGGATTGAGTTATTAGTCGTAATTTTAATGTGTGGTATGCGTGGTGAGACGAGTTTTGATGTGAATTTTTATGTGAAAGGTTTGAGCCCGAGGAAGTGAGAGAAACGAGCACCACGAAAAGTTAGGACACAAGGTAAGTAGTTTTTGCATGTGCATTGCCCTTACAGGCCTACGCCATGGGACGGTAGGGTGGTATTGTGTGTTTTGCATGTTTTTGTTAAGTCATGCATCATGTTTTAAAAAGCATAACGAAAATGAATTTGAGCATAGTTTTATGTGCGAACGTGAAAAGCAACGCGTGATATTGAGAATGATATGTGTGTGTGGGCAGCTTTCACCCCGTTGCTGGAGGAACAAGGACGATGGCGATGTGCCAGGGGGTGGTGTGGCGAGTACGTCCAGCGTCACCCTAGGATGGCTGCTTCGGTGCGTGTGTGGTGGTAGGTAATTATGGCCCCGTTGTTTGAGGAACCGGGACGATGACGACCTGCTAGGGGGTGGTATGGCGAGTGCATCTAGCCTCACCCTGGAATGGTTGCGGCATGTGTAGTGACGCGTGTGTACGGTTTGAGGGCCTCATTGCTGATGGAACCAAGACGATGGCGAAGTGCCAGGGTTTGAGGTGGGGAGAGAGTTCAATCTCACCATGGTGTGGTTACATCACGTGGCACCGGTTGTGACAACACGAGCGAGAATGTAGAGACTGCATGTGATATGATTGTATTGTTGGTTTTCATGTTTCAAATTGCATTATTTACTGAGCATTGGGCTTATGTTATGTGTTCTGTGATGTAGGTGCAGAGATTCCTACTGGCGAGTTACGAGAGCGCAGGCAAGATGAGTAGGCGGTTGGCGTCGTGCTACCATGTGTCGGCAGGTGGAGTTCATCAAGGCAGGCCGACCCGTGGAATGAAGCTGAATGGTAGGTTATGGGAGATGTGTTTTGTAAAGCCTATGATGAGTGTATAGATTTGTGGGCATAGGCGGGTTTGAAGATTTATAGTCGAGATTGGTGTAGAGTCGTGTTTTGAAACTACTTGTGAAAATTTTGTCTCAAAAATACAAGTCTTTACTTTGTAGTTTTAGTAGTGAAAGTTTTCCCTATTCGTTTTCCTTTTGAACTTGTGTTTTCTTTAGAGTGCTGGTGCAAGGTGTCGACCGGTTTGCGTAGGTGCCAATCGAACTAAACAAATGTCGACCATGAGGGTTGAGCTACGAGGGACAGAGAGAAATAAAGTGTCGACTGATTTCTTTAAGTGTCAACCTGTTAGTGTAAAAATGGAGAGAGTGTCGACCGCGGGGTTCGACCTGTGCAGGCAGAGATAAATAAAGTGTCAACCAATGCCTTAAGGTGTTTACTGGTTAGTTTAAAATAGTGAGAGTTTCGACCGTGCACCAAGGGCAGACAGAAAGAAATATAGTGGCGACCGGTGAAGACAAGTGTCGACCGTTCGTGTAATGAGCGTAGAGGTGTTGACCGCGAGATTCCACCGGGGCCGGGAAGAGATAATTAAAGTGTCGACCGACGTTTATAGGTGTCAACCTATTTCCTTTTTTTTATGTTTTATAAAATGAAATTTTATTTAAACAAATTTTAATCGAGTATTTCGCTGCAATGTTTTTAAACATTTTCAAAGATGTCGTTTTAAATCAAGGAATGAAAGTTATAAAACTTTGTAAGAAATTTATCGAGAAAATGAGTAAGCGTACGGTTGGCGACTAGGTTCCGATGACGACTCGTGAGCACTACAGAGGTGGTGACAGGACAGAACGAGTAGGATACCGCGTGGGTATTCGAGGCATCACAAACTGTCCGCTACTCTTTGCTAGGCTGAGAAAACTCACCCTCCTGATCAACGATACCTACACCACACAATACATGTCAGCCTAAGGCTTAGTATGTAGTGCGATATGAAATGTAAAACGGTCAATGCAATCCTATCACATGCAATCTCTACTTTCATACTCCTGTTGCTGTTTTCTGTACTCGTTCGTACGATTCTCCTATATAGTTGGGAAACGGATCAGTTTTCCCAAGTCTATTCTCTGGCTGCGTCGAAGGGCGAATAACTTCCTTCGAGACCACGTCGTATAGCCGCCCTAAGTAGTTAGCCCTTACACCACGCTGCCCCTGACAAGCCACCACCGTCCCAGCTCAACCAGCAACGAGCCCTAAGAGCTGCACACGAATCTCGTATCAACGATACTCATACTGAGTTTGTTACACTTTTCAAAACATGATGAATGATTGAAACAAAACATACAACACATACAAATCCTTTCTAATGTCCAATGGTGTAGGCCCATAAGTGCAACGCACATGCAAACACTACTTACCTGGGGTTCTCGGCTTCCGTGATACTCGTTCTTATCAATTTTGGGGTTGACCTATAACATAAACATTCACCTCAAAATTCATTATTTGTGCTAAAAATAATGCTTTCTAGCTAAACCCATAAAATCCAAACTGAAATGGGTCACTAATTTGGTTCGCCAAAAAACCGACCTAAATTTTGGGTGCGCATAACGTTTGCACCGATTATCAGAATCGCATGATTCCCATGGCTAAACGATCTTCTAATAATCTAATTTGACATATTAAAATGGATTTTTAAATGATAAATCATAGCTAGGTGAAAAACACCAAAAACAGAACCAGTTTTTACGCTAAAATGTCCCAAAATTTCAACTTCAATCCAATTTCAACAATATTTTCACCAATTGTCCACATTTCATTCATTCAACATTGACTAATAAAAATTGAACAACCCAGCTCAAAATTGAAACACACATTCCACAAATCCTCTCGGTTTCTCACTGAAACTTGGGCACCACTTGTAATAACCCATAAATTTTTCAAATTTTTTTAAAGTCCTTCTAGAATTTCGTCAGAGATTTTACTAGGTTTATTAATTTTAGGAAAATTATAATTTATTTGGAAGAGGATTTCAGAATTTTTACGATGAAGGACGCGAATTTAGCAGAAATACAACGGTTCGCGAGGGCAATTTGGTAAATTACAAAAAAAAGGATATATATTATATATACATATATTACAAAAACAGAATGTCTTCACGCGTTCTACTGCTGACCGAAGAAGAGACCTGAGCTCCCCTCCGCCGAACGGCGATCAGGCATAAGGGAGAGGTTGTCATTGAGCTGTTCTTCCCTCTTCCCTCGTCGCTCTTCTTCCCCTCCTCTCGCGCAGAACAATCGATTCTCTCTCTCGGTGCATATTTCTATCTTCTCCCTCTCAGTCTTGCTTTGTTGTGATGGCTGAGCGTGGAGTTTATTTTGTTTCTAAATTTTTGAGATTTTGTGCTATAATTTATGACATTTAGAGGTGAAATTCATGGTTTAATGAGTTGGTTGAGAAAATGCACAATTTTGGAAGAAACACCGTGATGGAGTGTGCTGTGAATTTTGATTTTCTGAATTGAAAACTTTAAATTCTTGTTAGATTATGCTTAATAGATTAGAATGGGATAGCTTGGTGAGGAATTGAGTGAGTTTTATTGAAGAACCAAAATTGTGGAATTTTTGGGTGAAGAACAGACTCTGTTTTTGGGGGATATGACTTAGCTACGGTTAATTGTTTTAAATTCGTTTTTGGTATGTTAAACTAGTTTATTAGTGGAACGTTTAGCCATTGGAATTGTGCGATTTCGATATTCGATGCAAAAGTTATGCGCATCCAAAGTTTAGGACGATTTTTGGCAGAACCGAGTTAGTGACCTGTTTTAGTTGGATTTTCATGGGTTTAGCTGGGAGATGTGATTTTAAGCATGTTTATTGAATTTTGGTGCAAATGTTGTTGTGTGGTTGTCTGTGTTTTAGGTTGAGCGAGGGATTAATATAAACGAGCACCACGAAAAGTTACGACGCCAGGTAAGTAGTGTTTGCATGTGCGTGTACTGTTTTTTCATGCATCATGTTTTGAAAATGGTACGAAAATGAATTTGAGCATGTTTTGAGTTATGGAGTGGAGTGGCTATGTGATGGTGAAGATGATGCGTACATGGGCAGCTTTGGCCCCGTTGCTGGGGAGGCTAGGACAGTGGTGACGAATCAGGGTGTAGGGTAGCACGAGCTTCATCCTCACCCCAGGATGGCTGCTGTGGTACAGATGCTTGTGTGCAACTGGGCCTTGTTATTGCGGAGTCTGGAACTATGGCAACGCGTCAAGGTGTAGCGTGGCGCGAGGTCCATCCTAGGGTGGTTGCTGTGTGGTAACGCATGTGTGTAGCTCGTGGGCCTCATTGCTTGGGAGTCCTAGACGATGGCGACGTATTAGGGTGTAGTGTTGAGCGAGGTTCACCCTCATCCTAGTGCGGCTGCACTACGCGTCACAGGTTACTACAACATAAGCGGGAGAATAGAGATCGAATGTGATAGGTTTGCATTGTCAGTTCTTGCTTTTCATATCGCACTACTTGCTAACCGTTAGGGTTACATTTTGTGTTATGTGGTGTAGGTGCTGAGTTCAGTGCTGTTAAGATTCATGAGCCCAGCCCTGAGGAGTAGGGCATTTGGCGGCGCGCGACCGATTCACTAGACGGCAGATTGTTAGGGCAACCCAACCCATGGAGATGGTAGGTAGTAATGAGGGTGTATTTTGAGGGTCATTGCTTTTGAGATTTGGAGTTTTGAGGAGCGTTTCGAGCGATTGGGTAGTGTGTATATACTATATATAGAAGCATTGTATTGCTCTATACTGTGGATTTTTTTCGTTATCAGTCGCTGGATTTATTCTCTTTACATTTTGATTCTTTCCTGGTGACTACAGGATGATTTTGATTGATGAATTATGAGAATGGTTTGGTGAACTGTGTGCATATTTAGTTCGTTTTTTTTTTAGATAGCCATTTTTAAGTGTTACTCTGCCGAAATTTCAGGAGAGAGTGTTATAACGTTGGAGGTGGCGTGCACGAGGGTTATGTAGTGCCAAGTTGTCGGGAATGTAGGTGGGGTGCGTGGCACCCGGGACACGTAGCGCCAAGTGAGGGCGCATGCTGGTGTGCGGCGTTCGGGATGCGGGCGTGCAGTGAGGGCGAGGGCTAGTGCGGGCGCGCGGTACCTAGGATTCATGACGCTGATGATGTGCCCCATAGGCCCGTCACACGATCTCAAGTCCAAGCACACACTTTAATTAACTTACATTCTCACACATTTGATTCTTGTGCAGGTTATGATTCAATGGAGCCGGAAGTTGCAAGCTTAAGGTGGGAAGTGGAGGCTCAAGACATGGAGCAACCGAGACACATCATTGCATGGGAAGCCACCCTTGAAGATCATGAAGCTCTTAAGGGAATTTGTCTTCCCGAGCCAACTTTTATGTAATGTTTTATTTTGAACTTATTGGGCAAACATTGGCCTTCTTGTTTAACTATTTATTATGTGCATGCATTAGGCATTTAGGATTAGATTGAATGGTTAGGATAGATGATGGAAAGGGTTTCGGGATTGGCTTAAATTGAAGGAGCAATCGGGCATGCAAGACATGCCACTCTCGGCCGCAAATGCGCCAAGGAGAAAGTGCCGCA
>CM039521.1:12885953-12907079 GCA_022433055.1 Begonia peltatifolia
ACCCGATTTGGCCACACCATTGGGCTGCCATTTGAGATGCTTGTCCCTTTTACCCTTTGTGGAAGAAACATGGATCCATGACATGGCATTCAGCAAGCCATTGATCGACCACTTGGCTGCCATCATCTCGGCCGCACACTACAACACTTTGGAGCCGGTTACAAGCTTCTTTGCACCAAGTTTTTGAAGACCAAAGCACAGCCCTAAAACCCTCCATCCTAGGCCTATATAAGCATAGCATTGGTGTTTGTATTTTGGTTGGCAAAGTTAATGAGCATCGGCATATTTTCTAAGAGGAAACCGAGGGAGTTTTCCACCACCTTTCCAAGGTAAGTGCTCGGTTCCATGAACCGATTAGGAGTAGCCTCCTAGCTTGGCAACTCAAGGTTGTTGCTCGAGCTTGTGTTCCACTTTTCTTTCCTCCCTTTCAAGGGAAGGAAACAAGAAGGAAGTGGTCAAAACCGGTTCCCCAAGTTGAGAACCTTTCCATGGAAAGGTTGTGATTGCCGAGAACATAACATTGTCTCTTCGGCCGACTTGCGGGTTTGCTTGCACAAGTTTGTCATTTCTAATCAACCTGGACCACGACCACCACCATCACACACCTCACTCACTCCACTAATCTCACACCAAATTTCATTTCATTTCAAGCACATTTGGTCGTTAATTTTGTTGTTTTTCTCAAGGGTTTCTCGGCTTGGCCGAGATCCGAGGGCCTAACCGATCCTTTAGTGCATTTTAGTGACCGAGCAGGGGCTTGGCTGTAACAGCTGAGTGAGGGCGCGTGGCTCCCAGGTCGTGCGGCGCTGCGAGTGCATGCCGCACAAGGAGTGCGTCGAGCAGTCTTTGTTCTTTTGAATTTTACGCTCTAAACCCTTTTATGTCGTTATTTTTTTAAACCCCCAATAATATGTAAACACTTTCCGATGCTTATTTATATCGAGCTTTTATATGTTTTCTTTTGGAACGTTTTCTTTTCGGGCATGAGTTATTTTCGAACCGAATTGAAAATTTTTATACTTACAAATGTTCTTTTGAATATGATTAAATGATAAGAGTATCGTTAGGTTGAGTAGAGAGGGAGAGAGAGAGAGAGAGAGGGGATCACGTTCTTGCAGTTCCGGGGCGGCCGTGGGGCGTTACATTTGTAGTGTCAGAGCAAACCGGAAACAAGATGGGGTTTTCGGGGGTTTGCTATCGGGGTGTGCTACCACTGTCCATTGATGATCACTCATCTCACACCTCTAATTCACTCATATTTTCGGCACAAAATCAACTAAAGAATCAACCCGGCCCGCTTTATTACTCAGACTATATCTCGGCCAATCAATAGAGAAGAAACAAGGAGGGGAAGCTCACCTATTTTCGTTAAGACTGGGGGCAAATATGAAGAGGAAAAGGGAGGGTTCAGCTTGCCAAAGCTTGCTCGTCGGAATGGTGACCGGAATTGCATGGTCGCTCAGGCTCTCTCTCGCTCGGGCTCTCTCTTGCTCGAGCGTTCCTTTGCCCGGTTGTCAGAGTAGGGAAGTTGCTTGCTTCTATAAAAAATAATTTATTTTATTTTAATTTCTTCAACATTCCCATTTTGCCCTTACATTCTAATCCCTTGATAATTCCACAAATTCACGTCCTTTCATCCTTAAAATTCGAAAATTTTCTTCAGAGTTCATTTCTAAATTTTCTCTAATTATATAATCTGTTAAAATCTTTCGCGGAAACTTATGCGGGACGTTAATTAGCACCCTAAAACTTGTGGTTTACTATAGTATGTAACTAAGAAAACACGGTAGATTTTCGAGGCAGAGAGTATGTACTTCAAGAAACTCGGTAGATTTTGAAGCCCGAGAATATGTAACGCAGAAAACTCAGATTTACAGGCCCGGGAGTATGTAATGTAGAAAACTCGGTAGATTTTCAAACCCAAGAGTAAGTAACTTAAAAAAACTCGGTATATTTTCCTGTTCGAGAATATCTGACTTAAGAAAACTTAGTATACTTTTGAGCTCGAGATTATGTAACTCAGGAAACATGGTAGATTTTCAAACCCGGAGTATGTAACTCAGAAAACGCGATAGATTTTCAAGCCCGATGGTATGTAACTCAGAAAACTTGGAAAATTTTCAAGGCTGTATATAACTCATAAAACTCAGTAGATTTTCAACTCCGAGATTATATAAGTCAGGAACTCAGTAGATATTCAAGCCCAATATTATGTAACACAAAAAACTCGGTAGATTTTCAACTCCAAGAGTATATAGCTCAGAAAACTCGATAGATTTTCAAGTCCGAGTGTATGTAAGTCAAAAACTCGATAGGTTTTCAAACCCGATTATATGTAACTTAGAAAACTGGGTAGGTTTTCAAGGCCGAGAGTATGTAACTCAAGAAACTCAGTAGATTTTCAGGTCCGAGAGCATGCAACGCAAAAAACTTGATAGATTTTCAAGCCTGAGGGTATGTAATGCAGAAAACTCGATTAATTTTCAAGCCCGAGATTATGTAACTCCGAAAACTCGTTAGATTTTTTAGTACGAGAGTATCTCACTCTGAAAAATTGATAGACTTTCAAGTCTAAGAGTATGTAATGAAGAAAACTCGATAAATTTTCAAGCGTGAGAGTATGTAACTCAGAAAACTCAGTAGATTTTCTAGTCCAAGGATATGTAAGTAAGGAAACTCACTAGATTTTCAAGCCCGAGAGTATGTAACTCAGAAAACTTGATAAATTTCTATGACCCGTGAGTATGTAACTCCGAAATCTCGATAGATTTTTAAGCCTGAGGGTATGTAACGCAGAAAACTTGGTTGATTTTATAGCCTGAGAGTATGTAATTCAAGAAACTCCGGAGATTTTCAGGCCCAAGATTATGTTAACTTGGCTAATTTGGTAGATTTTCAAGCTTGAGATTATGTAATTCAATAAACGTGTTAGATTTTCAAGCCTGAGAGTATATAAATCAAAAAACTCGATAGATTTTCAATGCCGAGATTATAGAACTTAGGAAACTTGATCGATTTTCAAGCCCAAGAGTATGTAACTTAGGAAACTCGATAGATTTTCAAAGCTGAGAGTATCTAACGTGGAAAACTCGATATATTTTCAAGCAAGAGAGTATGTAACTCCGAAAACTTAGTTGATTTGAAAGTCCGAGAGTATTTAAGTCAAGAAACTTGGTAGATTTTAAATCCAAGTGTATGTAACTCAGAAAACTCAGTAGATTTTAAAGTCTGAGAGTATGTAACCAAAAAACGTTGGTAGATTTTGAAACCCGATTGTATGTAAGTCAGAAAACTCAATAGGTTTTAAAGGCTGAGTGTATGTAACTTAGAAAACTACGTAGGTTTTCGAGGCCAAGAGTATGTGACTCAGAAAACTCGGTAGATTTTCAAGCCCAAGAGTATGTAACGCTAAAAACTCGATAGAATTTCAAGCCTGAAAGTAGGTATTGGAGAAAACTTGAAAAATTTCAATCCTAAAGTATGTAACTTAAAAAACTCAGTAGATTTTCCTGTCTGAAAATTCTGACTAAGAAAACTCTGTAGATTTTTTAGCCCGAGAGTATGTAACTCAAGAAACTCGGTATATTTTTAAGCCCAAGGGTATATAACTAAGAAAACTCAGTAAATTTTATAGTCTGAGAGTATGTAAGTCATCAAACTCGGTGGATTTTCAAGACCAAGAGTATGTAACTCAGGAGATTTTCAAGCCCGAGAGTGTGTAATTAGAAAACTTGATGGGTTTTCAAGTCCGAGAGTATGTAAATTAGGAAACTCGATAGTTTTTCAAGCTCGAGAGCATGTAACTCAGGAAACTCGTTAGATTTTCAAGCTCGAGAGTATGTAACTCAGAAAACTCGGTAAATTTTCAATCCCGAGTGTATGTAACGCAGAAAACTCGATAAATTTTCAAATGCGAGAGTATGTAACTCAGAAAACTCGGGAGATTTTCATGACCGAGGGTATGTAACTCAAGAATCTCGGTAGATTTTCAATACTGAGGGTATGTAACTCAGAAAACGCGTTAGATTTTCAATACCGAGGGTATATAACTCAGAAAACTTAGTAGATTTTAAAGTCTGAGACAATGTAAATTAGGAAACTCAGTAGATTTTCAAGCCCAAGAGTTTGTAACTCAGAAAACTTGGCAGATTTTCAAGCTCGTGTGTATTTAATTCAGAAAACTCAGTAGGTTTTCAAGGTCGACTGTATGTAAGTTAGAAAACTCTGTATGTTTTCAAGGCTGATAGTATGTAACTCAGTAAACTCAATAGATTTTTAAGCCGGAGAGTATGTAATGCAGAAAACTTGATTGATTTTCAAGCCCAAGAGTATGTAACATAGAACACTTGATAAATTTTTAAAATCATGAGTAGATAACTAAAAAAACTCCGAGAGTATCTCACTCAGGAAACTCAGTAGATTTTCAAGCTCGAGTGTATGTAACTCTGAAAACTTGGTAGATTTTCAAGGCAGAGTGTATGTAATTCAGAAAACGCGATACGTTTTCTAGGCTGAGAGTATGTAGCTCAAAAAACTCGGTAGATTTTTAAGCTCGAGAGTATGTAAGTCAGAAAACTTGGTGGATTTTCAAGGCCTAGAGTATCAAAGTAAGGAAACTTGGTAGATTTTCAATCCCGAGAGTATGTAACTTAAGAAACTTGGTAGATTTTCAAGTTTGAGAGTATTTAAGTCAGGAAACTTGGTGGATTTTTATGCCAATAGCATGAACTAAGAAAACTCAGTAGATTTTCCAGTTTGAGTGTATGTAACTCAGAAAACTCGGTAGGTTTTCATGGCTGAGAGTATGTGACCTAGAAAACTTAGTAGGTTTTTAAGCCCGAGAATATGTAACTCTTGAAACTCATAAGATTTTCAATTCTGAGGGTATGTAATTAAAAAAACGTGGTTGATTTTAAAGTCCGAGAGGATGTATGTAAGGAAACTCGACAGATTTTCAAGTCTGATAGTACGTTATTCAGAAAACATCGTAGATTTTGAACCCCGAGAGTATGAGAGTCAGGAAACTCAGTAGATTTTCAAGCTCGAGGG
Source organism: Begonia peltatifolia (assembly GCA_022433055.1). Taxonomy (NCBI): domain Eukaryota; kingdom Viridiplantae; phylum Streptophyta; class Magnoliopsida; order Cucurbitales; family Begoniaceae; genus Begonia; species Begonia peltatifolia. Next base: position 12,891,003 of record CM039521.1, read on the forward strand.
TACTTAACTCTGAAAACTCTGTAGATTTTCAAGGATGAGAGTATATAACTTAGTAAACACAGTAGATTTTAAAGTCCGAGCGTATGTAAGTCAGGAAACTCGGTATATTTTTAAGTCCAATAGTATGTAGCTAAGAAAACTCAATAGATTTTGAAGTTTGGGAGTATGCAACTCAGAAAACTCGGTAGATTTCAAACCCGAGTGTATATTACTCAAAAAACTCTGTAGGTTTTAAAGGCCGAGAGTTTGTAACTCTGAAAACTCGATATATTTTCAACTATGAGAGTGTGTAATGAAGAACACTCAATAAATTTTATAGCGAGAGTATGTAAGTCAAAAAACTCGGTGTATTCTCAAGTCCGAGAGTATGTAAGTTAGGAAATTCGATAGATTTTAAAGCCCGAGAGTATGTAACTCAATAAACTCGGTAGATTTTCTAGCCCGAGGGTATGTAACTCAGAAAACTCGATAGATTGTCAAGTACGAGGATATATAACTTAAAAAGCTCAGTAGATTTTAAGTCAGAGACTATGTTAGTCAGCAAACTCCATAGATTTTCAAGATCAAGATTATGTAACACAGAAAACTCGGTAGGCTTTCCATGCCGAGTGTATGTAACTTCAAAAACTCGGTAGATTTTCAAGGCCGAGAGTACGTAACTAAGGAAACTCGGTAGATTTTCAAGGCCGAGAGTATGTAACATAGAAAACTTGATAGATTTTCAAGCGAGAGTATGTAAAGCAGAAAATTCGATAAATTTTCATGCCCAAAAGTAATTAACTCAAAAAACTCAATAGATGTCCCTGTCCGAGAGTATCCCACTTAGAAAACTCGGTAGATTTTTTAGCCCGAGAGTATGTAACTTTGGAATCTCAGTAGATTTTCCATCCCTAGAGTATGTAACTCAGAAAACTCGATAGATTTTCGAGTCTGAGAGTATGTAAGTAAAGAAACTCGTTAGATTTTCAAGTCCGAGAGTATGTAACCTAGGAAATTTGGTAGATTTTTAAGTCTGAGAGTAGGTAAGTCAGAAAAATTGATAGATTTTCAAATCCGAGGGTATGTAACTCAGAAAACTCAATAGATTTTTAAGTCTGAGCGTATGTAAGTCAGGAAACTTGATAGATTTTCAATCCCGATAGTATGTAACTCAGAAAACTCGTTAGATTTTCAAGCCCAGAGTATAAAACTTTGAAAACTCGGTAGAATTCAAGCCTGAGATTATGTTACTTTGAAAACTTGATAGATTTTAAAGTCCAAGATTATCTAAGTCATGAAACTCCATATATTTTCTAGCAAACGAGTATGTAATTTAGAAAACTACTTAGATTTTGAAGCCAAAAAGTAAAAAACTCAGAAAGATCAGTAGATTTTTAATCCCGGGTGTATGTAACTCAGTAAACTCGGTAGGCTTAGAAAGCCGAGATTATGTAACTCTAGAAAATCGGTAGATTTTCAAGCCCGAGAGTATGTAACTCAGAAAACTAGATAGATTTTTAAGTCCGGGTGTATTTAACTAAGAAAACTCAATAGGTTTTCTAGGCCGAGAGTATATAACTTTGGAAACTTAGAAAATTTTCAACTCCAAAAGTATACAACGAATAAGACTCAATAGATTGTCAAGCACGAGAGTATATAACACAGAAAACTTGATAAATTTTCAAGCCCTACCGTATGTAACTCAGGAAACTCGGTAGATTTTTCTGTCCGAGAGTATCTCACTTAGAAAACTCGGTAGATTATAAAGCCCCATAGTATGTAACTTAGGAAACTTGATAGATTTTCTAACCCGAGAGAATGTAACTCAGAAAACTCGGTAGATTTTCAATTCCAAAAGGATGTAAGTTAGGAAACGCAGTCGATAGATTTTCAAGCACGATGGTATGTAACTTAGAAAACTCAGTTGATTTTCAAATCTGAGAGTATGTAAATTAGGAAACTCGGTAGATATTCAGGAAACTCGATAGATTTTCAAGCCCGAGAGTATGTAACTAAGAAAACACTTTAGATTTTCATGCCCGAGAGTATATAAATCAGAAAACACGATAGACTTTCAAGGCCGAGAGTATGTAACTCAGGAAACCTGATAGATTTTCAAGCTTGAGATTATGTAACGTGGAAAACTCGATATATTTTCAAGCCCGAGAGTTATAACTTAGACAACTCGGGAGATTTTAAAGTGTGAGAGTATGTAAGTCGTGAAACTCGGTAGATTTTCAAGCCCAAGAGTATGTAACTTATAAAACTCAGTAGGTTTTCGTGGCCGGGTGTATATAACTAAGAAAACTTGGCAGATTTTCAAGCTTGAGAATATGTAATGCTGAAATCTCGATAGATTTTAAATGCTGAAGGTATGTAATAAGAAAAGTAGATAATTTTCAAGCCCGAGAGTATATAACTCAAGAAACTCGGTAGAATTTCAAGCTCGAGAGTATGTAATTTCGAAAACTCAATAGATTTTCAAGTCTGGTGGCATGTAACTCAGAAAACGCGATAGATTTTAGAGTCTGAGGGTATGTAACTTAGAAAACTCGATAAATTTCTGAGTCTGAGGGTATGTAACTCAAAAAAATTAATAGATTTTCAAGTCTGACGGTATGTAAGTTCAGAAACTTTCTAGATTTTCAAGCCCAATAGTATATAAGTTAGGAAATTCGTAGATTTTCAAGCCCCAGAGTATGTAAATCAGGAAACTCGGGAGATTTTTAAGCCCCAGGGTATGTAACAAATAAAACTCGATAGATTTTCAAGCGCGATTGTATGTAACTAAGAAAAATCAGTAGATTTTTAAGTCCGAGACTATGTAATTCAAAAAACTCAGTAGATTTCAAGCTCGAGTGTATGTAACTCAAAAACTCGGTAGGTTTTCAAGGCCGAAAGTATGTAACTCAGAAACAGAATAGATTTTTAACTCAGAAACAGAATAGATTTTTAAGCATGAAAGTATGCAATGCAAAAAACTCAATAAATTTTCAAGCGCAAAAGTTTGTAACTTAGAAAAACCCTTTAGATTTTCAAATCCGAGAGTATGTAAATTAGGAAACTCGGTAGATTTTGAAGGTCGAGAGTATGTAACTTGGGAAACTTGGTAGATTTTCAATGCCGAGAATATGTAATTCTGAAAACTCAATAGATTTTCAAGCCCGAAGGTATTCATTAAGAAAACTAGATTTATTTTAAAGCTCCAGACTAGTAAGCCAGGAAACTCCGTAGATTTTCAAGCCCAAGATTATATAACTCAGAAAACTTGATAGATTTTCAAACTTGAGTATATGAAACTTAGAAAACTCGGTAGGTTTTCAAGGCAGAGTGTATGTAACTCAGAAAAATCAGTAGGTTTTAGAGGCCGAGAGTATGTAACTCAGGAAACTCTGTCGCAACCCCGAGGAGAGAGGGCCCCACGGCCGAGACGGGCCGCGACATGCACGCGCAACCTAACCTAACTACACCTTATTATCTAATTGTTTTCAAAAGAATATTTGTAAGCATAAAAATTTCAAACTAGGTAAAAATATGCAGTGGAAAATGTTCACGCACCATTAGGGTTTGAAAACAACGTAAAAAAGGTTCGAAATAAAGAACAAAAGAGAAAACGAGAGCCAAACCCAATGCAGCATGCCGCACATGCTTTTCCCAGTCAGCACGCGCCTCGTCTACGCCGTCCTCTAGACACCGCATGCCCCGCTCGGTGTAACGCACCCCGCACGCCAGCTTGTACCATGCGCCCTTTGTATGCGCGTCTCACAAATCCGCGCCGTTCTTTCCAAAATTTTGGCAAAGTAACGCATAAAAATGGCAACTCCCAAATAAAAAACAACACAAAAAACTTGCATAATGAAATATTCTCCATGTAGAACTCCATATGCATCATGTCCAATCACCACTCAAAACTATAAATAAGAACTCAGATGAAATTACCAAAGAAAACAAAGTATTAAGAGAAAACTGAACTATCAACTGTACCCACCACTATAAAATCCACAAAAGTCTATACATAGAAATCTATACAGAAATTCTATGCACGGGACTTATACACATGACATGGACTTCTCAAAATGAACCCTCAAAAGACCTCACCATACCAAATACATGCTCCACGGGACGAGTCACTCTAACACAATCCACCAAGCCAATGCCCTGAACATGCGCCACCAACTATCTACTCGCCCTGATTGGCCTCAGAACTAACCGGCTGTATCCACAACACCAACACCACAGAACAAAAAACGTAAGCCCAATGCTGAGTAAGTAGTCCAATATGAAATGTAAAAAAAATGGGTAATGCAATCCTATCACATGCAACTCTACTTTCTCACACATGTTGCTGTTTTTTGTCATCGTTTGTACGATCCTCCTACAGAGTTGGGAAACAGATCAGTTTTCCCAAGTCTATTCTCTTACTGCGTCGAAGGGCGAATAACTTCTTTCAAGGCAACGTCGTATAGCCGCCCCAGGTTGTAACGCCAAGAAAACCCACACGGTCTCTGGCTCACTCTGCTCTATCACCACTTCTGTAGCGCCCCCGAGTCATCCCCGGACTCAAGTCGCCAACTGCAAATGTTTAAAAACGTCACAGTGGAAACCTCGATAAAGATTAGTTTAAATAAAAACTTCACTTTTCAAAACATAAATAAAAAAAGAAATCGGTCGACACTTATAAACACCGGTCAACACTTTAATTCTCTTTGCCCTCTATAAGTCGAATCTCGTGATCGACACCTCTACACTTGTCACACAGAGTGGTCGACACTTGTCTTCACCGGTCGACAGTTTAATTCTCTCTCCCCGCCCATAGTCGAACCTCGCGGTCGACACTCTTACCACTTTTACACTAACCAGTCGACACCTAATTTGGCTCTGCTCCCGTAGGTCGACCCCTGCGGTCGACATTTGCCTAGTTCGATCGACACCTACACATACCGGTTGAAACTTTGCACCAGTAGCCTAGTGAAAGAAACATCAGTTCAAAAGAATGAACGACGAAAACTCCCCCAATTTAAAACCACCGAATAAAAACTTGAATTCTTCAATCACAATCTCCCAAGTAGTTTATATTACATCTATCGACATTTGAAATATTCGTTTATACAACAAAATATATACACCATATAAATTCCAAAAATACATCAACTAAAACCATTCAAAAATCACCGAATGAAAGAGAGAGTGCAAGGAAATAAATCTGACAACTATCGATTAAGAAAATCAACAGTATAGAGCAACACAATGCTCATACATATAATATATATACACGCATCCTCAAAACCACCCGAACAACTAGGAAATCTACATCTATACACTAAAACATCAGGTAAAACTGAATTTTCCCCAAAATACCACAAGGGAAAAACCCCAAACACTTCACCAAAACTCACCACCTCCAAAGGTCGGGTCGTCCTAACAGTCCGCCGTCCGGTGCCTCGGTCACATGCCACTAACTGCCCTAATGCTCAATATTGGGCTTTTGAATCTCACCAGCAGGAATCTCTGCAGCTACACCACAGAACACACAACATAAGTGTAACGCTCAGTAAGTAGTGCAATATGAAACGTAAAACTGACAGTGCAATCCTATCACATGTAATCTCTACATTTTCACTCATGTTGTTGTAACTTGTGCCGCGTTGTATAGCCGCACCATGGTGAGGCTGGACTCTTTCGCCACCTCACACACTGGCATGTCGCCACCATCCCGGTTCCTCCTGCAACGGGGCCCACAAGCGATACATACGCGTAACTCCACACACTGCAATTATCCCAAGGTGAGGCTGGACGCACGCCACACCACCCCTTGGCAGGTCGCCACCCTCCCGGTTCCTCTAGCAATGGGGCCAGAGTTGCTCACCACCACACACACACCGTAGCAGCCATCCCAGGGTGGGGCTGGATACACTCGTCATACCACCCCCTAGCACGTCGCCATCATCTCGAGTCCTCCAGCGACGGGGCCAAAGCTACCCACACACACATCTTTCTCACCGCCGCGCGTCGCACTGAACATTCGCGAGTAAAACCATGCTCAGATTCATTTTCGTTACCCTTTTCAAAACATGATGTATGACTGAACAAAACACACAATACCTCTCTACCATCCCATGGCATAGGCCCGTCAGGGCAATGCACATGCAAACACTACTTAACGGGCGTCCTAAGCTTTCCCGGTGCACGACTTCACAAAAACCTGGTTCAACCTAAATATAAAACCAATTCCTGTCAAAACTCGTCTAAACACTTAACGCATACTCAAAACCGCTACCATTAACTTAACGTACCACAAACTAACTAAAATAGCTCTCTAAACTGACTTGATTCACAGCTCGATATAAACTTTCGACGCGCATAACTTTTACATCAGTTATCGAAATCGCTCGATTTCAATGGCCACACACTCCTTAGGACGTCTAGTTTCTAAAGGCTTCATCCATTTCACAATCGAATATCTACGGCTTGGCCGAATGTGGCTGAACAGAAACCGTTCTAGAACTCGAGTTTTTCTGTTATACAAACGCTTAATCTTCTCTATAAAAACCCGAAATCTACTCCTAATTCCTGCTTAAACACCAATACATGAACAAAAATCAACTACAAATCTCCAAATTTGTATCTCCCTCCTAGGGTTGCCAAAACTATTCAATACTCACTCTAACTTCGTTTTTACCACTGAAAACAACTAAATGACTAATTATCTACTCAAAATCTAATTCAAACTTACCGAAAATCTAAATGTTGATGAAGAATCAAAGAAGTAAGCTGTCGTGACAAGGAGAAGAATTGAAGGAGGGAGGGTTTCACATTGGGAGGGAGATCACCGAAGGTATTCTGTGATTCCTTCCCTTATCACTTATATAATAATAATAATAACATAATTACTATATCATCCTCGCTATTTAATCTTTTAGTTAAACTGTTGTTTTGTCCGTGTCTTGTCGAAATCCTATAATTTTCTGTGGACCGTTAGCCTCAAAAAAATCTTTTATCTACTAATACAAATTCTCTTCTCTCGATTCTGACCAAAACTCGGCCGTTTACAAATACGAAAACCTAAAAATTACTTTAGCGAAAATCCTAGGTGTTACATTCCACCTTCATTAAAATAAATTTTGTCCTCAAAATTTACGTACCGAATAGCTCTAGGTACTGTTGCTCCATGTGCTGCCGTCTTTCCCAAGTTGTCTCCTCCACGTTGTGATTGCCTCATAATACTTTAACTAAGGGAATCTCTTTGTTGCGTAACACCTTCACAGCCGATCCTAGTATTCTCATTGGCTTCTCCTTGTAAGTCACTGTCGGCTGGATCTCTATATGCTGCTGTGCAACCACCTGAAAAGGGTCCCGTATACACTTTCTCAGCATTGAGACATAAAAAACATTGTGTATGGCATCCATCAAAGAAGGTAACTGAAGCTTGTAAGCTGTCTTCCTAATCCTTTCCACAATAGGGAACGATCCAACTTGACGAGGATTGAGCTTTCCTCGCTTCTCGAACCTGACCACTCCCTTGAACGGGGAGATCTTCAAATATACCTCATTGTCTTCCTTGAATTCCAACTCCCGCCGCCTCTGGTCTACGTAACTTTTCTGCCGACTTTGGACTGCCTCAATTATGTTCCTTACAATCGCAACTTTCTTGACAGTTTGCTACAGTGTCTCCAGGCATATAAATCTTACTTCTCTAACCTTGTCCCAATACAATGGCGACCTGCACTTCCTCCCATACAGAGCCTCGTACGGTGCTATACTAATGGTAGACTGATAACTATTATTATACGAGAACTAGACCAATGGTAAGAATCTGCTTCAAGCGACCTGAAACTACAACACACAAGCTCTGAGCATATCTTCCAGTATCTGTATGATTAGCTCTAACTGCCCGTCGGTCTAAGGGTGAAAAGCCGTACTAAAATCCACCTGGTACCCATGGCATTATGTAGACTCTTCCAAAACTTAGACGTAAATCTGGGGTCTCGGTTTGACACTATCGACACCGGGATCCCATGCATTCTGACCACTTCCTGAATGTACAACTGAGCGAACTGGTCGATGGAATAAGTCATCTTCACAGGCAAAAAGTGAGATGACTTCGTCAACCTGTCCACAATCACCTATATCGCATCGTGGCCCTTGGCAGTCCTCGGTAATCCAACCATAAAATCCATAGTTATCCGCTCCCACTTCCACTCTGGTATAGACACTGGCTGCAGCATACCTGACGGCCTCTGATGCTCCGCCTTTACTTGTTGGCATACAACGCAGGTCTCAACATACTTGACCAGTTCTCGCTTCATATTGGCCCACCAATAGTGTCGCTTTAGATCCCTATACATCTTGGTACTAGCTGAATGTACAGAGAAAGAAGACCAGTGGGCTTCTGATAATATCTCCTTCCTTAGTTCCTCATCTTTTGGGACGTACCACCTATCCCGAAACTTCAAAATCCTGTCCTTTGAATAAAAGAATTCATTGCTAGCATTGGCCTCCATACTCGCCCTTAGCCCACTGCACTCAGAGTCAGTCTCCTGGGCTTGCTTAATTCTGTCCAGGATTGTCGACCTTAATGACATCGCTGAAAGCGTTGTTGCTAGATCAAAAACTACCTCCACGCCAAACCTCCGCAGCTCAGTGCTTAGCTCGGCTGGTACTGCCAAACTCATAGAAGAAGTTGAGGCTGTCACTCGGCTCAGCGCATCCGTTACAACGTTTGTCTTTCCTGGATGATACTTGATTTCCAGGTCGTAATCCTTGACCACCTCGAGCCACCTCCATTGTATTAAGTTCAGCTCCTTCTACGTATAGATATACTTCAAACTCTAGTATTCCGAGAAGATCTCGCATTGCTGTCCATACAAATAATGCCTCCATATCTTAAGTGTGAAGACAACTGCCGCTAACTCCAAGTCATGCGTGTGGTAATTCTTCTCGTAGGGTTTCAATTACCTAGAAGCATAGGCAATCACCCTCCCACTCTGCATCAACATGCAACGCAAGCCTATCCTAGAGGTATCACAATATATACTGAACTTCTCACCCTCCACTGGCAGAGTCAACAAAGGAGTTGTAGCCAACTTCTGCTTCAGTGTCTGGAAGCTGCCTTCACACTCGTCAGACCATCCATACATCACATCTTTCCTGGTCAATCGAGTCAAAGAGGCTGTCATCTTGGAGAATCCCTCAATAAATCTCCTATAGTATCCTGCTAGTCCCAGAAAATTGCGTATCTCACTGTCACTAGTCGATCACGGCCACTCCTTCACAGCCTGAACTTTTGCTAGATCCACTGAAATACCATCATAGGAGATGACGTGCCACAAAAAGTTGATCCTGTCCAGCCAAAATTACCACTTAGAGAACTTAGCATATAGTTGGTGCTACCCCACAATCGTCAACAACAAGTCATCTATCCTTGTTAATGGGTGCTTGTTTTTCACCGTCAGCTTATTCAGTTCCTTATAGTTAACACACATGCATAGGGATCTGTCCTTTTTCTTGACGAAAAGTACTGGCGCACCCCACGGCAAGAAACTAGGGCGTATAAAGCCCTTATTTGTCAATTCTCATAGCTGTGCCTTTAACTCCTTCAGTTCCATAGGTGCTAGCCTGTACAAGTTCTTACACACTGGCTCAGCCTTAAGGTACACATCAATTATGAACTCAATTTCCTTGTCAGTGGGCAGACCTGGCAAATCCTCAAGAAATACCCCCGAAAAATCCTATACAATGGGGATGTCCAGGAACTAAACCCCACCCTAAAACTGCGCATCCATGACACTAGCCAAGAACCCCACGCACCCACCTCATAACAACTGCTGGGCTCTCATGGACGACACAGTCAAAATCCTACTCAAACTCTTTCCTGCCCTAAAGGAGCAACTCTTTCCACTCGGGGGTCGAAAGTGGATCTCTATGGTCCTGCAATCTATCGTGGCATAACGTCTAGACAGTCAATCCATCCCTAAAATAGCCTCATAAACCTTCATGTTGAGTAAGATCAGATCAACGTACAACTGCTTTTCTCCCACTGTCACAATATCACCATGTACCACCTGATCTGAGCATAGACGCTCCCCCGACGGCAACAACACATCATAAAACTGTCCAGAATAGTTGGGCACTAGATTTGCCTTAACCACAAAGGCAGTAGACACAAACGAATACGTAGCACCAGTATTAATAAGAGTATAAGCTGACATGCCTGAAATAAGAATACTACATTAGATCACCGATGGCTGGGCACTATCATCCGGCTTGATGAGGGCGAAGACCCTCGGTGCTACCCTCGCTGTAGTCTTGCTCAAATTCGGGCAACTCCTAGCAAAATTCTCCATTTCACCGCAGTTGAAGCACCGATTCTGTCGCGGCTTCTAACAATCTTTGGACATGTGACCCGCCTCACCACAGCTGTAGCATCGCCCCACACCTATCTGGCACTCGCCAGGATGATTCTTCTGACACTTAGGGCATACCAGAAACTGTCTCGATCCATGAGACCGCTTGTTGCTCCCCTGGCTGCTAGAGCTGTCACTAGGCCTCTTTAGGCCCTTTCGCTGAAACAACTTCTCCCCACTTGACTATGGCAACAACTCATTGAAATATCTACTGGGCTGTTCATTAGGCGGCTCTCTGTAACTTGGAAGTTTTGTCCTAGCCTCCTCAATGTCTAAGGCCTTTGCCACCACGTCCTTGTAAGTTACCCCTCACGTTCTAGCTATTCGCATGCCCAAGTATACGTCCGAGTTTAGGCCCTGCATGAATTGTTGTACCTTATTATCGTTCAGACTCACCAGGTGACTAGCAAATCGAGAAAGTGCCTCAAATTGCCTCACGTACTCAGCCACGGTACTCGTCTGTCTCAACTGGGCAAATTCCACCATCTTACGGGTCCTAACCGAGTAGCTTAAACACTTGCGGAAGAACACTGCCTTAAACTCCTCCCAAGTCATGGTCTTCACATCAGTGGTGGCCTTCACCAAATCCCACCAAAACCAGGTGTCCTTGGCAAGGTGGAACACCGCACTACAAACTCTGTCTCAATCATCCAAGTTGCCATACTCTAATATGTCTTCCATATTTTGAATCTACTCCTCAGCACTGAGTGGATCCGAAGATAACCCATCGAATACTGGGGGTCACAGTCTGTGAAACCTGTCTCCCCCGTGATCTGCTGCAGCACTACCGCTGGAAGGACCCTGATCTTCTCTTCTCATAAACCACTATAGCTACTAAGACTGGCAGTTGACTAACTCGGTAAGCTGCCTAACGGCGTCATCCGTATTGCCTACAGCTCTACGTATGTCTCTCACCATGACGATGATCCTGTACACTACAACATTTAGTTAGTTTTAATGAAACTACGAGGGTTCTAAGAAATACTTATAGTTGGTGGAGCGCTCCCATCAGTGCCTGGCGGTGTTAGGAAATCCATTGAACGACGTCGACCCCGTATCTCTGACACTCGTAACATCCCCTCTTTCCCCTATTAACCGTCCCCTCTACCTTTCCCCCAAAGCAGTGTAGGCCCTCTTGCCTTCACAATCGCACCCCTCCTCCGAGGCACCAGACATCCTCGTCGGCCGCAATTCCAGTTGGGGAAAGGCTCTGATACCATAACTGTAATGCCCTGAAAACCCACACGGTCTCCGGCACACTCTACTCTGTCACCACCTATGTAGTACCCTCGAGTCGCCCCAGACCCAAGTCGCCAACCCTACACTTACTCATTCCCTCAATAAAATTCATATTAAATTTTATAACTTTGTTCATCGACTTAAAATGACACTTTTGCAAATGTTTAAAAACGTCACAGTGGAAGACTCAATCAAAATCAGATTAAATAACGACTTCACTTCTCAAAACATAAAAAAAAAAAGAAACCAGTCGACACCTGTAAACACCAGTTAACACTTTAATTCTTTCTGCTTGTCCCCCAGTCGAATCTTACAGTCGACACTCTTACCACTTTTACTCTAACTAGTCGACACCTAAGGACGCCGATCGACACCTAGTTTGGCTCTATTCCTGTAGGTCGACCCCTGCGGTCGACATTTACCTAGTTCGGTCGACACCTATGCATGTTGGTCGACACTTTGCACCATAAGCCTAAAGAAAGAAACATCAGTTCAAAAGAAATGAACGACGAAAACTCCCGCAGTTTAAAACCACCGAATAAAAACTTGGATTCTTCAATCACAATCTCCCAAATAGTTTCAATCACATCTATTGACATTTGAAATATTCGTTTATACAATAAAATCTATACACCATATAAATTCCCAAAATATATCAACCAAACCATCTAGAAATCACCGAAGGAAAAACAGAGCGGAAAGAAATAAATCTCACAATTATGGATGAAGAAAATCTACAGTATAGAGCAGCACAATGCTCATACATATAATATATATACACGCGTCCTCAAAACCACCCGAACAACCAGGAAATCCACATCTATGCACTAAAACATCAGGTAAAACCGAATCGTCCCTAAAATACCAGAAGAGAAAAACCCGGAACACCTCACAAAAACTCACCACCTCCATGGGTCGGGTCGTACTAATAGTCCCCGTCCGGTGCCTCGGTCACACGCCGCCAACTGCCCTAATGCTCAGGACTGGGCTCTCGAATCTCACCAGTAGAAGTCTCTGCACCTACACAACACAAGCGTAACGCTCAGTAAGTAGTGCAATATGAAACGTAAAATCGACAGTGCAATCCTATCACATGTAGTCTCTGCATTCTCACTCATGTTGTCGTAACTTGTGCCGTGTTGTACAACCGCACCGTGGTGAGTTTGGACTCTCTCGCCACCTCACACATTGGTACATCGCCATCGTCCAGGTTACTCCAGCAACGGGGCCCATGAGCCGTACATATGTGTCACTCCACACATTGCAACCATCCCAGAGGGGGGAGGGGGCGGCGGGAGGCAAGACGTTTTCCTTTTCTTTCCCTTCGACTAAAGACCTCGCCAGCCTGCCCGCTCAGCTCATTACTGTAGCAGGTCGAGCCAAGCTGGAGCGTCGATGACTAGCTAAACGAGCCTACTCGAGAGTTGGAGCTCGGGGCTGGGGCCCTGTCTACCTGCCATCTTTGACGCCTAGACGCCCAAAAAGTGGCTGGCTCTATGGTAGAACTGATCGATCGTGGATGAGGGCGATCAAATGACCATGCCTCTGCCATCAATAAAATTGCATAAAGGGAGGGATGATCGATCGCAGTTTTGCTGCGATCGATCGGCGATAGCTGTGGTAGGGGCGATTGATCACCCCCACTAGAGACGATCAATCGCCCCTACCACATGGCAGTAGGGGCGATCCATCGGCCCTACAAGCTTCAGCTCTGTCAACATGACAGAGCTGAGGCAGTGGTAGGGGTGATTGATTGCCCTACCAAATGCATTACGGGCGATCAATCGCCTCAGATTTCCAATGGTCATCAGTTCTGATGACCGTTGCTGAGAAAATCAGCCTAGATTTCCAACGGACTGATATGTCAAGCATAAATTCTTAGAAATGGTGACAATATCATTGCCCTCATAGCTATCAGGCACAACCGTAATGTGGTCATTGGAGCAGTGAGCTACTCTCTCCTCCTTCTATAAATTATTCAGCCTCCATTCATTTTCCCCAATCTCTATCAATCTCTCTCTTTTCTCTCAATCAATTTATACTCAATTTGCTGTAGATCCATTTGGTACTCTCAATTCTTTATTAATTTGATTCAATAAAGTAAATTTTAGTTTACCTTTTTATATATATTTACCTAATTTTTAAATAGATTTATAGTTATATTAATTTAATTTTTTTACATTAGTTTTTTTTAGGTTTCGTACAAGTGAGTTGATCAATTTACATCACCTACGAACTTTTGTTGGACATTAATTTGTGGTATCATTTTGTTATTTAAAATTTCTTTTAAAAATTTATTTTTAGTCATGCATGCACGTAATTATAATATTCATAATGATATTGAATAAATTATGGAATTAAATCCTTTATTTTCAATAAAACAATCATCTGCACAAATATCAACATCCACTTTATCACCTTAAAAAAAAAGAAACAAACCTCTGAAGTATAGAAATATTTTGTAATGAAAGATATTAAAATTGGTGGAAAACTATAATTTAGAACTCAATGTAAATATTGTATTAAAAATTATGCATATGTTTCTTGTAGTTCAACTACCTCACTAAATAGGCATTATAAAAAATGTCACTTAAACGAGCAAGTTAGAGACCATACACAAATATTATTAAATGCTAGTGGTAATGATACTTTTTTATATTAACAAAATAAAATAAGAGAATGAATATCAAAACTTGTAGTATAATGTGAGGTACTTTAGCATTCACTGATAGTGATGAATTTTAAAAATTTATGAAAGAGTATGCTACTTTTAATTTTAAACGTATTCCTAGAAGTACAACTAGAATGAATATTATTAACATGTTTAATAATATAAAGAATGAATTATATTTTTTTCAAATGCTCCAATGTCTATTTGTATTACGTCTAATTTATATAGTGCACATAATTTTATAGGTTATGTAGTGGTAACTTCTTATTTTACTGATAACTCTTGCCAATTAAATAAAAGAATTTTAATATTTCGTAACTGTGAACATCCTCACAGTGGTATTACAATTTATAGATATATTATTACAATATTGCAATAATATTTTATTCGAGATACAATATTTAGCATAACACTTGATAATGTCAGTGCTAACGATACTACTATTTCTCATTTTAAAAATTATTTTCAATTAGATACTACTCACGATTCTCTTTTTCATATGAGATGTGTTTGTCATATTTTAAATTTAATTGTTAAAGATGATATTACATATATTTCACCTCATATTGAATCAATTAGATCCGTAATTTCTTATATAATTGTATCTAATTTGAGACAACAAAAATATAGAGATTTTTGTAAAGTTGCCCAAGTTAAATTACGAAAATTAAAAACCGATTTAGATATTCGGTGGAATTCTACTTATTTTTAGAAAATGTCAGGCCATATTGGCAAGTTATTTGTGCTTTTATTAGTGAAAAACACAAATTATTAATTTTGATAAATCTAGTTGCGAAGTAGCTAATATATTTCTTGATTTTATAAAACCATTTTATGATGCAACAAATGAATGTTCGAAAATTTATTATCCAATTTCTTATCTTGTTCTTCCAATTTTTATAAACTTAATGGGTAATTTTGCACAATATTGATATATAAATGAATTTAGAGATATAATTAATAAAATGAAAACAAAATTTTAAAAATATTGGCTTGACATTCCTCTTATTTTTTGTTATATATGTATAATAGATTTTATATATAAGTTAAGAGGAGTATATTTCATTGTTAATAAAATTTCTAATATTTTACAAACTATTTCTTTATTTTCTATGGATCAAATAACATATGGAATTATTAGTTTATATTGTTCTTATGAATCTATATATTCCAACGTTAGTCATTCATATGTTTCTTCACATGTTAGCTCATGTAGTGTTAGTGGAAATATAGTAGGTTCACAATTTGTTATTAATTATATTTGTAATCAATTAGATACAGATGCTTACTCTAATTCTATGTGAAATGAACTACAAATTTATTTTGACACTCGATATCAATTTTCTCTCGAAGAAAATTTTGATATTTTAAATTAATGGAAAATGATTTTTACCACATATCCTATTCTGTTTATAATAGCACGCGATCTACTAACACCTCCGGTCTCTACCGTAGCATCAGAGTCTGCTTTTAGTGTACGTAGACGTGTGTACGATAAACGCCGAGTACGACTTGAACTCGATTTCGTAGAGGCACTTATTTGCATGAAGGATTGGAACGACGCCATTACGAGAAGCCAACAACGAAAGTACGAAATACTCGAAGAATTTAAAAAATTTGACGTTGAAGATTAACATTGTAATTTAAATTTTGAAGAACTTTTTTATTTTGTAATTTTTTTTGACATTTTGCACATGCTTGACAATTAGATGGGTGCCAACCTAGTTTGTATGTATTTAATTTATAGTGATGTCAAATGTCAAATTTATGATGATGTAACGACCC
>CM039521.1:12907089-12981609 GCA_022433055.1 Begonia peltatifolia
CTCATACATACTCATCCGGGTCATCACAGATGAAGATTATAATTTTTATATATTTGTTTTTTTATATAAATTATAAATACATGCAAAACCGAGAGCCGATCAATCGACCACTGAGGGCTGATGGATCGGCTCTCAATAAGGGGTGATTGATCGGTTCTCGATCAGTTTAAAACTGACCGACAGCCTTCACTCAAACACTCAATCAAACTCTCACTTCAATCTGAATTCCCGATCAATCGCCACTTCAAAAACTACCAGACGAAACTCAACGCCGAAAACCGTCAAAGCTCCTGTAAATCTTTGCAGTGCCTTCTGTCAATCTTTCCACTTTCAACCTCCGAATCTTCCATTTAAACTTAGTAAATCTCAGCCATCCTAACATATTCTATTTCTTCCACAATATGATAATTTAATTAAATATTATTCGAGCTGTCAAATTTGGGCTTAGCATTGTTTGATTTTGATTTTGATTTTGATTTTGATTGCTGAGGTTGGTTTGAGATACAAAAACAATTGTGAGCTAAGTTTTATAACTGTTCGCACCACATGTTTGATAAAATGTCTGTGAGAATTTCAAGTTTTAAAAATTGATAATTTTGTTCTAGTGATTAGTAACTAGCAATTTGTGTAACTTACAAGCTAAAAAAATACCGCCAAAACGTTTGAAAGGTTCTTCAAGCTTAAGCTCAGCTCTAGTCGGCCAAATCGATCACTCTTTCATCAACTCTGAGGCAAGGAAATACTTCATGGATTTCATGGCAAAAAATAAAGCTATTATATGCGAAATCCAATGTCAACCCGATGAGTCTGACGGAGATATTTTAGTCATGCTTAGACAATGAGCATAGCAAAATCTTGTTGTATTAGGTGGTCATGCAAACGTAAATGTAGTTCGAGAATTCTACGCAAATCTCAAGGCATCAAATTCAGATAGAACAATTAAAGTTCGCAACAAGATCATTCACTTTTCAGCCGATATCATTAATGTCAAACTTGATTTGGACAACTTAGATCAAGATGATTATCACACCATGATGGAATAAGGGCCAGATTATGAGATGATAATACAAGAGATAGGCCACTGAGGTTCACAGTGGGTTTATTCAATCGTCAACCCAGCTCAACCAATACACTTGATATTAAGTTGTCTTAACTGCTACGCTCAAGGTTGCTGCAAGTTCATCAGGGAAAACTTGATGCCAACATCCCAGAAATCTAAGCTCACCAAATACCGAGCGGTACTCCCATATTGCATTATCACTAGTCGCTCTATAAATTTCGAACGAATGATCTACAATAATATCAGCGCATATTGTAAGGGTTCAACCACTGCTGGACATATCCACCCTGTCCTCATCACGCACTTATGCGAGGCTGAGAATGTCCCTGTGAGCTCACAGATGAGCCTTGGATCTAGCAAATGTTTTATGTCTCCTTAAATATTTCAAGAATAGCTAAGTGGCCGTAGCACAAAGCTAGAAACAATGGATTGAGATTCATTGAGCAGGATGCTAATGCTGAGATTCCTCCTCAACTAATGCCGCTGCTTCGTATCTGGCACATAGATGGTAGTATGTTAGGTGCACAAGGTATTGTAGTGCAGAAAAAAAGAGATCGCGTTGAGCCTCGCTGCAAACAGCAATGTGAAAACCAATCAACTATGCCACCCAATCAAGACCTCTCTTCATCATCTGCCTTACCACCTCGCTCTTACTCAACTAACGATGTGAGACAGATGTTGGAAAATCTCACCATCACACAAAGTCAAATGTTTGCCAATCTGTCTACTCAACAAACCCGCTTTGAATATAATGTAAGACAAAGGCTAGAAAATATTTCTAATAAGCAAACACAGTTATCATAAGAACAGAGCCGCATCGAACAGTGGTTGAGGAATATGCAAAACCATTCACTTGAGCAGACAACCTTCTTTGCACGATACGTGAGAGCATTACATGCTCATTATGACCATTTGGGTCAAGCATTACCCATCTTACCGAAGCACCTATTGAGGCCATATGACCATCCTGCCTCTCCACGAGATGGTGAAGACAACGATCAGCCTGGCACTTCATAAATTATGTTATTTTTCACCTAGTTTTTAATTTATTTTATGCATTGAAGACAATGTGAGTTTGAAAGTGATTTTAGCTTACCTTATTACTTCGCTATATTTTGTTCTATATTTTGGTTATGTAATCTAAATTTCTGTTTGAAGTGACGATTATTTAAATTTTGAATAAATTCAAGATTTATCTTTTCAAAAAATTCTTTAGTTTGTATTAGTGGAACCTAATGAAATATATAATATATTTATATAAAATAATTTTATTTATATAAGCTCAGCTGGTTAAGCTCCACTCGTTAGGCTCGTTGAGTCGGCTCGGCTCGATTCGTTAGGCTAGTGGCTCACAAGCAAATTCGGGTTAGAAGCTTTTTAGGGCCAGCTCGTTAGTCTCGGCTCGTTAGGCTCGGCATGCTCAATGAGCCGAGGCTTTCCAAGCTCGGCTCGGCTAGTTCGGCTCATTTAACATCTCTACCTTCGGTTGAATGAAAGAACGAGAGTGGCTTCTGCTAAAGCCACTATTGTTTTATATATATATATTACCTTAATGCCCTCACGTTTTAATCCTTTAAAAATTCGGCCAATTCACGCCATTACGTCTTTAAAATTAAGAAATTTTCTTTAAAGTTCATTCCTAACTTTTCTACAACTAATTAATCCGTAAAAATCTCTCACGGAACTTACACGGGACCTTAATTATAAAGAGGTAAAATTTTTGAGTTATACATCCTTTCCATTTTATAAGAAATTGTCCCCAAAATTTACATACCGAATAGCTTAAGGGACCGCTACTCCATGTCCTGCTGCCTTTCCTAAGGGGTCTTCTCCACGCTGTGATTGCGCCACAAACTTTGACCAAAGGAATCTGCTTGTTGCGCAATACCTTCACAACCGATCCTAGAATTCTCACTGACTTCTCCTTGTAAGTCAGTGTCAGCTAAATCTCTATTTCCTCTTATGCTATCACCTGAGAAGGGTCACCCATGCACTTCCTCAACATAGAAACAAGAAAGGCATCTCACCTGAGAAGGGTCACGCATGCACTTACTCAACATAGAAACAGGAAAGAGATCTTGAATGACATCCATCGATGAGGGCAACTGAAGCTTGTAGGCGGTTCTACCTATCCTATTCAGGATCGGGAATTATCCAACGTAACGAGGATTGAGCTTCCCTCTTTTCCCAAACTTGACCACTCCCTTGAACGGGGAGATCTTCAAGAATACTTCATCGCCATCACTAAACTCCAACTCTCATGTTCTTTGATCTGCGTAACTTTTCTGCCGACTTTGACCAGCTTCAATTCACTTCCTTATAATGGCAATCTTGTTGACAGTTTGTTGCAGTATATCCGGGCCTACCAGTCTTGCCTTTTCAACTTCATCCCAGTACAATGGCAATCTACATTTTCTTCTGTATAGAGTCTCGTACGGGGCAATACCAATGGTGGATTGATAGCTGTTATTGTACGAAAACTCCACCAAAAGCAAGATTTTGCTCCAAGCTGCTTGAAACTCCAACATGTAGGCTCTGAGTATATCCTCCAAGATCTGTATAGTCCTCTCTGACTGTCAATCGGTTTGCAGATGAAAGACCGTAATAAAATCCAGTCTCGTACCGATAGCCCTATGCAAACTCTTCCAACTTGGACATAAACCTGAGGTCTCAGTCTGACACAATCGACACCGGAATCTCATGCAGCCAGATTATCTCTTGAATGTATAACTGGGCAAACTGATCCACATAATAAGTCATCCTCGTAGGAAAAAAGTAAGACGAGTTTGTCAACTTGTTAACTATCACCCAGATTGCGTCATGGCCCTTAACGGTTTTTGGCAAACCAACCAAAAAATCCATAGTTATCCGCTCCCACTTCCACTTCGGTATAAGCTATAGCTGAAGCATACGTGATGTCTCTGATGTTCTTTCTTTACCTGTTGACATACTACGCACGTCTTAACATACTTGGCCACCTTCCGCTTCATATTAGGCACCAATAGTGTAGCTTCAAGTCCCTGTACATCTTACTACTTACAGGATGCATAGAGAAAGAAGAAGAGTGCCTTATGACAGTATCTCCTTCCTTAGCTCCTCATTTTTCGAGATGTACCACCTATACTGAAACTTCAGAATCCCATCCTACGAATAACTGAGTTCAGTATGAGCACTGGCCTCCATACCCGCATTCAGCCCACTGCACTCAAAGTCAGTCTCCTGGTGTCACACACCGAGAATTCACACGTTTCTGGTACGCTCACTACTATTACACACTATGACATTAAGAAACTCAACGTGAACTCACTCAATTTAATATCACTTTCATTTTCTAATCATATTCAAAAGAACATTTGTAAGTATAAAATTTTTTGACTCGATTCGAAAACGACTCGCGCCCCGAAAAGGGAAAATGTAAATACTCAATATAAAATACGCAGCGGAAATGTACAATTTAATGGAGAGTTTTTAAAAAAAACAACAAGACTTAAAAAATTTTGGGAAAGGAGTCCGGCACGTGCCTCTCGGGTTCAATGCCAGACGCCCGAGGCCTGGTGCCACGCTCCAAAACGGCATTGTGCGGCCAAATGTAACCCGAGAGTACCGCAGCATTAGCGCCGCGCGCGCCAGACACGGCCCCGCACGCCTTCGACATAGCGTAGCATGCTCCGCGCGCACACCCTAATCGGCCCCGCACGCCACCCCTGCCTCAGCGCCGTGCGCACGCCCTCCTAGCACTGTGCACATCGTAGCGCTGCGAGCCCTAACTCTGCACCGCATGTCCACGCAAGGCCAACCACTGTCGGC
This sequence comes from Begonia peltatifolia, assembly GCA_022433055.1. Lineage (NCBI taxonomy): Eukaryota > Viridiplantae > Streptophyta > Magnoliopsida > Cucurbitales > Begoniaceae > Begonia > Begonia peltatifolia. Next base: position 12,911,957 of record CM039521.1, read on the forward strand.
GCTGCACAACCCACACGCACTTGTAGTGCCATGTGCCCCACGCGCTATAGCCGTGCCGAGCTCCCGCATGTTGCCTCAACCTGAGCAGCGTGCTCTGCGCACCCAATTAACCCACCGACGCACCCCGCACGCTCAGTTCAACTTCCTGACACCCTGCCTTTCCCCCGAAAAATTTGGCAAAGTAACCCTTTACTTATTGACCTCAACCTACAAACAATACACCATATAATCCTCAAAGTATATTAACTAAATTCATCCAGAAATCACCGAAGGAAAAATGGAGTGGGAGGAAATAAATCTAACAACTATCCACAGTATAGAGCAACACAATGCTCATACATATATAATATACACACGCGTACTCAAAACTACCCAAAATCAAGAAAATTCACGTCTATACACTATACATCATGTAAATCAAATCGTCCCTAAAATACATTAGAGAAACGTCGAATATCTCACAAAAACTCATCACCTCCACGGGTCGGGTCGCCCTAACAATCCGCCGTCCGGTGGCTCTTTCGCACGGTGCCAACTGCCCTACTGCTCAAGACTGGGCTCTCGAATCTCAGTAGTAGAAACCTCAGTACATGCACCATAAAACACACAATATAAGCCTAATGCTTAGCAAGTAGTGAGATATGAAAGTAAAACCGACAATGCAATCCTATCACATCCAATCTCTATGCTCACGCTCATGTTGTCACAATCTGTGGTGTGTAGTGCAGCCGTGCCAGGGTGAGGGTGAACCTTGCACAACGCTACACTCCAACACGTCGCCATGGTCCCGAACTCCCCAGCAACGAGGCCTATAAGCTACACAAACGCGCCACCTCCTAGCAACCACACCACGGTGAGGATGAACCACGCGCCAAACTACATCCTGTTGCGTCGCCACTATCTAAGTCTCCTCAGCAACGGGGCCACAGTTGCCACACTCACATGTTTTGCGACAGCCCAGCCGGCTCACTGCTCGAGTAGAATTCCCGATTGGTGACGCACCGGCCCACTCCCCAAGTAGGATCCGTGGCGTCACTATCCATCATCCTCATCGTCAACATATACACACCGCGTGACGGCCCAGCCAGCCCACTCCCCGAGAAGAATTCCCTGTTGGTTACGCACCGGCCAACTCCCCAAGCAGGATCCACGGTACCACCAACACGCGTCTCACCACCACTTACTCAAAATATGCTCAAAAATCATTTTCGTTCCCTTTTCAAAACATGATGCATGTTAAACAATACGCACACACATCAGCATCAAATAGCACAATCCTAATGTTCTTTGGTGTAGGCCCACCTGGGCAAAACACATGCATGCACTACTTACCTGGTGTACTAAGCTTTTATGATGCACGACTTTACTAAAAATCTTGTTCAACCAATACATAAACAATCACTCATCAACATTCACATCAAAATTCAGTAAACGTGTTAAAAATCTCATCTCCCAACTAAACCCATGAAATCCCAACTAAAATGGGTCACTAATTCGGTTCGGTCGAAAACCGACCTAAAATTCAGACATGCATAACTTTTGCATCGGTTATCGAAATCGAATGATTCAAAAGGCTAAACGCTACTCTAGGAACCTAGTTTAACGTACTAAAACATATTTTGAAACAATTAATTGTAGGCTAGTCAAAATCCCCAAAAACATAACCTGTTTTATGCACCAAACATCAAAAATTTCAACTTCAACCCAATTTCTCCAAGTCCCCCACCAATCAGCCACATTCCAACCTACTAAGTAGAACTAACAACAATTTGAAGTTTACCACACGGAGGACCGAGAGGATTGGTGGTGTAACTTGGAGTTTTCTTAATTCGAAATCTTTAGCGGCAGTTAGATTATGCTTAATAGGTTAGAGTGTGATAGATTAATGAGGAATTGAGTGAGTTTTGTTGAGAAACTGAGAATGGAAATTTTAGCCGTTTTACCGTGAAACCTGATTTTGCTTTGGGAGTTTTAACCTAGCCACGGTTCATTGTCTTAAATTCTATTTTGGTTTGGTGTGCTAAACTAGGTTATGAGTGTAGCGTTTAGTCTCTGGAATCGAGTGATTCCAATAACCAATGCAAAAGTTATGCGCATTGGAAGTTAGGTTTATTTTGGTTTAAAATTGGGTTAGTGAGCCATTTTAGTTTAGCTTTAGTGGAGTGGGTTAGTAGCCATATCTTTACTACATAGAATGAGTGGTGAGATTAATTTTTAATGTGTATTGGTTATGTGATAGGTTGAGCGGAGAAAGTGATAAAAACGAGCACGACAGGAGCTAAGATGCCAAGAAATGTAGTAGGAGTTTTGCCTTCGGGCCTACATCACAGTTCAGTAGAATGTATTGCACATTTACTTTATGTTATGCTTTTATAGTTGTGCATCATTGTTTTAAAGTAGTAGAACGAGACAAAAAGTGAATTTTTATGTATTTATGAGACGAAAACAGTAGGATGTAAGTGGTGAAGAATGAAATTGAGAAAATACGTAAGTAGATAATGTAGGTTTGGTTGATTGGCATGGTACTATGAGGGGGGCTGTGAGGTATGGCGTTTCTTCCCCCGCTTTACGTGGTGGCCCTGGTCCTATAATAGGGATTGCGAGGAGTACCACTTTACTAGGTTAAGGTTGGCTCTGTCCTATGAGGAGCACCATGAGATGGGTCATCTTTGTCTAGCACGTAAAGAAAAACACAGTATAAGAAAATAAAGAAGATGTAAGAAAGAGACGAAAACAAAAGTAGAGGCGAAACTGTAGAAACTGCATGTGTTAGGGGGTGTTTGATTTAGTGTGTGTTTATGTGCATTACTTACTTAGCATTACGCTAATAGTTGAGTTCCGTGATGTTGGTGATAACGGCATAGCTGGTGAGTACTCTGAGCATGCCCATGACTAGGAGGCGGTTGGAGTAGTACGCACGTGGATGATATGGCTTGCTGTTAGAGCGTTGTTAATATGGTGGGTATAGGTACGAATTTTGGGAGTGTAATTGAAAAGATTGTATGGTTTTAGGTCGATTGAATGTATAGACGGATTTCAAACTTGAGTAGTCTTTTCTTTACTTAAATTATGATTTTGAGTTGATGGAAAAGTGTGGGTTGGTTTATTAGTAGCGTTGAGTCGAAGTCCGGTCCATTTTGTGAAGTTTTTATGGTTTTTAAACAGAGTTTTGGGAAGGAAGTGTCGACCAATAGGCTTATTAGTCAACCAAACCCTGCAAGTGTCGACCGCGAGAGTCGACTGGCGCAAGCAGAACCGTATTAAGTGTCGACCTGTTGTAGGTGTTGACGGTAGTGTCAAAATGGCAGCGGTGTCGACCGCAAGAGTTGACCTGCGCGGACGGTAGAGCATTAAGGTGTCGACCTCTCGGGTCTTTTCATCGATCGACGGTAGAGCATTAAGGTGTCGACCTGTGAAACAAGGTGTCGACCCCTCTCTGAGATGAGTATAAAAGTGTCGACCGGTGTTCTTAGTGTAGACCGATGAAAAGACCCGGGAGAAACGTATTGTCGACCGGCGTTTGCTAGTGGCGGCCGATTAAAAACCCGAGACAACCCAAGTGTCGATCGACGTTTACTGGTGTCGACCGATTTCTCTATTTTATGTTTTATATAAGGAAGTTTTAGTTAAATTGATTTTAAACGAGTTTTCCGCTGCGATGATGTTCAAAATATTTTCAAAAATGATGTTTTAAGTCGAAGAACAAAAGTTTTAAATTTTATTCAAATTTTTCGAGTGTAGTGAGTGAGTAGTAGCAGTGAACAAAGCAAAAATGAGTAGGTTTTTGGGGCGTTACAATTGTGGTATCAGGGAGTGAGTAGTAGTAGTGAACGAACCAGAAACGGGTAGATTTTTAGAGCGTTACAATTGTGGTATCAGAGCGTTTACCCAACCAGAATTGTGGCCGACGAGAACGTCGGGCCCCTAAGAGGAGGGTGGATTTGGAAGGGATGAGTGCCGGTCACAATTCCCACACCGCTTGGAGAAAAGTAGAGTGGATAGTTAATCAGTAGAAGGAGGGGATGTTATGAGGGTTAGAGTTAGTAAGTCAAACCGTTCAAATGATTGCCTAACAGCGACTGTCACCGCACGACGTACTTCGACAACTGTAAGTTTTTAAGTTTAACTATAGTTAGTAGATATTTATGAGAGAAATTGAATGTGTCCAGGAAATTGGCCAAGATGTCTAGATGACTAGTACGCCCACGAGCACCGAGAGAGCCAAGTAAACCAAGAAGCGAGGATGATTTAATGACGATCCAACAGTTGACAGAGTTAGTAAATCGGTAGTCTCAGCAGTTAGGGATCTTGCTAAATCGGGAAATGCAAGGAAGTTCTGGCTCTAGTTCAGGCCATGATCGGACGGGAGATAGATTTCAGAAGTTACAACACCCAACGTATGAAGGACAGTCAACAGACCCAATAGCTGCAGAAGAATTTGTTCGTACCATGGAAAGTATGTTTAAGTATGCGAAGGTGGCTGAAGAGGATAAGGTTGTATTGGCCACGTTCCACCTAGCGAAGGATGTCCGATTCGGGTGGGAGTCTATAGAGGCCACCGCTGATACTCAACGTATGTCTTAGGAGGAGTTCAAGGATTCCTTCTATGACAAGTATTTTAACAGCACAGTTCAGGCGACAAAGAGGATGAAGTTCTTGCAATTAAAGCAAACCACTTCAGTGACGGAGTACAACCGGCAATTCGAGTCTTTGTCTTGATTTGCCAGTAATCTGGTAAGTCGGAACGAAGATAAGGTTTTCCAATTCGTACATGGATTAAAGCTAGAAATATACAGGGGAGTGAAGATAGCGGGTATACGGAACGTGCATTACTCAGAAGTGGTGGCCAATGCACTTGCGGTGGAAGAGGCCGAGATGAAGTGTGTTAGGCAAAGAAAAGCCCTGAGGAGGTTTTTCCATGAGAATACTGCTTAGCAGAACAGAGATGTCCCTCAGCAGCAACAGCAGAGAGGCACTGAGAGGCCTAGTGATGGACAGAGAGGTCAGGGGACAAGCAAATGGACACAGGAGACTGGGAGGTATCCTTAGTGTCTGAAGTGTTTGAGATATCATCCAAGCGAGTGCAAGTTGAGTTCAGGAAGATGCTATAACTGCAATGAAGCCGGACATTTTTCAAGAGATTACTCTAAGCCAAGAGTTCCCCGATGTTTTAATTGCAACAAGGTGGGCTATATTAGCAGAGATTGCCCACTCTAAAGAAGGGTCCGACGCGAACAACACCGAGAGTATTTGCCATGATCGAGTCGGGCGATGATGACCAGCCAGCTGAAGTGTCAGGTACTATATTGGTAAACTCTGTACCTGCATATACTTTGATTGATTCTGGTGTGACGCACTCGTTCGTTGCAACTGCATTCGTTGTTAAGTTGGATGTGTAGCCTGTGTCAACGGATTACAGTTACAATGTAATGTTACCTTCTTGTGGGCGTATGAATTCAAATTAAATGCTGCAAGATAGCATAGTGTCGGTGGGAAGCAAGAATTTATTGGCCGATGTCATTATTATGGGTTAACGGAATAGTTAGACAGCCAAGGGAGAATATGAAACTTGATTTTTAGCAAAGTATTGAGAGTATTAGGGTTGTTGTGAGTAAAAAGAAAGCGTAATGCGAGGATGGATGGGACGAGCTGCTAGCTTTCAGGTACGAGATATCTATTCTAGTCATTACAAGTGCATAGCCATTTTATTGTGAATAAAAAATTTCATGTATCTGATAGCAATTGGCCATAAGAAATATGTTGTTAGACAGGTTGTGTAGAGTATCAGTTGAGTAGTTAGAAGCTTGAGTTAAACCGAAGAGCCATACATGAGAATAAAGTTGATCAATGAGAAGTTGAGGAAATAGAGGATACTGGAGTATGACATATAACGTTGTTTGGAAGTTTGAAGGTCATATTGTAGCGGTCATTTGGTTACGTAAGACTTGGAGATGTAAACTACATTAAATAGTAGTTCGAGGTTAAAATTAAGGAAATTATGTATGGAGTTATAATTGGTTACTGATTTAAATGGTAGAAGTGCTAAGTGCTTAGTGTTGCTTGATTAAGGAGTATGAACGTTGCTTAAAACATACGGACATAATTGAGATATCTAGATACGAGAAATAATGATCGTAAGTGAAGGAGCATAGCTAATCACAAAGAAGTTGAAAGACTGTATTTGGAATTCTGCACTAAAGTGTATATGTTGGGAGTGTAAAAACATATGTGTGACTATGTTGGAAGATTTAGATTAGTTAAAACACGATCAGAAAATGTAGGAATAAGCTGAGAGTTCAAGTGCATAATTTCTATTAATATTGGTTGAAGATATACGGATTAAATGATATTTGTTTGAGGCTCTAATTGAGGAAAATTTTGAATAGCTACGTTCGGTAAGGTGGGGGATTACCGACAAGGATTTTGTAGGAGTTTAGTTTGCCCTATGGAAATCAAGGACTTAGGAATCAGAATTAAGATTTTTAGTCGAAACAAATATTACTCAAGGAAATTTGGAGTAGTACCTTATCAGTAGTGCTAAGTAGGAGTTTGAAATGGCAAAATTTGATGAATTTTGCTGAGGGATTATGGAGAAGAAATTCAGTTAGGTAATTTAAGAAGTTGGGGTTATGGTAAGTCGAATGGAATTACTATTGGGTAAGACTTGAGTACTTAAGAATTTGAAAAGATTTGTAGTAACAATGTAGCATGGTCTACAGCAGGTTCACAAACAATGAAATTGATGGACGAATTATTGTATGGAAGTGAAAAGAATATTCAGAAATTGTTGAGGTTAAAGTGAATAGTTTAGAACGGTTCGAGTATAAAGCTTTTAAGGATGGTCAGAATAAAAGATTTAGAAGTTGAGCAAACTCTAGCCAAGGGAAACTTAGATATAGATTTAGAATAGAAGACTTTGAAGAGGTAGGTCATAGTTGGTTAGGTTGATGAGCGCAGTACGAAATTGAGTATGAGATTGGATAGTGCTCAATACGTGGTCATAGATGCAGCTAGTCAAATTGAAAATAACAAACACAGTCATGGGACCCATATTGGATTCATGGTTTTAGAAATTATCGACGGGAGGAACATGACGTTAAGGTCTTATTGGGTGAACCACTACCGTTTTAGGATATAGATGGAAACCAGGAAGTAGTTGGATGGAGCGAACTTGAGGATAAGTAAAATGATCACAAGTCAAAGAATGAAGTTGATCATAAGGACGTTTAAGAACTAATAGCTTAAGGTAGATTTGACGCTGTTCGAAGAGAGCCTATTATGAGACCACGGATTTGGTAGCGTCAATATCAGGAAGTGATCGTTAGGCAAATTTTGAGGACAAACTTTCTTTTAAGGAGGATAGAATGTAACGCCCAAAATTTTTGTTAAATAATTTTTGGATTTTCGGAACGATAAACGACAACGTTTTGGTAGGAACCGAGAGCGCAGAATTTGTACTATTGGATAAAAGATTATTTTGAAACAAATGGAGAAGAGAAAATTTTAGAAATCTGATCGGAAACGGACTGAATAGCAGTTTGATTAGAATAGTAAAGTGTGAGGGCGAAAAAGCAATTAGATTTATTATTGATAAAACAAAATACAAAACATAATGGCTTCACAAAGGAAGCAATTCTGCTTCCTTTTCTCACCGAGCAAAAGAGTGAGGGAGGGCTGAGCAACGAGCTAGGATTTGTCGACGATCGATTGGGGGGGCTTGGGCGTCAGTGTACAGTGAACTCCGACAAGCTGGGAGGAGGAGCCAGTTTGGCCCTTTTCATGCTGGGAACCGACGGTAAACGCTTATTTTGTTTTCTGTCAATTGAGTGTGAGTACTTGGTGGTTTTCGAATTTCCAATTGATTGAGATCGGTTTCTGGGGGTGATTAGGAGGTAGAAGTAATGGTGTGCCGGCTGAGAGTGATGAACTCCAAATTTTAAGGAGGACCGAGAGGATCGGGCTGTAACTTGAAGTTTTCTGATTTTGAAATCTCTAGTGGCAGTTAAATATGCTTAATAGGTTAGAGTGTGATAGATTGCTGAGTAATTAAGTGAGTTTTGTTAAGAAACAGAGAATGAGAATTTTAGGCGTTTTAGTGTGAAACCCGGTTCTGTTTTGGGAGTTTTAACCTAGCTACGGTTCATTGTATTAAATTATGTTTTGGTGTGCTAAACTAGGTTATGAGTGGAGCGTTTAGTCTCTATAATCGAGTGATTCCAACAACCAACGCAAAAGTTATGCGTGTTGGAAGTTAGGTTGATTTTGGCCGAAAATTAGGTTAGTAAGCCATTTTAATTTAGCTTTAGTGGAGTGAGTTAGTAGTCATAGCTTTAATACATAGAATGAGTGGTGAGATGAATTTTTAATATTAGTTGGTTATGTGATAGGTTGAGCAGAGGAAGTGATAGAAACGAGCATGACAGGAGCTAGAATGCTAGGTAAGTAATGTAGTAGAAGTTTTACATTCGGGCCTACATCACAGTTCAGTAGGATGCATTGCACGTTTATTTTATGTTATGATTTCATGGTTGTGCATCATTGTTTTAAAGTACGAGAACGGGATGAAAAATGAATTTTCATAAATTTATGAGACGAAAACAGTAGGATGTGAGTAGTGAAAAGCGAAATTGAGAATATGCGTAAGTAGATAATGAAGGTGGGGTTGATTGGCATGGTCCTATGAGGGGTGCCGTGAGGTATGCCATTTCTTCCCCCGCTTTACGTGGTGACCCTGGTCCTATGATAGGGATTGCGAGGAGTACAACTTTACTAAGCTAAGGTTGGCTCTGTCCTATGAGGGGGACCGTGAGATGGGTCACCTTGGTCTAACACGTAAAGAAGAACCCAGTAGTAAGAAGATAAAGAAGATGTAAGAAAGAGACAAAAATAAAAGTAGAGACGAAACTGTAGAAACTGCATGTGTTGGGGGGTGTTTGATTTAGTGTGTGTTTATGTGCATTACTTACTTAGCATTATGCTAATAGTTGAGTTCTGTGATGTAGGTGACGACAACATAGCCGGTGAGTACTTCGAGCATGCTCAGGACTAGCAGGCAGCTAGATGAGTACGCACACGGACGATATGGCTTGCTGTTAGAGCGTTTTGACTATGGTGGGCATAGGTACGAATTTTCGGATTGTAGTTGAAACGATTTTGTGATTTTGGGTTGATTGAATGTATAGACGGATTTCAAACTTGAGTAGTCGTTTTCTTTACTTAAATTATGATTTTGAGTTGATGGAAAAGTGTGCGTTGGTTTATCAGTAGCGTTGAGTCGAAGTCCGGTCAATTTTATGAAGTTTTTAAACAAAGTTCTGGGAAGGAAGTTTCGACCGATAGGCTTAGTGGTCGACTAGACCCTGCAAATGTCGACCGCGAGGGTCAACCTGCGTGAGCAAAACCGAAGTAAGTGTCGACCTATGGTTGTAGGTGTCGACGGTAGTGTAAAAATGGCAGCGGTATCGACCGCGAGGGTTAATCTGCGAGGACAGAGAGAATCAAGGTATCGACCTGTGAAAGCAGGTGTCGACCCCTCTCTGAGATGATCGTAAAAGTGTCAACCGGTGTTCTCAGTGTCGACCGATGAAAATACCCGAGAGAAATATAGTGTCGACCGATGAAAAATTTGAGACAACCAAAGTGTCGACCGACATTTACAGATGTCGATCGGTTTCTATGTTTTATGTTTTATATAAGGAAGTTTTAGTTAAATTGATTTTAATCGAGTTTTTTGCTGCGATGCTGTTCAAAGTATTTTAAAAAATGTCGTTTTAAGTCGAGGAACAAAAATTTTAACTTTTATTCAAATTTTTCGAGTGTAGTGAGTGAGTAGTAGCAGTGAACGAACCGGAATCAGGTAGGTTTTCGGGGCATTACAATTGTTGTATCAGTGAGTAAGTAGTAGCAGTGAACGAACTGGAAACAACTAGGTTTTCGGGGCGTTACACATGTAAAGGAGGAGCATCAGAGGTCGTCAGGTATGCTGCAGCCACTGCCTATACTGGAGTAGAAGTTGGAGCAGATAACTTTGGATTTTGTGGTTGGATTACCGAGAACCGCCACGACCATGACGCAATCTGGGTGATAGTTGAAAAGTTGACAAAGTCGTCTCACTTTTTGCTAGTGAGGATGACCTTTTTCAATGGATCAGTTCACCCAGATGTATATTCAGGAGATAGTCAAGATTCATGGGATTCTGGTGTCGATTGTGTCGGACCGAGACACCAAGTTTACGTCTAAGTTTTGGAAGAGCCTGCATAAGGCCATGGGTACCAAATTGGATTTCAGTACAGCCTTTTACCCTCACACTGAAGGGCAGTCAGAGCAGACCATACAGATACTTGAAGATATGCTCAGAGTCTGTGTGTTGGGATACACACAGACTCTGACCATACAGATACTTGAATAACCCAGAATTTCTGGAATTTAAATTATTTTTTTTGTTAACATTTTCCGAAGGTTTTAATGGGAAGTTTCTTTTAGAAAACTTGGAATTTAATTTGTAGAAGAATTTTTGAATTTTAAAGTCTGGAGGACTCAAATTTAACAAAATACTGACGATTAAAACACGTGAGGGCGTTTTGGTAATTTGTATTTAATTAATATTTTAATATATATATATATATATGTATGGAATGGCTTCGGGTGGAAGCCATTCCACCTTGTTTGGTCCCGAGCTCGAGCAGACGCGAGAGGGAGAGAAATTGGGACGGGGAGAGAATGCGACTTGCTGTCAACGCCGACGATAGAGGAGAGCCGAACGCCAGTGAGCACAGGACTCTTGTGAGCTGTAGGGGGCAAGCGTGAGTTCAGTTTTCTCGAGGTGAAAATCGTTGGTAAGTCCTCTGGTTTCCAGTGTTATTCGACCGAGCTTGGTGCTCAACTACTCTTTGTTCTTTTCGATAAAAATTGTGAAGTGTTAAGTCGGTTTTAGAGGTGTCTGTGTGTGAGAGTGTTTCATGGACAGTAGATGTCCGAGGGGAGGGAGAAAAGAACCGAGGCAGTGAGCTGTCTTTGGTTTGGTTTGGTTTTGAGCTGGAGTTTTGCAATGTGAGTGTGGATTGTGTCCAGGCGAATGAATTGTGGTGGATTGAGGTAGAGACGAGTTAAGTGTGGCGAAAAATCCGAGAGGGGAAGAATTTCAGTTCGGCCGGTTCTATTTTTTGGTGATTTCATCGAGTTGTGGTCAAGCATTTTAAATTTTGTTTTAGTATGGTAAACTAGCTTATTAGTGGAGCATTTAGCTGTTGGAATCGTATGATTCCGATAACCGACGCAAAAGTTATGTGCGTAGAAAGTTTATGTCGGGTTTTGGATCAAGTCGGTTTAGTGAGCGATTTTACTTAGTTTGTGGTATGTTGAGTTAATGATAGTGGTTTCGAGTATAAATTAAGGGTTTAGACGAGTTTTTGACATGAATTGGGTTTATGTTTAGGTTGAACCAGATTTTGGTGTAGTCGTGCACCGGAAAAAAAAAAAAAAAGTTTAGTACATCAGGTAAGTAGTGCATGCATGTGTTTTGCCCAATTGGCCCTACACCGAGGAACATTAGGATTGTGATTGGTTGATTGTGATGTACGTGTGTATCGTTTGACATGCATCATATTTTGAAAATTGTACGAAAATGATTTTGAGCATGTTTTGAGTAAGTAGTAGTGAAACACGTGGCGATGATACCGCGGATCTAGCTTGGGGAGTTGGCCGGTGCCCAATCAACTGCGAATTCTGCTCGGGGAGTGGGCCAGCTTGGCTATCATACGGCATGTATGTGTTGACGATGAGAATGATGGATGATGGCGCCACGGATCCTGCTCGTGCAGTGGGTTGGTGCATCACCAGTAGCGGATCCTACGGGCTAAGCCAGTTGGGCTATCGGGAAACGTGTTTGTGTGGCTTATGGGCCTCTTTGCTGGGGAGTCCGGGACATGAACGATGCGTCAGAGTGTAGCGTGGTGCGAGGTTCACCCTCACCCTGGCACGGCTGCACTACGCGTTGCAGGAAATATGACAACATGAGCGTGAGTGTAGAGACTGCATGTGATAGGATTGCATTATCGGTTTTACTTTCATATCGCACTACTTGCTAAGCGTTAATCTTATGTTGTGTGTCCTGTGGTGTAGGTGCAGAGATTTCCACTGCTGAGATTCGAGAGCCCAGTCTAGAGCATTAGGGCAGTTGGCGGCGTGCGACCGAGGAACCGCACGACGAACTGTTAGGATGACCCGACCCATGGAGGTGGTGAGTTTTGGTGTGGTGTTCGGGGTTTTTTTTCCTTGTGGTATTTTGGGGACAATTCAGTTTTACCTGATGTTTTGGTGTATAGATGTGGATTTCCTGGTTGTTTGGGTGGTTTTAAGGACCCGTGTATATATTATATGTATGGGCATTTTGTTGCTGTATATTGTGGATTTTCTTCATCGATAGTTGTCAGATTTATTTCCTTGCACTCTGTTTTTCCTTTGGTGATTTCAAGAGGGTTTTGGTTGATGTACTTTGGGTGATCGTGATTGAAGAATTCAGGCTTATTCGGTTGATTTTGAACTGCGGGAGTTTTCGTCGTCCATTTTTTTTTTTAACTGATGTTTCATTCTTTAGGTTGCTGGTGCAAAGTGTCGACTGTTATGCACAAGTGTCAACTGAACTAGGCAAATGTCGACCACAGGGGTCGACCCATGGGAATAGCGCCAAACTAGGTGTCGAACAGTGTCCTTAGTTGTCGACCGATTGGTGTAAAAGTGCTAAGGGTGTCAACTGTGAGATTCGACCGAGGGCATACAGAGAGAATTAAAGTGTCCACCAGTGAAGACAAGTGTCCACCGCTCTGAGAGACGAGTGTAGAGGTGTTGACCCTGAGGTTCAATTGGGGGTGGGCAGAGAGAATTAAAGTGTTGACCGGTGTTTACAGGTGTCGACTGGTCCTTTTTTTATGTTTTGAAAGGAAAAGTTTTATTTAAACTGATCATTAATCGAGTTTTCCGCTCCAACATTTTCAAATATTTTCAAAGATGTCATTTTAAGTTGAGGAAACGTATAAGTGTACGGTTGGTGACCCGGGTCTGGGAACAACTCGGGGGCGCTACAGAGGTGGTGATAGAGCAGAGTGAGCCAAAAATCGCGTGGGTTTTTGAGGCTCTACATGTTGTGGCAGAAGAATCCTTAAAACCCAATGATACACAACTTAAGATGACTAATAGAAATGTCATTCTGCATGATGAAGTTGTTGTGTTCTCGAAGAAGAAAAAAGGTTCACCTTTTACTTACCCAGGGAAGAGTGGGAAAAGCCTCCTCCTAATGAAGATCCTTTGTCTTCTTTAATTTGTCAAAAATTCATAAGTCCTTGGCCTGTGCCAACATTTTTGGTGCCAAGGATCAATGTTGATATGAGGGTGCCTGAATAGCCAAAAGCGTATGGAGCGCTGACCTTCACTTATGATCAATTCCTATTATGGTATTTCGACAAAAAGAAAGAGGGCAAGAAAGTCTACCAATTGAATTTGAGGTTAAATCCTCAATCGCCGTGGGAGGATGATGTGTTATGGGATGCCATCATCCAAGCACAAACAAAGTTCTTCACTGAACCTCCCTCTAATATGTTTACTCATTTTTTAGGTGATGATATTGGAAGCGAAAGGAAGCTAAAGCCAAATATTAAGGGCGTGGAGGTGCAATCAACTGACACATGGAAGCATTTATATGATCGAGCCTGTCATGTAACACCTGAAAATTTTACCGTAAATTTTGATAAATGTGCATAGGATCCAATATATATGTATATATATATATATTTGAATAAAGGAAAAATAGAAGAAATGAAGGGAAAGAAGAAAGAAGAAGAAGAATGAGAAGAAGGTTAAAAAGTCAAAAAAATGGTATTTGGCAATAGAAAGAAGAAGATGAGAGGAAGTCTTCACGTTAAAGAAAGGAGTTACTTGTTGTTATAGTAGTATACTACATGTAGTTTATGGAAACTACATGTAGAAAAGGCTTAAAGTTAAAGCCCTTTACTTGGCTATTAAAGAGACACCAAGGCTAAATCTAACCCTAAAAGTTGTCTTCCTCTTTTTTCTTCTACGAAACCCTTTCTCCTTCCCCCATTGCTGTTGATTTTCTCAAGCTAAAAATCCTCCACTTTCTTTAAGGTAAAACAATTTGAGTTAGGTTATATTGATGCAAGTTTGTAGGATAAGTGCTTGATATTTGATGAAATAGTTCGGTTTTATTGAGGTTAATGAACCCTAACGTGTGATGCATGGAAATTGTTGGGGTTTCTCTATTTCTGGGTTGTTTTAGTGTTTAATTGGACTCGAGTACTTGTTGGTAGACTTAAATGAAGAAAATCATGGAATTGTATAATTTGGATAAAAAATGGTGAATTACAAGGCAGTTCAGCATTTTGTAATTTTCATGTAATGAATTAGTTTTATTTGATAAATTGAATTAATCATGTTAAAGTAGACCCTATAAGAAGTCTATAGCCTTTGGAAATTTTAAATTTGGATATGTATAGGTAAAGTTATGCGATTTTGAAATTCGTAGTCAATTTGAAGGAGATTCAAAGATTTGGGTTATTAGATACGTTTTAATGCACGTTGTTTGATTCCTATGTCTTAGGTTTGCAAAACAAAAAAGAAGTTGATCAATTGCCTAATTTTGAGCTCAGGATGCGAGGTAAGTGTATATTTGCATGCATTTTGGCCGATTGGTCTACACCATAAAGTGTTAGGAGGTAAATGGCTAAATAACGAACTTGAAGACTTTAGTTTGAGATTTTTTGTTGGGTAGAAATTTTAGGCTGTGAGTTTATTATGATAGGTTCTTGTTTATTGATGGATGTGTTTATATGTTATGTTACTTTCTGTTTACAACCTTAAGGATATGTGTATGATGCATACATTCATGCATCATGTTTTTTACAAATATTAGAAAACGGGTTTTATGCATACGTTTTCATTTAAACAGAACAAAAAGAATATGGTACAGTAAAATACGTAAATAGTTATTGTGGGTAGGGAACTGAGTATGGTAGTTCCGTCAATGGAACTAGTTTCGTTAGAGGGACTGTTAGATATGCCATTCCACTTTCCCTAAAACAAGTTGGTCATTCCGCTAGAGGGACAATCAGTTAGGCCATCTCTCCTCTAGAAACAGTACCCCAATAACTCATGTTATGTATGAAAATAAAGAACAGATTCAGTTACATGTTTTATGAACAACATCGCATAATCATGAGCATGCATTTTATTTAATTCTACATCACTTACTGGGCATTAGGTTCATTACTTACTTTGTGGTGTAGGTGATATCGTCACAGGTTGGGACGTGGATCCTCAATATGATGGATGCAGCAATTAATAGAGGACGTCCATGGCGCGTGCTTGTAGCTGTTGGGCGATTTTGACCTGTGGACCATTTCTAGATGTTTTGGGTAAAATATATATGTATAAATTGTTTGAAGGTTTGAACAAAGAACTTGGATAGTTAGAATGCTAAACGAACAGATTTACTTTAATATGTTAATATGGAAAACGTTTTATTCTAGTTTTATGAGGAGGTAGATGAGTTGTGAACTAAAGAAGAGACGGGAAAGTGAAGTTGAGTATGATCGGCATTCTGCCTTAAAGTGTCGAACTGTATCTGCTAGTGTCGAGCGTTGCATGAAAAAGATAACAGAGTGTTGACCTGTATGTCTAGGGGTCGACCAAACTTAGCAAGTATCAACTGTGTAGGACGACCTACTCGGACAGAGAGAAATCAAATGTCGACCTGTTCTTATAAGTGTCGACGCGCTTAGTAGAAAATGTCACTAGAGTGTCGGCCTACATGTTTGGGGGTCGACCAAACTCTAAAAGTGTCCACTACGTGGGACGACCTACTCGGACAGAGAGAAATAAAGTGTCGACCGGTGTATATAAGTGTCGACCGGTCCGTTCAAAGCTATTTAAGGTGTCGACTGCGAAGGTCAACCTACTCAGAAATAGAGGAATTTGTCGACCAGTGTATGTAGGTGTCGACCGGTCCGTTCAAAACTAGTTAAGGTGCAGAGTAGCACTCGTAGGTGTTGAGTGGAATTTTGTTTTACTGCCTTAAAATTATAATTTGTTTAGTATCTTGAATAATGAGCTTTCCACGCACGAACTGTTTTCTGCTGTCAATTTTAAATTCATGGTAATGTCATTTTATGGAAATGAATAAATTTTAAAAGAATTTCCGTATGAAGTTTTACGGAAAAGTTAAGTTAGTCACGATTGAGTTAAGGGTCGTTACATTTTCAAGCTTAAAAAAAATGTAACGTAATTGCAAAGGATTTGCTTATAAGTTTATGAACAGTTAAGTTAGAAATATATAAAATAAAGGTCGTTATAGTTGTGGTATCAAAGCCCAGGTCAAAAATCGTTTCTGCAAACTATCTAATGGCACAAGCAACAACATGGATGTTCTTTATCAACTGTAAGTATGTTATGTATTTAATTATTGTTTTAAAAATTTAATATTTCATAGATTTGTTTAGGATTAACAGTTTGCAAAGAAGGAGACCACAGAAAGAAATGGATAATAGAGATCATGCCATCAACTGACTAACCGAATTGTGTGATCGCCAATCTCAGTTGTTAGAAAGGCTTATAAATATAAAAGAACAAGGGAGAAATCATAACAATGGAAGTTCAAGAGATAAAAGTGGAGATCGGTTTAGATGGCTCAAGGCTTTGACCTTTGACAGACAGGCTTCAGATCTGGCTTATGCTGAGGAATGGATGCGGACCATTGAAGGGATGTTTGACTATGTAAAGGTGGATGAAGCAGATAAAGTCACGTGTGTCGTGTTCCATCTTGCTAAGGATGCTAGGTTTTGGTGGGATACCCTCAATGCTACAAGAAATGTCAGAGGAATGGAGTGGGAACGGTTCAAGGAGACATTTTACGAAAAATACTTCAGCCGTGCCGTCAAAATAAGCAAAATGGTAGAATTTGTACAGTAGCACTAGACTGGCTCTGTAGCTGACTATTTTCGCCAGTTTGAATCCCTTTCTAGATTTGCTGCATATTTGGTGAACAAGAACGAGAATAAAGTTCACTAGTTTGTTCAAGGTCTATAGATGAAAATTTACAGGGGAGTAAAGATAGCTGGGACGGAAGACGTTCTTTATTCCAAGGTAGTAGCCAAGGCCTTGGAGGTGGAAGAAGCAGAACAAAAATTTTATAAGCAAAGGGAGTCTACTAGGAAATTTTTTCGAGAAGTCCAGCCCCAGTAACAACAAAACAGGGGATGACAACGACCACCACGGCAGCAACAACAGCAACAACAACATAGAGGAATGAAGAGGCCAAATGATGGGAAGAATGAACAGGGCAAAGGAAAGCAGCTTCAAGAGCCTCAATTTCCACAGTATCCTCAGTGCCCTAAGTGCAGAAATGCCATCCTGGTGAATGTAGACTCGGTTCAAACCGATGCTTCAATTGCAATGAGGTCGGTCATTTTGCAAGAAATTGCCCAAAGGGAAACCAGAGTGAAACAAAGCTGAACATAACGCCTAGGGTGTTTGCTCTTATTGAAGTCGGCGATGATGAACAACCTTCAATTGTCTCAGGTACAATTCTATTGAATGATGTCGCTGTTTACACGTTGATTGACTTTGGTGGTACGCACTCATTTATTTCTATGGCTTTCGTGGTCAAGTTAAATTTATTGCCTCTGCCTGTTGAGCACTTTTACAATATTATGTTGTCGTCTGGCGAAACTTGCATTCAGATCAAGTAGTCCGTAAATGTATTATGTCTGTGGGGGACTATAGGATGTCTGCTGATTTAATAATCATCAGTATGAAGGGATACGATGTTATATTGGGAATAGATTGGTTGTTTAGGCATTTTGCCACTATTGACTGTAGATCGAAAACAGTCTGTTTCCAACCCCCAAATGGTGTAAGATACTCTTTCTGAACAATGAAGAATACCAGCACTACGCTAGTGATATCCTCCATCAGAGCTCAGCGATTATTGAAGATTGGATGCACTGGGTATCTAGTTAGTATGGTAGATACCGAGAGCCAGAACGAAGTGAAACTTCAGGAAGTACCAATTGTTCATAATTTTCTAGAAGTTTTCCTAGACGACTTGCCCGGGCTACCTCCTGACCGGGAAATAGAGTTTGTAATTGATGTAATTCCGGGGCTACATCAGTATCAAAGAACTCGTATCGTATGGCTCCTGTGGAATTAAAAGAATTAAAATCCAAGTTGACGGATTTGGCGAACAAAGGTTTCATCCGCCCAAGTTTTTTCCTTGGGGTGCCCCAGTGCTATTTGTGAAAAAAAAGGATGAGTCACTACAAATGTGCATAGACTATAGAGAGTTGAACAAGTTGACGCTAAAGAACAAGTACCTTTTGCTATGTATTGACGATTTATTTCATCAACTTCAAGGCGCACGTGTGTTTTCGAAGATAGATTTAAGATCGGGGTACTATCAGTTGAAAATTAAATAAGAAGATATACCCAAAACTGCTTTTCGGACTCAGTATGGACATTATGAGTTTCTAGTTATGTCATTTGGTTTAACTAATGCTCCTGTAGCTTTTATTGACCTCATGAACAAGGTATTTCACGAGTATTTTGACAAGTTTGTGATCATTTTTATTGCCGATATATTGGTTTATTCTAAGACCAAGGAAGAACATGAGGAGCATTTAACTGTGGTTTTATCAATTTTGAAGCTTCATCAACTGTATGCAAAATTTTCTAAGTGTGAGTTTTGGCTAGATCAAGTCAATTTTCTCAGTCATGTCGAGAAGGAGTTTCAGTTGATTCTTCAAAGATTCAGGCTATTATTGATTGGCCACAGCCTAACAATGTTGGTAATATACAGAGTTTTCTTGGTTTAACAGGCTACTACAGGAGATTTATTGAGGGTTTCTCCAAAATAGTCATTCCTTTATCATGCCTAAATAGGAAAAGTGTAAAATTCTAGTGGTCCGAAGATTACGATAACAGTTTTAAGAAACTTAAGTAGAAATTGACAACGGCCCATGTATTGACGCTGCCAACAGAGGACAAAATTTTCAGCATTTATTGCGACACTTCTAAGATTGGGTTAGGTGTTGTTTTAATGCAAGACGGAAAGTTGTGACGTATGCATCAAGACTACTCAAAACCATGAACAGAACTATCTTACACATGATTTAGAATTAGCAGCTGTGGTTTTCGCATTAAAGATATGGAGGGACGACCTATATGGCTGGAAATGCGAAGTCTTTTCGGATCACAAAATTTTGAATACATATTCACGCAGAAGGATTTGAATTCGGATTTAGAGGGCGGTAGTTGGAATTAGTGCAGCACTATGATATTGAAATCAAGTACCACCTAGGAAAGAAGAAGGAAGGTAAATAGATGGTTTCCAAGTTGAAGAAACAAAGAAGTGTTTAGTAGTAACGAGGAAATGAAGAAGAAAAAGTGAGTTGAATAGTCAACAATGAAATATTAAGTTGAAAACTCAAATAAGGAATGCAGAAGTGACAATTTGGCGTTAAAGAAGTAAAAAAACAAAATCTAACTTTTAATTTAAGGAATAAAGGAATATAAAAAGAGGAATAGGAAAAGTGAGCGGTGATGTGCTCTAATGAAAATTAGACACCTCATTCTCTTTTTGAAGTTATCCATTTAAAAGGACGATGAGTTGATATAATTTCCATCTTGAAACAGAAACCCACACATTTTCTTCTCTTTTTTCCTGAAGATTTCCCACTCCATTTCCTTCATCTTTTCTCAAGGTTCTCTCAAGATTTCCAAGGTATGATCGGTTCCTCTTTAGTGGTTATCAAACCATTTTGGTTTTAAGTGCAATAGATTTTAGTTTGGTGAAGTATTTTGAGGGTTGGTGGGTGATGATTTGATGCACAAAAATTTTGACAAATTGCTAAATTTTCCTCTTTTATGATGCTAAATCATGTTATAAGACCATTATTGAGAGTGGAAATGAAAGAAATTGGTAATTTATTTAGGTTTGAACATTTGTGGAAATTAGGTTAAAATTTGGGAAAAACAAGACATGTTTTGGTTTTGCTATCTTTGATCTAAGTTAATGATTTCCATTAGATAATTGGTTTTTGTATGTTATAATAAACTTCTTGAATGAACTTTTGACTTTGGAATTAATGCATTTGGTTAAGTATGCAATTAGTTATGAAATTTGAAAGTGGATGCAAATTATGAGGGTATTCTGAGATTTATGTATGGAATGGTTGAATTTGGATTGGAATATGTTCATAGCCACTTTGTGTTGGATGCTTAACTTGAGCTATGTGGTTGTATGCAATTTGTCTTTGGTAGCTTTTGGAATTGGAATAATGTTACGGTGTATTGGATGTTTGAGTATATATTATTCCTATTATGGTGATCTTTGGATTTAGATTTGATTCACTCAAATTGGACAGGTTGATTAAGTTATAGATTTGTTGTTATGAATTGGTAATGTTAATGATGGAGTTATTATGTTATATTTTTGCCAAGTTACCAAGATTAGTGTTCAAGTGATTTTAACTTGTTAAGTAAATAAGGTAAGTAGTGTATGTATGTGCTTTGCCTTTTGGCCTACATTACAAAATGTTATGGTTTATGTTTTCAGAATTATGCTTGCATCACTTACTCATGCATTATGTCTTAGAAACTTATTGAAAATGATTTATGCATGTTTTCAAAGACGAAAGTATGAAACAAGGTAATGTAAACAAAAAGAAAGCTTAGCTTTGAAAGAAGTGATTCACCCTCCAATGGTTATGAGAATCTTAGTTTTGAAGGAAGTGATTCGCCCTTCAATGATACAATGGGATCAATGCCCGTAAACAGTAACAAAAAAAAAAAAAATGAAAACATTGAAACTGCATATTATATAAACTGTTTTCAATGTCGGTGAAGAGCTAAGTGGTGAGATACACACACGTGCCTTATCTCCAAATCTAACTAGAAACCTACAAAGTTGAACGAAGCTACCTTGATCCTTTTTTGATCCAAGCTAGGAGCAACACTTATGCTTTAGAAAGAAAAGGTTTCATCATTGTATCTTCATGGGCTATGAAAGGGAAGAGTCCTTTGAGAACCTCGAGGCATCCTAAACTTTTGATAAAGAGCGATAATAATGGAAGGGCAAGGTAGTTATGCAAGAGAACCAAGAACTTTAACACCCGAAAAATTTTAGTTAATTCAATTTTTTGTAATTTCGTATCGGTCAACGGCGAGTTTCGAGTTGGAATAGAGGTTAGAAAGTTTGTAACGTTAGGTAAAGGATTATTTCAAAAATAATGGTGAAGGAAAAATTTTAATATTTTATCCGAGCACTAACCGTATAGTAGATTTATCGAAAGCGTTATAGTTGAGGGCAAAATGGTAATTAGAATTAATTATAATAAATAATTTTAAAAAAAAAATTGAAATTTGAGAATCGGTGTTCTTCTTCCCCAACAACCCCCCCCGCGGTCTCTCTCTCTCTTGTTTTTCCTCTCCCACGAGCGATCGGTGATCGATTCCTTCTTCGTTCTTCCGAATCACGATAAGTTCTAGTTAGTTTTGTGTAGCTAGTTGATGTGTTAGTATTATTAGTGACAAAAATGGGTTTGGCAAGAGTATAAGGTGATTTGGTGAAAACCTAGAAGGGTAATGTGAGAAGTTGATTATAGAGTTGAATTTCATCCGTATGTTGGTGCTTAGGATAGGAATAGTAGTAGATTATGACAATTGGTGGGAAAGATTTGGGTGGTTGATTGGCTGAGTATGTGAATTTTCAGAATGGTGTCCGTTCGGCCACGTCTGGTCGAGCTATGGACATCCGAAGGTAAATGGATGAAACTATAGGAAACTAGACGTCCTAAGGAACCTGTATTACTTTGTATCGTCCAATTTGGATGAATATTGAAGAAGTTGTGAATTTTCGAAGTTGGACGGAAATGGTGCAAGATTTCATGTTTAGTGGAGAGTTTCGGTATTGGTATGAGTTAAGACTTTCAAGATAGGGAGTTATGAATTTAATGCGTTAGAATTGACGAATGTATAATTTTATAGGTTTTCCAGTTAGCGTACGAGATTTGGATTACGAGTGCTAAGCATGCCAGGTAAGTAATGTAGTAGGAGTTTTGCCCTCGGGCCTACATCACAGTACAGTAGGTTGCATTGCACGTTTATTTTATGTTATGCTTGATTGATTGTGCATCATGGTTTTAATTTACGAGACGAAACGAAAATGAATTTCCATGTTTTTACGAAGTGAAACAGTAGAATGAGAAGAAACGAACGAAACGAGAAGATACGTAAGAAGATAATAAAGGTGGGGTGGAGCGGTCTTGTCCCGAGAGGTGGACCGCGAGGTGTATCACTCTTCCTCCGCTTTACGTGGTGACCTTGTCCCGAGAGGTGTACCGCAAGATGTGTCACTTTACTAGATTGAGGGTGACCTTATCTTGAGAGGTGAACTGTGAGGTGTGTCACCTTGATCTAGCACGTAAAGAAGAAACTAGTAGTAAGAAGATAAAGAAAATATAAGAAAGAGACGAAAACAAAAAGTAGAGATGAAACTGTAGAAACTGCATGGGTAGGAGATGTTTGTCTTTAGTATATATGTATGCATTCCTTACTTAGCATTAGGTTAATAGTTGAGTTCTGTGATATAAGTGACGACGCAGCAGCTAGTGAGTATCCCGAGCATGCCTAGGACTAGAAGGCAGTTGGATGAGAACGCTCGTGGGACGACTGGTCCAGCTGTTGAGGCGTTTTGACAATGGCGGGTGTGAGTGTGGGTGGTGAGATATTCTGAGTCATACCTGGTTATTTTGATATAAAAGAAAGATTTGAATTTGGGTTAAATATTTTGGTGTACGTAATAGGTTTGTAAATTGAGACGAGAAGAGAATTCATGATTTTAAATGTTTAGTCAAAACCGTGTTGTTTTATTTTATATTCTGCTAAGGTTTCTGGAGTGTAAAGTGTCGACCGAAGTCCATGGGTGTCGACCGGTTAGTGTAAAATGTAAGGTGAGTGTCGACCGCGAGGGTCGACCTGTGTGGGCAGAGAGTATCAAGGTGTCGACCTGCGACAGCAGGTGTCGACCCCTCTCTGAAACGAGTGTAGAAGTGTCGACCAGTGTCCCCGGTGTCGACCGATGAAAAGACCTGAGAGAAATATAGTGTCGATCGGTGTTCCCGGTGTCGACCGAGAAATACCAGTGACCACTCAAGTGTCGACCGACGTTTGCCGGTGTCGACCAGTCTCTTTATTTTTATATTTTAAAAAGGGTGAAATTTATTTAAACCAAACTTAAACGAAGTTTCCGCTGCGGCATTTATATGTATTTCTTTTAGAAGTTGTTTTGAGTAAAAAAAAAATAAAACATAAAAAATAAAAAAGATAAAAATAGTCGTTTTGAGCCGAAAAACAAAACATTCCTATTTTTAGGAAAAATTTAGTAGAGGATATGAGTGATGGTGACGAGTAATAGTTGGTAGCGAACCAGGAATCATGGAGGATTTTCGGGGCATTACAAGAACTGAGTGCACCCTCGAAGTTCCCACCTACCTTTACCAATTAAAAGCCAATATGTGAGGAAAAGAAAAAAGAGGAAGACAAGGAGAGTGCCTTTTTTGGATTTGAGTTCAAATCCTCAACGATCCGGGAAGGATGATGTGCCAGTAGGAGCCATCCATCATCCTCTGCCAAATCCAAGGCCCGATCCTTTAACTAATGTTTGTGTCTAATTTGTAGGCCTCAATGATCAAGACATATCCTTTGACTACAGGAAAGCGGAAGGAGTACAAGGAGGCACCCCTCTGGATTTGTGCTCAAATCCTCAATCACCAAAGACCATGACGTGCCAAAGATTGGCAACCACCAACCTCAGCCAAGCCCATGGCAGAGCCTCTTCTCTAACCTGTTTGTTCTTCGTTAAGGTGTTGAAGTTTGGTGGCATGAACAGTTAAATCCTAACCTTCAAGGTAAGCATTTTCAGTAAAAAAGGAGGCCCAACCATTCCAAGGAAATGGTTGCACGTGAAGGAGGCAAACAAGATGAGCCTCATGCATGTCATGACCACCTTGTTGTGATGAATGACACGGAATTAAAGCACTCCAATGAGCCAAGGAGATCAAACTTCAATACTCAAGGCATGGAGGAGTCAAGCCACTCACCAACATGAGAGCACACTTTGGCCTACTCACTTTTGAAGAAGTAGTTTATCCTCCTTGTGACAAGTAACCACCTTTTATTTTCATCAACAACTTTAGTTTATTTTAAGTTTAGAACGCATGCATGGCTGAACACTTTACATGACATGCATGACTGAATCCTTCGGAGGGAAAATGGGCTGCATTTGAATGCTGCAAGTACAAGGGATCATGGGAGAGAGAAAGCTTGTACCAATCGATGATCAAATCCATCGATGTGTAATATCCTAACCGAGTGTGTTATTCATTGTTACCAAGTTTAAGGTTACTTGGGGGGCTCTTATTGACATCCTTTTCTCCAACCATTTAAGGGGTTGAAATTACAGTAGAAGGGTGGGAATCTTGGCTTTTTGTTGGTGCATTCCTTCACTCTTGGAGGTCTCATTATTCGAAGGTGCTGATTTGTTGCCTTCCAAACCAGTAGCTATTCTCGATTGCATACCTCCTTAACCATTACGAGTTAACCTTTGAAACTTTAAGGGTGTATTGATACTCTTTGAGTAAGCTCACTTAAAATTTCAGCTTATTTGGTCTAGTAAATCAAGCATTATGTGTTTTACAATCTGGACAATATTGCTACCCAGAAAATTGCTACCCGAGAAGCAAAATTTCTATTTTGTTTGCTGCAAAAATTTCTTGTCACGACAAATTTAGACATGAATTTTTTATAGTCCTTCACTTGTATTTTAGGCTAGCCAATGTTAAAATTTCATAAGATTTGGACTTGATTTGTGAAAGTGATGATTTCTAGAAGTGGAGTCTCTTTCAGCCACTTATGGTACAAATCTAAGGATCATTTTGTGCTACAATTTGTTTCATTTTGAGCGCTTTCCCTATCAATCCTAAGCGTATCACAAGGTAAGGAGAATGTGGTTGTCGATGCCCTTACTCACAGGTGCGGATTAATCTCAACAACGAAATTACTTAGTTTTGAACACATTAAATCATTGTACTCTTTGACAAAGATTTTTGTGAGGAGTTTCAAGCTTGTGATAAAATGCATGAAGGATTCTTGTTCCGAGAAAATAAGTTATATGTGTTAAATTGTTCTTTGCATGATTTCTGGTTAGGGAGTCTCATGGTGGAAGATTAATGGGGCATTTTTGTATTGCTAAGACCTTAGCCATTTTGCAAAAACACTTCTTTTGGCCACACATGATAAAAGATGTTTGAGAGAAATTGTGGTAGATGTATTATGTGTAAGCAAACAAAATCCTGAGTGTAGCCCCATGGTGTGTATACACCATTACCTATCCCTAGCAAACCTTAGATTGATATTTCAATGGATTTTGTGTTAGGTTTACCTAGGACTAGGCCTAAAAATGATTAAATTTTTGTGGTTGTGGATAGATTTTTTAAAATGGCACATTTTATCCCCTATCATAAAACGGAGGATGCTTCACATATTGCTGATTTTCCTTTACGAAGATTGTACGATTACATAGTATGGCTAGAACAATTGTTTCAGATAGAGATGTGAAGTTCTTAAGCTATTTTTAGAAGACTTTGTGGTATAAGTTAGGTATTAAGCCTTTGTTTTCTACCACTTGCAGCAACAATTGATGGTTAAACTGAAGTAGTAAATAGAACTTTGTCAACTTTGTTGAGGGCTATCATTAGTAAGAACATTAAGACCCGGGAGGATTGTTTATTACATGTTGATGTGACCGGAGTAGCAGATGGCGGACTGTTAGGGCGACCCAAACCGTGGAGGTGGTGAGTTTTGGTGAGATGTTCGGGGTTTTTCCATGATGTATTTTGGGGACGATTTTATTTTACATGTTGTATAGTGTACAGATGTGGTTTTCCTGGTTGTTTAGATAGTTTTGAGGATGCATATATATTACATGTATGAGCATTGTGTTGCTCTATATTGTGGATTTTCTTAATCCATAGTTGTCAGATTTATTTCCTTTCACTCTATCTTTCCTTCGATGATTTATGGATGAAATTGGTTGGAGTACTTTGGGAATCTATATGGTGTATTGTTTGCAGGTCGGGATCAGTAGGTACATGGGTTACTCTGCCGAATTCTCGAGAGAAAGGCAGGGTGTCGGGAATCTGAATTGAGCGCGCGGGGTGAGCCGGTGGGTCAGTTGGACGGGCGGAGCGCGATGCTCAGGTTAAGGTCGCATGCGGGAGCGTCGCACGGCTACAGCACGAGGGGCACGCGTCACTACAAGTGCCCGCGGGTCGTGCGGCGCTAAGAGTGGGTGCGCGGGCGCAGACGTGCTGCCCGAAGGTAGGGCGGGACTCATGCGGCGTTAAAGCCATAGGCGTGATGCGCACAGTGCCGGTAGGGCGTGATCGCCAATCATGGCGTACGCGCGGAGGGGCCGATCGGGGCGTGCGCGCAGCCTCGTTGCTCCGGTGCACGCGGGGTACAGTTGGGCGCATAACGTTGTGTTAGGGCGCACGGCGCGGGGCCTTGGGCGAGCGGTGCTGAACCCGAGAGGCACGCGAGGCGCGTGCCGGACTCCTTTCCTGAAATGTTTAAGTCTTATCGTATTTTTAAACTCCATTAAATTGTTCATTTTTGCTGCATATTTTATATTGAGTATTTACGTGTTTCCTCTCCAGGGAGAGAGTCGTTTTCGAATCGAGTCAAAAAATTTTATACTTACAAATGTTCATTGGAATATGATTTGAAAATGAAAGTGGTGTTAAATTGAGTGAATTCACATTGAGTTTCTAGATATCATAGTGTATAATAGTAGTGAGCAAACCGGGAACGTGTGGATTCTCGGGGTGTGACATTTGAGGTGACGAAAGAGATTGAGAATTTTATGGAAATCCAGGTAAGTAGTGGATTGCTTGTGTTTTACCTTCGGGCCTACACTGCTGAACTGTAGGGTTTGATTGCATGTTCGTTATTGGTTTGTTGGCTGATCATATGTATGGACATGCATTATGTTTTTTTTAACTAAAAAAAAACGAGTTTTAAGCATGTTTATGAGATGCGAGTATGAAATGTAAAATGATAAGAACAAATGTAACATGGTCTCGAATAGGGACGCCTCGTCGTGTGATGGTGCTTGTGTGGTAGCACTTCGAGAGGCCTCTACGAGAGATGCACAAATGAAATTATGTAAGATATTGTGAGTGGGAACGCCTTGTCGTTAACGTGCTAGTGAGAAGGCACTAGACGGTTCTACGATCGATGTTGAGAGAAGATCGTTATTTGGCCAGCCCGTGTGTGGATCTGACGTGTGGCTCCGATCTCGCTTCGCTGGGTCAAGGTGTGGCCGTCCTGAGTGGTGATAGGATGGGTGCCTACTTGATCCACGTGAGAAAGTGGAAGATTAATAAAAACGACAACGAAACAAGGTATAGAAACTGCATGTGTTACGGATTGAGCTTATGCATTGTTGTCTTGTTCATCGTCCCTACTTGCTAAGCATTAGGCTTACGTTTTGTGTTTCGTGCTGTAGGTGATGACGAGCTATCAGGTGAGCTTTATGATCATGGGCGTGATTATGATTGTAGTTTGTGACCCGTGCTGGCATGACGGTGCAGGCCGTTTTGTTGCGGCGACTCGACCATGGTGTGGAGATGCTGTGATTTAGTAGGCCCTTTGTTGGTAAAACTTGGGTTGTATATATGTTCGTATGAGTCGGGTGATATGTGAACTGGTACTTTGATATATATATATATATAGTATGTTTCTTTAAACTGCTAGATTTTGGATTAGACCTATTTTAGTCATTCTATTGCCGAATTTTCATGAAATCCTGTAGGAACTATGGACCTGTAGGAACTAGGATGAGTGGTCGACCAAGCCTAGCAAGTGTCGACCAGTATTTAGAAGGTGTCGACCGCTTAGTGGTAAAATGCGTACAGAGTGTTAACTTGAACGTAAGACGGTCGACCAAACTCTGTAGGGGTCGACCGCCTAGGTCGATCGACGCGAACAGAGAGAAATGAAGTGCCGACCGGTGCATTCAAGTGTCAACCGGTTACGGTAAAAATGGTGAGAGTGTCGACCGCAGGGTTCGACTTGTGCAGGCAGAGAGAAATAAAGTGTTGACCAGCGCCTTTAGGTGTCAACCGGTTAGTGTAAAATGGTGAGAGTATCGACCGCGAGTTCAACCCATGCGTACAGAAAGAAATAAAGTGTCGACCGGTGTGTACAAGTGTCGACCAGTACCCCCCTTTTTAGAATGTTTTGAAAAACAAAGTTTTATTTAAATTGATTTTTGATTCAGTCTTCCATTGCAACAAGTTTAAAGGTTTTCAAAATGTCTTTTTAAGTCGAGAAACAAAAGTTTAAAATTTTACACGAATTTTATTGAGGTAATGAGTAAGTGTACGATTGGTGACCCGGGTCCGGGGACGATTCAGAGGCGCTGTAGAGGTGGTGACAGAACAGAGGGTGCTGGAGAGCGGGTAGGTTTACAGGGCGTTACACGATCAATCACCGCAAGTGGTGCGATTGATAGGCTGTCCCTTGAACACCGATTGGAAAATACTGCAAAGTTGTAGGAAGATAGGACTTGGAGCGGCACTTGGGCGAGTATTGGGGCGATTGATCGGCTGTAGTTCTGGCCAACTCTCGCCCCACCGTGCCACATATGCGCAATGGTGTCCCTCTATAAAATTTTACAAAGGGACAGCCGTTCCATCGCCCCATGTGGGACGATTGATTGGTTGTCGACTGTTAATAAATAAACCTAGGTCAAAATGTCAAATTCAAAACTTCAACCGAACT
Source organism: Begonia peltatifolia (assembly GCA_022433055.1). Taxonomy (NCBI): domain Eukaryota; kingdom Viridiplantae; phylum Streptophyta; class Magnoliopsida; order Cucurbitales; family Begoniaceae; genus Begonia; species Begonia peltatifolia. The sequence continues at coordinate 12,940,865 of CM039521.1, forward strand.
CCTTACTCCTGCAGGTCCAAACCTCCCCGAAAACCACCAATCTTCGACACTTCGCAGCGCTCCGAGTCCGCAATCACAATTTTGACCTCCTACTCTTCTTCAAAGCTCAGTAAATCTTAGCAGGTTATATTTCTTCCGCTTTAATTGAATTTTTTTTTACTCTGTCGAATTAGGATAGGGCTAATGAAGGTTGGTTTGGGTTATGGAGGTTGGTTTGGGACACAGTGCGCACCGAGCAAGTGTCGACACGATGCGCGCAACTTATCGGTAGAGCCAATCGATTGAGGCATGATTGATCAGCTGTTGACTAGAACTGAGAGGCCAGAGCGTGCCGATCGATCGGGCCTTTAGTGCGATCATTCGGCTGTCACCGACGTGCCACGTGTTAATGATTTTTTGTTTTTGTTCGAATTAGGGGTGCATGCATTATTTGATTTTTATTGCTTAATTCTAAACTTGAGGTTGGTTTGAATTGTGTGATTTTTATTGCTGAATTCTAAGTTGAGATTGGTTTTGGTTTGAATTGTGTTTTGAGTAAGTGTCTTGTTGGCGATCTGGATCTGGGGACGATTCGGGGGCACTGTAGGGATGATGACAGAGCAGAGAGAGTCGGAGAGCGGATAGGTTTACGGGGCGTTACACGATCAATCGCCGCAAGTGGGGCGATTGATAAGCTATCCCTTGAACACCAATTGGCAAAGACTTTAAAGTTGTTGGGAGTTAGAGCTTGGGAGCGGGACTTGGTTGAGTATTGGGGCGATTGATCGGCTGTAGTTCTGGCCGATCTCTCCCCCCACCGCGCCACGTTTGCGAAACGGTGTCCCTCTATAAAATTCTACTGAGGGACAGCCGATCAATCGCCCCATATAGGACGATTGGTCGGTTGTTGGCTGTTAATAAATAAACCTACGTCAAAATGTCAAATTCAAAACTTCAATCGAACTCCTTACTCTCGCAGCTCCCAGCCTCCCCGAAAACCGTCAATCTTCGGTACTTCGCAGAGCTCCGAGTCCGTAATCACAATTTTAACCTCCTACTCTCCTTCAAAGCTCAGTAAATCTCAGTAGGTTATATGTCTTCCTCTTTAATTGAATTTTTTTTTACTCTGTCGAATTATGTTAGGGCTAATGAAGGTTGGTTTGGGACACAGTGCGCACCCAGCAAGTGGCGGCACAGTGTGTGCGTGACTTATCGGTAGAGCTGATCGATTGAGGCACGATTGAGCAGCTGATGATTGGCACCGAGAGGCCAGAGCCGTGCCGACCGATCGCGCCTTTAGTGCAATTATTTGGCTGTCGCCGACTTGCCACATGTTAATGATTTTTTTTTCTGTGTTCGAATTAGGGGTGTATGCATTATTTGATTTTTATTGCTTAATTCTAAACTTGAGGTTTGTTTGAATTGTGTGATTTTTATTACTGAATTCTAACTTGAGATTGGTTTTGGTTTGAATTGTGTTTTGAGGTTCGTTTGAATTGTGTGTGTTACGGCTACTGAAATGAATTTTTTTATGTTGTGGAGTGATTGCATTATTTGATTTTTATTTGGCGTTGGTTTGAGATACAAAAATAAATATTAAAGTTACTTACAACTTACAAGTTGAAAACATACCGCCAAAACATTTGAAAGTTTTTTCAAGCTTAGCTATAAAGCATGGCAAATCGATCACTTATTCGTCAACTCTGAGACAAGTAAATACTTTATGGATTTCATGGCTAAGAATAAACCTATTATATGTGAAATTCAATTTCAACCGTCCGAATCAGATGGAGATATTTTAGATATGGTTAGGCAAAGAAGGTGGGAGAATCTTGCTGTATTTGGTGGTGATGCGAACGTGAGTATTGTTCGGGAATTCTACGCAAATTTGAGGGCATCATATTCAGATAAGACCGTTCAAGTTCGCAACAAGATCATCCAATTTTTCAGCCGAGATCATTAATTGATGTGCCCTAGAGGGCCATCACTCAATCACAAATCAAGGCACGAGCTTTATCAAACCTATTCACTAACAAATTCCACTCTTTTGCAGGTATTAATGGTTTTGAATGTCTCTTCACGAACTTGGAATGAGACTCGAGCATAAAGGACAAAGATCAACCCTTGCACTTGCTATCGTGGGAGTTAAAGGTGGAAGCACTTGAAGAAGGGATTTGTCTCCCTCGGAATTAATTTGTAATCGAATTTTTATTTGGCAAACATTCGCCCTTATGTTTTTGTTAGCAGACATTCGCCCTCCTGTAATGTTTTATAGTTGCATACATCTTTATGCATTAAGATTAAATGTATGTTAGGTTACATAGTGGTTAGAAATAACAATTGGGCCAAAGTTTAGCAGCACATTGATGCAACAATTGAGCCGAAGCTTGAAGAGTGCTCTGGTGTGCAAGTGGACTAAGAATGGCCAACCATGTGCTCATTTTGAAGGCCAAGCCCATTCTAACCTTCAGCCACTCTAGTTGTATAAATACATAGCTATTGATGTTTGTAAATGTTGTTGAATCTATGAGAATAGCCCCTTTTGTGTTCAGCCGAAGCAACCATGGAGATTGGTGATCGATAATGCTCGGTTCGGTCAAGAACAGAGAAGGAGTGTATCTCCTTTGAGCTTTCAAGCCCGAGATTGCTTGAATAGTCATTGTTCCACCCTTCTTCCCTCTCTTTATGGAGCAGGATACACGAAGAGAGTGGCCATTAACCGGTTTCGATTGATGACGTCTTCCTTTGGAAGATTGTTATGCCGAGAGCCTAAAATATTGCTCATCGAACAACATTCGATTTTCTGCTCATTTTCTCATCCGTTCCGTTTGTGGGTAGAACACGACCCATTAGAGGTTGGAATCATGTCATGTGGTATCAGAGCCATTGATAGCTTTACCTGAATGTCAGCAAACTAGTGGATTGATCTTTGTAACACATTTTCGTTGCTGTAAAATTTGTCGTTTCTTCTCTAGTTCGTTGGATTTGGAAAAGCAAAAAACCGGTTCTGTTATTATTGTGTCTAACATATAAGGATCTATTTAAACTTGAACACTACTATTGAGGCCTAGCCCTTCCTCCATCACTAGAACACTCAAAGGATCGGTTAGGCGCTTAGATCTTAGCCAAGCCGAGAAACCCTCAAGAAAATTAGAAAAATGAATAGCCAAATGTGCTTGGAATAAAACAAAATTTGGTGAGGGATTAGTGGAGTGAGTGAAGTGTGTGATGGTAGTGGTCGTGGTCCAAGTTGATTAGAAATGAAAAAGTTATACACAAAACCCACAAGTTAGCCGATAAGTCAAGATAATGCTTTCGGCAATATAACAATCTTTCCATGGAAACATTCTCAACTTGGGAACTGATTTTGGCCACTCTCTCCTTGTTTCCTTCCCTTAAAAGGGAGGAAAGAAAAGTGGAACACAAGCTTGAGCAACAACCTTGAGTTGTCAAGCTAGGAGGCTTCTCCTAATTGGTTTCAAGAAACCAAGCACATACCTTGATGGTGGTGCAAAACTCCTTCAGTTTTCTCTAGAGAAACATGCCGATGCTCATTCAATTTGCCAACCAAAATACAAAAACCTATGCTATGTTTATATAGACCTAGAATGGAGTGGTTTAGGGCTGAGCTTTTGGTCTTAAAAACTTGGAGAGATGTGGCTTGTAACCGGCTCAAAGATGGAGCAATGTGCGGTCGAGATGGTGGCAGCTAAGATGTGATCAATGGCTAGCTGAATGCCAAGTCATGGATCCATGTTTCTTCCATAAAAGGTAAAGGGGACAAGCATCTCCAAAAGCAGCCCAAAGGTGTGGCCAAATCGGGTAAGAATGGCCACCATCATTCGGCTCTCCTCCTTGGCGCGCGTGGCCGAGAATTGCATGCCATGCATGCTTGGTTGGTGCTTCCAAATAAGCCAACCCCATAACCTTTCTATCATCTATCCTAGCCAGTCAATCTAGTCCTAAATGGCTTATGCATGCATACAATAATAAGATTAACAAGATGGCCAAATGTTTGCCCAATAAGTTCAAAATAAAACATTACATAGAATTTTGCTCGAGAAGACAAATTCCCTTACAAGCATCATGATCTTCGATGGTGGCTTCCCATGCAAGGACGTGCCTTGGTTACTCCATGTCTCAAGTCTCCACTTCCCACTTTAAGCTTTCAATTTCAGGCTCCATTCCTTCTCGTGAATCATTACCTGCATAAGAGACAAGCGTGTGAGACTGTAAGTTAGTTAAAGTGTGTGCTTGGACTTGAGATCGTGTGATGGCCCTATGAGGCACATCATCCTTGCCAGGTTACTGTGGATTTGCCTTCAAATCCAATAAGTTTGGGTCCTGGAACTTATCTTCATCGCCTTTGTAGGGTGACAAGTCTTGGACGTTGAAGTCGCTGATACTCTATATTCACCCGGTAATTTTATTTTGTAAGCATTATCATTGATGCTCTCTAGTACTTTAAATGGTCCATCCGTATGAGGTAGAAGCTTAGACTTTCTTTTATCAGGAAATCTTTCCTTCCGTAGGTGTAACTATACTAAGTCTTCTTCTCGAAAAATGAATTCTTTGTGACCTTTGTTTACGTGCTTAGCCACACTCTCATTTCTCTTTTCAATAGTCTTTCACACTGTTTCATGCAATTTCTTAATTTGTTCGGCCTTATTTCTACTTGATGGGTTGGCTAAGTCCTTAGTGGGTAAAGGGACAAGGTACAACATTGTAAATGGATTAAACCCATAGGCAACCTCAAAGGACGATTTCTTAGTAGTGGAATAAAGGGTGCAGTTGTAGGAAAATTCCAAGCCTGGAAGTATAATGTCCCAATTAGACAATTTCTTGCCTACAACACTGCGTAAGAGGGAGCCTAAAGTCCTGTTAACAACTTCTGTTTGCCCATCAGTTTGGAGATGAAAAGAAGTGCTGAAGCACAATTTAGTCCCCAACCTTCTCCATAAAGTGGTCGAGAAGGCACTTAAAAACTTAGTGTCTCTGTCTGACACTATTGAGTGTGGAATGCCATGCAGGCGAACAATTTCTTTGAAAACTAGGTTGGCGGTCAAAGTAGAGTCATCTATCTTGGCACAAGGAATAAAGTGTGTCATCTTGGAAAACCTATCCATGACCACCATGATCAAATCCTTAGCTCGAGCGGTCCGTGGTAGTCCTAGTACAAAATCCATACTGACTGCAATATGGGTGGGAGAAGGAACGGGTAAGGGCATGTATAAGCCTTGATGTAGAACTCCGCTTTTGGCTTTCTTGCAAACTATGCACGTCTCTACCAGACGATGCACATCTTTCATCATGTGCAGCAAGAAGAAGTGTTTCTTGAGCATATCAAGGGTCTTCTTTTCCCCAAAATGATTGGCTAATCCCCCACAATGAGCTTCTTTCACAAGTCATCGTCTTAAGCTTGCTTGAGGGATGCACAATTTTCCTGTTTTGACTAAATAACTATCCATAAGGCAATAATCTCCTTCAACCTTGTCTAGGCATCGGGCATAATGAGGTCCAAATTCGGAGTCAGAGGCGTAGCTATCCTTAATTCATTCAAATCCAAAAAATCTCACTCCTAACTCGGTGAAAAGGATGTGCTTCCTAGATAGGGCGTCTGCTACTCTCCCTTGAGCTATTTTAGGGTATATTGAAACCTCTATAGAAGTTCTACCCATTTTGCATGTCTTTTGTTCTGCTTACGTTGACTCTTAATATGCCGTAAGGCTTGATGATCAGTGTTGATAACGAATTCTCTCGACAACACATAGTGCTGCCAGTGCTCTAATGCTCCTATGACTGCGTAAAACTCCTTATCATAAGTAGAATAATTGAGCACGACTCCTTTCATCTTCTCATTGAAATATGCAATGGGTCGATGGTCTTGCATAAGTACTGCTTCTATTCCAACTCCTAACACGTCACTTTTAACTTCGAATACCTTGTTGAAGTCAGGGAGAGCAAGTACGCGGGAGTGACATAACTTTTCCTGAATTAACTCAAAGCTCTTTTGACAAATCAGGGTCCAAATAAACTCTTTTCTTTTCTTGGTGCAGTCTGTAAGGGGTGCAGCTATTGAGCTAAAGTTCTGGATAAACCTCCTATAAAATAAGGCTAGCCCGTGGAAACTCTGTACTTCCGTTATGGAATTGGGCGTAGGCCAATCCTTAATGGCTTTGATTTTATCCTCTTCAGCTTCCATACCATTTTTGGAGATTATAAAGTCTAAGAAATAAACTTTGTCCTGTGCGAAGGAGCACTTGCTAAGGTTCCCAAATAACTTGGCTTTCTTAAGGGTATGAAAAAGGGTACTAAGGTGGTTAAGGTGTTGTGGAAGGTCCATGCTATACACTAATATGTCGTCAAAGTAGACAACAATGAACTTACCAAGGTAATCTTTAAGTACATGGTGCATGAGTCACATAAACGTGGTTGGGGCGTTAGAAAGCCCGAAAGGGTATGACCATCCATTCAAATAAGTCATACTTGGTTTTAAACGTTGTCTTCTATTCATTTCCTTCCTTCATGCGTATCTGATGATAACCACTATTAAGATCCACTTTGGAAAAGATTGAAGCTCCACTAAGCTCGTCTAACATGTCCTCGAGCATAGGGATTAGAAATCTATATTTGACTGTGATGTGTTTCATGGCTCGGCTATCAACACACATTCTCATGGTGCCATCTTTCTTAGTAACTAATAGTGAAGAAACTGCACAGGGGCTCATGGACTCTCTTATGTAGCCCTTGTCTAATAATTCTTACACCTGATCTTGCAGTTTCTTGGTCTATTCAGGGTTCATTCGGTAGGCTGGTCGATTGGGTAATGCAGCCCCGGGTTGGAGATAAATTTGGTGTTCTATGCCATGTAGGTGTGGCAAACCTTTAGGTAAATCTTCGGGAAACACATCCTGGAACTAATGGAGTAGTTTCTTAATAGGGTGGGTATGTCTCATAGTTCCATCACTCTATCCCGGAAGAGTATTATAATCATGGGATCCCCTCTGAGCACGGATGCTTCTAGTTCAGCCTTAGTCATGAAGAGACTCGCTTTATTCTTTTCTTCTCTCTTAATAGCTTTGTCCTTAACTATTTGCTCAGGGGTCATGGGTGCTAACTTAAAAGTCATGCCTTCAAATTTGAGGGAATGGTAGTTGGGATGTCCGTCATGGTTCACTTTTCGATCAAATTGCCAAGGTTGGCCTAAAAGCAAATGACTTGCACTCATAGGCACAACATCGCAAAGAACCGAATCCTTATACTTGCCTAAAGCAAACTCGACCCTTACTTGTTTAGTAACTTTAACATCATCTCTATCATCTAACCATTTAAGCTTATAGGGGTTGGGGTGAGTACTAGTTTCTAATCATAACTTATTCACTAAGTCTTTGGAGGCCACGTTCGCACAACTTTCTACATCAATAATGAGAGAACACAACTTATCCTTGATGAGACACTTATTGTGGAAGATGTTCTCACGTTGGCAATCCTCTCCTGAACTCTTGGTTATGAGAACTCATCTTCTCACCATAAGCAAAGGTCCGTCAGGGGCATGAATAACTTCTTCTACCGAGTCACTTTCGTCCTCATCCTCTCCTACTTCTTCCACTTTCTCTTCAAACTCGTCTTCACTTACAAACTCACCGGTGTCTTCTTTAATGATCATGACACGACGGTTCGAGCATTGGGCCATGAAATGACCTAAGCCGTGACACTTGTAGCACTCGAGGTCGCGTGCTCTCTGTTAAGTGGGGTTGTCTTTCGTAGTCTTCACCTCTGATCCTTTAGGGTTTATTGGTTTACTACTTAATTCTTTGGGACACCAATGTCTCTGGAAAGGCTTTTTCTATTCAGCCTTCATCACTGGTTTGTTAACCTTAGGTGGCTTAGGGGTGTATTTGGGAAGTTGGTTAATCTTAAATGATTGGGTGGCTTTCGTCTTCCTCTTGAGTTGGTGTTCGACTTTCAGGACAATCTGGATTAGCATGTCCATGGATTCTAATGGGTGCAATTTAATGGCGTCAGCAATGTCATAATTCAAGCCATGGATGAACCTAGCTTTGGTTTGCTTTTCAGATTCTTCTAGTTCTACTCGAATTTTGAGAGTCTCGAACTCCGTGAGCTTCTCCTCAATAGTTAGACTTCCTTGTTTGATGCTATGTATTTGCATGATCAGCTCTTGTTTGTAATGACTAGGGACAAATCTCTTCGTCATGATAGATTTCATCTTTCTTCAAGTATCAATAGAGTTAAATCCAGTCTGCGCTCTTTGCGTCCTCACATTAGACCACCAAAGTAATGCATAGCCTTTAAACTCTACAGAAACCAACTGAATCTTGACTTTATCAGAGTAGTTATAACAATCGAAGATCCTCTCAACCTTCTATAACCATTCTAAAAATGTTGTCACGTCGCATGTTCCGTTAAAGGGGGGAATTTGTATCTTGACGTTTCGAAGGTCATCACGATCTCTATGTCGGTCTCTTCTAAGCTCATCATGATTCCTATGGCTTGGTGGACGGAAGTTTTCTTCTTCATCCAAGGTCCACTCATCATCCTCATCGTAATCGTAGTTAGGGTGCAGATCCCTAGAATACTCAATCTCAGCTTCATCGTCTAAGGGCTCTTGGTCTCTAACTTGTCTCCTAAGGTTGTCATTTCATCCCCTAGGCATAGTGTCTTGGGAGGAATCTCTACGGTGGTTATGACGACGTCCACTCATAACTTGTTCAAATTTTAGGTTCATGTCTTGAAGTTGCTTGCTTAGTGTCCCAACCATGCCACTTAAACCATTTAGTTGACCTTGCATACTTGACTCTCCCTCTTGATGAGTGTAAGTCTCGTTTTGGGGAATGTCCTTGTCCCGTTTCGGTGGATTGGATTCTTGGGCCACATTTGGATTTGAGCCAATTTGGATTCCACTTCTTGTTTTCATGTTCAAGTCTTAGGAAAAGGGACTTTAATTATGTTTAAACCTTAAGTCTTAGAGCATTATGAATGGTGACCTAACTAAGGTAATTGACTTAATCTCCCTTTAAGTTTTCGTTTCATTTTTTTTTTTTTTGGAACAATACTAGTAAAGCAAAACAACTACTAATGAGCAAAAGGAAGGGAATTTATTCCTTTTAGACTCTTGGGAACATGCAATTAGATTAAACTATCAAGGATAAAACAATGTTCACTAACTCTCGGGTTTGTGGAAAGTTCATTAAAATTTTGCAATAGTGGTAACCCCAGTTTCCTCCATGTAATTGAGCAATAAATGAGCAACATAAATCATCAAATTAGGATTAATATTCAACAAAAATTTCGTGCCTTGGAACAATTTTCAGCCATGCATAAAGTGGTCCACAACTATCAACATCAACCTTGCCATTTTTGTGCACACAAACTGTTTTCTTTTCAAAAGTATGTTTTCCTTAACAAAAACAGCAACTATTTGAATTTTAAATCAAAGCAATCCAAAAAAGAACACATGCTTCAGCTACTTAATGTGTTAGCTTAAGTCTAATGAGTTATAGGCTCGAACTTATGCAGAGAATCAGGTTATAACAACTCAAAATACTAAGCTATTCTCAGCAATGTTAAAAACACAAATTTTGATGTTTTGTGTCTTGGGTTTTAGGGCAACTCTAAACCAAATTACATGTAACATTTGACAACCCTAGCACTCATTCTTAGCAGTGGATATAAGTAGCAACATACAAAAAAATATTCATTTAAATCGAGCTGCAAGTTTCGGATTTAAGTACACACAAACCAGTCATCAAAAGAAGCAACAAACTTTGGGTTATGCAGTTTTCAATCAAAGAGCTCTAAACATATTAAACCGATGAAACCATCAAGCTAGCCATTAAAACTAAACATTCATGATTAGGTAATTAACAAACCATGTAAGGTGCTGGAAGTGTTAATAAACAGCAAGAAAAGGTGTTGTTACCCAAAATAGCAAGAAGACAACAAGTACAAAAGTAGCTAGCAATTGTTTAACCAAAAGGAGAAGGAATTTACAGTCACAAAAATGGAGTCTATGGGCTGATATTTCTTCATGCTCAGATGATTAATAGCTCAAGAAACATGCTAGAGATGATTTTAGCTCAAAAGAAATCTGAAATAAAATGAAGAAACCGCAAGAAAACAACAAACCGAATAGGTGAGCAATGATAACCCAGTTTTAAACTTTAAGGTGCAGCCATCCAAATGAGTTTGGAAAACCAAACTAACTCGGTTTCTAGCACTCCAAGGGGCCTTCCTATGCTCTGATACCAAATGTTGCAGCCTAGCCCTTCCTTGGTCACTAGAACACTCAAAAGATCGGTTATGCCTTGGATCTCGGCCAAGCTGAGAAACCCTCAAGAAAATTGGAAAATGAATAGCCAAATGTGCTTGGAATGAAACAAAATTTGGTGAGGGATTAGTGGAGGGAGTGAGGTGTGTGATGGTGGTGGTCATGGTCCAAGTTGATTAGAAATGAAAAACTTATGCACAAAACCAACAAGTTGGCCGATAAGTCATGATAATGCTTTCGGCAATAACAATATTTCCATGGAAAGATTCTCAACTTGGGGAATCGGTTTTGGCCACTCTCTCCTTGTTTCCTTCCCTTTAAAGGAAGCAGAGAAGAGTGGAACACAAGCTTGAGCAACAACCTTGAGTTGTCAAGCTAGGAGGCTTCTCTTAATTAGTTTCAAGAAACCAAACTTGATGGTGGTGAAAAACGCCTTCGGTTTTCTCTAGAGAAACATACCGATGCTCAATCAATTTGCTAACCAAAATACAAATACCAATGCTATGTTTATATAGACCTAGGATGGAGTGGTTTAGGGCTAAGCTTTTGGTCTTCAAAACTTGGAGAGACGTGGCTTGTAACCGGCTCAAAGATGAAGCAATGTACGGCCAAGATGGTGGCAGCCAAGATGTGATCACTGGCTAGCTGAATGCCAAGTCATGGATCCATGTTTCTTCAACAAAAGGTAAAGGGGACAAGCATCTCCAAAAGCAGCCTAAAGGTGTGGCCAAATCGGGTAAGAATGGCCACCATCATGCGGCTCTCCTCCTTGGCGCCCGCGTGGCCGAGAATTGCATGCCATTCATGCTCGGTTGGTGCTTCCAAATAAGCCAACCCCATAACGTTTCCATCATCTATCCTAGCCATTCAATCTAATCCTAAATGGCTAATGTATGCATACAATAATAAGTTTAACAAGAAGGCTAATGTTTGCCCAATAAGTTCAAAATAAAACATTACATAGAATTTTGCTCGAGAAGACAAATTCCCTTAAGAGCATCATGATCTTCGATGGTGCCTTCCCACGCAAGGACGTACCTTGGTTGCTGCATGTCTATAGTCTCCACTTCCCACTTTAAGCTTTCAATTTCAGGCTCCATTCCTTCTCCTGAATCATTACCTGCACAAGAGACAAGAGTTGAGAATGTAAGTTAGTTAAAGTGTGTGCTTGGACTTGAGATTGTGTGACGGCCCTATGGAGCACATCAACCACCTTTGATCTGTTATTACTAGACAAAAATTTAAATGTCGGAACTTACGTTTTAGTGGTAAACCCAGAAACTTTAAACCATTTATTCTTTCTATTAAGCTATTAGCTGTTTTTCGTATTTGCGTTTTCTGTACAACCTTTATTCCAGGATGTTATTGTTTAACAGAAACTTAGCACATCCTACTGATTAGCTGCTATTTGAGGGGAGGTGCAGGTGAAAACTGAGCATACCCTATAGATTGGCTGCTGTTTGAGAGGGGGTGCAGGTGGTAGGTATCTGTTGCTGGACCACTGGTATTGTACGTTTGTGTTATTATGCATATGAGTGTGCTATTTTGCAGCTGATGTTAATACGTTATTCGGAAAAACAATTCTGCTGTTGCTCTGTACTTGGTAATTTAATGTTGTTCTTGTGCTAATATTGTTGTCTGCTGCATCATTCCATGTCTGCTAGCATCTTGACATAACTAATTTTGCAATCTCTATTCTATTTGCCTAATCAGATATCTTATATGATTTGTACACACCCTAGAATCACTGTGATTATGTTATTGTATCCTTACTGCATGATTTTAATGATAAATGTGTTGATGCGTGATATGTACACTAAAATGAAATACATGCTTATCAGAATGTGTTAATGCCCTGGTAAAACTTTATGTCGAGTTCATTAGTTGTTCTGGTGGATTTGACCCCATGAACTTAAAACAGTCATAACTTCTACTACAGGTGTCAGATTTTTATCCGTAATATATCAAATCAAAGTTCTCTCAGAGCTCTACGACAATAGTAGATGCTCTACTTGTGAAAAACATGTTCCATCTCAAAAAAAGGTTGTTTAAGCACCAAATTTGCGTTCAAAGTTTTAGGCACTCGGGATCCACTACTTTTTCCCCTCCTTCCCAACACTTAGGGTTCGATTTAGCATAAGTACATGCTCTCCTATAACCTTAGGCTGTCACAGGAAGACTAAAAGTGGACTCAACCGAGATTTAAACCCAGATACTATGACTCAAGAACCGAACCAGGGTAAAGACGTTCCCCAACCTCAGACTCGTACCCATCAAGAAGGAGAGTCCAGCCTTCAAGGACAATTAAATAGCCTTAACGGAGATGTTAGTAATATAGGCCAACAACTCAAAGACTTAACCCTTGGTATGAAATTAATAATGGAGAACATCAACAAGATTAAACTTAAAGAACCCTCTTGAGATGACCTCCCTAGGATGAGACCTGAGAACCCTAGGAGAACCGAACACCCTCCCAGGAGATTCCCCAACCAAGACCCTTCCCCAAGGAATTAGAGGCCAGGTAACCCAAGAAGGAAGTTCCAAGACTTTGACTATCATGATGAGGATGAGTATACCCTAGACGAAGAAGAAAATTTTTGGTCCAGCCGTCGAAAGGACTTAGACGATCTTACGAACGTTAATTTGCATGTTCCGTCATTCAATAGCACATGTGATGGTAACACCTTTCTAGATTGGATAAATAAAGTGGAGAAAGTCTTTGACTATTATGAATATTCGGATAAAGTTAAGATGAAACTAGTTTCGGTCGAGCTCACGGGATACGCAGCCCTCTGGTGGACCAACATTAAATCCCAAAGACAGAAGATAGTAGACGACACTGTCACCACCTGAAGAGTGATGAAGTCCCTCATGACCAAGAGATTCATACCTAACCAATACCGACAATAGCTCTTCTTACAAATCCAAAACCTAAGACAAGGAATTCGATCTGTTGAAGAATACCTTACTAAGTTTGAGACCCTTAGGATTCGTGGAGATATGGATGAACCTGAAGAGCAAGTGCTTGCACGGTTTATTCGAGGACTGCACCAGCATATAGGAGACACAGTTGAGCTACATCCCCTAGAATCCCTTGACGCAGTAGTATAGACGGGTATGAAGGTAGAGTGTCAACTTAGTAGGAAGAGAAAAGCTAGTTTCACGCAGAAATTTCCACTCAAGACTGCTCCTAAGATCACCCCTCCGCAACTAGAACCAAACAAAACTTTCACCAAAGCTGAGGCAAAGAAACAATTTCCACATAGTTGGCAACCCAAAGAATCAAGTAATAAAACCCTAGTAGAAAGTGTCAATCCCACTAGATCGCGAGATCTCAAATGCTAAAGTGTCATGGCTTGGGTCATTTCATGGCTCATTGTCCTAATAGACGAGTGATGATCCTCCAGGAGGACACTTGAGAGTTTGCCAGTGAAGACGAACGAGAAGGTGTAAAAGAAGATGAAGAGGAGAGTTACCCCCAAGAGGAAATTTTCCAAGCCCCTGAAGAACCCATGCTTATGATCAAGAGACGTGTTCTCGTAACTAAGAATTCTGAAGAAAATTGTCAGCATGAGAACATCTTCCATAGTAGGTGTTTCATCAAGAAGAAGTTATGTTCACTGATTATAGACGGAGGTAGTTTTGCTAACGTAGTCTCCACGGAGTTAGTGACCAAGTTAGGCCTAGAGACCAACACTCACCCCCACCCCTACAAGTTACGTTGGCTAGATGATAGGGATGATGTTAAGGTTACCAAGCGAGTGAAAGTTTAATTCACCCTCGGGAAGTATAAGGACACGGTCCTCGACGATGTTGTGCCTATGAGTGCAAGTTATTTACTCCTAGGCCGACCCTTGCAGTTTGACCGAAGGGTAAACCACGATGGCTACACTAACTACTATTCCCTTAAGTTTGAAGGAAATACCTTTAAGTTTGCTCCCATGAGCCCCAAACAAATGTCTAAAGATGACGCTGCAAGAAAGGAAGCTAAGGACAAGACTACCTTATTCAAGACTAAGAAGGAGATAGAAACATCCATGCGTAGATGAGATTTCCTGATTTTGGTACTTTTTTTAGATAGAGTTATGGAACTAGGAGTTATTCCTCAAGCCGTTAGAACTTTACTTAACCAGTTCCAAGATGTGTTCCCAAAAGACTTACCTTAAGGTCTACCACCGTTGCGTGGCATTGAACACCAAATTGATCATCAACCCGAAGCCGTGCTGCCTAATATACCAGCATACCGAATGAACCCCGAAGAAACCAAGAAACTGCAGGACCAAGTAGAAGAACTCTTGGACAAAGGTTACATAAGAGAGTTCATGAGTCCCTGTGCAATACCATTTTTATTAGTTCCCAAGAAAGACGACACTCTGAGAATGTGTGTCGAAAGTCGAGCCGTGAACCAAATTATTGTCAAGTATAGATTTCTCATCCCTAGGCTCGAGGATATGTTGGATGAGCTCAGTGGAGCCTCTATTTTCTCTAAAATACATCTTAACAGTGGCTACCATCAAATAAGGATGAAGCAAGGCGACGAATGAAAGACAGCCTTTAAGACAAAATATGGATTATTCAAATGGATGGTAATGGCTTTTGGTTTATCTAACGCCCCAAGTACGTTCATGAGGCTCATGCACCATGTGCTTAAAGATTATTTAGAAAAATTTATTGTTGTCTATTTCGATAACATCTTGGTGTATAGCATGGACCTCACTCAACATCTCTTCCATCTTAACTCACTTTTCCAGACCCTTAAAAATGCTAAGTTATATGGTAAGGAAAGTGCTCTTTCGCACAGGACAAGGTATATTTTCTGGGATTTGTCATCTCAAATGAGGGGATGAAAGCGGATAAAGAAAAGAAAAACGCTATTAAGGACTAGCCTACACCGAATTCTATGACAGAAATACGCAGTTTTCACGGGCTAGCATCATTTTATAGGAGATTCATCAAAGACTTCAGTTCGATAGTTGCTCCACTTAACGATTGCACCAAGAAAGGAAAAGAGTTCTCTTGTGCACAGGTGTGTCAAAAGAGCTTTGACCACATCAAAGACAGATTATGTCATTCCCCTACACTTGCCATACCAAATGTCAACAAGGTTTTTGAGGTCAAAAGCAATGCATCTAGAGTTGGCATAGGAGCAGTGCTTATGCAAGATGGCAAACCCATGGCATATTTTAGTGAAAAGTAGAAAGGACCCATACTAAATTATTCCACCTACGACAAAGAATTCTACGCAATTGTACGTGCTTTACAACATTGGCAGCATTACCTCCTACCACGAGAATTTGTTATCAATACTGACCACCAGACCCTAAGACATATTAAGAGTCAGCACAAGATGAACAAGAGGCATGCCAAGTCGGTGCAGTTTTTAGAAAGGTTTCCATACACCCTTAAGTATTTGAAAGGGGAGAATAATGTTGTGGCCGATGCACCCTCTAGAAAGCGCATTCTATTCACCGAATTATGGGTTAGATTCTTTTGCTTTGAATGGATTAAGGAGAGCTATGAAACCGACCCTGATTTTGGACCTTATTATGTCAAGTGCATGGAAAAAGCCGAAGGCGAATATTGCGTCATTGATGGCTATTTGGTTAAAGCGAGAAAGTTGTGCATTTTCCAAGGAAGCTTAAGGCGATGCCTAGTAAAAGAAGCTCATTGCGGAGGTCTAGCAAGTCACTTTGGAGAGAAAAAGACCCTAGAATCGCTTAAGGAACACTTCTATTGGCCTCGCATGAAGAAATATGTGCACCGCATGGTGGAGACATGCGTGATTTGCAAAAAGGGTAAAAGTAAGGTTCTACCTCAAGGCTTAAAATTGCCCTTACCTGCCCCACCACACCCTTGGATAGAGGTTAGTATGGACTTTGTTTTAGTACTACCACCGACTGCCCAAGACAAGGACTCTATAATGGTGGTCGTGGATCAGTTCTCCAACATGGTACATTTCCTTCCTTGTGTTACGACCGATGACTCTGTATTAATAGCTAACATATATTTTAAAGAGATCATTTGCCTGCATGGTATACTGCATTCTATAATGTCGCACAGAGACACTAAATTTCTAAATGCCTTTTGGACCACTTTTTGGAAAACGTTGGGGACTAGGTTGTTTTTCAGCACATCCCTTCATCCCCAAAACGATGGTCAAATGGAAGTCGTCAACAGTACCCTAAGTACCCTCTTACGTACTATTGTAGGTAAGCAACTATCTAACTGAGATATAGTACTTTCAGGCTTGGAGTTTGTCTACAACCGCACCCTTTATTGCACTACTCAGCAATCGCCCTTTGAGGTTGCATATGTGTTTAATCCATATACACCGTTAGATCTTGTTCCCTTACCTTTTACAGACTTAGTTAATCCATCAAGAGAGGACAAGGCTGAACGAATTAAGAAATTGCACGAGACTGTACACAAAACCATCGAGAAGAACAACGAAAAGGTAGCCAAACACGCTAATAAAAGACGACGAGAAGTTATCTTTAATGAAGAAGACTTAGTTTGGTTACACCTAAAGAAAGAAAGGTACCCCGCTAAAAGGAAATCCAAGTTAATGCCTAGAGTAGAAGGACCATTCAAGGTGTTAGAAAGATTCAACAATAACGCCTATAAGATAGAGCTACCAGGCGACGACGAAATTTCCTCCACCTTTAATGTCCAAGATCTCTCTTCATCCAAAGGAGACGATGATGACATCAAAGCGACCCCATTAACGGATTTGAGGTCAAATCCTGTAACACCCCGAGAAACCCCATGTTCTCGGTGCGCTACCGTACGTCTACACACTATGACACACCAAAACTTGACACAACTAACTCAATTTAATACCACTTTCGTTCTCAAATCATCTTCAAAAGAACATTTGTAAGTATGAAAAATTTTCGACTCGATTCGAAAACAATCCGCGCCCCGAAAAGGTAACACGAAATTCTCAATATAAAAAGAAAAAAATTTAAAATAGTTTTAAAATAAACCGACAATACTCAAAATCCTAGAAAAGATTCCAACGCGCCCCTCGAACTATACAAATCCGGTGCCGCGCACCCACGTCCCCCACTTCGGCGCCCCGCGCACACTCTCCCGGTGCTGCGCGTGCCAACTCAACATCACCACGTCATGTGCACACTCGCAGCGCCGCGTGCCCCACGCACCTTGCCTCCGTATCACATATCCGCACACACACCCTCACCCGACGCAGCACAACCCGTGAGCACCTGTAGGGCCGCGTGCCCTGCGCACCTGTGACCACGCCGCACTTTCGCTCCCCTCCACAGTTTTCTAACACTCACTGTACACATCCCGTCCTATCTCATATCCTCTCGACTTTCAACCTCTCTCCCGAAATTTCGGCAGAATAACACCTAAAAACTGGCTATCCCAAAACTTAAACCCTACACACAGTTCACTAGAAACTAGCAATATTTATCTATCAACCATCCAGAGAATCTCCAAAACAAAATAATCAAAGTTTAAAGGCAATAAAAATCTATCGACTACAAATGAGAAAAGTCCATAGTATAGAGCAATACTAAGCTCCTACATGTAAAACAAATGCGTACGTCACTAAAATCACACGCACTCCATAAATCCCTATACAACCGACACCTATACAATTCGTCTACTCAACTGTACATCGACACAGCAAAATAAAATACCCAAAATAGCCAAGCGACCACCTACCGTCTCCACGGGTTGGGCCGCCATAACAAAATCTGCCGTCTGGTGCCTCAGTCACACGCCGCCAACCGTTCTATGCCTCAGGACTAGGCTCTCGAGGCTCACCAGCAATATCGTCAGCACATACATCATAGAACACACATCATAAGCCTAATGCTCAGTAAGTAATGCGATATGAAAGTAAAACCCGACAATGCAATCCTATCACATGCAGTTTCTACACTCACACTCATGTTGTCACATCTGTGACGCTTGGTGCAACCACACCAGGGTGAGGAGGAACTCATCGCCACCCTACACCCTGATACGTCGCCACCATCCCGGACTCCCCAGCAACGAGGCCCACCAGCTACACACATGCATCACCACGCAACAACCACATAAGCGTACCTCCTTCCACAGTACACCCTGACACGTCGCCTCCGTACCAGCCTCCCCAACAACGGGGCCACAGTTGCCACACACACACACTTCGCGACAACCCAGCCAGCCCACTCCTCGAGCGAAATCCGCGACTGGTTAAGCACCGGCCCGCACACTAGCAGGATCTGCGGTAGCACTGTCAATCATCCTCACTGTCGACACATACGTGCCACGTGACGGCCCAGCCGCTCCACTCCTCGAGCGAAATCCGCGACTGGTGAACCACCAGCCTACACACTAGCAGGATCGGCGGTACCACAACCACGCGTCTCATCACTTACTCGAAATATGCTCAAAACCATTTTCGTTCCCATTTTTTAAAAAAATTATGCATGTAAAAAAATATGCACGCACACCACAATCAACAACATAAAATCCTAAAGTTCTACGGTGTAGGCCCACCTGGGCAAAGCACATGCATGCACTACTCACCTGGCGTCCTAAGCTCACTCGATGCACAGCTTCGCCAAAAAGTGTCTCAACCTAAAATACAAACAATCACTCATCAATCTTCGCTTCAAAATTTACCAAATAAGATAAAATAATATCTCTTAACTAAACCCATGAACTTCCAACTAAAACGGGTCACCAAGTTGGTTCGGTCGAAAACTGACCTAAAGTTCATACGCGCATAACTTTTGCGTCCGTTAACGGAATCGAGTGATTCAAGAGACTAAACGTTCCCTTAGGAACCTAGTCTAACATTCTGTTCTGGATTGTAATCTCTAATAAAAAATAGAGCTCCATGAGCAAAAGCTTCTGTCATAATAAATCCGGCTATGTATTGATGGATGGGTATATAATGCAGCTTGAGTAGTAAAGTCTTATGCTATGAATGCATAAGCAGGTAAAGAGTGCATGTGTTGAGCTACCAAGGACATACTAATGCGGATTTTAAAATAGTAAGCCGTAGTTAGGTGGAAAAACCCCGAAACTGAATCTGCCCATTTTTATTCAATTTCACATTTTTGTGTTTCTTCAATTAAAACTCACTCAAAATTGGTTTTACGCATAAAAAACAGCCATGCCACTATCACACGTCACAATTCTAAAAAAACGCTCACAAATTTGACTTGGACCAAAATCCGACATAAACTTCCGACGCGCATAACTTTTGCATCGGATATCGGAATCGAACGATTCCAGCTGCCATACGTTCCTCTAACCACCTATTTTAACCCACTGAAACAAAATTTAAAATAATTAATCGTACCCCCGTCAAAGTCCCCAAAAACATAACTATTTTTATACGAAGAAAGATCCGAAATCTCAACTGCGATCCAATTTCGCCAATTTCTTCACTGAACAACCACATTTCAACTTATTAAGCATAATGCAACCGGAAATCAGAATTTCAAGCACGAAATCTGAATTTTGGCTCAACCTTCCCCCCTCGATTTCTCTCCCTCTCACCGGGCACTACTGTCCATCCACTAACACACACCTTCACCCTTCTAATCCAGTCAATAATTACAGCAAAATTCACAGAAACAGAAGGAAGCTGAACATTAATCTCGGCCAAACAAGACAGGATAGCAGAGGGAGAGAGAGACTTACAGGGTGTTGTTGCTCTGTACTCAGGTGGGGGAATGGAAAAAGACTGAAATAAAAGCGCTCGGCTGTCGGCAACAGAACCGAATGGGGGCTCTTCCTCGCGGTCGTCGGCAGAACACGCTCGGGCGTTCGAGCTGCTGAAACTGAATGACCTCAGTTCGTTGGAGAAGCAATACTCGGCTGCGGTTTCACTCACAAACTCGCGCTCGTGGTCCACCAATCGAAGACAAAAACTGAGCTCCCGATCGCCCTCTCTCGCGCATTCCCTTCTCGGCGTTCGCTCTCGGCTTTGGCATGAAAGAACCGAACACTGAACAACTTAGGATGCCGTTCAGTTGTTTTTATAAAATTTTAATTTTATAAAATAATTTAAATAATAAAATTACCAAAATGCCCATACGTGTTTTAAACGCTTGAAATTTCGTTAAACTCGTGCCCTTCTGACTTTAAAATTTCAAAAACCATCACAAAACTAGACTCCAGGTTCTATAATTTAATTTACCTGTTAAAATATTTCTCGAAACTCCAACCGAGATTAAATTAACTCGAAAATTAGACTTAAAATCAAAAATTTTTTGGGTTATTACAAATCCTCTATCACTTGGGGAGGATGATGTGCCCTAGAGGGCCATCACTCCATCACAAACCGTGGCACGAGCTTTATCAAACCTATTCACTAACTAGTTCAATTCTTTTAAAGATATTAATGCTTTCGAATATCTCTTCACAGACATGGAATGGGACCCGAGCACAAAGGACAAAGATCAACCCTTGCACTTACTATCGTGGGATCTAAAGGTATAAGCAGATGAAGAAGGGATTTGTCTCCCTCAGAATTAATTTGTAACTGAATTTTTATTTGGCAAACATTCGCCCTTATGTTTTTGTTGGTAAACATTCGCCCTCCTATAATGTTTTATAGTTGCATGCATCCTTAGGCATTATGATTAGATGTATCTTAGGTTAGATGCTGGTTAGAAGCAACAATTGAGTCGAGTTTAACAACACATTAATGCAACAATTGAGCCGAAGCTTGAAGAGTGCTCTGATGTGCAAGTGGACCAAGAATGGCCAACCATGTGGCCCATTTCAAAGCCCAATCCTATTCTAACCTTCAGCCACCCTAGGTCTATAAATACATGGCTATTGGTGTTTGTAAACGTTGTTGAATCTATGAGAATAGCCCCTTTGTGTTCAGCTGAAGCAACCATGAAGATTGGTGATTGGTAACGCTTGGTTCGGTGGAGAACCAATAAGGAGTGTATTTCCTTTGAGCTTTCAAGCTAGAGTTTGCTTGAATAGTCATTGTTCCACTCTTTCTCCCTTTCTTTACGGAGCAGAATACACGAAGAGAGTGGCCATTAACCATTTTCGATTGCTGTCGTCTTCCTTTGGAAGATTGTTATGCCGAGAGCCTAAAATATTGTTCATCAGACAGCATTCGGTTTTCTGCTCGTTTTCTCATCCGTTCCTTTTGTGGGTAGAACACAACCCATTCGAGGTTGGAATCATGACATTAATGCTAAGCTTGGTTTGGACAATTTAAATGAAGATGATTATCATACCATGATGGAAGAGGGGCCAGATTATGGAATGATCATACAAGAGATGGGCCACCGAGGTTCGCAGTGGGTTTACTTAGTTGTCAACCCAGCTCAACCATTACATTTGATATTAAGTTGATTACTATGCTCAATCTTGGTGTAAGTCCATCAGAGGAAACTTGATGCCGACATCTCAAAATTCTGAGCTCACCAAAGAGCAGGCAGTGCTGCTGTATTGCATTTTCACTAGTCGATCTATAAATGTCGGGCGAATTATCTACAATAATATCAGTATATCGTAAGGGTTCCACAACTACTGGCCATATCCAACCAATCCTCATCACGCACCTATGCGTAGCAGAGAATGTTCCTATGAGCTCAACTGATGAGACTTGGATCCAGTAAAATGTTTATGGCTCCTCAAATATTTCAAGACTACCTAAGTGGCCGTATGGCACCGCTAGAAACAATGGATTGGGATTTATTGAGGATGATGGTAATACTGAGATTCCTCCTTAACTAATGTCGTTGCCTCGTATCCGGCACATCACAGATGGTATTATAACGGGTGCACAAAGTAACGTAACAAAGGCAAAAAGAGATCGCGCTGAGGCTCGCCGAAAATAAAGATATGAAAACCAATCAACTATGCCACCCGATCAAGGCGCCTCTTCATCATCTGTCGTGCCACCTCGCTCGTACTCAACTAACGATGTGGAAAATCTCACCATCCAACAAATCCAAATGTTTGCCAATCTGACTACTCAACAAATCAGCTTTGAACACGATGTAAGACAAAAGCTAGAAAATATTTCTAATCAGCAAACACAGTTATCTCGAGAATAGACCCACAACGAAAATTGGTTGAGGAATATGCAAAACCATTTACTAGAACAGATAACCTTCTTTGCACGATATGTGAGAGCATTAGATGCTCATTATGACCATTTGGGTCCAGCATTATCCATCTTCCTAGAGTACCTATTGAGTTCATATGACCCTCCACGAGAAGGTGAGGACAACGATCAGCCTGACACTTCATGAGTTATGTTATTTTTCACTTACTTTTTAGTTTATTTTATGCATTTTTAGACGATGTAAATTTGGAAGTGATTTTACCTTACCTTGTGACTTTGTTATATTTTGTGCTATATTTTAGGTATGCAATATGATTATTTAACTTTTGAATAAATTCATGGATTAGCTCCTACAAAAATTTTTTAGTTTATGTGAGTATAGCTTGATGAAATATATAATATATTTATGTAAAATAATTTTATTTATATAAGCTCGACACGTTAAGCTCGTGTCGTTAGGCTCGTTGAGGCGGCTTGGCTGTGTTCGTTACTCTCGTGGCTCACGAGGCTGCTCGAGTTGGAAATTTTTTGAGATCAGCTCATTAAGCTCAGCTCATTAGGCTCAGCAAGCTCGTTAGGCTTGACTTGTTAGGCTCAACAGGCTCGACCGGCTCGTTTAACATCTCTACTAACGAGGCTGTCCCAGGAGCAAGAATATACTTCCAACGGAAAAAAACCCTAAAGTCATCCACAACGCTTGGCCAAATGGTTTAACCCATCTTCAGCATCCATTCATTGACAGAAAGGAGCAAAGATGAACTAAGAGCACCCCATAGCAACCATGGGCTCGAGGCACAATTTGGGGGCTTCATCCTGGTGCATCGTACCGATGACCACCGAGAGAAAACTCTCTATTTCTCGCCCACGAAGAATGCTCTGAACAAGTAGAAGAAACGTTCTGCAATTTTTCAACTTAGCTAAACGTTTACAAAGCTTAGATTGAAGCTTAAATAGGAGAATAACAATCGAAAGAGAGAAAGAAGAAGAACTGAACGGGGAGCGCTGTAAATCTGCCTGTTTATAGTCATTGGGCACTAAGTCAGATCGGGTCGGGTGAACCAAGAAAAGGGGTGCTGGTGGCCACTAGGCGCATGCGCTGCTCATCAGTGCTAGCGCTGGGCAATTGGCACGGGCGCTGGCTATCTGGCGTACAAGCTGGCGGTGTCAGGTGCGCGCATAGGCTTTGGCGATGTGTGCGCGCTAGCACTATCTAGCTGATGCATGCACTGGCGCTCACTAAGGTGCATTGTTCCTGCGACGCGCACCGTTGTCTTCTCATACGCGTGCATTATTGCGGTGTTGTCTCCTCGTGCGCGCATGCGTCCTGGTGCGCTCACTGTTGCATAGTGCCTATCTTCCTTGCTTGCCACTGGTTGCACACCATGGCTGATCTGTGCACTTGTCTCTTTGCTGTTGTGCGCATGGCCTTGTCTTGCGGACGCATTCTGCTACCCGAATATTGATGCACACCCGTTGTTCAACGAAATGCTCTAAAGATATTCCAACTTTTTCTTCAATGACTTCTTTTGCTCCAAGCCTCGAATCCTTCCTAACATTATTAAAGACTATTACAAACATTCAAAACTAAATAAAAGCTAGACTAAAGTTTTCCAAATCAAAAAGAAATTGAAATACATGAATTTGTCTAAGGGAAGACAAATTCCCTCTTAAATTTAACGGGTTGTCACCTACAAAACTATCAAACAAATTAGGTGACAAAGTTGGATAGAAGACGTACCTCGACTTGAGATTGGGTCATGGACCCCGGGGCACATCTCTCTCTCTCTATCTCTCTCTCTCTCTCTCTCTTGAATTCTCTTCACAAATGTGGGAACTCGACCTTTGATCGAGATGATTTGCAAATAACCTCCTCCTTCTCTCTCTCTCTCTCTCTCTCTCTCTCTCTCTCTCTCCATGTCTCTCTCTGTATCTCCCTCTGTTTCTTTCTCTCGCTCTCTCGAAATTTTTTCACGAATATGGAAACATGATTTCGACCTTCAATGATACAATTTGCACACAACCTCCTCTCTCTTTCTCTCTTAAAATCTCTTTATGAATGTTGGAACTTAATTCCGACCGTCGATCGAGGCGATTCACACACAACCTCCTCTCTCTCTTTCTCAATCAGCCTCTCTCCCTCTGTCTTTCTCAATCGGCCTCTCTTTCTCTCTCTCTCTCTCTCTCTCTCTCTCTCTCTCTCTCTCTCTCTCCCCCTCCTCTCTCTCACAAATTCTCTTCACGAATGTGGGAAGTTGATTTCGTCCTTCAATCGAAATGATTCGTACACCACCTCCTCTCTCTCTCTCTCCGTCTCTCTTTATCTCTCCGTCTCTCCCTCTCTCTTGCTATCTCTGTCTCTGTCTTTCACTCCCTCTCTGTTTCTCTCTCAAAATCTCCTCACAAATGTTGGAACTTGATTCTAATCTTTGATCGATATGATTCACACACAATTGTTAAGCGACGAGGCTGCAAATGGGGTTAGAAATGACATAATAAGACTTAAAGCAGTGACAATGATCGGTGCTTGGAGGAGCACCCAAATAGTCCAAAAATACGAAAACAGAGCAACGTAAAAATAAAAAATTACGAGGAGAAGGAGAGTGATACCAACGAATCCTTTTGATGGGTTGGCTTGGAATCTTCACAGAAATGGCTGATGAGATGAAAGGAAGGCCCTTGGCTAGCCGAGAAGCAACTGCCTTTGCTTACGGCAAATGTTCTTCCGAGAAGAACAACAGCAATTGGGAGCTGGTTTTTGGCTACATTCTCTTCAGGAGCTGAGAGAACAATGGAGCATCACTCAATGAGCAACCAAACTTGTGAGGAAGGAGGCTCTCTCCTCTCGGTTTGCAATCGATTCAATTCCTTCACGGAATTTAGAAACCATAACTGGTTTCTGTAAAATACGCTTAAGAGCTTCAATCATTCATATTCAACTTTAATCAATCGTTTACAATGTTCAGAATGAGCTTATAAAGAGCTTTATTTGATCTGTTCTGCCAAAAAGAAGAAAATGCAGAAAAGAAGAAAAATAGTTGTTGCGGTTGGAAAATAGCTGTTAGGCGTTAGGTAGCTGTTGCGCACGCACGCTGCTCTTGATGCGCGGCCATGTGCACTCTATTATGTCCTTTGCGTGCGCTGGGTTGTGTCATCACGCATGCTACTTCATGCTGGCTCCACTCCCGTGCGCCACTTATTGGCGATGGCGCCTCTCTCACACGTGCCCGTGCGCTGCTCCGCCTCCTGCGCTATCTTTGGCCATGAGCCTCTTTTGCGCATCATGCCTTGACCGTAGCCCTTCTTGGTGTGCCAAATTGCTGCTGTACGCTAGTTAGACCCATGGATCATCCTCGTGTTCGCCATGCCTTCGTTTCTTGAGTGCACACCAACTGCTCAATGAAATGCCACTTATAAGTTTTTACACCAATTTGATCGAAGACTCGAACCAAGCAGTCCAATTATCCTTTCCATCAATAATAACAAATGTCTTAGTGAATGAACTCAATTGAAGACTTACCTTTATCTGAGCATATGAGCCTTCGGGCTTCGGGGCATATCATCCTCTTCGGGTGATTTGAGATTTTTCTACAAATTTAAAGGGTGGCTTCTATGCACTCTTGGGCGATGGATGAGCTTCATAATTGGCTCTTTGCAAGAGACACCTACTAAATGAACAAACTCATAAAAAACGAAATTCGTTCATGGGCTAGGTGGTCAATTGATGCCAATCCTGAGCACATCACCTCCTCCGAGTTGCTGAATATTTGACCTCAAATCTAAAGAGTTCCTCTTTGTACTTTTACCACTATCCTAGGGTTTTTGAGTTTGCTTTCGAAATTAAAGCTTACAAAATTCAAAATCATAATAGTAATAAAATTTTTCCATGGATTTTGCTGGGATGGTGAAGGGCCTTTCTTAACAAAATTATCCTAAAAAAGAGATTATACTTCAAATGATAAACTGGAGGTACAATTTTAAATTAATCACTAATCTCAAAATTAGACAAAGTCATTTTCCATAAAAAAAAATATATATTTCAAATTGAAATCAAAAGATGCATTCATGGAATGACTACTAAATTTATCAAGATAATTTAATTTAAAAAATGGATATAAGAAGACATGGAATATATTACAAAATGAATCATGTTTCAAATAATATTCAAAAGTAAATATTAAAGAAGGGTTATAATCAATATATCCAAAAATCCAATCAAGATTATTATCAAAATAATCTACTATCCAACCTATTCTAAATAACCAAGTCAATAAAGTTTCAAGTGGCACATACCTTGTTGGCAAAGTACCAACCACTTTATTTGACACTCCTTAGTATTCAAGCTTGAGAAGCATTGTGACACGGTGTTCCTTAGAAAAGGGACCGTGTTTACCCATGCGAATAGGAAATGAAGAACCCTTGGCGAACCCGAGAGATATCTCATGTTAGGATCACGGTGCATGTTTTCCCGAAGAAAAACAACCACCTTTAAGACTGGGTTTTCATCCTCAATCCATTTAAACTTTCAATGATAGAGGAAGGGAAAGATAAGAGTTCATCAACCAACCTGAAAGCTGGAGGAATAATGGAGGACTTCTCCACACGGTTAGAAAATCGTGGACAACCACTCAAGGTTCTTCTAACACTTTGGTTAGAAAAGAAAAGAGCAATTCTATTAAAAACGGCAAAAGTTCTTACAAACACCAATAATCATGACTTGAATAGAAATCCTAAGGTGGCAATTAGGGTTTGGCATTTGAAAAGGTAGAATGAGAGCCATTGGATGAAGCTTCATCCGTGTGCACGCAATTTGATGGCCGAGGTGCAATCCATGCCATTCCATGGTTGATCAAGGCACCACATCATCCATCCTTGCCCCCCTCATGATCGACCTGCAAAAACCTTACCTTTTGGGCTTCTTTTTGGGTCATTTCTTCAATTGGGTGCATGGGTCGGATGTTTTAAAAATCTGCTCTCTTTTCTTCTTTTATGGCCAATCTTCAACCTATAATTAAACCACCAACATACATCTAATCCTAACAATACAATCTAATGCATGATGCAATATATGAAATTCATACATAAAGGCTAGAGTTTGCCAAATAAAATAAAACATGGTTTAAATAAAAGGTTACATGGTTTATTGGCTGGAAAGACAAATTCTCATTGGGCCATGTGATGAGTCCATATGTGCTTCCCAAATCAGAGTCTGCAAGGGTTGATCCCTATACTTCAAGTTGGGCTGCCATGTAAAATCCCTAATGAGATCAACATCTAAAAGAAAAACGAGTTCGTAAGCAAAAGATTAAGCAGATTAATGGCCTTAGTTTTAGATCTTGTGATGCGCCTCTTTGGCATGTCACATTGAGGTTCTCAAAGGGCACTTCTCTTTCTCAAAATAAAAAGAGATAAAAAAAACAATCATTTTTTAAAATATTAGAATTAACTTCAAAAGAATCATGACAATCATGCTTGACCTCATCAAAACACTCTTCAAATTCAAGAGAAATCAAATGCTTAATAAACATGTGAAACCAACAAAGCATAACATAATAATTAACAAGATAACTATATTTAAATTTCAATGTACGAATGGTCAGTTTAAGCATAGGTTTCAAAATAAAAGTGAACTTAACATCATAATATTTTTCAAGCTCAAGAAAATGCAATTCGGTTGTCATGCTAAGATTCATATTCCCAAAAAATCAATGGCCTATTGCAAAACGTAATCCAACACAATAAATTCATTCCATCCTTTAAGAAAGGATTCAAACATAATTTATTCATAATAGGACCAATAATTTTCTTTCTTTCAACACAAATGGTTTTAAAAAAAACAAGTCTAACATTGAAAATTAGTTTCGAACCATTCAAAACAATCTCTAAAAATTTATCAGTAAGATGCCATGAAATGGAAATGCAATAGTATTCCAAAATCTTAAAGTTCAACCAAATTTCATGCATCAAATTTTCTATCATACCTATAAACAATAACGTCATTGAAAAGTAAACATCATATTCTTCATAAGCATTTATGATGAAGCAATTTTAACAATCATAAGAAAGTATGATGGAAGAAATCTCTTTAATCAAGAAATAATTTTCAATATGCTCAATGATATCATACAAAAATAAAAATGCAAAATAAAACAAAATAAAATCTATACTAATTTCCAATTCTAGACATGATTTTCCCAACACAAGACAAACAAAAATAGCAAATTAAACCTCGAGAGCATCAAGAAACAATTGCCCAAACTCAACAAAAACTAATGACAAAACAGAAAATTCACATTATAAAAACAAAATTTTAAACACAAGCAATGGTCTTCGAATTTACACCAATTGCTTGACCGAAAGAGACTCCAAATTCAGACATACATTAGCTCTAAAAATAGGTGATAATATTCAGCAAATAGTTCTAATCAAGTGCTGTAAAACAGAAAAGAAAACAACATCACAAACACACTAAAAGCATACTAAAAACAACCTAAAATTCCTAAACAAAAACTTCCACAAAT
Organism: Begonia peltatifolia; assembly: GCA_022433055.1. Lineage (NCBI taxonomy): Eukaryota > Viridiplantae > Streptophyta > Magnoliopsida > Cucurbitales > Begoniaceae > Begonia > Begonia peltatifolia. The sequence continues at coordinate 12,969,717 of CM039521.1, forward strand.
CTTGTCCAGTGACATGCTCCTAAAAATTCAGTTTCAAATTCATAGTGGACAAAAAGTTATGCATACAAACATAAACAAGAACCTAAAAATTTTGAAAATAAAAATTTCACAATTCTCATCCAATTGATCTGAAATTGTAACACAAGCTACCTAATGATAAGAGTACATGCTATAAAAATTTCAGGTTCAAATTTCAAACGGTCTGAAAACAATGCATAAAAACAGTACACACAACATTTTAAAACAACCTAAAACATCATAAACATGTCTAAGCAGAAACTAGAACAATTCAAGTCCAATAATTTTTAATTTCATCACAAGCTAGCCCATAACATGAGTAACATGCTGTAAAGATTTTAAATCCAAATTCATACTCAACAATATATTGTGCAGACCTAAAATTAGACAAAAAGAAAATAGAAAATAGAAAATTTTCACAATCTAATAGCTTAAAACACAACAAAATATTTAATGCTCAATTGCCTCTCATCCTAACAATTTGAACATCAAATAAACACCTCAACATGCTTCTAGAAATGGAAGACAATCCACAAAACAATCAGCTAAACAACAGCTTAAAATAGTGGAAATAAAACATCAAAACATCAACATAAAACACCAAGTCATGCTGAAAATGCAAACAGCAATTTGGAAATCCAAATGCTAATCATTTATGTGAGCTAGACAGAAAACAAACATGCAAAGCATGGAAAATTAGTAGGACAGAAAACAGGAACTAAATATGCTAAAAAATAGAAAAAAAAAAAACTTAAAAATAGTAAACAAAACAACCTAAATTCAAAACAGAACACAAATGCATAATTGCTTAATATCCTAATTAATCTAACTTAAACTAACGTGCTAACAGAATTTAACGTTTTGGATAGAACATACATGCAAAACATGGCTTAAGGGACAAAAAATAAAAATACTAAACAAAAAAAAAAAAAACACAAAACAAAACAGAAAAGAAAACAACCATGCATACTGACTTGAGACACTAGCTAAACTGGATTAAAACATGCAGAATATGATGTGTTGATCGGTGCGACAGAAGTGAACAATGACAGAAAAAAAACACAACAGAACAGAAACAGAGAAAGTAGAAAAATGCAGAATAGAAAATGCAAACCAAGAGCATTGCAGCTCTGATACCAAATGTTAAGCTACGGGGCTGCAAATGGGGTTAGAAATTGCATGCATAAGACTTAAAGTAGTGACAATGATCGGTGCTCGGAGGAACACCCCAAAACAGTCTAAAAATACAAAAAGAGAGCTACGTAAAAGCAGAAAATAGTGAGGAGAATGAGAGTGATACTGACGAATCCTTAAGATGGGTTGGCTTGGAATTTTCATAGAAATGGCCGATAGGATGAAAGGAATGCCCTTGGCTGACTGAGAAGCAATTGCCTTTGCTTTCGAGAAATGTCTTTTTGAGAAGAACAATAGCGATTGAGAGTTGGTATTAGGCCACGTTCTCTTGCCACCAGTTCTTCAAGTGCTGAGAGAACAATGGAGCAGTACTAAACAAGCAACCAAACCCACGAGGAAGGAGGCTCTCTCCTCTCGATTTGCAACTGACACAATTCCTTCATAGAGATCAAAAACCATAACTTGTTTTAGTAAAAAAGCTTAAGAGCTTCAATCGTTCATATTCAACCTTCATCAATCGTTTACAATGTTCAGAATGAGCTTATAAAAAGCTTTAATGGAACGAACAGTGACCCGACGCCTCGTCTCTTCACAAATGTGGGAACTTGATTCTGACCTTCGATTGAGATGATTTGCACACAACCTCGTCTCTATCTCTCTTTCTCAAAATCTCCGCATCAATGTTGGAACTTGATTCTGAGCTTCTTTCGAGACAATTCTCACACAACCTCCTCTCTCTCTATCTCTCAGTCACTCTCTCTCTCCCTTGAATTCTCTTCACGATTCTTGGAAATTGATTTCGACTTTTAATCGAGATGATTCGCAAACAATCTCCTCTCTCTCTCACTCTCTCGAATTCTCTTCATGAATGTGGGAACTTGATTCCGACCTTTGATCGAGACGATTCGCAAACAACCACCTCTGTCTCTCCCTCTCTCTTTCTCTCGCCATGTCTCTCTTTCTCTATCTCTCCTTCTGTTTCTTTCTTGAATGTTGGAACTTAATTCTGACCTTCGATTGAGACGATTTGCACACAACCTCTGTTCTCTCTTGAAAGCTCTTCATGGATGTCAGAACTTGATTCCTACCTTCAATCAAGATGATTTGCACACAACCTCGTCTCTCTCTCTCTCTCTCTCAAAATATCCTCATGAATGTTGGAACTTGATTTCGACCTTCTATTGAGATGATTCTCACACAACCTCCACTCTCTATCTCTCAGTCACTCTCTCTCGCTCTCTCTCTCTCTCTCACTTCCTCTCTCTTTCTCTCTCGAAATCTCTTCATGGGTGTTGAAACTTGATTCCAACCTTTGATCAGGACGATTTGCATATAATCTTCTCTCTCTCGTTCTCTCTCAAATTCTCTTCACAAATGTTGGATCTAGATTCCGATCTTCGATCGAAACGATTCTCACACCACCTCCTATCTCTCTCCCTCTTTGTCTCTCACTCCCTCTCTCTCTTCCTCTTATTCTCTCTCTCTTTCACTCTCTCTCTCTCTCCCTCTCTCTCTCTCACTCCTTCTCTCTCTCTTCCTCTTATTCCCTTTCTTCCACTCTCTCTCTGTCTCTCCCCCTCCCTTTTTCTATCGATCCCTCTCTCCCTCTCTCAAAATCTCTTTACAAATGTCTAAACTTGATTCTGACCTTCGATCGAGACAATTTGCACATAATCTTGTCTCTCTCTCTCTTTTGCTTGCTCTTTCTCTCTCAAAATCTCTTCACGAATGTTGGAATTTGATTCCGACCTTTAATCGAGACAATTCTCACACAACATAATCTTTCTCTCTCTCTCTCTCAAATTCTCTTCACGAATGTGAGAACTTAATTCCGACCTTTAATTGAGATGATTCACACACAACCTTCTCTTTCCCTCTCTCCCTCTCTCTCTCTCTCTCTCTCTCTCTCTCTCTACCTCCCTCCCTCCCTCCCTCTCTTTAAATCTCTTCACAAATGTGAGAACTTGATTCCGAGCTTCGATCGAGTCAATTTACACACAAACTCCACACTCTCTCTCTCTTTCTCTCTCTCTCTCCCTCTCTAACGTGATTGGACTTGAAAGCAACTAAGTTAGAACCTCAAAACCAAAGCAATGCTTGGTTATGTGCTACCCGAGAAGCTCCAAAATGAAGCAAGTGAAAATGTGCTCCAATGCAACAAATTTTTGGTATATCTCGTGAGTGATTTTTAATGACAATAGAAAGTTAGATGGAATAATGAAATGGATAAGAAAACAAACACTAAAACCCGAGGCTAGCCAACTCTTTGGGGAAGGTTATGACCAACTCTTTGTATTTTCTAGCCTATCATAGACTTGGAGAGGAGTGTAGGGAAGAGAATTCGTCAAGCAACCACGGGCTTTAGAGGAGGGCTTCTTCACACAGTTAGCAAACCGTGGCTTACCTTGGGCATCAACCCTTGGAAATGTCTTCCGAAACCAACCTAGTTTTCTAAATTTCACCAAAAGACCCTTACAACGACCAATGCTTATGCTTAAATAGGAAAACTAAGTGACTAGTGTTTTACAAGCAACCAATGGATCACTCGATAAGGTGGATTGCCGGGATGGAGTGGCAAGTAGGTGGCCCGGATGTTAGTCGTACCTCTTGATATGACCCAACCTCGAACATAGGGGAAGGTCTCAAAACATGGCGGAAGCAACAATGAAATGGGGTGGCGATGACGACCCAAAATAGAGGACAAACAGAGAAAACAATGCAACAGAACGTGCAATCCGATGAGGATGTTCTGCAGATAATGGCACATAAAAACAACACAGAAAGTAGCAAAAAACAACAAGGAAACACAACAAATGCTCTCGGTCACGCCCGAAGTGTCTCTAACAAATAGAGCAGTAAAACAATGAAAACAGAAAGATAAAAAATGGAGGTGGGTGAAGGGATTTACCAACTAGGTTCGAGCAACACAACCCGTAAATACCTTCAGTGATCGTTGTTGGATGAAAGGGGTCCTTACCAACCGGTAGTCGTCAGCTTAGCACTACGTTAGAAAACTGTCTCGCGTACGAAATGAGTTCTAGTAACAGGATGAAATGGCCTTATCACGCAATGCTTCTTCCACAGAAGAGGCCAACGGTGGAGGGGGAATGCAATGGACCCAAGGCTGGCCGAGGAGTGAGATGGTGGTAGCTCTCGGTGCATGTCTTCCCGTAGAAAGAGCAACAGCTTTTGGGCAAAAGTTTCGCCACCTACCTCCATTTCCACTATCGATAGAGAACAACAAGAGGAAGAGACTAGGAGTGTTCCCGAGAGAACAACGAACTCAAAACAAAATTCTTTGGTGATTTCATTGGGTGCTAAGCACTGCCTGTGGAAGAGCACCGAGGGAAGAACCTCACCGAAGGACACTTCGACAAAGAGAAAACACTCTTCTATAAAAACTCCTGAATACAAGCTATAGGAAAGCTTCAATAGGCGTTGGCGACTTCTGGAAGTGGAAAAGCTGAAGACTAAGCTTTTGAAGGCCGTTGGAGAATCGCTTCCAAAATATAGCCATTGGAGAGTGAATGGGGTTGAATGAACCTGACCGGTCAAGTGAACTTGTGGGAGTGGATGCTGGTGGTTGCAATACGCGTGCTGCTCTTCGGCTCGCGCGCTGGCGCTGTCTAGTGGTCGCACTGTTGGTCGGTGCGTGCGCTGGCGCTATCTGGTGCGCACACTGGCACTGATTGGTGCACGCGCTGCTTGACCCCGTGCACGCGTTGCCTTGTCCTAGGTGCACAAAATGCTGCTTGATTATTGATGCACGCCAACTGTTCAATGAAATGCCACAAAGAGTAAAAGTTTCTTGCTCGTTGTTTTTGACCTTTCTAAGTCCTTTGAAAGTCTATTACAAACATACATTCTAAAAGAAACAAGCCTAATGTTTGCCAATTACAAAGTCAAGGAAATAAACTAAAGTTTCCTTAACAATAAACAATCAAAAGCTTGGTTATAATAATTAAGAAAGGAAGATAAATTCCTTATTGATTTCCTTCCAAGCCTTGAGCAGCCTTTTACCTACAAGATTCCACAAGCCAATTAGTAGATAGAATAGATTAAATACTTACCTTGGCTTACTCTAGAAGGATCAAGATTGTAGGCACATTATCCCCTTCTAGTTCTTAAACATTTGACCTCAAATTCAATGGTAGACTTTTCCAAGGTAGACTACTACAACATAAAAATTTTCTACCAAATTTTCTATGCAATTAAAACTTTGGTCTTGAATAAATTTTAAAACTCTATTTGTTCATTACCAACAATGCATGCATGAGCATAGTAAAGATTTATGCAAAGTATAGTCGAACATATTCATTTTCCATGCTAACCAAGCAAAATAATAATGAACTCAAATAAAATTTCATCCTAACTCAAATAAAATTTCATCCTTTCAACCAAAGAATAAATTCTAAGGATAATAATCACACTCAATGATAAGCTAGGTATACCAACAATAAGCACAATGTGTAATTTTATCCTTTAAAGATGATAAGAACACTTGGTTTCGTCCAGCTAGATTGTCCTAAAATATTAATAAACATACCAAGTTTACATACAAGTCAAATGTAATCCAAAACTCAAAGAAACAAATTCGTTCACTAAACAATGAGAGTTATGATTTAACAATACTATTTTAGAAATGGCAACAATAGTTTTAAACACAAACTATTTCTTCTTGGTTCTTTTATCACAACACAAACATGCTTAGAGAAGGAATATTAAACATGGCATCCAAAATAGTAGAACATAAAAGAAAGTTTGGTCACAAGTATTCAACCAATCAACCTCCCAATTAATCAATTCAAAATTTCATCCAAGTATTTAAGGTTTTCATTGGTACATATCTCGTTGCCCAAATTTATCCAACTTCTTGGCTAATCCATCATCAATGCTTGATAAGGAGTAGGAAGCTACGAACTCATCAAATGGTCTTCCCTTTCTCAACCATGAAGGCTGGACAAAAACAATATGATGCAAACCAAAAATACTAGAAATTTAGCGCCCCGGAAATCCTACGCGATTCCCTGTTTGCTCACTGCTCTGATACCATAACTCTTTTCGTCCCCGGTCCTCCTTGGACCAGTTTGCTATTTTCTCCATATTTCACTCGCATCGTAAAATTTTTGTAACGTCCCTAGATACTATTCCTAAAAATCTCGTAAAATTTTTTATTTAGCCTTAAAACAACATCGTGTATAAATATTAAACCATTTACAGCGGAAAAGAATTCTTGCGTGGAACCCTAATATAAAAATAAACTTCATTACGAGTGTCAAAAACAGTAAAATAGGGATTTCGGTCAACACTTGACTACCAGAAAACTTAACTGAAACTTTCTAAAAACGACCATAACTATTGTAAATCTTCTAACAGACACCTACAGAATACCTAACTCCAAATTCACGTTTTGTTTATAAAAATGGGCAGCATAACCTTTAAATTTTCTTAATCCAAACTCTATATTTCAAACCATTCTAACAAAGACATTAAACTTCTAAGCAATTCCAGTATATGCTAAAACGTAAAACTTTCAAATTAAACTCAACCCCTAATTTTCTTCTATCGAAACGTTTAAAATATTTTCAAAACATTTTACAATTCTTAAACCTCACATTCCAAAATCTATGCACCTAACCATATGTAACACCCCGAGAAAACCCCGCGTTCCCGGTGCGCTACAGTGCAACTACACACTACACGCACACTAACACTTGACATAACTCACTCAATTTAATACCCCTTTCGTTTTCAAATCATTTTCAAAAGAACATTTGTGAGTATGAAAAATTTTTGACTCGATTCGAAAACAACTCGCGTCCCGAAGAGGGAACACGAAATCCTTAATATAAAAATACGCAGCGGAAAAGAAAACCATTTAAAACAGTTTAAGATAAAATGGTAAGACTTGGAATCTTAGGAAAGAATCCAACGCACCCCTCGAACTACTCAACCCAGTACCGCGCACTCACGTCCCTACTTCGACACCCCACGAGCACCCTCGCGATGCCGCACGTAACATCTCTACGTCACTGTGTCTCGCGCACGCTCACAGCGCCGCGTGCCCTACGCACCCTGCCGCTGTACAGTACGTTCGCGCGCACGCCCTCACCCGACGTCGCACGACCCGTGAGTACCCGCAGGGCCGGGTGCCCCACGCACCTGCGATCACGCCGCACTTCTACACTCATCTATACTTCGCTAGCATTCACTGTACACACCTCAACCTATTTCATATCCACTCGACTCCCAACCTCTCTCCCGAAATTCCAGCAGAGTAATGGCGAAAACCTGACTATCTCAAAAATTAAAAAAACCTGCACACAGTTCAACAAAACTAACAGTATCTATCTATCTATCCATCATCCAGAGAAACCACCATAATAAAATCAAAGTATGAACACAACGAAAATCCATCAAATACAAATGAAGAAAGTCCCCAGTATAGAGTAATATCATACTCTAACATGAAAAATATCTGCGTACATCACCAAAATCACACGTACTCCATATACCTATACACTGACACATATACACCTCATCTCATTGACTGTACATAATCACCACAAAAGAACGAAAAACCCCTAAACCAACCAGGTCACGACCTACCATCTCCACGGGTCGGGTCGCCTTAACAAAAATTCGCCATCTCGTGCCGCGGTCGCACGTCGCCAACCATCCTACACCTCTGAACTAGGCACTCGAGGCTCACCAGCAGTATCGTCAGCACCTATACCACAGAACACACAACATAAGCCTAACGCTCAATAAGTAATGCGATATGAAAGTAAAAGCCGACAATGCAACCCTATCACATGCAGTCTCTACACTCACACTCATTTTGTCACATTTGTGACGCGTAGTGGAGCTGCGCCAGGGTAAGGAGGAACCTCACGCCACCCTACACTCTAACACGTTGCCACCGTCCCGGACTCCCCAGCAACGAGGCCCACAAGCTACACACACGCATCACCACACGGCAACCACATCAGGGTAAGGGTGTACCTCGCGCCACTCTACACCCTGACACGTCGCCCCCGTCCTAGCCTCCCTAGCACGGGGCCACAGTTGCCATACACACACGTTTTGCGACAGCCCAGCCAGGCCACCCCTCGAGTAGGATCTGCGACTGGTGTTGCATCGGCCCACACACTAGTAGGATCCGCGGTACCACTGCCCATATCCTCACCGTTAATACATTCACACCGCATGACGGCCCAGCCGGCCCACCCCTCGAGTTGGATCAGCGACTGGTGAAGCACCGGCCCACACACTAGCGGGATCCGAGTTACCACCGCCACACGTTTCACCTCATACATCAAAACATGCTGAAAATCATTTTCGTTCACGTTTTTAAAATATGATGCATGCCAAGCAATACGCACCCACACCACAATCAATCACATAAACCTTAAAGTTCTACAGTGTAGGCCCACTTGTGCAAAACACACGCATGCACTACTTACCTAGCGTCCTAAGCTCGCTCGACGCACAGCTTCGCCAAAAGAAAGCCTTAACCTAAAACACAACCAATCTCCCATCAGTATTTATCTCAAAATTCACCAAATAGCTAAAAATAACCTTCTTTAACTACACTCATGAAATTCCAACTAAAACGGTCCATTGGTTTGGTTTGGCCGAAAACCAGCCCAACATTCGAATGCGCATAACTTTTGCGTCCGTCAACGGAATCGAACGATTCAAGTGGCTAAACGTCCCCTTAGGAACCTAGTTTAACATACCAACACGGATTTTAAAACGGTAAACCGCAGACAGGCGAAAGACATCAAAAACTGAATCTGCCATTTTTTATAAAATTTCAACCTTTGTTTTTCTTCAACCAAAACTCACTCCCCACTAGTTATACGCATCAAAATGACTATGCTACTCTCACACGTCGAATTTCTAAGAAAGACGCTTGCTAATTTGACTTAGACCAAAATCTGACATAAACTTCTGACGCGCATAACTTTCGCGTCGGATATCAGAATCGAACGATTCCAATGGCCATACATCCCTCCAACAACCTATTTTAACCCACAAAAACAGAATTGGAAACAATTAGCCGAAACTAGGCTAAAATAGTTAATAACCGAATCTGTTTTTTTTTTTTTTACACAAAATAAACCAATTTCGGTCATCCACCCGATTTCTACAATTCTCTTCACCAAACATCCACATTACAACCAACTACACATAATCAGAGCAAAAACCCCTGATTTCAGACTCAACCCGAACCCCACAGTCAACAAAATTTTCAGGATTTTCCTCTCAACCCAAGCACTCGGCCAAGTCAACCATTTAACACGGTTGAGGCCCCCCCCTCCAGACGCCCTGGTTACACGCTCGGACCTCGGGAGTCTGGCTCAGAGCATGCCAACTATAATCGGTCGCAAAACCGAAGATAAACAGGGAAAGGTTACCTGTTTCTCGGTAAAATTTCTATCCCAGAAAATTGAGTCACCAGCTAGCCCCAGTTCGCCGGAGTACCCAGTGTGCTGGCGTCCCACTCACGGCAGCTGATCGTCGGCACCACCTCCCGGTTCCCGCTCTCCCTCTTGGCCACTTGCCCTCGCCCCTCTTCTCTCGTCGTTAAACAGCCGAATGGCTTCAAAATTGAAGGCATTCGGTTGTTTAAATTTTTTTTAAAAATTTAAATAATAAAAAAAAACATAAAAATAAAATTTTAACTAAAACAAGCTATAAATTTAAATCGTTAAAAGTTACCAAAAATGCCCCTACAGGCCTTAACCGTCCGAAATTCTGCTAAACTCTCGTATTCCCAACCTCAAATTTTGAAAACCATCACTAAACTAGATTCCGAGTTTTATGACTTAAATTTCCTATTAAAATATCTTCCGAAACTCCAACCAAAATTAAATTAAAAATTTCAGAAATTAAAAATTAAAATTTCAAAATTTCTGGGTTATTACACCATACCCCCAAAACACATGCACATTGCCCATGGGTCAAAATGCGCTCAGACAGCCACAAACGCTCTTCCACGGCCATCCTTCTTCAACGACGTCACTCGTCAGGTTGAGGTAAAACATCCTCACCTTATTCTAAATCACCTACACCATAGAGACATCTATGAGCTAAAAGCGCAATAAGTCAACGTAAATGTAAATGAATGCTGTGCATATGCAGTTCATAAAACATGTAGTTATTTCATTTCATTTCGTTACACAGCGGGATGTCACTGGGAGTTTACTCTCACAAGATAGAGAAGACACATCAAGCGGTTAGACAACCTTCTCCATCTACCGGGGGAAAAACATGCTCCACCTACGGCACAGCCATATCTGAATCCCACCCCAACATGACCAGGATTATGTGCATTCATTTCTTTTCATTAATTCATTTATTTTCATAAGACATGTACAGAAACTCGTTTTCATACAATTTTGAAAAAAAACGTGATACATGGACAGTTCATAATGTATAAACTTATAAAAAGCATGGAAAACAATCAATGAAAAAATAAAAGACATTCTATAACTTAAACAACCTAACTACCCATCTAATTTACACTAATACAATCTAAATCATTAAATCCTCGAAAACAGAATTTCTTGTGCTGTAAGCCAAATCGGCCAAGCAAATCACGAATACTTACCTCGGGTCCTTCGTAATTAAACTTGGAGTCTGTTTGCTTTATTCTTGTCAATCTCAAACAACCTAACAAAATATCCAATTTAGAAACTTAACTCAAACAAAGTCAAAATTCTCGGATTTACACTAAATATAGGCTTAAGTTCAATTGAGCATATCATACTCAATTTTTATTCGAATTCAATGACTCAACATGTTTTGGATACCTTAAAGTGTCTACTTTAAGATGGTGGAATTAATTTAAGCAAACCACACACCAAAAATAGTAGAATAATAAGCAAACCGAACTGCCCTAGTGAAGTTTTCGGAAATCACTTCAAAGTTTCATCTGATTTCAAATGACCATAACTTTCTCAATATAACTCGGAATCAAGTAATTTCAACTGCTTTGGACTCCTCTAAGAGTCTACTCTCTGATGGTGCAAGCCATTTACCAAAGAAAACCAATAACTTTGCCGAATATCACAAGAACACAATCCGTTCTATTTTCGAAATCTTCAAAACAGTTTTCTCCTTTTTGCAAACTCATGCACCAATCTCTGATACAATCCAAACCTAATCCTTTGAATGTTATTTAAACACTTTTGACTCATCAAATAACCAAATTTGAGGGAGAAATTTGCAGGTTTTAGGGTTTTGAAACAAACTCCAACAAAGCTTTAAAAACTTAAGGTTTATCACTCATAAACACTAAAAATTGCGTAACTTATAATTAAGAACCAAACTTACCTTCAATCCTAAACAAAAATGGAGCTAGGGCATGAAAATGGAGAGCTACAATGGAGGAAAATCAGCAGCAAAAATCATGGGAGGAATGAGAGGGTTAAACCATTATTATAAAGCAAGTTGCATTTTTCTTTTGTTAATTACCATTTTGACCTTTAAACCAAATTCATGTACTTTTCCCACTTGAACCTTGTAGTTTGTCATACACCTTCTTGTCTCCTCTATCTCCAATGCTAAACAGACTACAATTGGAAAGTTTGACTTTGTCAAACTTGTCACATAATCCTTTTAATACTTGAGTGATTTTCCTTCTCTATCTCTTTAGTTCTTTGCTAATGCTTTAATTTTTTTTTTATCAAAATTAATCGAGTTAAATCATAACATGTATCTAATTATTCAC
>CM039521.1:12982009-13016586 GCA_022433055.1 Begonia peltatifolia
GGGGGGGGGGGTGTTGTTCGACACTTGCTTCCACAGGTCGACGCCTTGATTCTCTCTGTCCGCGCAGCTCAACCTTCGCGGTTGACACCTCTACCATTTTTACACTATCTGGTCGACACCTATAACCAGGGGTCAACACTTACTTTGGCTCTGCCTGCGCCGGTCGAACCTCATGGTCGATACCCCCCTTCCATTTTAAACTGATCCGGTCGACACTAGTCGATTTCGGTCGACACCTTACACCAATACGCATAAAGATGACACCCGTTCAGAGAAAATACACGAGGACAATCCCGCGATTAAATCCACAAGGGAAAGACCTATATTTTTCAAATATACTTCTTTCAAGTAATTTAAAAATAAAACATAATCACTATTCAAATTTCGACTATCACTATACCATACACCTTATATCCCGCCATGGTCGAGTCGCCCCAACATCTGCCTACACCGGCATACACCGTACTCCACCAACATCATCCTAGGCATGTTTGTCGTTTAACAACTCACCTGAAAGCTCATCGTCACCTTGTTGTGACCCAGCCCTTGATCGGTCACTAAAACACTCAATAGATCGGTTAGGCCCTCGGACACAGCCAAGCCGAGAAACCCTTCAGAACAACAGAAAAATGAACAACCAAATGTGTTTAGAATGAAACCAAATTTGGTGAGAGATTAATGGAGTGAGTGAGGTGTGTGATGGTGGTGGTCGTGGTCCAAGTTGATTAGAAATGAAAAACGTATGCACACAAACCCGCAAGTTAGCCGATAATTCAATGTAATGCTTTCGGCATTCACAATCTTTCCATGGAAAGATTCTCAACTTGGGGAATCAGTTTTGGCCACTCTCTTCTTGTTTCCTTCCTTTGAAAGGGTGGAGAGAAAAGTGAAACACAAGCTCGAGCAACAACCTTGAGTTGCCAAGCTAGGAGGCTTCTCCTAATCGCTTCAAGGAACCGAGCACATACCTTGAAAAGGTGGTGGAAAACTCCTTCGGTTTTCTCTAAGGAAACATGTCGATGCTCATTCGCTTTGCAAACCGAAATACAAACACCAAAGCTATGCTTATATAAGCCTAGGATGGAGTGGTTTAGGGTTGCGCTTTTGGTCTTCAAAACTTGGAGAATGTGGCTTGTAACCGACTCCAAAGTGATGCATTGTGCGGCCGAGATGGTGGCAGCCAAGATGTGATCAATGGCTTGTTGAATGCCATGTCATGAATCCATGTTTCATCCACAGAAGGTAAAGGGGACAAACATCTCAAATGGCAGCCCAAAGGTGTGGCCAAATCGGGTAAGGCTGGCCACCACATGCGGCTCTCCTCCTTGGCGGACGCGCAGCCGAGAATAGCATATTATGCATGCTCGGTTGGTCCTTCATATTAAGCCAACCCCGAAACCATTTCCATCATCTATCCTAACCATTCAATCTAGTCCTAAATGCCTAATGCATGCACATAATAATAAGTTTAACAAGAAGGCCAATGTTTGCCCAATAAGTTCAAAATAAAACATTACATAGAATTTTGCTCGGGAAGACAAATTCCGTTAAGAGCATCATGATCTTCAATGGCGGCTTCCCATGCAAGGACGTGTCTTGGTTGCTCCATGTCTTGAGTCTCCACTTCCCCCTTTAAGCTTCCAATTTCAGGCTCCATTGAATAATTACCTGCACCAGAGACAAGCGTGTGAGAATGTAAGTTAATTAAAGTGTGTGCTTGGACTTGAGATCGTGTGATGGGCCTATGAGGCACATCATCCTCCCCAGGTGACTGTGGATTTGACCTCAAATCCAATAAGTTCGGGTCCTTGAACTGTTCTTGATCGCCTCTATAGGGTGACAAGTCTTGGACGTTGAAAGTCGCGAATACTCCATATTTACTCGGTAATTCGATTTTGTAGGTGTTATCATTTATCCTCTTAAGTACTTTAAATGGTTCATCCACGCAAGGTAGTAGCTTAGACTTTCTCTTATCAAGGAATCTTTCTTTCTGTAGGTGCAACCATACCAAGTCTCTTACTCGAAAAATGACTTCTTTGCGACCTTTGTTCACATGCTTAGCCACACTCTCATTTCTCTTTTCAATGGCCTTGCGCACAGTTTCGTGCAATTTCTTAATTTGTTCGGCCTTATTTGCACCTGATGGGTTGGCTAAGTCCTTAATAGGTAAAGGGACAAGGTCCAACAGTGTAAATGGATTAAATCCATAGGCAACCTCAAAGGGTGATTTCTGAGTAGTGGAATGAAGGGTGCGGTTGTAGGAAAATTCCAAACCTGGAAGTATGATGTCCCAGTTAGACAATTTCTTGCCTACAACACTATGTAAGAGGGAGCCTAGAGTCCTGTTTACAACTTCCGTTTGCCCATCAGTTTGGGGATGAAAAAAAGTGTTGAAGCACAACTTAGTCCTCAACCTTCTCCATAAAGTGGTTCAGAAGGCGCTTAAAAACTTAGTGTCTCTGTCTGACACTATTGAGTGTGGAATGCCATGCAGGCGAACAATCTCTTTGAAAAATAGGTCGGCGGTTAAAGTAGAGTCATCTGTTTTGGCACAAGGAATAAAGTGTGCCATTTTGGAAAACCTATCCACGACCACCATGATCGAATCCTTAGCTCGGGCGGTCCGTGGTAGTACTAATACGAAGTCCATACTTACTGCAATCCAGGGGTGAGAAGGGGCGGGTAATGGCATGTATAAGCCTTGAGGTAGAGCTCTGCTTTTGGCTTTCTTGCAAACTATGCACGTCTCTACTAGGCGATGCACATCTTTCATCATGTAAGGCCAGAAAAAATGTTCCTTGAGCATATCAAGGGTCTTTTTTTCCTTAAAATGAATGGCTAAGCCCCCACAATGAGCTTCTTTCACAAGGCATCGTCTTAAGCTTCCTTGAGGGATGCACAGCTTTCCTGTTTTGACCAAATAACCATCCATAAAGCAATCATCTCCTTCAACCTTGTCTAGGCATCGGGCATAATGAGGTCGAAAGTCGGGGTCAGAGGTGTAGCTATCCTTAATCTATTCAAATCCAAAAAATCTCACTCCTAGCACAGTGAAAAGGATGCGCTTCCTAGATTGGGCGTCTGCTACAACATTATTTTGTCCCTTGAGATACTTTAGGGTATATGGAAACCTCTCTAGAAATTCTACCCATTTTGCATACCTTTTGTTCAACTTATGTTGACTCTTAATGTGCCGTAAGACTTGATGATCAGTGTTGATGACGAATTCTCTTGACAAGAGATAGTGTTGCCATTGCTCTAATGCTCGTATAACTGCATAAAACTCCTTATCATAAGTAGAATAATTGAGCACGGCTCCTTTCATCTTCTCACTGAAATATGCGATGGGTCGTTGGTCTTGCATACTACTGCTCCTATTCTAACTCTTGACGGATCACTTTTAACTTCGAATACCTTGTTGATGTCAAGAAGAGCAAGTACGGGGGAGTGACATAACTTCTCCTTAATTAACTCAAAGCTCTTTTGACAAATAAGGGTCCAAGTAAACTCTTTCCCTTTCTTGGTGCAGTTTGTAAGGGGTGCAGCTATTGAGCTAAAGTTTTGGATAAATCTCGTATAAAATGAGGCTAGCCTGTGGAAAGTTCGTACTTCCGATATAGAATTAGGCGTAGGCTAGTCCTTAATGGCTTTGATTTTATCCTCGTCAGCTTCCATACCATTTTTGGAGATTATAAAGCCTAAGAAATAAACCTTGTCCTGGGCGAAGGAGCACTTGCTAAGGTTCCCAAATAATTAGGCTTTCTGAAGGGTATGGAAAAGGGTACTAATGTGGTTAAGGTGTTGTGGAAGGTCCATGCTATACACTAATATGTCGTCAAAGTAGACAACAATGAACTTACAAATGTATTCTTTGAGTACATAGTGCATGAGTCGCGTAAACGTGCTTGGGGCGTTAGCAAGCCCGAAGGGCATGACCATCCATTCAAATAAGCCATACTTGGTTTTAAACCCTGTATTTCACTCATCTCCGTTCTTCATGCGTATCTAATGATAACCACTCTTAAGATCCACTTTGGAAAAGATCGAAGCTCCACTGAGCTCGTCTAACATGTCATCGAGCCTAGGGATGGTAAATCTATATTTGACTGTGATGTGGTTCACGGCTCGGCTATCGACACACATCCTCATGGTGCCATCTTTCATAGTAACTAATAATGTGGGAATTGCACAGGGGCTCATGGATTCTCTTATGTAGCCTTTGTCCAATAATTCTTGCACCTGATCTTGTATTTTTTTGGTCTTTTCGGGGTTCATTGGGTAGGCTGGTCGATTGGGTAGTGTAGTTCCGGGTTAGAGATCAATTTGGTGTTCTATGCCACGTAGGGGTGGCAAACCTTTAGGTAAATTTTTGGGAAACACGTCTTGGAACTGATGTAGTAGGTTTTTAACGGGGTTAGGTATGTCTCCTAGTTCCATCACTCTATCTTGGAATAGTATCAAAATCATGGGATCCCCTCTAAGCACGAATGCTTCTAATTCAGCCTTAGTCATGAAGAGACTCGCTTTATTCGTTTATTCTCTTTTAATAGCTTCATCCTTAGTTATTTGCTCAGGGGTCATGGGTGCTAACTTAAAAGCTTTGCCTTCAAATTTGAGGGAATAGTAGTTGGAATGTCCATCGTGGTTCACTTTTCGGTCAAATTGCCAAGGTCGACCTAAAAGCAAATGACTTGCACTCATAGGCACAACATCGCAAAGAACCGAGTCCTTATACTTGCCTAAAGCAAACTCGACCCTAACTTGTTTAGTAACTTTAACATCGTCTCTATCATCTAACTATTTAAGCTTATATGGGTGGGGGTGAGCACTAGTCTCTAACCCTAACTTAGTCACTAAGTCTTTGAAGGTCACGGTCGCACAACTTCCTTCATCAATAATGAGAGAACACAACTTATCCTTGATGAGGCACTTACTATGGAAGATGTTCTCACACTGGCAATCCTCTCCTAAACTCTTGGTTACGAGAACTCGTCTTCTCACCATAAGCAAAGGACCATCTGGGGCATGAATAACTTCTTCTACCGAATCATTTTCGTCCTCATCCTCCCCTACTTCTTCCACTTCCTCTTCAAACTCGTCTTCACTTACGAACTCACCGGTGTCTTCCTTAATGATAATGACACGACGGTTCAGGCATTGGGCCATGAAATGACCTATGCCATGACACTTGTAGCAGTTGAGGTCGCGGGCTCTCTGTCCAGTGTGGTTGTCATTTGTAGGCTTGACCTCTGATCCTTTAGGGCTTATTGGTTTACTAGTTGATTCTTTGGGAGGCCAATGTCTCTGAAAAGACTTTTTCCAATCAACCTTGGTCACTAGTTTGTTAGCCTCAGGTGGCTTAAGCGTGTATTTGGGGAGTTGGTTAATCTTAAATGATTGGGTGGCTTTCCTCTTCCTCTTGAGTTGGCGTTCAACCTTCAGGGCCATCTGGACTACCATGTCCATGGATTCTATTCGGTGCAATTCTACGGCGTCAACAATGTCATAATTCAAGCTATGGATAAACCTAGTTATGGTTTGCTCTTCGGGTTCTTCCAGTTCTCCTCAAATTTTGAGAGTCTCGAACTCTGTAAGGTACTCCTCAACAGTTAGACTTCCTTGTTTGAGGCTATGTATTTGCATGATCAACTCTTGTTTGTAATGACTAGAGACAAATCTCTTCGTCATGATAGATTTCATCTTTCTCCAAGTATCAATAGAGTTAAATCCAGTCTGCGCTCTTTGCGTCCTTACATTAGACCACCAGAGTAATGCATAGCCTGTAAAATCTACAGAAACCAACTTAATCTTAACTTTGTCGGAGTAGTTATAACAATCGAAAATCCTCTCAACCTTCTCTAACCATTCTAAAAATGTTGTCCGGTCGCATGTTTCATTAAAGGAGGAAATTTGTATCTTAACGTTTCGAAGGTCATCACAGTCTCTATGTTGGTCTCGTCTAAACTCATCATGATTCCTATGGATTGGTGGACGAAAGCTTTCTTCTTCATCCAAGGTCCACTCATCATCCTCATCGTAGTCATAGTTAGGGTGCCTATTCCTAGAATACTCACTCTCAGCTTCATCGTCTAAGGGCTCTGGGTCTCTAAATCGTATTCTAAGATTTTCATTTCGTCTCCTAGGTATAGTGCCTTGGGAGGAATCTCTACGGTGGGTATGACGACGTCCACTCATAACTTGTTCAAACTTTAGATTCATGTCATGAAGTTGTTTACTTAGTGTTCCAACCATTACACTTAAACCATTTAGTTGACCTTGCATACTTGACTCTCCTTCTTGATGGGTGTAAGTCTCGTTTTCGGGAATGTCCTTGCCCCGGTTCGGCGGGTTGGATTCTTGGGCCATATTTGGGCTTGCGTCAATTTAAATTCCACTTCTTGTTTTCATGTTCAAGTCTTAGGAAAAGAGGATTTTAATCATATTTAAACCTTAAGTATTAAGCATTATGAATGGTGACCTAACTAAGGTAATTGACTTAATCTCCCTTTAAGTTTCCGTTTCTTTGTTTTGTTTTGTTTTGTTTTGTGTGTGTGTGTGTTTTTTTTTTTATCAATACTCAATTACTAATGAGCAAAAAGGAAAGAAATTTATCACTTTTGGGATCATGCAATTAGATTAAAGTATCAAAGATAAAACAATGCTCACTAACTCTCGGATGTGTGAAAAATTCACTAAAATTAGGCACTAGTTTTAACCTCGGTTTGCTCCAAGAAATCTAGCAATAAATTAGTAACATAAAACATAAAATTAGAATTAATATGCAGCAAAAATTTAGTGCCTTGGAACAGCTTAAAACCATGCACAAAGTGGTCGCTACTATCAACATCAAACTTGCCATTTTTGTGCACACAAAACTGTTTTTTGCAAAAGTATGTTTTCCCTTAACAAAAACAGCATCTATTTGAATTTTAAAACATAACAAACCAAAAAAGATCACATGCGTCAGCTACCTAATATGTTAACTTAAGTTTAAAGAGTTATAGGTTCGGTCTTGTGCAGAAAAACAGGTCACAACAACTCAAAATATTATGCTATTCTCCGCAATGTCAAAAACAGAAATTTTATGCTTTGTGTCTCGGTTTTTAGGTAAACTCTAAACCAAATCACATGTAACATTTGACAACCCTAAAACTCATTCTTAGCAGAGGATATAAGCAACAATATGTAGGAAAATATTCATCTAAATCAAGCTGCAAGTTTCGGATATAAGTGCACACAAACCGGTCATCAAAAGAGACAATAAACTTTGGATTATGCGGTAGATGATTAACAACTCAAGAAACATGTTGGAGTCTAAGGCTAGAAAAGAAGACAACAAGTACTAAAGTAGCTAGCATTTGTTTAAGCAAAAGGGGAAGGAATTTACAACCACGAAAATGGAGTCTAAGGGCTAATATTTCTTTATGCTTAGATAATTCACAACTCAAGAAACATGCTGGAGATAATTTTAGCTCAAAAGAAATCGGAAATAAAACAAAGAAACCGCAAGCAAACAATAACTCGAATAGGTGAGCAATGAAACCCGGTTTAAAACTTTTAGGCGCAGCAATCCAAATGAGTTTGGAAAACCAAACTAACTCGGTTTCTAGCACTCTAAGGGGCCTTCCTAAGCTCTGATACCAAATGTTGTGGCCTAGCCCTTGCTCGGTCACTAAAACACTCAATAGATCGGTTAGGCCCTCGGATCACGACCAAGCCGAGAAACCCTTGAGAAAAATAAAAAAATGAACAGACAAATGTGTTTGGAATGAAAGGAAATTTGGTGAGAGATTAGTTGAGTGAGTGAGGTGTGTGATGGTGGTGGTCGTGGTCCATGTTGATTAGAAATGAAAAACTTATGCACACGAACCCGCAAGTTGGACGATAAGTCAATATAATGCTTTTGGCATTCACAATCTTTCCATGGAAAGATTCTCAACTTGGGGAACCGGTTTTGGCCACTCTCTTCTTGTTTCCTTCCCTTGAAAGGGAGGAGAGAAAAGTGGAACACAAGCTCGAGTAACAACCTTGAGTTGCCAAGCTAGGAGGCTTCTCCTAATCGGTTCAAGGAACCGAGCACATACCTTAAAAAGGTGGTGGAAAACGCCTTCGGTTTTCTCTAAGGAAACATGTCGATGCTCATTCACTTTGCTAACCGAAATACAAACACCAATGCTATGCTTATATAGGCCTAGGATGGAGTGGTTTAGGGCTGTGCTTTTGGTCTTCAAAACTTGGAGAATGTGGCTTGTAACCGGCTCCAAAGTGACGCATTGTGCGACCGAGATGGTGGCAGCCAGGATGTGACAAATGGCTTGCTGAATGCCATGTCATGGATCCATGTTTCTTCCACAAAAGGTAAAGGGGACAAGCATCTCAAATGGCTGCCCAAAGGTGTGGCCAAATCGGGTAAGATTGGCCACCACATGCGGCTCTCCTCCTTGGCGTGCGCGCGCCCGAGAATGGCATGTTATGCATGCTCGGTTGGTGCTTGAAATTAAGACAACCCCGAAACCATTTCCATCATCTATCATAACCATTCAATCTAGTTCTAAATGTCTAATGCATTGTAATAACCCGGGAATTTCGAATTTTATATTTTTATTTTTGGAATTTTTAGTTTAATCCCGGTCGGAGTTTTGAGAAATATTTCAACGGGAAAGATTTGAATTATAAGACTCGGAGCCTACTTTTGCGATTGGTTTTCGGAATTTAAAGTCGGGAAGTCGAGAAAGTTACGAAATTTCGGACGATTGAAGCACGTGAGGGCAATTTGGTAATTTGTATTTATTTTAAAATTTAAAAAAAAATTATGAAACACCCGAATAGCTTCGCGAGGAAGCCATTCGGTTGTTTCCTCTGTGCACCCGAGAGAGAAGACAACCGGGAGCAGGGCGATCGCGTGCTGGAGTCGGAGCTGCGACGGCCGACGAGCGCGAGTGTGAGGTGTGAGTTGCGAGCAGGGACTGCTATTCCGACGAACCGGAGCCGTTCAGTTCCAGTAACTCGAGTTCCCGAAGTGAAAGCAGAGTGTTCGGCCGACGACCCCGAGGGGCTGGTTTCTGGCCAATTCTGCCGCCAACGACCAGACTTGTTGCTGGAGTCCTTCTCCCACCCGAGTGCTGGACGCCACCACTTGGTAAGTCCTCTCCCTCTGCTGTCCTGTCCGTATGAACCGAGACTGAGGTTCAGCTCCTCTTCGTTTCTTTTCTCTCCTTAAATTTGGCTGCAAATGTGGGGGGAATTGAGAGGGTGAGTGTGTAGATTAGCAAGTGGACAGCAGGAGACCGGTGAGAGGGAGGGAGGCCGAGGGTGAAGGTTGAGCCAAAATTCAGACTTTGTGTTTGAATTTCTGATTTTCAGGTTAGATTGTGCTTAATAGGCGAATTGTGAGTGTTCGGTGCAGAGAACTTGCGGGATTTGCCCGAAGTTGAGATTTCGGCTATTTTTCGTATAAAAACAGCTTCTGTTTTTGGCTGTTTTGGCTAGGCTTAAGTTGATCATTCCAAATTCTGTCTTTGTGGGTTAAAGTAGGTTGTTAGAAGAGCGTGTGGCCACTGGAATCGTTCGATTCCGATATTCGACGCAAAAGTTATGCGCGTCGAAAGTTTATGCGGGATTTTTATTTTAGTCAAATTAGTGACCGTTTTTCGTGGAAATTCGACGTGTGAGAGTAGCATAGCCATTTTGATGCATATAACTAGTTGAGAGTGAGTTTTGGTTGAAGGGAAGTGAAAATGTGAAATTTTAATAAAAATGGCAGATTCGATTATTGGCATTTTTCGCCTATCTGTGGCCTACCGATTTAAAATCCGTCTTGGGATATTAAACTAGGTTCCTAAGGGAACGTTTAGCGACTTGAATCGTTTGATTCCGTTGACGGACGCAAAAGTTATGCGCATCCGAACGTTGAGCTGGTATTCGGCCAAACCAAACCAATGGACCGTTTTAGTTGGAATTTAATGAGTGTAGTTAGATAAGGTTATTTTTAGCTAATTGGTAGATGTTGGGAGAAATACTGATGAGAAATTGGTTGTGTTTTAGGTTGAGGCTTCCTGTTGGCGAAGCTGTGTATCGAGCGAGCTTAGGACGCCAGGTAAGTAGTGCATGCATGTGTTTTGCCCAAGTGGGCCTACACTGTAGAACTTTAGTGTTTATGTGATTGATTGCAATGTGTGTGCGTATTGTGTGACATGCATCATATTTTTTTAAAACGGGAACGAAAATGATTTTTAGCATGCTTTGATGTATGATGTGAGACGTGTGGCGGTGGTACCGCGGATCCCGCTAGTGTGCGGGCCGGTGCTTCACCAGTCGCGGATCCTACTCGAGGGTTGGGCCGGCTGGGCCGTCATGCGGCGTCAATGTGTTGACGGTGAGGATATGGGCAGTGGTACCGCGGATCCTACTAGTGTGTGGGCCGGTGCAACACCAGTCGCGAATCCTACTCGAGGGGTGGGCCGGCTGGGCTGTCGCGAAACGTGTGTGTGTGGCAACTGTGGCCCCGTGCTGGGGAGGCTGGGACGGGGGCGACGTGTCAAGGTGTAGAGTGGCGCGAGGTACACCCTTACCCTGATGTGGTTGCCGTGTGGTGATGCGTGGGTGTAGCTTGTGGGCCTCGTTGCTGGGGAGTCCGGGACGGTGGCGACGTGTTAGGGTGTAGGGTGACGTGAGGTTCCTCCTTACCCTGGTGCGGCTGCACTACGCGTCACAGATGTGACAACACGAGTATGAGTGTAGAGACTGCATGTGATAGGATTGCATTGTCGGCTTTTACTTTCATATCGCATTACTTACTGAGCGTTAGGCTTATGTTGTGTGTTCTGTGGTGTAGGTGCTGACGATACCGCTGGTGAGCCTCGAGTGCCTAGTCTTGAGGCGTAGGATGGTTGGCAGCGTGCGACTGCGGCACCGGATGGCGGACTTTTGTTAGGGCGACCCGACCCGTGGATATGGTAGGTTGTGGCCTGGTCGGTTTGTGGGTTTTCTTTCTTTTGCAGTGGTTATGTACGGAGGATGGGATGGATTGTTGTATATGCGTCAGTGTATAGGTGTATATGGAGTGCGTGTGATTTTGGTAACGTACGCGGATATTTTCCATGTTAGAGTAAGTTATTTCTCTATACTGGAAACTTTCTTCATTTGTATTTGACGGATTTTCGTCGCCTTCTTACTCTGATTTGGGTTGGAATGATTTCTCTAGATGATGGATAGGTAAATATTGTTGGATTTTGGTGAATTGTGTGCAGGGTTAAATTTTGGGGTAGCCAGTTTTTAGGCGGTACTCTGCCGAAATTTCGGGAGAGGGGTTGAGGTTCGAGAGGATACGAAATCGGTCAAGGTATGTGTATGATGAATGCTAGAGGAGTTCATATGAGTGTGGATGTGCGGCGTGATCGCAGGTGCGCGGGGCACGCGGCCCTGTGGGTGCACACGGGTCATGCGGCGCCGGGTGAGGGCGTGCGCGCGGACGTGCTGTACAGAGGCAGGGTGCGTGGGGCACGCGGCGCTGTGAGCGTGCGCGAGATACAACGACGTTGGGTTGGCACCTGTGGCACTGCGGTGGTGTACGCGGGGTGTCGGAGTGGGGACGTGAGTGCTTGGGACCGGACTGGGTAGTTCGTGGGGAGCGTGGGGTTCTTTCCTAGGATTTCAAGTCTTACCGTTTTATCTCAAATTGTTTTAAATGGTTTTCTTTTCCGCTGCGTAGTTTTATGTTGAGGACTTCGTGTTTCCTCTTCGGGACGCGAGTTGTTTTTTCGAATCGAGTCGAAAAATTTTCATACTCACAAATGTGCTTTTGAAAATGATTTGAAAACGAAAGGGGTATTGAATTGAGTTAGTTGTGTCAAGTGTTAGTGTGTGTGTGTGTAGTGTGTAGATGCACTGTAGCGCACCGGGGACGTGTGGGTTCTCGGGGTGTTACATGCATGCACATAATAGTAAGTTTAACAAGAAGGCGAATGTTTACCCAATAAGTTCAAAATAAAACATTACATAGAATTTTGCTCGGGAAGACAAATTCCGTTAAGAGCATCATGATCTTCAATGGCGGCTTCCCATGCAAGGACGTGTCTTGGTTGCTCCATGTCTTGAGTCTCCACTTCCCACTTTAAGATTCCAATTTCAGGCTCCATTGAATCATTACCTGCACAATAGACAAACATGTGAGAATGTAAGTTAATTAAAGTGTGTGCTTAGACTTGAGATCGTGTGACGGGCCTATGGGGCACATTATACCTACACCACGGAACACAAAACGTAAGCCTAGTGCTTAGCAAGTATGGAGCATGAATTAAAATCAATGCACAACTCAACCCCTAATACATGCAGTTTCTACACTTTGTTTCGTTTTCATTTTCATTATTATCATCTTTCACTTTCACGTGTGAGTCAAGTAGGCGCACATCCTGTTCCACTCAGGAGAGCCACACCATGACCCACGGAGCGAGATTAGAGGCACACATCGTGATTACACACGGGACGGCCACACCAAATCCCCTCCCAACATCGATCATAGAACCCTCTATTGCTTTCTCACTAGCACGTTAACAACGAGGCGTTCACAAACCATGTCATCTTACGTAAATTCATCCATGAGAACCCCCTAGTGCTTTCTCACTAGCACGTTAATGACGAGACGTTCACCCATGCGTGGCATCTTTTCTTATCTGATTATATTTCATATGCACAATTCAAAACATACTCAAAACTCGTTCTTTCATAATTCAAAATCATGATGCATGACAACACATATGAACAACCAACTGACCAAACAACACAACAAACAATCCTACCATTCCATGGTGTAAGCCCGAAGGTAAACCAAAATCATTCCATCACTTACCTAGCGTCTTTGAAATTCCCTCATACTTCGTAACTTCGTATTCTAACTGGGAATACCTATAAAATTACACATCCATCAATTCTAACTCGTTCAATTCAAAAATTCCTAGCTTGAAAGTCATAACTCATACCAAAACCAAAGCTCCCCACTAAACCCGAAATCCCATTCAATTTCCTACAAACTTCAGAAATTCATAACTTCTCAAATACTCGTCCGAATTGGACGATTCAATGTGCTACAAACTCCACAGAACGTCTAGTTTCTAATGCTTCTATCCATTTCTTCATTGGACATCAACAACTTGGCCGACCGTGGCCGAATGGACACCATTCCAAAATTCGACCATTCGACTAATCTCTCACCCAATCTTTCCCACCAAATCTCGTAATCTACTCCTATTTTTAGCTTAAGCGCTAACGTACGGATAAAAATCAACTCTACATTCAATTTCCCTCCTAAGTTTTTACTGAATCACCCGGCACCCTCGCCAACTCCGTTTTTGTCGCTAAAATAGCCGACACACTAATTTTCTACTCAGAATTAACTAAAACTTACCGTATTCTGAGGAAACAGAGATGGAATCGACCGAACGTTTCTGGAAGAGCGTTGCCGATCGCCGCGCAGGAGAGGAGAAGAGGTGAAGGGTTGCGTTGGAGAATAACACCGTAAAGTGTTTTAGCTTCTCTTCATCACTATTTTTTTATAATAATAATAATAATAATATCTTAATTACTATTTCGCCCTTAATACTTAACCGTTTTATTAAATCTGTTATACGGCCCCATTTTGGTCAGATTTTTAAATTTTTCTCTTCTCTATTAGTTTCAAAATAATCTTTTACTTCAGGGCAGAAATTCTCTGTAACACCCCGAGAAACCCCACGTTCTCGGTGTGCTATAATGCATCTACACACTACACACACACACTAACACTTGACATAACTAACTCAATTCAATACCTCTTTCGTTTTCAAATCATTTTCAAAAGAACATTTGTGAGTATAAAAATTTTTCGACTCGATTCGAAAAAAACAACTCGAGTCCCGAAGAGGAAACACGAAGTCCTCAACATAAAACTACGCAGCGGAAAAAAAAACCATTTAAAACAATTTGAGATAAAACGGTAAGACTTGAAATCCTATGAAAGAATCCCACGCACCCCACGAACTACCCAGTCCGATCCCAAGCACTCACATCCCCACTCCGACACCCCGCGTACACCCTCGCAGTGTCGCACATGCCAACCCAACGTCACTGTATCTCGTGCACGCTCACAGCGCCGCGTGCCCCACGCACCCTGCCTCTGTACAGCACGTCCGCGCGCACGCCCTCACCCGGCGCAGCATGACCCGTGTGCACCCGCAGGGCCGCGTGCCCCGCGCACCTGCGATCACGCCGCACTTCCACGCTCATCTACCTTTTTCTAGCATTTACTGTTCACACCTCAACCTATTTCGTATCTCCTCGACTCCCAACCTCTCTCCCAAAATTTCGACAGAGTAACGGCTAAAAACTGACTATCCCAAAATTTAAACCCTGCACACAATTCACCATAATCCAACAATGTTTATCTATCCATCATCCAGAGAAATCACCAGAACCAAATCAGAGTAAGAAGACAACAAGAACCCACCAAATACAATTGAAGAAAGTCCCCCAAAACACTACAACCCCTCTATACAATCTCAAAAGATCAATGTCTATACAACCCCCCTATCTACCCAAATACCCAACATGAAATGATAAATCCACTATCACCAACCACCACCATGGGTCGGGTCGCCCTAACAAAAATCCGCCATCCAATGCCTCGGGTGCACGCCGCCAACCATCCTACGCCTCTGGACTAGGCTCTCGAGGCTCACCAGCAGTATCGTCAGCACCTATACCAAAGAACACACAACATAAGCCTAACTCTCAGTAAGTAATGCGATATGAAAGTAAAAGCTGACAATGCAATCCTATCACATGCAGTCTCTACACTCACACTCATGTTGTCACATCTGTGACGCGTAGTCCAGCCGCACCAGGGTAAGGAGGAACCTCACGCCACCCTACACCCTGACACGTCGCCACAGTCCCGGACTCCCCAGCACCGAGGCCCACAAGCTACACACACACATCACCACACGGCAACCACATCAAGGTAAGGGTGTACCTCGCGCCACTCTACACCCTGACACGTCGCCCCCGTCCCAGCCTCCCCAGCACGGGGCCACAGTTGCCACACACACGTGTTTCGCGACAGCCCAGCCGGCCCACCCCTCGAGTAGGATCCGCAACTAGTGTTGCACCGACCCACACACTAGTAGGATCCGCGGTACCACTGCCCATATCCTCACAGTCAACACATTCACGCCGCATGACGGCCCACCCCTCGAGTAGGATCTGCGACTGGTGAAGCACCGGCCCGCACACTAGCGGGATCCGCGGTACCACCGCCACACGTCTCACCTCATACATCAAAACATGCTAAAAATCATTTTCGTTCCCGTTTTTAAAAATACGATGCATGTCAAACAATACGCACGCACACCACAATCAATCACATAAACCCTAAAGTTCTACAGTGTAGGCCCACTTGGACAAAACACATGCATGCACTACTTACCTGGCGTCCTAAGCTCGCTCGACGCGCAGCTTCGCCAAAAGAAAGCCTCAACCTAAAACACAATCAATTTCTCATCAGTATTTTATCTCAACATTCACAATTATCTAAAAATAACCTTCTCTAACTACACTCATGAAATTCCAATTAAAACGGTCCATTGGTTTGGTTTGGCCGAATACCAGCCCAATGTTCGGATGCGCATAACTTTTGCGTCCGTCAACAGAATTGAACAATTCAAGTGGCTAAACGTCCCCTTAGGAACCTAGTTTAACATCCTAAGACGGATTTTAAAACGGTAAGCCGCAGACAGGCGAAAAATGCCAAAAACCAAATCTGCCATTTTTTTTTATAAAATTTCAACCTTTGTTTTTCTTCAACCAAAACTCACTCGATTCAGCTTTTACGCACCAAAACAGGCATGCCCCTACCACACGTCGAAATTCCACGAAAAATGGTCTCAAATTCGACTTGGACCAAAATCCGGCCTAAACCTCTGACCCGCATAACTTTTGCGTCGGATGCCGGAATCAAACGATTCCAGCGGCCACACGTTCCTCTAACAACCTATTTTTAACCCACAAAACAGAATTTAAATTGATCAACTTAAGTCTAGCCAAAACAGCCAAAAACAGAAAGCTGTTTTTATACGAAAAATAGCTGAAATCTCAACTTCGAGCAAATCTCGCAAGTTCTCTGCACCGAACACTCACATTTCAACCTATTAAGCACAATCTAACCCGAAATCAGAAATTCAAGCAAAAAATCTTAATTTTAGCTCAACCTTCTCCCTCGGTTTCTCTCCCTTTCACCGGTCTCCTGTTGTCCACTTGCTAACCTACACACTCACCCTCTTAATCCCCTCACATTTGCAGCCAAATTCAAAGAAAAACGGAAGGGAGCTGAACCTCAGTATCGGTCAATTCGGACAGGACAGCAGAGGGAGAGAAGGACTTACAAAGTGGTGGCGTCCGGCACTCGGGTGGGAGAAGGACTCCAGCAACACGTCTGGTCGTTGGCGGTAGAATTGGACGGAGACTCACTCCCTCGGTCGACGATTGAAGGCGCTCGTGCCCTCACCCTTCGGGAGCTCGAGCAGCAGAAACCGAACAACTCCGGTTCGTCGAAACAGCAGCACTCGCTCGCAGCTCTCCCCTCACACTCGCGCTTGTCGGCAGTTGATCGTAGCTCCGATTTCGGCACACAGAATGCTCTCCCCCGCACGATCGCTCTCGGACACTTTGCAGAAACCAGCCGAATGGCTTCTTCCCGAAGCCATTCGGGTGTTATCATTTTTTTTTCTCTTATTTTCCTAACAATAATAATTTACTTAAATGCCCTCACGTATTTTAATCTCCCGTAATTTTGTTAATTTCTCGACTTTCCGATTTTAAATTCCAAACTCCATCGCAAAAGTAAGCTCCGAGTCTTATAATTTAACTTTTCCAGCTGAAACATTTCTCAAAACTCCGACCGAGATTAAATTAAAATCTCAGAAGTTAAAAATTTAAAATTCAAAATTTCCGGGTTATTACATTCTCCGTTATCAATTCTAACAAAAACTCCACCGATTATAATTACTAAAAACCAAAATTAATTTAAACGAAAATT
Source organism: Begonia peltatifolia (assembly GCA_022433055.1). Classification (NCBI taxonomy): domain Eukaryota; kingdom Viridiplantae; phylum Streptophyta; class Magnoliopsida; order Cucurbitales; family Begoniaceae; genus Begonia; species Begonia peltatifolia. The sequence continues at coordinate 12,999,075 of CM039521.1, forward strand.
CTGGATGCTACATTGCACCTTCTTTATAAAAATTTTGTGCTCAAAATTTGCTACCTAAACAACTCAGGATAACGATCCGTCATATCCTATTGTCTTTCCCACGTTGCCTCCTCCACATTGTGGTTATGCCACCATACTTTCACCAGCGGAATATCCTTGTTGCGTAGTGTCTGTGATGACCCGGATGAGTATGTATGAGGACAACTGCGGGGCAAACCTCGAGGGACGACGTGACGTAACGCCTCGAGTGTAGGTCGGGTCGTAGAGAGGGGAGTCGTCACAGTCCCACATCGCTTGGGGGAGATATATGAAAATGAAACATATGTAAGGAAATCCTCCCAAGATAGTAAAACGCATTTTGGAGCACAATTAGCAACGGAGACTATAAGAACTCTGAAGTTAAGAGTGCTCTGGAGAGAGCAGTACCAGCTTGGGTGACCGACTGGGAAGTCCTCGCCAAACAAATCCGTGAGGGAAAGATATTAGGTTATAACTCAATCTCCAAAGTAGACAATATTTTACGGGAAAAAGAGGTCATTACAAATGGTATCAGAGACTATACTCAACCGAAAATGTGGCCAACGAGGACGTTGGGCCCCGAGGGGGGGTGATTGTGATGACTCGGATGAGTATGTATGAGAACGACTGCGGGACAAACCTCGAGGGACGGCGTGACATAACACCTCAAGTGTAGGCCGGGTCGTAGATAGGGGGGTTGTCATAGTCTCACATCGCTTGGGGGAGGTATATGGAAATGAAACATATGTAAGGAAATCCTCCCAAGATAGTAAGATGTGTTTTGGAGCATAATTAGCAACGGATCCCATAAGAAATCCGAAGTTAAGAGTGCTCTGCCGAGAGCAGTATCAGGTTGGGTGACCAACTGGGAAGTACTGGCCAAACAAATCCGTGAGGGAAGAATATTGGGTTACGACCCAATCCCCAAAACAGACAATATCTTACTGAGAAAATAGGTCGTTACATTGTTTTCACTGCATAATCCAAAATCTCTACTGGCTTTTCTTCGTACACTAAGGTTGGATGTACCTCAATCTCCTGCTAGACCACAACGTGTGATGGATCCTTGAGATACTTTCTTAGCATCGACACGTGAAAAGCTGGCAGTTCTACTTGGTATGCAATCCTTCTAATTCTCCTTGTGATCGGGAATGGTTTAATGTATCTTGGGCTCAACTTACCCTTCCTCCCGAACCTCATTACACCCTTGTACGGTGAAATTTTTAGGAAAACTTCATCTCCTACTTTGAATTCCAATTCTCTTCTTCTTCCATCGACATAGCTCTTTTGTCGACTTTGAGCTATCAATATCCGCTGCCGAATAATCTTGATCTTCTCAGCTGTTTGCTGCATAATTTCTAGACCAATCAAGCCGGCTTCACCGACTTCATCCCATTGCTTTGTGCAGACTCTTCCAAAATCTTGAAGTGAATCTTGGGTCCCTATCCGACACAATTGAATTCGGTACTCCATCCAACCTTACTATCTCCTGAATATAAAGTTTAGCGAATTAGTTCATATTGAATGTCATTTTCACCGGTAGAAAATGGGCGGATTTGGTTAAACGATCCACAATCCCCCACACCGCATCAAATCCCTTTGCTGTCCGAGGTAACCCAATGACCAAATCCATGGATATTTGATCCTACTTCCATTCTGGAATCGGTAATAGTTGCAACTTGTTAGCCGGTCTCTGATGCTCAGCCTTGATTTGTTGGCAACTCAAGCATGTCTCTACGTACCTTGCTATAGACTTCTTCATGCCAGGCCACCAATAATGTTGCCTAAGGTCTCTGTACATTTTGGTGCTTTCGGGATGAACAGAAAACCTTGAGGAGTGCGCTTCAGACAAAATCTCTTTCCGAAGTTTACCATTGTTCGGAACATACCACCTATTCCGAAACTTCAGGATTCTATTACTTGAACAACTAAACTCGGTTCTATCATTAGATGTTGTGCTTGACCTAAATTCGTTGCACCTTGGGTCGTCCTGTTGGGCTTCTCTAATTTTCTTAAGAATTGACGACTTCAGTGATAAGGCTGATAATTCTACTGCCACATTTGATACTAGCTTCAAATTAAATCTCTTAAGTTCTACACTCAACTCTTTAGACATCTCGGCAAGCATTGCTGAAACTGAGCTTGAAATCCGGCTTAATGCATTGGCCACTACATTGGCTTTGCCGGGGTAGTATTTGTGTAATAACCCAGGAATTTCGATTTTTATTTTAATTCCTGGAATTCTTAATTTAATCCCGGTCGGAGTTTTGAGAAATAGTTCAACAGGAAAGATTTACATTATAAGGCTCGAGGCCTACTTTTGCGATTAGTTTCGGAATTTAAAGTCGGGAGGTCGAGAAATTAACGAAATCACGGAAGATTTAAACACGTGAGGGCAGTTTTGTAATTTGGTATATATATATATAAAAGATAATAAAATAAACAACAACCGAATGGCTTCAATTTTGAAGCCATTCGGCTGTTTACCGACGAGGAGAAGAGCGAGGGCAAACGACCGAGAGGGAGAGTGGGAATCGGGAGTTGGCGTCGACGATCAGCTGCCGTGGGTGGGAAGCCGGCGCGCAGGGTACTCCGGCGAACTGTGGTCAGCTGGCGGCTAAATTTTTCTGGGCCGAAAACTTGACCGAGAAACAGGTAACCTTCCCCTGTTTATCTTCGATTTTGCGACCGATTATGGTCGGCATACTCTGAGCCAGACTCCCGAGGTCCGAGCGTGTAACCAGGGAGTCTGGAAGGGGGGCCTCAACCGTGTTAAATGGTTGGCTTGGCCGAGTGCTCGGGTTGAGAGGAAAATCCCAGAAGTTTTGTTAACTGTGGGGTTCGGGTCGAGTCTGAAACCACCGGTTTTTGCTCTGTTTATGCTTAGTTGGTTGGAATGTGGATGTTTAGCGAAGAGACTTGTAGAAATCGGGTGGATGACGGAAATTTGTCTATTTTTTGTAGAAACAGATTCGGTTTTTAACTATTTTGGCCTAGTTTTGGTTAATCGTTTTAAATTCTGTTTTTGTGGGTTAAAATAGGTTGTTAGAGGAACGTATGGCCACTGGAATCGTTCGATTCCGATATCCGACGCAAAAGTTATGCGCGTCGGAAGTTTATGCGAGATTTTTGTTTAAGTCAAATTAGTGACCGTTTTTCGTGGAAATTCGACGTGTGAGAGTAGCATAGCCATTTTGATGCATATAACTAGTTGGGAGTGAGTTTTGGTTGAAGGGAAGTAAAAATGTGAAATTTTATTAAAAAATGGCAGATTCGGTTATTGGCATTTTTCGCCTATCTGCGACCTACCGATTTAAAATCCGTCTTGGGATGTTAAACTAGGTTCCTAAGGGAACGTTTAGCCACTTGAATCGTTTGATTCCGTTGACGGACGCAAAAGTTATGCGCATCCGAACGTTGAGCTGATATTCGGCCAAACCAAACCAATGGACCGTTTTAGTTGGAAGTTAATGAGTGTAGTTAGATAAGGTTATTTTTAGCTAATTGGTGAATGTTGAGATAAATACTGATGAGAAATTTGTTGTATTTTAGGTTGAGGCTTTCTTTTGGCGAAGCTGTGCGTCGAGCAAGCTTAGGACGCCAGGTAAGTAGTGCATGCATGTGTTTTGCCCAAGTGGGCCTATACTGTAGAACTTTAGTGGTTATGTGATTGATTGCGGTGTGTGTGCGTATTGTGTGACATGCATCATATTTTTTTAAAACGGGAACGAAAATGATTTTTAGCATGCTTTGATGTATGAGGTGAGACGTGTGGTGGTGGTACCGTGGATCCCGCTAGTGTGCGGGCCGGTGCTTCACCAGTCGCGGATCCTACTCGAGGGGTGGGCCGGCTGGGCCGTCATGCGGCGTGAATGTGTTGGCGGTGAGGATATGGGCAGTGGTACCGCGGATCCTACTAGTGTGTGGGCCGGTGCAACACCAGTCGCAGATCCTACTCGAGGGGTGGGCCGGCTGGGCTGTCGCGAAACGTGTGTGTGTGGCAACTGTGGCCCCGTGCTGGGGAGGCTGGGACGGGGGCGACGTGTCAGGGTATAGAGTGGCGCGAGGTACACCCTTACCCTGATGTGGTTGCCGTGTGGTGATGCGTGGGTGTAGCTTGTGGGCCTCGTTGCTGGGGCGTCCGGGACGGTGGCGACGTGTCAGGGTGTAGGGTGGCGTGAGTTTCCTCCTTACCCTGGTGCGGCTGCACTACGCATCACAGATGTGACAACATGAGTGTGAGTGTAGAGACTGCATGTGATAGGATTGCATTGTCGGCTTTTACTTTCATATCGCATTACTTACTGAGCGTTAGGCTTATGTTGTGTGTTCTGTGGTGTAGGTGCTGACGATACCGCTGGTGAGCCTCGAGTGCCTAGTCCTGAGGCGTAGGATGGTCGGCGGCGTGCGACTGCGGCACCGGATGGCGGACGTTTGTTAGGGCGACCCGACCCGTGGATATGGTAGGTTGTGGCCTGGTCGGTTTGTGTGTTTTCTTTCTTTTGCGGTGATTATGTACGGAGGATGGGATTGATTGTTGTATATGCGTCAGTGTATAGGTGTATATGGAGTGCGTGTGATTTTGGTGACGTACGCGGATATTTTCTATGTTAGAGCATGTTATTTCTCTATACTGGAGACTTTCTTCATTTGTATTTGATGGATTTTCGTCGTCTTATTACTCTGATTTAGGTTGGGATGATTTCTCTAGATGATGGATAGGTAAATATTGTTGGATTCTGGTGAATTGTGTGCAGGGTTAAATTTTGGGGTAGCCAGTTTTTAGGCGGTACTCTACCGAAATTTCGGGAGAGGGGTTGAGATTCGAAAGGATACGAAATAGGTCAAGGTGTGTGTATGATAAATGCTAGAGGAGTTTAGATGAGTGTGGATGTGCGGCGTGATCGCAGGTGCGCGGGGTATGCGGCCCTGTTGGGTACCCACGGGTCGTGCGACACCGGGTGAGGGTGTGCGCACGGACGTGCTGTACAGCGGCAGGGTGCGTGTGGCACGCGGCGCTGTGAGCGTGCGCGAAACACAGTAACGTTGAGTGGTATGTGCGGCACCGTGAGAGTGTGCGTGAGGTGTCGAAGGGGAGACGCGAGTTGTTTTCGAATCGAGTAAAAAAAAATAAAAAAAGGGAGAGTAAATTGGAAACAAAAGGGTATTAAATTGAGTGAATTATGTTAAGTGTTAGTGTGTGTGTGTAGATGCACTGAAGCGCACCGGGAACGTGTGGGTTTTCGGGGTGTTACAATTTGATCTCCAGGTCATAGTTGTAACAGTTAGAGTTTTCAATTCAAAAAAAAATTTATAATTTCAAAATTCAGAAATTCCCAAATAAATTTAATATTCAAATTTCAAAATTTAAAATTTTCATACCAAACTTTATCTGGAAATTCAAATTAAAATTTCATAAATCAAAACCCGAATTTTAGGAAACAAATCCAATTAACCTAGCTTAAAAATCATCCCGGTATAGAAGAATATTGGATTTCCATTAAGATAATATCTTTTGAAATCTGATTTAGAGATCGAATTGCTAATTTTCAACAATATATCCAAGATGAACCTGAACTTTATGAGGAAAGTGTTCAGGATCTAACTGAATAACAACTCAACCAAAAATCCAGCGCCAATCAGATAACAGCTTGGAAATTCGAGTGAAACCCGAAAATCTTGGAGAAGCGAGGTGCAAACATCTCCTATAAATAGAGATACTCATGAAGAAGAAAATCACATAAGCTCTCCCTCCGGAGTCCTTCAAGAAGAGAAACAGTACTTACCCCGTCCTCTGACGCTGTAAACCTCTCCGACATGGCAAAATCCCTCTCGGTTGAGCTTCACTTTGCGGCAACAGAGAGCACCCTTCGATCAAACGATTTCCCTCAACAGCGTAAGCTCTCCCTCGCTCTGTCCATCTCGGTTTCGCTCTCACTCACTCACTCTCACACACACACACACACACACACACACACTCTCTCTCTCTCTCTCGGCAGAACAGCAAAAGGAAAGTAGTTGGTTTTATTTAAAAACACAAACTAGTTTTTTTCAGAAGGACTAGTTGAACCAAACCGAATAGGCCCAGTTGACCCGGATCGGCCTAGTTGACTCGGACCGGCCCAATTGATCCAAATCGGCCCAGTTGACCCATACTGGTTCAGTTGACCGGAATTGTCCCAGTTGGCCCAAATCGGACTAGTTGACTCATACTGACCCAGTTGACCCGGATTGGCCCAGTTGACCCAAAGCGGCCCAGTTAACCTGGACTGGCCCAGTTAACTTGAACCGACACTTTTCACTCGAACCGAACCCAAACTAAATTCAACCCAAATCTGACTGAACCAATCCAAGATTAAACCGGTAAGGATTTTCTGTCTAAATTCTTTTAAGTTGGAATTAATTAAGTTGGATTTTAATATCGACATTCGAATTAGGTAGGAAAGATCCCGGAAGTCATCCGAACAGATCCAACCAACCCGATCCGATCAAGAGAACAGCGTAAGGAATTTCTGCTCAAATTTCTTTGAAATTGGATTTATTAAGTAGATATTTAATATCAAAGATTCTATTTGATCAGGATATTATTTGGAATATTAAACGAATCCCGATAACCATACCGCTTGGAATCTAAGTAAGTAAAAATACAGTTTTCTTATGTTTTGGCTTTGGCCCTACATCACAATATATTATATTATTTTTTTATAACTGTTTTATTACACGAGTTGATATTTGCGTATGCATGTTTCGGCATTGAATTACAATAGTATAAAGATAAAATTGGTAAGACATATTGTATATGTATGAAAATGATGGAATTGACAGAAAATATGTGATAGCAAAAGTCTGAACGACAATGAGATGGTGAGTTTGACCGAAAGTAAGTTGACAAAGGCTGAACGACAATTAGATGGCTGAGTCTAAGGTTAGCAAATAAGTACCAACTAGTTCTGTAATCAAGATTCGGTAAAAGTAAAAATAAATTTTTGACCATTGCACGTATTTTTGCTTGTTGAGTTAATTCTCATATTTTAAATAATTTTGTGATGTAGGTGAGTTTTTATCTGAGAAGGAACTAGCTGCGATCGAGAATCTCCTAGTGGTAAACAAGCATACAAAAAAAGACGTTGATTTTCCCGAGAAAGAAATTTTAAATATTATGTTTCAGTTTTTAAAAGTATTTCAGTTTTTATTTTGAATCTGAATAAATTATGTTGAATTTTATTATTAGAGTTTTTATGAATTATTTATGATTATGCATTTATTTCGAATAAGTTTAATTATCATTTTAAATAAAGCTTTCGCGCATTTAATGATTTTCACTCAAGATTTTGAAAAAAATGTTTTAAGTTGAAAATTTAACGCTTTATTTTAAATCAAATTTTAGGTAAAATTTATAGAGTTCAAATTAGGATTTGTAAATTAGAGATTTTACAATTGGAGCGTTACAGTTTGGTATCAGAACAACCAAATTTATAAAACGATTCTGTAGACTTATTTATATGCTCGCATGCACCTGGAAGATTGTCGACCAGCAAGTAAGTGATTAAAATTTATATTTTGATAAAAATATGTTTGATGATTTTGTAATATATTTTTCAGTAAGACATTTTTTTGTTTTTCTTATAAATGCTTTTATAAAATCTTAAATATGGTTTTGAACTTTAATATATATTTTTTTAATTTGACGTATTTATTTGTGATTTCAAATTATTGTAAGTTGTATTTTAGTACAACTTTTATGAATTTGGAGTTATTATTGTGATGTAGATCACTAAAGCTAAAATAATTATTCTCGATTAAAAGACTTGATCTCGATCAATAACTTTCTTTATAATTAAATCAAGCCTAAAATGCGCAAATAGAACTCAGCCTAAGATACAAACAAATCACGATTGGATGATTGAGTAAAAAAAAAAGAAGAAGAAAGTCAAATTCTCAAATTAAAGATTCCTAAATTAAGAGATGAAGTAATATTATGGACTAATTTAAGAATATTAGACGAGACAATGAACGATAAATATAAATTTAAAGATACTTAAATGAAGATACCTACTCGTCAGAAATTGATAACTTCAACTCTATTAACAACCATTTATGAATCTTTTCTTTTTGGAGTACACCCATTTTGTCAAGTTTTAGACCGAACTCATCCATTAACTCAGTTAATGAAAGAAAATTGAGTTATTTTGTAACACCCCGAGAACCCACACGTTCCCCGTGCACTACAGTGCATCTACACACTACACACACACACACTAACACTTGACATAACTAACTCAATTCAATACCCTTTTCGTTTTCAAATCATTTTAAAAAAAAAAACATTGTGAGTATGAAAATGTTTCGACTCGATTTGAAAAAAACAACTCGCGTCCCGAAGAGGAAACACGAAGTCCTCAACATAAAACTACGCAGCGGTAAAGAAAACCATTTAAAACAATTTGAGATGAAACGGTAAAACTTGAAATCCTAAAAAAAAAATCCCACGCACCCCACAAACTACACAGTCCGGTCCCAAGCACTCACGTCCCCACTTCGACACCCCGCGTACACCCTCCCGGTGCCGCACGCGCCAACCCAACGTTACTGTATCTCGCGCACGCTAACAGCGCCGCGTGCCCCACGCACCCTGCCTCTGTACAGCACGTCTGCGAGCTCGCCCTCACCCGGCGCTGCATGACCCGTGTGCACCCGCAGGGCCGCGTGCCCCGCGCACCTGCGATCACGCCGCACTTCCACGCTCATCTTGTAACACCCCGAGAACCCACACGTCCCCGGTGCGCTACAGTGCGTGCATCTACACACTACATACACACACTAACACTTGACACAACTAACTCAATTCAATACCCCTTTCGTTTTCAAATCATTTTCAAAAGCACATTTGTGAGTATGAAAATTTTTCGACTCGATTCAAAAAAACAACTCGCGTCCCGAAGAGGAAACACGAAGTCCTCAACATAAAACTACGCAGCGGAAAAGAAAACCATTTAAAACAATTTGAGATAAAACGGTAAGACTTGAAATCTTAGGAAAGAACCCCGCGCTCCCCACGAACTACCCAGTCCGGTCCCAAGCACTCACGTCCCCACTTCGACACCCCGCGTACACCACCGCGGTGCCACAGGTGCCAACCCAAGGTCGCTGTATCTCGCACACGCTCACAGCGCCGCGTGCCCCACACACCCTGCCTCTGTACAGCACGTCCGCGCGCACGCCCTCACCCGGCGCCGCATGACCCGTGTGCACCCACAGGGCCGCGTGCCCAGCGCACCTGCGATCACGCCGCACATCCACACTCATATGAACTCCTCTAGCATTCATCATACACACACCTTGACCTATTTCGTATCCTCTCGAACCTCAACCCCTCTCCCGAAATTTCGACAGAGTACCGCCTAAAAACTGGCTACCCCAAAATTTAACCCTGCACACAATTCACCAAAATCCAACAATATTGACCTATCCATCATCCAGAGAAATCATCCCAACCCAAATCAGAGTAAGAAGGCGACGAAAATCCGTCAAATACAAATGAAGAAAGTCTCCAGTATAGAGAAATAACATACTCTAACATGGAAAATATCCGCGTACGTACCAAAATCACACGCACTCCATATACACCTATACACTGACGCATAGACAACAATCAATCCCATCCTCCGTACATAACCACCGCAAAAGAAAGAAAACCCACAAACCGACCGGGCCACAACCTACCATATCCACGGGTCAGGTCGTCCTAACAAAAGTCCGCCATCCGGTGCCACAGTCGCACGCCGCCAACCATCCTACGCCTCAGGACTAGGCACTCGAGGCTCACCAGCGGTATCGTCAGCACCTACACCACAAAACACACAACATAAGCCTAACGCTCAGTAAGTAATGCGATATGAAAGTAAAAGCCGACAATGCAATCCTATCACATGCAGTCTCTACACTCACACTCATGTTGTCACATCTGTGACGCGTAGTGCAGCCGCACCAGGGTAAGGAGGAACCTCACGCCACCCTACACCCTAACACGTCGCCACCGTCCCGGACTCCCCAGCAACGAGGCCCACAAGCTACACCCACGCATCACCACACGGCAACCACATCAGGGTAAGGGTGTACCTCGCGCCACTCTACACCCTGACACGTCGCCCCCGTCCCAGCCTCCCCAGCACGGGGCCACAGTTGCCACACACACACGTTTCGCGACAGGCCAGCCGGCCCACCCCTCGAGTAGGATCCGCGATTGGTGTTGCACCGGCCCACACACTAGTAGGATCCGCGGTACCACTGCCCATATCCTCACCGTCAACACTTTCACGCCGCATGACGGACAAGCCGGCCCACCCCTCGAGTAGGATCCGCGACTGGTGAAGCACCGGCCCGCACACTAGCGGGATCCGCGGTACCACCGCCACACGTCTCTCCTCATACATCAAAGCATGCTAAAAATCATTTTCGTTCCCGTTTTAAAAAAAATATGATGCATGTCACACAATACGCACACACACCGCAATCAATCACATAAACACTAAAGTTCTACAGTGTAGGCTCACTTGGGCAAAACACATGCATGCACTACTTACCTGGCGTCCTAAGCTCGCTCGATACACAGTTTCACCAACAGAAAGCCTCAACCTAAAACACAACCAATTTCTCATCAGTATTTCTCCCAACATTTACCAATTAGCTAAAAATAATCTTATCTAACTACACTCATTAAATTCCAACTAAAACGGTCCATTGGTTTGGTTTGGCCGAATACTAGCTCAACGTTCGGATGCGCATAACTTTTGCGTCCGTCAACGGAATCAAACGATTCAAGTGGCTAAACGTTCCCTTAGGAACCTAGTTTAACATCCTAAAATGGATTTTAAATCGGTAGGCCGCAGATAGGCGAAAAACGCCAATAACCGAATCTGCCATTTTATTAAAATTTGACATTTTCACTTCCCTTCAACCAAAACTCACTCCCAACTAGTTATATGCATCAAAATGGCTATGCTACTCTCACACGTCGAATTTTTCACGAAAGACGGTCACTAATTTGACTTAAACCAAAATCTCGCATAAACTTCCGACGCGCATAACTTTTGCGTCGGATATCGGAATCGAACGATTCCAGCGGCCATAGGTTCCCCGAACCACCTAATTTATCCCACAAAAATAGAATTTAAAATGATCAGCCAAACGTAGGCCGAAACGGCCAAAAACAGAACTGCCTCCAAACAAAAAAAATTTCCGATTCTTGATCCAAATTCGAATTTCACAACTCCTATACAGAATTGGTCATATCCCACTTATACATTCCGGCCAAGCTTGCTGGAATTGAAAGGAGGCCGAGCACCAAGCTCGGCTAACAACAGGAAAACCGACAAGGCTCGCCTTCGGTTCCCCCCCCCTTCCAATTTCTCGGCACTTCCCCGTCAATACTTCAGCCAAAATTACCGAAGATGGAGGGGGAAGGGGCCGAGCCTTACACTCGGCCAAACCGGACAGAACAGACCGAGGGAGGAAGAGAGGCTTACCGAGCAAATGAAGTTCTGCGCGCAACGGAAAAAACAATATTCCAGTAAGGCGCCCAAATCGTCGATGGCAGAGCTGGTCAGCAACCGCCCTTCGCAGTCGTCGGCAGAACACGCTCGGCCTCGCTACCTTCGGAAATTCGAGCTACAGCAACCAAACGACTCCGAATCGCCGGAGAAGAACCACTCGGCCGCGGTTTCGCTCACACCCTCGAGCTCGACGTCCACCGATCGAAGATCGCACCTCCACTCCCGATCGCCCTCTCTCCCTCGCGCCACTCCCCTGCTTCCCTCGGTGGCAAGGGAAAACAGCCGAATGGCTTCTTCCCGAAGCCATTCGGTTGTTATGTGAGATTTTTCTTTCTTTTTTTTTTTTTTATATATACCAAATTGCAAAACTGCCCTCACGTACTTAAATCTTCCGTAATTTCGTTAATTTCTCGATCTCCCGACTTGAGATTCCAAAAAAAAAAATCGCAAAAGTAGGCTCCGAGTCTTATAATTCAAATATTTCCCGTTGAAATATTTCTCAAAACTCCGACCGGGATTAAACTAAAAATTCCAAAAATAAAAATATAAATTCAAAATTCCCGGGTTATTACATCCCCCCCACCTTATAAGAATTTTGTCCCCAAAATTTACGTACCGAATAAGTCGGGATACTGCCGCTCCATGTCATCACGCCGCTCGCAAGTAGTCTCCTCTACACCATGGTTGCGCCACCTCATCTTGACCAGCGGAATCTCCTTGTTGCGCAGCACCTTCACAGCTGATTCTAAGATCCTCACTGGCTTCTCTTCGTATGACAGCGTCGGCTGGATCTCTATATCCTGTTGTGCCACTACCTGAGAGGGATCGCGCATACACTTCCTCAGCATCGAGACATGAAAAACATCATGGATGGCATCCATCGACGTAGGCAACTGAAGCTGATATGCAGTTCTCCCGATCCGCTTGACAATCGGGAATGGTCCCACAAATCGAGGGTTGAGTTTCCCCCGTTTTCCGAACCTTACCACTCCCTTGAACGGCGAGACCTTCAGAAAAACCTCATCGCCCTCATTAAACTCCAACTCTCGGCGTCTCTGATCAGCATAACTCTTCTGTCGACTCTGGGCCGCTTCAATTCTCTTCCGAATCACAGTAATTTTGTCGACAGTCTGCTGCAAAATCTCAGGGCCTATTAATCGGGCCTCCCCAACCTCATCCCAGTATAATGGGGACCTGCACTTCCTTCCATAAAGGGCCTCGTATGGCGCCATACCAATAGTAGACTGAAAACTGTTATTATACGATAACTCCACTAGCGGTAAAAACTTGCTCCAAGTCGCCTGAAACTCCAACACACAAGCCCTGAGCATATCCTCCAGAATCTGTATAGTCCGCTCCGACTGCCCATCGGTCTGAGGATGAAAGGCCGTACTGAAATCCAATCTGGTGCCCATAGCCTTATGCAGACTCCTCCAAAACTTAGACGTGAATCTGGGGTCTCGATCAGAATAAATCAACACCGGAATCCCATGGAGTCTGACTATCTCCTGAACATACAACTGGGCAAACTGATCCATCGTATAAGTCATCCTCACAGGCAAAAAGTGAGACGACTTCGTCAACCTGTCTACAATCACCCAAATCGCGTCATGACCCTTGGCAGTCCTCGGTAACCCCACCACAAAATCCATGGTGATTCGCTCCCACTTCCACTCCGGTATAGGCAATGGTTGGAGCATCCCAGACGGTCGCTGATGCTCCGCCTTCACCTGCTGGCAGACTACGCAGGCCTCAACATACTCAGCCACTGCTCGTTTCATGTTAGGCCACCAATAGTGCTGTTTCAAATCTCTGTACATCTTAGTGCTTCCCGGATGCACAGAGAAAGAAGATGAATGGGCCTCTGATAATATATCCCTCCTCAGCTCCTCATCCTTCGGGACGTACCACCTATCCCGAAATTTCAGAATCCCGTCCTCTGAATAGCTGAACTCAGAATCAGGCCTGGCCTCCATACTCGCCTTCAGTTCGCTACACTCTGAATCAGTCTCCTGAGTCTGCCTGATCCTGTCCAGAATAGTCGGCCTCAATGACAAGGCAGAAAGGGTGGCTGCCAGGTCAGAAACTACCTCCAAACCAAAACTCTGCATCTCTGTCACTAACTCAACAGGCTGTACCGTAATCATGGCAGAAGTCGAGGCTGTCACTCTACTCAAGGCATCTGCCACCACATTCGCCTTCCTGGGGTGGTACCTGATCTCCACGTCGTAGTCCTTGACCAGCTCGAGCCATCTTCTCTGTCTCAAATTCAGCTCCTTCTGCGTGAAAATGGTCCGAGTAAATCTCGCACTGCTGGCCATACAGATAATGCCTCCAAATCTTGAGTGCAAATACAACCGCCGCCAGCTCCAAGTCGTGAGTGGGATAATTCTGCTCGTAAGCCTTCAACTGCCTAGAAGCATAGGCAATGACTCTCCCACTCTGCATCAAAACACACCCCAAACCGATCCTGGAGGCATCGCAATAAATGAAGAACTTCTCTCCTTCCACGGGCAGCGTCAGTACAGGAGCCATAGTCAATTTCTGCTTCAATATCTGGAAGCTGTCTTCACACCGGTCGGTCCATTCATACTTTGCATTCTTCCTGGTCAGCCGGGTCAAGGGGGCCGAAATTTTAGAGAACCCCTCAATAAATCTCCGATAATATCCAGCCAACCCCAGAAAACTGCGTATCTCACTAGCACTGGTCGGTCGCGGCCACTCCTTTACAGCCTGAACCTTCCCCGGATCAACTGAAATACCCTCATAGGAGATCACATGCCCCAAGAAATGAATCCTGTCCAACCAAAACTCGCACTTTGAGAATTTAGCATATAGCTGATGCTGGCTCAAAATAGTCAGTACAATCCTCAGGTGCTCCCTGTGCTCCTCCTCACTCTGCGAGTAGATCAGAATGTCGTCGATAAATACAATCACGAACTTGTCCAGGTACTCCCTGAACACTTTGTGCATCAGGTCCATGAATGCTGCAGGGGCATTGGTCAACCCGAAAGACATCACCAGAAACTCGAAATGCCCATACCTCGTCCTGAAGGCCGTCTTCGGTACATCTTTCTCCTTCACCTTCAACTGGTGATAACCGGACCTCAGGTCGATCTTAGAAAACACTCGGGCACCCTGCAGCTGATCGAACAAATCATCAATCCTAGGCAATGGATACCTGTTTTTCACTGTGAATTTGTTCAGCTCCCGGTAGTCAATACACATACGTAAGGATCCATCCTTCTTCTTGACGAATAGAACTGGCGCTCCCCAGGGTGAAAAACTAGGGCGTATAAATCCTTTACCTGTCAGCTCCTCCAATTGAGCCTTCAGCTCCTTAAGTTCAGTAGGTGCCAATCTGTAAGGGTTCTTGCACACCGGCTCGGCACCTGGGAAAACATCTATCTCGAACTCAATCTCCCTATCAGGGGGCAACCCAGGCAATTCATCACGGAACACTCCCGGGAACTCCTGCACAATAAGAATATCCTGTACCCGACCATCGCCCGGTGACTGCGCATCCTTAACACTTGCCAAAAATCCCTGGCAACCCATGCCCAACCCCCGTGGTGCCTGAAGAGAAAGTATAGCAGAAATCCTGGCAAGACCCTTACCTGCTTTAAATGTGTAGCTTTCCCCGCCTGGGGGCCGGAAATGAACCTCTCTGGTCCTGCAATCAATTTCCGCATGATGTCTGAACAGCCAGTCCATTCCCAAGATCACCTCATAACCACTCATATGGAGAATGACTAGCTCGGCATATAACTGCTTCCTCCCTACTGTCACAATATTGCCCCGCACCACCTGTTCTGAATACAAATGCTCTCCGGATGGCAAGGTCACATCATAGTGTCTCTCGGCGGGGCTGAACTCCAAGTTGGCCTTAACCACAAAGCTCGTCGACACAAACGAGTGCGTAGCGCCCGTATCAATCAACGTATAAGCTGCCACACCAGAAACAAAAATGTTACCTGCTATCACTGATGGCTGTGCAGCATCATCTGGCTCAAACAGGGCAAAGACTCTCGGTGTAACTCTGGCTGACGACCTACTCGCCATTGGGCATCTACTGGCAAAGTGTCCCACCTCATTGCAGTTGAAGCAGCGGTTCTGACGCGGCTTCTGGCACTCTCTGGACATGTGGCCCACCTCGCCACAGTTATAACACCTTACTGGGCCCGGCCTGCACTCGCCCGGGTGGCTCTTCTGACACTTCGGGCACACTGGAAACTGCCCTGACCCCTGCGGCCTCTTAGTGCTCCCCTGGCTGCTAGAACTGTCACTAGGCCTCTTCAGGCCTCTCTGCACGGATACCTCCCCGCTGGCCTGTGGCAGCGACTCTCTGAAAGATCTGCGAGGCTGCTCTCTGGGTACCTCCCGATAACTAGGAAGCTTCGCTCGAGCCTCCTCAATGTCAAGGGCCTTCACCACCACCTCCTCATACGGCATGCCCCGGGTCCCCGCAATCCACATGCCCATATAAATATCCGGCTTCAGGCCCTGCACGAACTGATGTACCTTATTCTCATCCAGGCTCACCAAATGTCCTGCAAACCTCGACAAGGCCTCGAACTGTCGTACATACTCAGCCACAGTGCCGGTCTGCTTCAACTGTGCAAACTCTACCATCTTCTGCGACCTGACTGAGTGACTGAAATACTTGCCGAAAAACACCGACCTGAACTCCTCCCAGGTCATGGCCCCCACATCTCTTGTGGCCACCACAGTATCCCACCAATGGCTCGCGTCCTTGGCAAGATAGAACGCCGCACTAGAAACTCTGTCCTGCTCCTCTACCTTGGCAAAACTCATCATCCTCTCCATATTCCGTATCCACTCCTCAGCACTGAGAGGATCCGGAGATGATCCGTCAAAGGTCGGAGGTCTAAGTCTGTGCAGTCTGTCACCTCCTCTGTCGGACGAACCCTGGGCGCTAGACTGACCCTGATCGTCCCTATTCATAAACCTCTCCAACTGTTGAGACTGACGGTGGACCAACTCGATAAGCTGTCGGACGGTATCATCCATGTTGCCAACAGCCCTAGGAGGCGCCTCTCGTCGTGGCCGCCCTCTACCTCTACCTCTCGCCTCTCCTGACATTTTCTACCTTTAACAAAAGTATAAAGCTCACATTAGTAATACAATAAATTCAAATCTAAACACTTACAGTTGGTGGAGTGCTCCCGTGCAGCGGCTGGCGGTGTTAGGTAATCCTCTGAACGACGTCGACCCCGTGGCTCTGATACCATAACTGTAACACCCCGAGAACCCACACGTCCCTGGTGCGCTACAGTGCGTGCATCTACACACTACACACACACACTAACACTTGACACAACTAACTCAATTCAATACCCCTTTCGTTTTCAAATCATTTTCAAAAGCACATTTGTGAGTATGAAAATTTTTCGACTCGATTCAAAAAAACAACTCTCGTCCCGAAGAGGAAACACGAAGTCCTCAACATAAAACTACGCAGCGGAAAAGAAAACCATTTAAAACAATTTGAGATAAAACGGTAAGACTTGAAATCCTAGAAAAGAACCCCGCGCTCCCCACGAACTACCCAGTCCGGTCCCAAGCACTCACGTCGCCACTCCGACACCCCGCGTACACCACCGCGGTGCCACAGGTGCCAACCCAACGTCGCTGTATCTCGCACACGCTCACAGCGCCGCGTGCCCCACGCACCCTGCCTCTGTACAACACGTCCGCGCGCACGCCCTCACCCGGCGCCGCATGACCCGTGTGCACCCACAGGGCCGCGTGTCCCGCGCACCTGCGATCACGCCGCACATCCACACTCATATGAACTCCTCTAGCATTCATCATACACATACCTTGACCTATTTCGTATCCTCTCGAACCTCAACCCCTCTCCCGAAATTTCGGCAGAGTACCGCCTAAAAACTGGCTACCCCAAAATTTAACCCTGCACA
>CM039521.1:13021586-13090217 GCA_022433055.1 Begonia peltatifolia
CAGCAACCAAACGACTCCGAATCGCCGGAGAAGAACCACTCGGCCGCGGTTTCGCTCACACCCTCGAGCTCGACGTCCACCGATCGAAGATCGCACCTCCACTCCCGATCGCCCTCTCTCCCTCGCGCCACTCCCCTGCTTCCCTCGGTGGCAAGGGAAAACAGCCGAATGGCTTCTTCCCGAAGCCATTCGGTTGTTATGTGAGATTTTTCTTTCTTTTTTTTTTTTTTTTATATATACCAAATTGCAAAACTGCCCTCACGTACTTAAATCTTCCGTAATTTCGTTAATTTCTCGATCTCCCGACTTGAAATTCCAAAAAAAAAAATCGCAAAAGTAGGCTCCGAGTCTTATAATTCAAATATTTCCCGTTGAAATATTTCTCAAAACTCCGACCGGGATTAAACTAAAAATTCCAAAAATAAAAATATAAATTCAAAATTCCCGGGTTATTACATCCCCCCCACCTTATAAGAATTTTGTCCCCAAAATTTACGTACCGAATAAGTCGGGATACTGCCGCTCCATGTCATCACGCCGCTCGCAAGTAGTCTCCTCTACACCATGGTTGCGCCACCTCATCTTGACCAGCGGAATCTCCTTGTTGCGCAGCACCTTCACAGCTGATTCTAAGATCCTCACTGGCTTCTCTTCGTACGACAGCGTCAGCTGGATCTCTATATCCTGTTGTGCCACTACCTGAGAGGGATCGCGCATACACTTCCTCAGCATCGAGACATGAAAAACATCATGGATGGCATCCATCGACGTAGGCAACTGAAGCTGATATGCAGTTCTCCCGATCCGCTTGACAATCGGGAATGGTCCCACAAATCGAGGGTTGAGTTTCCCCCGTTTTCCGAACCTTACCACTCCCTTGAACGGCGAGACCTTCAGAAAAACCTCATCGCCCTCATTAAACTCCAACTCTCGGCGTCTCTGATCAGCATAACTCTTCTGTCGACTCTGGGCCGCTTCAATTCTCTTCCGAATCACAGTAATTTTGTCGACAGTCTGCTGCAAAATCTCAGGGCCTATTAATCGGGCCTCCCCAACCTCATCCCAGTATAATGGCGACCTGCACTTCCTTCCATAAAGGGCCTCGTATGGCGCCATACCAATAGTAGACTGAAAACTGTTATTATACGATAACTCCACTAGCGGTAAAAACTTGCTCCAAGTCGCCTGAAACTCCAACACACAAGCCCTGAGCATATCCTCCAGAATCTGTATAGTCCGCTCCGACTGCCCATCGGTCTGAGGATGAAAGGCCGTACTGAAATCCAATCTGGTGCCCATAGCCTTATGCAGACTCCTCCAAAACTTAGACGTGAATCTGGGGTCTCGATCAGAATAAATCAACACCGGAATCCCATGGAGTCTGACTATCTCCTGAACATACAACTGGGCAAACTGATCCATCGTATAAGTCATCCTCACAGGCAAAAAGTGAGACGACTTCGTCAACCTGTCTACAATCACCCAAATCGCGTCATGACCCTTGGCAGTCCTCGGTAACCCCACCACAAAATCCATGGTGATTCGCTCCCACTTCCACTCCGGTATAGGCAATGGTTGGAGCATCCCAGACGGTCGCTGATGCTCCGCCTTCACCTGCTGGCAGACTACGCAGGCCTCAACATACTCAGCCACTGCTCGTTTCATGTTAGGCCACCAATAGTGCTGCTTCAAATCTCTGTACATCTTAGTGCTTCCCGGATGCACAGAGAAAGAAGATGAATGGGCCTCTGATAATATATCCCTCCTCAGCTCCTCATCCTTCGGGACGTACCACCTATCCCGAAATTTCAGAATCCCGTCCTCTGAATAGCTGAACTCAGAATCAGGCCTGGCCTCCATACTCGCCTTCAGTTCGCTACACTCTGAATCAGTCTCCTGAGTCTGCCTGATCCTGTCCAGAATAGTCGGCCTCAATGACAAGGCAGAAAGGGTGGCTGCCAGGTCAGAAACTACCTCCAAACCAAAACTCTGCATCTCTGTCACTAACTCAACAGGCTGTACCGTAATCATGGCAGAAGTCGAGGCTGTCACTCTACTCAAGGCATCTGCCACCACATTCGCCTTCCCGGGGTGGTACCTGATCTCCACGTCGTAGTCCTTGACCAGCTCGAGCCATCTTCTCTGTCTCAAATTCAGCTCCTTCTGCGTGAAAATGGTCCGAGTAAATCTCGCACTGCTGGCCATACAGATAATGCCTCCAAATCTTGAGTGCAAATACAACCGCCGCCAGCTCCAAGTCGTGAGTGGGATAATTCTGGTCGTAAGCCTTCAACTGCCTAGAAGCATAGGCAATGACTCTCCCACTCTGCATCAAAACACACCCCAAACCGATCCTGGAGGCATCGCAATAAATGCAGAACTTCTCTCCTTCCACGGGCAGCGTCAGTACAGGAGCCATAGTCAATTTCTGCTTCAATATCTGGAAGCTGTCTTCACACCGGTCGGTCCATTCATACTTTGCATTCTTCCTGGTCAGCCGGGTCAAGGGGGCCGAAATTTTAGAGAACCCCTCAATAAATCTCCGATAATATCCAGCCAACCCCAGAAAACTGCGTATCTCACTAGCACTGGTCGGTCGCGGCCACTCCTTTACAGCCTGAACCTTCCCCGGATCAACTGAAATACCCTCATAGGAGATCACATGCCCCAAGAAATGAATCCTGTCCAACCAAAACTCGCACTTTGAGAATTTAGCATATAGCTGATGCTGGCTAAAAATAGTCAGTACAATCCTCAGGTGCTCCCTGTGCTCCTCCTCACTCTGCGAGTAGATCAGAATGTCGTCGATAAATACAATCACGAACTTGTCCAGGTACTCCCTGAACACTCTGTGCATCAGGTCCATGAATGCTGCAGGGGCATTGGTCAACCCGAAAGACATCACCAGAAACTCGAAATGCCCATACCTCGTCCTGAAGGCCGTCTTCGGTACATCTTTCTCCTTCACCTTCAACTGGTGATAACCGGACCTCAGGTCGATCTTAGAAAACACTCGGGCACCCTGCAGCTGATCGAACAAATCATCAATCCTAGGCAATGGATACCTGTTTTTCACTGTCAATTTGTTCAGCTCCCGGTAGTCAATACACATACGTAAGGATCCATCCTTCTTCTTGACGAATAGAACTGGCGCTCCCCAGGGTGAAAAACTAGGGCGTATAAATCCTTTACCTGTCAGCTCCTCCAATTGAGCCTTCAGCTCCTTAAGTTCAGTAGGTGCCAATCTGTAAGGGTTCTTGCACACCGGCTCGGCACCTGGGAAAACATCTATCTCGAACTCAATCTCCCTATCAGGGGGCAACCCAGGCAATTCATCACGGAACACTCCCGGGAACTCCTGCACAATAAGAATATCCTGTACCCGAGCATCGCCCGGTGACTGCGCATCCTCAACACTTGCCAAAAATCCCTGGCAACCCATGCCCAACCCCCGTGGTGCCTGAAGAGAAAGTATAGCAGAAATCCTGGCAAGACCCTTACCTGCTTTAAATGTGTAGCTTTCCCCGCCTGGGGGCCGGAAATGAACCTCTCTGGTCCTGCAATCAATTTCCGCATGATGTCTGAACAGCCAGTCCATTCCCAAGATCACCTCATAACCACTCATATGGAGAATGACTAGCTCGGCATATAACTGCTTCCTCCCTACTGTCACAATATTGCCCCGCACCACCTGTTCTGAATACAAATGCTCTCCGGATGGCAAGGTCACATCATAGTGTCTCTCGGCGGGGCTGAACTCCAAGTTGGCCTTAACCACAAAGCTCGTCGACACAAACGAGTGCGTAGCGCCCGTATCAATCAACGTATAAGCTGCCACACCAGAAACAAAAATGTTACCTGCTATCACTGATGGCTGTGCAGCATCATCTGGCTCAAACAGGGCAAAGACTCTCGGTGTAACTCTGGCTGACGACCTACTCGCCATTGGGCATCTACTGGCAAAGTGTCCCACCTCATTGCAGTTGAAGCAGCGGTTCTGACGCGGCTTCTGGCACTCTCTGGACATGTGGCCCACCTCGCCACAGTTATAACACCTCACTGGGCCCGGCCTGCACTCGCCCGGGTGGCTCTTCTGACACTTCGGGCACACTGGAAACTGCCCTGACCCCTGCGGCCTCTTAGTGCTCCCCTGGCTGCTAGAACTGTCACTAGGCCTCTTCAGGCCTCTCTGCACGGATACCTCCCCGCTGGCCTGTGGCAGCGACTCTCTGAAAGGTCTGCGAGGCTGCTCTCTGGGTACCTCCCGATAACTAGGAAGCTTCGCTCGAGCCTCCTCAATGTCAAGGGCCTTCACCACCACCTCCTCATACGGCATGCCCCGGGTCCCCGCAATCCACATGCCCATATAAATATCCGGCTTCAGGCCCTGCACGAACTGATGTACCTTATTCTCATCCAGGCTCACCAAATGTCCTGCAAACCTCGACAAGGCCTCGAACTGTCGTACATACTCAGCCACAGTGCCGGTCTGCTTCAACTGTGCAAACTCTACCATCTTCTGCGACCTGACTGAGTGACTGAAATACTTGCCGAAAAACACCGACCTGAACTCCTCCCAGGTCATGGCCCCCACATCTCTCGTGGCCACCACAGTATCCCACCAATGGCTCGCGTCCTTGGCAAGATAGAACGCCGCACTAGAAACTCTGTCCTGCTCCTCTACCTTGGCAAAACTCATCATCCTCTCCATATTCCGTATCCACTCCTCAGCACTGAGAGGATCCGGAGATGATCCGTCAAAGGTCGGAGGTCTAAGTCTGTGCAGTCTGTCACCTCCTCTGTCGGACGAACCCTGGGCGCTAGACTGACCCTGATCGTCCCTATTCATAAACCTCTCCAACTGTTGAGACTGACGGTGGACCAACTCGATAAGCTGTCGGACGGTATCATCCATGTTGCCAACAGCCCTAGGAGGCGCCTCTCGTCGTGGCCGCCCTCTACCTCTACCTCTCGCCTCTCCTGACATTTTCTACCTTTAACAAAAGTATAAAGCTCACATTAGTAATACAATAAATTCAAATCTAAACACTTACAGTTGGTGGAGTGCTCCCGTGCAGCGGCTGGCGGTGTTAGGTAATCCTCTGAACGACGTCGACCCCGTGGCTCTGATACCATAACTGTAACACCCCGAGAACCCACACGTCCCTGGTGCGCTACAGTGCGTGCATCTACACACTACACACACACACTAACACTTGACACAACTAACTCAATTCAATACCCCTTTCGTTTTCAAATCATTTTCAAAAGCACATTTGTGAGTATGAAAATTTTTCGACTCGATTCAAAAAAACAACTCTCGTCCCGAAGAGGAAACACGAAGTCCTCAACATAAAACTACGCAGCGGAAAAGAAAACCATTTAAAACAATTTGAGATAAAACGGTAAGACTTGAAATCCTAGAAAAGAACCCCGCGCTCCCCACGAACTACCCAGTCCGGTCCCAAGCACTCACGTCGCCACTCCGACACCCCGCGTACACCACCGCGGTGCCACAGGTGCCAACCCAACGTCGCTGTATCTCGCACACGCTCACAGCGCCGCGTGCCCCACGCACCCTGCCTCTGTACAACACGTCCGCGCGCACGCCCTCACCCGGCGCCGCATGACCCGTGTGCACCCACAGGGCCGCGTGCCCCGCGCACCTGCGATCACGCCGCACATCCACACTCATATGAACTCCTCTAGCATTCATCATACACACACCTTGACCTATTTCGTATCCTCTCGAACCTCAACCCCTCTCCCGAAATTTCGACAGAGTACCGCCTAAAAACTGGCTACCCCAAAATTTAACCCTGCACACAATTCACCAAAATCCAACAATATTTACCTATCCATCATCCAGAGAAATCATCCCAACCCAAATCAGAGTAAGAAGGCGACGAAAATCCGTCAAATACAAATGAAGAAAGTCTCCAGTATAGAGAAATAACATACTCTAACATGGAAAATATCCGCGTACGTACCAAAATCACACGCACTCCATATACACCTATACACTGACGCATATACAACAATCAATCCCATCCTCCGTACATAACCACCGCAAAAGAAAGAAAACCCACAAACCGACCGGGCCACAACCTACCATATCCACGGGTCAGGTCGTCCTAACAAAAGTCCGCCATCCGGTGCCACAGTCGCACGCAGCCAACCATCCTATGCCTCAGGACTAGGCACTCGAGGCTCACCAGCGGTATCGTCAGCACCTACACCACAAAACACACAACATAAGCCTAACGCTCAGTAAGTAATGCGATATGAAAGTAAAAGCCGACAATGCAATCCTATCACATGCAGTCTCTACACTCACACTCATGTTGTCACATCTGTGATGCGTAGTGCAGCCGCACCAGGGTAAGGAGGAACCTCACGCCACCCTACACCCTAACACGTCGCCACCGTCCCGGACTCCCCAGCAACGAGGCCCACAAGCTACACCCACGCATCACCACACGGCAACCACATCAGGGTAAGGGTGTACCTCGCGCCACTCTACACCCTGACACGTCGCCCCTGTCCCAGCCTCCCCAGCACGGGGCCACAGTTGCCACACACACACGTTTTGCGACAGCCCAGCCGGCCCACCCCTCGATTAGGATCCGCGACTGGTGTTGCACCGGCCCACACACTAGTAGGATCCGCGGTACCACTGCGCATATCCTCACCGTCAACACTTTCACGCCGCATGACGGCCCAGCCGGCCCACCCCTCGAGTAGGATCCGCGACTGGTGAAGCACCGGCCCGCACACTAGCGGGATCCGCGGTACCACCACCACACGTCTCACCTCATACATCAAAGCATGCTAAAAATCATTTTCGTTCCCGTTTAAAAAAAAATATGATGCATGTCACACAATACGCACACACACCGCAATCAATCACATAAACACTAAAGTTCTACAGTGTAGGCCCACTTGGGCAAAACACATGCATGCACTACTTACCTGGCGTCCTAAGCTCGCTCGATACACAGCTTCGCCAACAGGAAGCCTCAACCTAAAACACAACCAATTTCTCATCAGTATTTCTCCCAACATTTACCAATTAGCTAAAAATAACCTTATCTAACTACACTCATTAAATTCCAACTAAAACGGTCCATTGGTTTGGTTTGGCCGAATACCAGCTCAACGTTCGGATGCGCATAACTTTTGCGTCCGTCAACGGAATCAAACGATTCAAGTGGCTAAACGTTCCCTTAGGAACCTAGTTTAACATCCTAAAATGGATTTTAAATCGGTAGGCCACAGATAGGCGAAAAATGCCAATAACCGAATCTGCCATTTTATTAAAATTTCACATTTTCACTTCCCTTCAACCAAAACTCACTCCCAACTAGTTATATGCATCAAAATGGCTATGCTACTCTCACACGTCGAATTTTCCACGAAAGACGGTCACTAATTTGACTTAAACCAAAATCTCGCATAAACTTCCGACGCGCATAACTTTTGCGTCGGATATCGGAATCGAACGATTCCAGCGGCCATAGGTTCCCCGAACCACCTAATTTATCCCACAAAAATAGAATTTAAAATGATCAGCCAAACGTAGGCCGAAACGGCCAAAAACAGAACTGCCTCCAAACAAAAAAAACGTTCGATTCTTGATCCAAATTCGAATTTCACAACTCCTATACAGAATTGGTCATATCCCACTTATACATTCCGGCCAAGCTTGCTGGAATTGAAAGGAGGCCGAGCACCAAGCTCGGCTAACAACAGGAAAACCGACAAGGCTCGCCTTCGGTTCCCCCCCTTCCAATTTCTCGGCACTTCCCCGTCAATACTTCAGCCAAAATTACCGAAGATGGAGGGGGAAGGGGCCGAGCCTTACACTCGGCCAAACCGGACAGAACAGACCGAGGGAGGAAGAGAGGCTTACCGAGCAAATGAAGTTCTGCGCGCAACGGAAAAAACAATATTCCAGTAAGGCGCCCAAATCGTCGATGGCAGAGCCGGTCAGCAACCGCCCTTCGCGGTCGTCGGCAGAACACGCTCGGCCTCGCTACCTTCGGAAATTCGAGCTACAGCAACCAAACGACTCCGAATCGCCGGAGAAGAACCACTCGGCCGCAGTTTCGCTCACACCCTCGAGCTCGACGTCCACCGATCGAAGATCGCACCTCCACTCCCGATCGCCCTCTCTCCCTCGCGCCACTCCCCTGCTTCCCTCGGTGGCAAGGGAAAACAGCCGAATGGCTTCTTCCCGAAGCCATTCGGTTGTTATGTGAGATTTTTCTTCTTTTTTTTTTTTTTTTATATATACCAAATTACAAAACTGCCCTCACGTACTTAAATCTTCCGTAATTTCGTTAATTTCTCGATCTCCCGACTTGAGATTCCGAAAAAAAAATCGCAAAAGTAGGCTCCGAGTCTTATAATTCAAATCTTTCCCGTTGAAATATTTCTCAAAACTCCGACCGGAATTAAACTAAAAATTTCAAAAATAAAAATAAAAATTCGAAATTCCCGGGTTATTACACATCTACCTTTTTCTACCATTTACTGTTCACACCTCAACCTATTTCTTATCTCCTCGACTCCCAGCCTCTCTCCCGAAATTTTGGCAGAGCAACGGCTAAAAACTAACTATCCCAAAAATTTAAACCCTGCTCATAATTCACCATAATCCAACAATGTTTATCCACCCATCATCCAGAGAAATCACCACAACCAAATCAGAGTAAGAAAACGACGAAAATCCATCAAATACAAATGAAGAAAGTCTCTAGTATAGAGTAATAACATTTTCTAACATGAAAAATACCTGCGTACGTCACCAAAATCACACGCACTCCATATACCTATACGCTGACGCATATACAACAATCAATCCCATCCCCCGTACATAATCACCGCAAAAGAAAGAAAACCCACAAACCGACCAGGCCACAACCTACCATCTCCACGGGTCGGGTCGCCCTAACAAAAGTCTGCCATCCGGTGCCGCGGTCGCACGCCGCTAACCATCCTACGCATCAGGACTAGGCACTCGAGGCTCACCAGCAGTATCGTCAGCACCTACACCACAGAACACACAACATAAGCCTAACACTCAGTAAGTAATGGGATATGAAAGTAAAAGCCGACAATGCAATCCTATCACATGCAGTCCTTACACTCACACTCATGTCACATCTGTGACGCGTAGTGCAGCCGCACCTGGGTAAGGAGAAACCTCACGCCGCCCTACACCCTGACACATCGCCATAGTCCCGGACTCCCCAGCAACGAGGCCCACAAGCTACACACACGCATCACCACACGGCAACCACATCAGGGTAAGGGTGTACCTCGCGCCACTCTACACCCTGACACGTCACCCCTGTTCCAGCCTCCCCAGCACGGGGCCACAGTTGCCAACATTTCACGACAGCCCAGCCGGCCTACCCCTCGAGTAGGATCCGCGACTAGTGTTGCACCGGCCCACACACTAGTAGAATCCGCGGCACCACTGCCTATATCCTCACCGTCAACACATTCACGCCGCATGACGGCCCAGCCGGCCCACCCCTCGAGTAGGATCCGCGACTGGTGAAGCATCGGCCCGCACACTAGCGGGATCCGCAGTACAACCGCCACACGTCTCACCTCATACATCAAAACATGCTAAAAATCTTTTTCGTTCTCGTTTTTAAAATATGATGCATGTCAAACAATACGCACGCACACCACAATCAATCACATAAACCCTAAAGTTCTACAGTGTAGGCCCACTTGGGCAAAACACATGCATGCACTACTTACCTGGCGTCCCAAGCTCGCTCGACGCACAGCTTCGCCAAAAGAAAGTTTCAACCTAAAATACAACCAATTTCTCATCAGTATTTATCTGAACATTCACCAATTAGCTAAAAATAACCTTATCTAACTACACTCATTAAATTCCAACTAAAACGGTCCATTGGTTTGGTTTTGGCCGAATACCAGCCCAACGTTCGGATGCGCATAACTTTTGCGTCCGTCAACAGAATCAAACGATTCAAGTGGCTAAACGTCCCCTTAGGAACCTAGTTTAACATATTAAGACGGATTTTAAAACGATAAGCCGCAGACAGGCGAAAAATGTTAAAACCGAATCTGTCATTTTTTTATAAAATTCCACCTTGTGTTTTTCTTCAACCAAAACTCACTCGATTCCTTTTTCGCTCCAAAAATAGACATGTCACTATCACATGTTGAAATTCCCCGAAAAATGGTCGCTAATTTGACTTGGACCAAAATCTGACATAAACTTCCGACGCTCATAACTTTTGCGTCGGATATCAGAATCGAACGATTCCAGTGGCCACACATTCTTCTAACAACCTATTTTAACCTACAAAGACAGAATTTGAAACGATCAACAGAAACTAGGTCGAAACGGCCAAAAACAGAATCTGCTTCTAACCTAAAAATAGCCGAAAATTTAACTTCGATCCAACTTCGCAAATTCCTTCACTAAGCAGCCACATTACAGTCCAATATGCATAACTCATAACAATTTCGAAGCTTCTCGATCAGAAAGCTTGAATGGCATCACAACTTCCCTGGTTTTCCTCTCGAAACCAGGGCACCACCGGCTCTCCCGTCCCCCACCCTTTATCCTTGCTGCAACTCCTCCATACCATGGCACAACAAGCCGAGGCAGGAACACAGGTAGCCTACATCTTCGGCCACCACGATTAGAGGAGGAACAGGGGACATTCCCACCTCTCCTCGGCCGGGTTTGGGGCGGAATGCCGAGCCCCTAGCGCGCCCACCCCAGCCTCCTCACACCAGGAACCGAGCTCAAACCAGGCGAGAGTTCAGAAATAACCGAACTTCCCACTTGCTGGCGGAAAAACGAAAAAAGAGTAGGGCAGTTTACCTTGGGTCTTTGGCACGGGAATGGCTGGGCTACAAGTCGTTCCCGGTTTGTCGGAGCCCCTTATCCACGTCAACTGCCGAAATCCTTCTCCTCTGGTCGTCGGGCGTCGTCGGAGCTCAAATCTCTCTCCTCTCCCGCGTCTCCTTCTCGACTCTCTCGGGTGCGTGGTGAAGACATCCGAATGGCTTCTTCCCGAAGCCATTCGAGTGTTTTAAAATTTCTTTTTTTTTTTTCTTTATACCAAATTACAAAACTGCCCTCACATGTTTAAATCTTCCGTAATTTCGTAAATTTCTCGACCTCCCGACTTTAAATTCTGAAAACCATCACAAAAGTAGGCTTCGAGCCTTATTTTAAATCATTCCCGTTAAAATATCTCTCAAAACTTCGACCCGGATTAAACTAAAAATTTCGAAAATTAGAAATTCAAAATTCAAAATTTCTGGGTTATTACATATTTGGCCCCAGAGGATTCACAAGGCGAATTGCTAGTTTATGGATACGAGATATCTATCCTACTCATTATGAATGCAATTGCCCAATTGACACATATGAGTGAATTCATGTCTATAGTAACAATTGCCGATAAGGTTTATATTAGATGAAGATTTACTAAAAATATTGTTTGAGTACTTAGAAGTTGAATTTGAGTTAAGAAACTATAATTGTGGATAAAGTCAATTAATGAGAAGCTGATGAAACAAAGGATGCTAGAGTATGCTGTATGATTTAGTTCAAAAATTCAAAGATTATATCGTAGTGGTTATTCAGTTACGTATGTTTTAAATTACTCGAAGACATAGAAATGATATTAGATATTATTTTGAGGCTTTAAGAAATCAATGAAAAGTCATGAAATTTATGTGTAGAGTTATATTCAAGTTACTAGATTTGATCATCACTCTAGGAAATGGATATCATCTTAGAAAATAAATTAAAAAAGAGAAATTTTGGATTGAAGTTGAGGATTTAAGATAAGAATTTTTTTACCTCCTAAGTATTTAGTGTTGTTTGATTGAGGAAATATGGAGATTAGTTTTTATTTAAGGAATTAGTATGTCATGAGAATATAATTGACCAAAGTAATGAAAGTATTGAGAATCTTATATTTGAAAAATTTAGTTTAGTAGAAGTTTTAGAAAATATTAATAATGGATTTTATTTGACAAAGTTTTAGGACATAATTGATAAAAACTTAGTTAAGCACTTAATATATGAATTTTACCTTGTAAGTGTTTAATGTCGCTTGATTAAGAAAATATAGAAATCAGATTTTCATTAAAAAGTTAGTACATTTTGAGGAATATAAATTGATCAAAGAAATGTTGAGAATTTAAAGTTCAAATTTATTCTAAATGGATTACTATTAGAGAAATGCATGGAGTTACATTGTAGTGGAATAATTATTAAAAACTTTTGAAAATATGAAATTCAATTAATTGAGGATTATATAAATTTTGTTCGAGGATAAATAGAAATGGAATGAAGTTAGATGACTTTGAAAATTGAGGTTTTAGTTGATTAAATTAAAATCAAAGACTCTATGAACGATTGAGTGTTAAAGTATATAGTTTAGAATTATTTAATTTGACAACATAGGAATTTGATAGTACTTGATAAATACTCAAGGCTTTAGTTGATCAAATTGAATACAGTGAACGTAATTATGAGAATTATATTCGAGTATATGATTAGAGAAATTATTGTTTAAGGAACCATCGAGAATAAATCTTAGTCGATGAATTACTAAATTTTGAAGATAATATTTATCAAAATGAAATTAAGGTCTTTAAATAAGAATTTAAATTTTGAGGATGTATTTGATTGGAATGTACTCGATGATATATAGAGAGATTATTATTTTTGTAGACATGAGAGTTATATTGATCATCATGAATAATTATACTTTGAGGATATAATTGAGATATTAAATATGAAGTTTATATCTAGTTATTTAATTTAAATAAACATTACTAAAGGAATTCTGAAGTTTAGATTTTATTTATAAAATTATTAAAATTTTGAGGATATTTTGATGTTGTAGTTGAAAAAAAAAATGACATTGGGGTATATATGTATGACATTTATGTATACTCAATTTAAAACCTTCATTACTCGAGAAAATTTAGAGTTTATATTTTATTAATGAATTATTAAATTCTTGAGAATATAGATGAATAAAAGAAAAACACAAATTTGAGAACCTTAAGAATCAAATTTATATTTAATACATAGTTTAGAATAATAATAGCCAAAGAAAAATATGCACATTAGATTTTACTGGAAAAACTATTATGATTGTAAAATTATAATGAAAATAATAAAAATATAAAAATTACTGATACTATGTGGAAATTAGATGTTTAAATTACTAGAAATAGAAATTGAATAGTATATGAAGAAATATTTATGCATTAACATGAATCTAAAGAAAATTCAAAATTTAAGAAATTGGACATTAGGCCGATAATAAGTTTGGATGATAAAAGTATTTAAGAATTACAACTATTATATCAACATTAATATATTTGAGATGAGGGTTTAACGATATATAGGAGTTAAAAATTAATTCTCGACAAAATAAGGAAATGTTAATCATATGGATGAGAATATTTAGGAATAGACAAATATAGTTATAAATCAAGAGTGATGCAGCGAAAGCTTAGTAAGCCATAATCTACAAACTCGAGAATGATATAAGGATTAGTGCTATTGAATGTATAAGAAGAAACCTAAGAAAGAGAATATGAAATAATAAAAGTCTATCAGAGACATTTCAGATAACCATTTAAATTTCGAGTACGAAACTTATTTTAACCAGGAGAGATTGTAACAGTTAGGGTTTTCAATTCTAAAAAAAAATTATAAATTCAGAAATACCCAAATAAATTCAATAGTAAAATTTCAAAATTTAAAATTTTCAAATCAAAAATAATTTTGAAATTCAAATTCAAATTTCCTAAATCATAACCCGAATTTTAAAAAACAAATACAATTAACCTAGCTTAAAAATCATCTCGGTACAGAAGAAAATTAGATTTTCATTAAGATAATATCTTTGGAAATCCGATTTAGAGATCGGATTGCTAATTTTCAGCAATAAATCCAGGATGAACGTGGATTTTATGAGGGAAGTGTTCAGTATCTAACTGAATAACCACTCAACCAAAAATTTAGCGCCAATCAGATAACAGCCGGGAAATCCGAGGGAAATCCAAAAATCTTGGAGCAACGGTGTGCAAACCTCTCTTATAAATAGAGGTACTCATGAAGGAGAAAAGCACATAAGCTCTCCCTCCGAAGTCTTTCAAGAAGAGAATGAGTACTTACCCCAACCTCTGAAGCTGCAAGCCTCTCCAACATGGCAAAACCCCTCTCGGTTGAGCTTCACTTTGCGACAGCAGAGAGCACTATTCGATCAAATGATTTCCCTCAACAGCGTAAGCTCTCCCTCGCCCTGTCCTTCTCGGTATCGCTCTCGCTCACTCTCGATCTCTCGCTCACTCACTCACTCACTCACTCACTCTCTCTCTCTCTCTCTCACTCTCTCTCTCTCTCCCTCTCTCTCTTTCTCTCTCTGCAGAAAAGGAAAAAGAAATGACTTGATTTTATTTAAAAACCCGAACCAGTTTTTTTCAGATGGACCAGTTGAACTAAACCGAATAGGCCCAGTTGACCCGGATCGGCCTAGTTGACTAGGACCGGCTCAGTTGACCCAAATCGGCCCAGTTGACCTAGACAGGTGCAGTTGGCCCAAATCAGACCAGTTGGCCCAAATCAGACTAGTTGACCCAGACCGACCCAATTGACCCGGATCAGCCCAATTTGTGACACCCCGAGAAATCCCACGTTCCCAGTGCGCTACAGTGCATCTACACACTACACACACTCACACTTAACATAACTCACTCAATTTAGTACCCATTTCGTTTCCAAATCATTTTCAAAAGAACATCTGTGAGTATTAAAAATTTTCGACTCGATTTTAAAACAACTCGCGTCCCGAAGAGGGAACACAAAATCCTCAACATAAAAACTACACAGCGAAAAAGAAAACCATTTAAAATAGTTTAAGATAAAACGATAAGACTCGAAATCCTAGGAAAGAATCCAACGCACCACTCGAATCACACAATCCGGTGCCGCGCACTCACGTCCCCACTTTGACACCTCACGCGCACCCTCGCGGTGCCGCACGCGCCTACTCAACGTCACTACGTCTCGCGCACGCTCACAGCGCCGCGTGCCCCACGCACCCTGCCGCTGTATAGCACGTCCGGGCACACGCCCTCACCCGTCACCGCACGACCCATGAGTACCCACAGGGCCACGTGCCCCGCGCACCTGCAATCACGCCGCACTCCCACGCTCAACTACACTTATCTAGCATTCACTGTACGCATCTCAACGTATTTCATATCCTTTCGACTCCCAACCTGTAACACCCTGCGAAACCCCGCATTCCCGGTGCGCTACAGTACATCTACACACTACACACACTAACACTTGACATAACTCACTCAATTTAATACCTCTTTCGTTTTCAAATCATTTTCAAAAGAACATTTGTGAGTATGAAAAATTTTCGACTCGATTCGAAAACAACGCGCGTCCCGGAGAGGGTACTTGAAGTTCTCAACATAAAAACTACGCAACGGGAAAAGAAAACTATTTAAAACAATTCAAGATAAAACGGTAAGACTTGAAATCCTAGAGAAGAATCCAACGCACTCCTCGAACTACACATCCCGGTACCGCGCACTCACGTCCCCACTTCGACACCCCGCGCGCACCCTCGCGGTGCCGCACGTGCCAACTCAACGTCACTCTGTCTCGCGCACACTCACAGCGCCGCATGCCCCACGCACCCTGCCGCTGTACAGCACGTCCGCGCGCACGCCCTCGCCCGGCGTCGCCTGACCCGTGAGTACCCGCAGGGCAGCGTGCCCCGCGCACCTGCGATCACGCCGCACTTCCATGCTCATCTACACTTCTCTACCATTCACTGTACACACCTCAACCTATTTTATATCCTCTCGACTCCCAACCCCTCTCCCGAAATTTTGGCAGAGTAACACCTAAAAACTGGCTATCCCAAAAATTAAAAACCCTTCACACAGTTCTTCAAAACTAACAGTATCTATCTATCCATCATCCAGAGAAAACACCATAACCAAATCAGAGTATGAAGACAATGAAAATCCATCAAATACAACTGAAGAAAGTTCACAATATAGAGCAATACTATACTCTAACATGTAAAATATATGCGTACGTCGCCAAAATCACACGCACTCCATATACACCTATACACTGACGCATATACAACGCATCTCACCGACTGTACATAATCACCACAAAAGAAAGAAAAACCCCCAAACCAACTAGGCCACAACCTACCATCTCCACGGGTCGGGTCGCCCTAACAAAAATCCGCCATCTGGTGCCGCGGTCGCACACCGCCAACCATCCTTCGCCTCTAGACTAGGCTCTCGAGGCTCACCAGCAGTACCGTCAGCACCTACACCACAGAACACACGACATAAGCCTAACGCTCAGTAAGTAATGCAATATGAAAGTAAAAGCCGACAATGCAATCCTATCACATGCAGTCTCTACACTCACACTCATGTTGTCACATCTGTGACGCGTAGTGTAGCCGCACCAGGGTAAGGAGGAACCTCACGCGGTCCTACACCCTGACACGTCGCCACCGTCCCAGACTTTCCAGCAACGAGGCCCACAAGCTACACACACACATCACCACAAGGCAACCACATCAGGGTAAGGGTGTACCTCGCGCCACTCTACACCCTGACACGTCGTCCCCGTCCCAGCCTCCCCAGCACGGGGCCACAGTTCCCACACACACACGTTTCGCGACAGCCCAGCCGGCGCACCCCTCGAGTAGGATCCGCGACTGGTGTTGCACAGGCCCACACACTAGTAGGATCTGCGGTACCACTGCCCATATCCTCACCGTCAACACATTCACGCCGCAGACGACCCAACCGGCCCACCCCTTGAGTGGAATCCGGGACTGGTGAAGCACCGGCCCGCACACTAGTGGGATCTGCGGTACCACCGCCACACGTCTCACCACATACTCAAAACATGCTCAAAATTATTTTCGTTCACGTTTTTAAAATATGATGCATGACAAACAATACGCACACACACCACAATCAATCACATAAACCCTAAAGTTCTACAGTGTAGGCCCACTTGGGCAAAACACATGGATGCACTACTTACCTGGCGTCCTAAGCTCGCTTGATGCACAGCTTTGCCAAAAATGTCTCAACCTAAAACGCAAACAATCACACATCAATATTCATCTCAAGATCCACCAGATAGCTAAAAATAACCTTCCTCAACTACACTCGTGAAATTCCAACTAAAACGGGCCATTGGTTTGGTTTGGCCAAAAACCAGCCCAAAGTTCGGACGCGCATAACTTTTGCGTCCGTCAACGGAATGGAACGATTCAAGTGGCTAAACGTCCTCTTAGAAACTTAGTTTAACATACTAAGACGGATTTTAAAACGATAAACCGCAGACAGGCGAAGAACGCTAAAAATGGAATCTACCACTTTTATCAAATTTCACATTTTCACTTTTCTTCAACCAAAACTCACTCGCAACTAGTTATATGCATGAAAAATGGCTATGCTACTCTCACACGTCGAATTTCCACGAAAAACGCTCACTAACTTTACTTGGACCAAAATCTAGCATAAACTTCCGACGCGCATAACTTTTGCGTCGGATATCGGAATCGAACGATTCAAGCGGCCATACGTCTCTTTAATAACCTATTTTATCCCACAAAAACAGAATTGGAAATGATCAACCGAAGCAAGGCCAAAATAGCTAAAAACCAAACTGCCCCTGCACGAACCATGGTTGATTTTTTATTTCAAACTTCAATTTAAGAACTTCTACACACAACTAGCCCTATTTCGTTCATATATCTCGCCCAAGCATACTGGAAATGCAAGGAGGCCGAGCACTAAGCTCGGCCAAAACAGGAAACCGAAAGGGCTCACCTTTGGTTTCCGTAGACTCACGGCATCTCCCTCGTGGTACACTACAACCTTGCGGCCAATTCAATCAATGAGTGTTCGGCCAAACCAAAAAGAACGAGGCGGGCAGCAAGAGGGGAAAGACTTACCACGGCGTTGCTGTGCGCTCGGTCGAAGGGAGAGCAATGCACAGGCGAACACTCAGTCACCGGCGGTCTCCCCCACGCTCACTCACGTCGGCCGAAGAATCGGATCTCAAGGATTTCCTCCCCTCTCCTGCGTCTTCCTCTCAGTTTCGCTCTCTCGGCCGCGTACAGCACAAGGTGGAATGGCTTCCACCCGAAGCCATTCCACCTTGTTATTTTATTTTTTTTAAATTTTAATTTAATTACAAATTACTAAAATGCTCTCACGTGTTTCAATCGTCTGTAATTTCGTTAATTTCTCGACCTCCCGACTTTAAATTCCTAAAACATCGCAATAGTAGGCTCCAAGTCTTAAAATTTTAATTTTTCCGTTGAAACATTTCTAAAACTCTCGCTGAGATTAAATTAAAATTTCAGAAATTAAAATAATAATAATAAAAATATCGATAATTTCCGGGTTATTACACAACCCCTCTCCCGAAATTTTGGCAGAGTAACGCCTAAAAACTGGCTATCCCAAAAATTTAAACCCTGCACACAGTTCACCAAACACTAACAGTAAATATCTATCAACCATCCAGAGAAATCACCATAACAAAATCAGAGTATGAAGACGACGAAAACCCATCAAATGCAAATGAAGAAAATTCACAGTATAGAGCAATTCCAAGCTCCTACATGTAAAATATATACGTACGTCGCCAAAATCACACACACTCCATATACACCTACACACTGACGCATATACAATTCATCTCATCGACTGTACATCAACACAGCAAAAGAAAAATACCCGCAAACTAACCAGACCACCACTTACCATCTCCCGGGTCGGGTCTCCCTAACAAAATCTGTCATTCGGTGCCTCGGTCGCACGCTGCCAACCATCCTATGTCTCAGGACTAGGCTCTCGAGACTCACCAGCAAGGTCGTCAGCACCTACACCACAGAACATACAACATAAGTCTAACGCTTAGTAAGTAATGCGATATGAAAGTAAAAGCCAACAATGCAATCCTACCACATGCAATCTCTATACTCACACTCATGTTGTCACATCTGTGACGCGTAGTGTAGCCGGACCAGGGTATGGAGGAACCTAACATCACCCTACACCCTGACACGTCGCCACCATCCCGGACTCCCCAGCAACGAGGCCCACAAGCTACACACACATCACCACACGACAACCACATCAGGGTAAGGGTGTACCTTGCGCCACACTACACCCTGACACGTCGCCCCCGTCCCAGCCTCCCCAGCACGGGGCCACAGTTGCCACACACACAAGTTTCGCGACAGCCCAGCCTGCCCACTCCTCGAGCAGAATCCGCGACTGGTGTTGCACCGGCTCACACACTAGTAGGAACCGCGGTACCACTGCCCATCACCCTCACCGTCAACATATTCAGGTCGCATGACTGCCCAGCCGGCCCACTCCTCGAGCGGAATCTGCGGCTGGTGAAGCACCGGCCCGCACACTAGCGGGATCCACGGTACCACCGCCACACGTCTCACCACATACTCAAAACATACTCAAAACCATTTTCGTTCACGTTTTTAAAATATGATGCATGACAAATAATACGCACGCACACTACAATCAATCACATAAACCCTAAAGTTCTACAGTGTAGGCCCACTTGGGCAAAACGCATGCATGCACTACTTACCTGGCGTCCTAAGCTCGCTCGACGCACTGCTTCTCCAAAAAGTGTCTCAACCTAAAACACAAATGATCACTCATCAATATTCACTTCAAAATTCACCAAATAAGCTAAAATAATATTGCTTAACTAAACTTATGAAGTTCCAGTTAAAACGGTCACCAAAAATGGATTCGTCCGAAAACTAGCCTGAAGTTCGGACTCGCATAACTTTTGCGTCCGTCAATGGAGTCGAACGATTCAAGTGGCTAAACGTCCCCTTAGGAACCTAGTTTAACCTACTAAGACGGATTTTAAAACGGTAAGCCGTAAACAGGTGAAAAACATCAAAAACCGAATCTGCCATTTTTATCCAATTTCACATTTTCAATTCTCTTCAATCAAAACTCACTCAAATTTAGTTTTACGCACACAAAAAAACCATGCCACTATCACACGTCGAAATTCCACGAAAAACACTCACTAATTTGACTTGGACCAAAATCCGACATAAACTTTCGACGTGCATAACTTTTGCGTCGGATATCGGAATCGAATGACTCCAGCGGCCATACGTTCCTGTAATAACCTAGTTTAACCCACAAAAACAGAATTGGAAACGATCAACCGAAGCCAGGCCAAAACGACCAAAAACAGAATCTATTTTTATACAAAAAATAGCCAAAATCTCAACTTCGATCCAATCTCGCCAATTTCTTCACCGAACAATTACATTTCGATCTTCAGCGCGGGAAGGCAAAACAGCTTCTCTCTTCAGCTCGCCGGGGTACTCTGGGCACTGGCGTCTCTCCCTCGGCGGTCGGTCGTCGGCAGCTTCCCTTCCCCGACCTCTCTTGCTCTCTCTCTCGGGTCTCGCTCTCTCGGCCGCGCAACAACACAGGGTGGAATGGCTTCCACCTGAAGCCATTCCACCTTATAACTTATTATTATTATTATTTTTTTATTTCAATTCTAAATTACCAAAATGCCCTCACTCGTTTTTATCGTCCGCAACTTTGTTAAATTATCGTCCTCCCGACTTTGAATTCTGAAAACCATCACAAAAGTAGACTTCGAGTCTTACAACTTAAATTTCCCGTTAAAATATTTTTTTGAAACTCCAATCGAAATTAAATTAAAAGTTTCGGAAAATTAAAGTTAAAAATCTGAAATTGTCCCCAAAATTTACGTACCGAATAAGTTGGGATACTACCGCTCCATATCATCACGCCGCTCCCAAGTAGTTTCCTCCACACCATGGTTGCGCCACACTACTTTGACCAGCGGAATCTCCTTGTTGCGCAGCACTTTCATAGCTGATTTTAATATACTCACTGGCTTTTCCTCGTAGGACAGCGTCGGCTGGATCTCTATATCCTGTTGTGGCACTACCTGAGAGGGATCACGCATACACTTCCTCAACATCGAGACATGGAAAACATCATGGATGGCATCCATCGACGCAGGCAACTGAAGCTGGTATGCAGTTCTCCTAATCCGCTTGACAATTGGGAATAGTCCCACAAACCGAGGGTTGAGCTTTCCCCGCTTTTCGAACCTTACCACACCCTTGAACGGCGAGACCTTCTGAAAAACCTCGTCGCCCTCACTAAACTCCAACTCCTGACGCCTCTGATCAGCATAACTCTTCTGTCGACTCTAAGTCGCTTCAATCCTCTTTCGTATCACAGAAATTTTGTCGACAGTCTGCTGTAAGATCTCAGAACCTAACAATCGGGCCTCCCCAACCTCATCCTAATATAATGGCGACCTGCACTTTCTTCCGTAGAGAGCCTTATACGGTGCCATCCCAATGGTGGACTGGTAGCTGTTATTATACGAGAATTCCACTAACGGTAGGAACCTGCTCCAAGCCGCCTAAAACTCCAATACAAAGGCCTGAGCATATCCTCCAGAATCTGTATAGTCCGCTCTGACTACCCATCGTTCTGGGGATGAAAAGCAATACTGAAATCTAAACTGGTGCCCATAGCCTTATGCAAACTCCTCCAAAACCTGGACGAGAAACTGGGGTCTCGGTCTGAAACAATCGACACCGGAATCCCATGAAGTCTGACTATCTCCTGAATATACAACTGGGCAAACTGATCCATCGTATAAGTCATCCTCACAGGCAAAACGTGAGACGACTTCGTTAACCTGTCCACAGTCACCCAGATCGCGTCATGGCCCTTGCCAGTCCTTGGCAGTCCCACCACAAAATCCATGGTGATTCGCTCCCACTTCCTCTCCGGTATAGGCAATGGTTGGAGCATCCCAGGTGAAAAACACCAAAAACCGAATCTACCATTTTTATCCAATTTCACATTTTCATTTTTCTTCAACCAAAACTCACTTAAATTTAGTTTTACGCACCAAAAACAGCCATGCCACTATCACACGTCGAAATTTCATGAAAAACGCTCACTAATTTGACTTTGACCAAAATCCACATAAACTTCTGACGCGCATAGCTTTTGCGTCGGATATCGGAATCGAATGATTCCAGTGGCCATACGTTCCTGTAATAACCTAGTTTAACCCACAAAAACAAAATTGGAACGATCAACCAAAGCCAAGCCAAAACGACCAAAAACAGAATCTGTTTTTATACGAAAAATTGCCAAAATCTCAACTTCAATCCAATCTCGCCAATTTCTTCACCGAACAATCACATTTCGACCAATGCATACATTAACAATTTGGGGAGTTCCTAATTAGAAATAGCATGGTAGCACAAAATTTCCCACGGTTTTCTTCCCAAAACCGAGGAATTCTCAATCGGTTCATTGAGCCCTGAAATATCACCCTCATTCCTTCTAAATTTATCACAAAATCCTCTGAAATGCAGAGGGCAAAACAACTCCACGCTCGGCCATCAAAGCAGGGCAGGACTGAATGAGAGAATTCCCTATTTCTCATTCGGTTATGCCACGAGAAGGCCGAGCGGCACACACACGCTCGCTAGGTCCTAAAACACTCCACAAAACGACCTCTAATCGACGAAAATTTCAAGAAGAATTGAGCTTCCAAGTTCGGTCGATAGAAACCGAAATAGGGGAGAACTCACCTTCGGTTCTTCAGCGCGGGAAGGCAAAACAGCTTCTCTCTTCAGCTCGCCGGGGTACTCTGGGCACCGGCGTCTCTCCCACGGCGGTCGGTCGTCGGCAGCTTCCTTTCCTCGACCTCTCTTGCTCTCTCTCTTGGGTCTCGCTCTCTCGGCCGGGCAACAACACAGGGTGGAATGGCTTCAACCCAAAGCTATTCCACCTTATAACTTATTATTATTATTTTTTTTTATTTCAATTACAAATTACCAAAATGCCCTCACTCGTTTTTATCGTTCGTAACTTTGTTAAATTATCGTCCTCCCGACTTTGAATTCCAAAAACCATCACAAAAGTAGGCTTCGAGTCTTACAATTTAAATTTCCCGTTAAAATATTTTTTCGAAACTCCAATAGAAATTATATTAAAAATTTCAGAAAATTAAAGTTAAAAATCTAAAATTTTTCGGGTTATTACACAATTGACCCGAACTGGCATTATTCACTCAAATCGAACCCAAACCATATTTCGATCCAAATTTGACCGAACCGATACAAGATCAAACCGGTAGGGATTTTCTGTCCAAATTCTTTTAAGTTGGATTTTAATATCGACATTCGAATTAGGTAGGAAAGATTGCGGAAGTCATCCGAGCTGATCCGACCAACCCGATCCGACCCAAGAGAACAACGTAAGGAATTTTTGTTCAAATTTCTTTGAAATTGGATTTATTAAGTAGATATTTAATATCAAAGATTCTATTTGAGTTTGATATTATTTGGAATATTAAACGAATCCCGATAACCATACCGCTCGAAATCTAAGTAAGTAAAAAAACAGTTTTCCCATGTTTTGGCTTTGGCCCTACATCACAAGATATTATATTATTTTCTTATAACTGTTTTATTACGAGTTGATATTTGAGCACGCATGTTTCGGCATTAAATTAAAATAGTATAAAGATAAAATTGGTAAGACATATTGTATGTGTATGAAAGTGATGGAATTGACAAAAAATATATGATAGCAAAAGATTGAATGATAATGAGATTGTGAGCTTGAACATTAATGGTACTGACGTGATAGCAAAAGCCTGAACGACAATGAGATAGTGAGATTGATCGAAAATAAGTTGATAAAGCCTGAATGACAATGAGATGACTGAGTCTAAGGTTGGGAAATAAGTACCAACTAGTTCTGTAATCAGGATTCGGTAAAGATAAATGTAAATTTTTTACCATTGCACGTATTTTTGGTTGCTGAGTTAATTCTCATATTTTAAATAATTTTGTGATGTAGGTGAGTTTTTATCTAAGAAGGAACTAGCTGCGATCGAGAATCTCGTAGTGGCAAACGAGCATACAGAAGAAGACATTGATTTTCCCGAGAAAGGAATTTTAAATATTATGTTTCAATTTTTAAAAGTATTTCGATTTTTATTTTAACTATGAATAAATTATGTTGAATTTTAGAGTTTTTATGAATTATTTATGATTCTGCATTTACTTCGAATAAGTTTAATTATCGTTTTAAATAAAGCTTTCGCGCATTTAATGATTTTCATTCAATATTTTAAAAAAAATGTTTTAAGTGGAAAATTTAACGCTCGATTTTAAATCAAATTTTGGAAAAAATTTATAGGGTTTCAAATTAGGGTTTGTAAATTGGAGATTTTAAAATTGGGGCATTACAATAGTCATTCACGAGCTCTAACCATCGCCTCTGTCTCATATCAGGTCCTTCTAAGTGAAGATATACTTCAGACTTTTGTTATCTGAGTATACCTTACACTGCTGTCCATAAATATATTGTCTCCAGATCTTTAACGCAAACACGCCGCCGCTAACTCCAAATCATGGGTTGGATAATTTTGCTCATAGGTTCTTAATTGCCTTGAAGCATAAGTGATCATGTAACACCCAGAATTTTTCCATTTAGGTAAACTTCGGAAGTACGTGATTGTAATCGGCGGAGTAATAGTCGGAATTGTGGGCGGAAAATTTCTACTCTTAGGTGAAAGATTATTTTGAGACTAATGGAAGAGAGAAAATTTAGGAATCGAATCAGAATTGGACGATATAAAAGATTTAGAAAATGGTTAAGGGTTGATGGCGAAATAGTAATTAGAATTAATTATATTAAATAAATAATAATAATAATAAAACAGAGGGGAGGAACGGATTCCGCCACCCCCCCTGTTCAGCTTTTCATCCCTCCCCTAGTGTTAAAAAGAACCTTCCTGCTCTCGACGTTCTTCCGATCAGCCATTTTCCTTCGCAAATCTTCAAATCTTCGGTAAGTTTCGGCTAGTTTTAGTAGATAGTTAAGATTTTAGTTGTTATGAGTGTTTATAATTGAGTTGGTAAGGGTAATGATGTGCCCTAGAGGCCGTCACTCGATCACAAACCAAGGCACGAACTTTATCCAACCTGTTAACTAACAACTTCAATTCTTTTGCAGGAATTACAGGTGTCGAATGCTTCTTCGCGGATTTGGAATGGGACCTGAGCACAAATGACAAGGATCAACCCTTGCACTTACTATCGTGGGAGCTAAAGGTGGAAGCACATGAAGAAGGGATTTGTCTCCCTCGGAATTAATTTGTAATTGAATTTTATTCGGCAAACATTCGCCTTATGTTTTTATTAGTAAACATTCGCCTTCCTGTAATGTTTTATAATTGCATGCATCCTTAGGCATTAAGATTAGATGTATGTTAAGTTAGATGGTGGTTAGAAGCAATAATTGGGCTGGAGTTTAGCAGCCCACTGATGCAACAAATGGGACCCATTTTGAAGCCTAAGCCCATTCTAACCTTCAGTCATCCTAAGTCTATAAATACATGGCTATTGGTGTGTGTAAAGGTTGTTGAATATATGGGAAATAGCCCTTTTGTGTTCAGCCAAAGTAGTTGAAGCTTGGTGAATGGTAAGGCTCGGTTCGGTCAAGAACCGAGAAGGAATTCATCTCCTTGAGCTTTCAAGCCCGAGGTTGCTTGAATAGCCATCGTTCCACTCGTCTTCCCTCTCTTTTCCAGAGAAGGATACACGAAGAGAGTGGCCAGAAACCGATCCCGTTGCTGCCGTCTTCTTTCGGAAGATCGTTATGCCGAGAGCCTAAAAGGTTGCTCATCAGACAACATTCGGTTTTCTGCTTATATTTTGTTTTTCTGTTTCGTTTGTGGGTAAAACACGACTCATTCGAGGTGGAATCGTGTCAGGTAATAGGTAGTTTTAGTGAAAACCTAGGAGGGTAATGTGAGAAGTTGAGTGTAGAGTTGAATTTCATCCGCAGATCGATGCTTAGAATCGAATTAGGAGTGGATTACGAGAATTGGTGGAAAAGATTGGGTGGTTGATTGGCTGAGTATGCGAATTTTTTGAACGGTCTCCGTTCGGCCACGTTCGATCGAGTCATGGACATTCGATTGATAAATGAATGAGACCATTAGAAACTAGATGTCACGAGAAACACGTAGTATTTCAAATAGTCCAAATTGGACGAGTATGGGCGGAGTTATGAATTTTTGAAGGTTAGTCGGAGCGTTAGTTAGAATTTCGGTTTAGGCTGAGTGGGGATTTGATAGTTGATTACTTTAAAATTTTACAGATTTAATAGAAGGTAGAGCTAATAGATGTGCGGTTTTATAGGTTTTTCAGTTAGCGTACGAGATTGGATTACGAGTGCTAAGGATGCCAAGTAAGTAATGTAGTAGTAGTTGTGTCTTCGCGACTACATCACAGTTCAATAGAATGCATTGCACATTTACTTTATGTGATGCTTTGTAATATGCATCATGGTTTTAAATTACGAAACGAAACGAAAATGAATTTTCTTATTTTTACGAAGTGAACCAGTAGGATGTGATGAGATGAATGAAATGAGAAGCTACGTAAGAAGATAATAAAGGTGAGGTTGAGTGGTCTTGTCCAGTGAGGTGGACCGTGAGATGTATCACTCTTCCTCCGCTTTACGTGGTGACCTTGTCCAGTGAGGTGGACCGCGAGGTGTGTCACTTTACTAGATCAAATTTGGCTTTATCTAGTGAGGTGGACCGTGAGGTGTGTCGTCTCGATCTAGCACGTAAAGAAGAACCCAGTAGTAAGAAGATAAAGAAGCTATAAGAAAGAGACGAAAACGAAAGTAGAGACGAAATTGTAGAAACTGCATATGTTAGGATTTGAATGTTTTTCAGTGTTTAGGTTTATATGCATTACTTACTTAGCATTAGGTTAATA
Source organism: Begonia peltatifolia (assembly GCA_022433055.1). NCBI lineage: Eukaryota > Viridiplantae > Streptophyta > Magnoliopsida > Cucurbitales > Begoniaceae > Begonia > Begonia peltatifolia. The sequence goes on from CM039521.1 coordinate 13,048,568, forward strand.
GTTGAGTTCTGTGATGTAGGTAACGATGCAGCAGTTACAGACTATCTCGAGCATGCCTATGACTAGTAGACAGTTGGAGGATAACGCTTGTGGAACGACTGGGCCAGCTGTTGAGGCGTTTTGACTATGGCGGGTATAAGTATGGGTGGTGAGGTATTTTGAGTCGTACTTAGTTATTTTAATGTAAAAGAGATATTTGAATTTGGGTTGAGTATTTTGGTGTGCGTAAACAGGTTGTAAATTGAGTCGAGAAGTGGATTTATGGTTTTAAACGTTTAGTCAAAATTCGTGTCGTTTTGTTGAATTCTGTTAAAGTTTCTAGGTGCAAAGTGTCGACCAAAGTCCCTAGGTGTCGACCGGTCAATGTAAAATAAAGGATGAGTGTCGACCGTGAGGCTTGATCTGCACAGGGCAAAGTCGAAGTAGGTGTCGACCCCTGGCTACAAGTGTCGACCGGTCCGTGTAAAATTAGCAGTGGCGTCGACCGCGAGGGTCGACCTGCGCTGACAGAGAGGATCAAGGTGTCGACCTGCGACAGCGGGTGTCGACCCCTCTCTAAAATAGGTGTGGAGGTGTCGACCGGTGTCCCCGGTGTCGATCGATAAAAAGACCCAAGAGAAAGTTGGTGTCGACATGTGTTTGTCAGTGTCGACCGATGAAAACCCGAGACACCATAAGTGTCGACCGATTCTTGCAGGTGTCGACTGGTCTCTTTAATCTTTATGTTTTAAAAGTGAAGTTATTTAAACCGATTTTAAACGAAGTTTTCGTTGCGGTATTTACATGTATTTCTTTTGGAAGATCTTTGAGTAAAAAAACAAATAAATAAAAAAATAAAAATAAAAGGAGTCGTTTTGAGTCGAAAAACAAAGTTTTTCAAATTTCTAGAAAATATTTAGTAGAAGATATGAAAGATGGTGACGAGTAGTAGTTGGTAGCGAACCGGGAATCACGGAGGATTTTCGTGGCGTTACAGATCACCTTTCCGTTTTGCATCAAGACACAACCCAATCCGATTCTGGAAGCATCACAGTAAATACTGAACTTCTCATCTATCACTGGAAGTGTCAATACTACAGCTATAGTCAATTTCTACCAGTATCTGGAAACTGTGGTCACAGTCTTTCGACCATACATACTTGACTTCCTTTCTTGTCAGACGAGTTTCATGTCATCGAGTGTATCAATTTCTATTCTAATAGAAAAAAAAGACTATTAGATATGAAAAATAAGATAAGTAAAGGGAGACTATAGAATAGAAAAAATGATAGATCAAAGGAATCTAAAGGAGTCTAGAACGAATTATTTGTCTTCCTAGTCTTCGACAGCTGCAATCCTTGAAAACCCCTCAATAAATTTCATGTAGTAGCCAGCTAATCCCAGAAAGCTTCGAATGTCACTGACATTCTTTGGTTGAGGCCATTCATTGATCGACTGTGTCTTAGCTGGATCTACCGATATCCATCCACCAAAAATCACATGTTCAAGGAAATGGACCTTATCCAACCAGAACTTGCACTTAGAGAATTTTGCATACAACCGTTGCTGCTTTAAAGTCTTCATAACCATCTTTAAATGCTCTTTATGTTCTTCTTCACTACGGGAGTAAACCAAGATATCGTCGATAAATACAATGACGAATTTATCTAGATACTCGATTCATCAGGTCTATGAAAACGGCTGAGGCATTTGTCAGCACGAACGACATTACCAAGAATTCATAGTGTCCATATCTAGTCCGAAACTCTGTATTCGGGGTATCTTGTGATCTGACCTTTAGCTGGTAATACCCCGATCTCAAGTCTACCTTCGAGAAAATCCGAGCTCCTTGGAGTTGATCAAATAAGTCGTCTATACTCGGCAGTGGATACTTATTCTTTATGGTTAGGTTATTCAGCTCCTTATAGTCAATACACATTCGGAACGATCCGTCTTTCTTCTTTACAAATAGGGCCGGTGCGCCTCATGGTGAAAAGCTCGAGCGTATGAATCCTTTCTCCAATAGTTCTCCCAACTGCTTTTTCAACTCCTTCAATTCAGGAAGAGCCAACCTATAAGGGTTCTTCAATATTGGCTCCACACCAGGATATGTGTCAATCACAAATTCGACTTCCCAGTCTGGGGGTAAACTGGGCAAATCATACAAGAACATATCAAGAAACTCACGAACTACCACAATATCCTGCGGTTTTATCTCCACATGAAATTGAGTGTCTAAAATTGTTGCAAGAAAACAAAAATGCTCACCCATCAATAATCTCTGAGCCTCGATGGGTGCCATTACAGATAGCTTTTCCACATTCTTCATAGTTTGCAACGAATGTGTCACACCACCTGTGGGTTGGAAATTAACAGTTCCAGCCCTGTAATCAATCGTTGTGTAGTGTCGAAACAACCAATCCATACCCAATATCACGTCATAGCCAGTTATCCCCATCATAATCAAATCAGTAGGCATACTCCTAGTCCACACTGATATGACACTGTCACACACCACTTGATCAGAGTGCATGCGCTCACCAGATGGTAGCCTCACTTCATACGTACACCCGGTGGGTTTAACCCACAAATTTACTTTCTCTAATAAAACTGTAGCAACAAAAGAGTGTGACGCTCCTGAATCTATCAACGTAAATGTAATACCCAAAATTTCTGTTTAAACTAGTTTCGGATTTTGTAATTTGTAATCGGTAGAGTTTTTGTGCAAATTAATAACGAAAAATTTCAGCCCCTAGGTGAAAGGTTATTTTAAGGCTAATAATGGTGGAGAGAGAAATTTAAGAATCTAACCGGAATCGGATGAAATCACGGAATTGTGAAACGGTTAATGGTGGAGGGCAAATTGGTAATTATGAAATAAAAAAAAACTGAGCGATGTTCTTCTCCCAGCAAACCTTCTCCCTCACTTCTCCTATTCTGCGAGCGAGCCGGCATCCCCCCTTTCCTCTGCGCTGCGATCGAGTTTCTTCCACGAATCTTCTGAAATCACGGTAAATTCTCGTTAGTTTTTTCGTAGTTAGTTGATGTGTTAGTGTTGTTAGTGGCAAAAACCGGGTTTAGCAAGGGTTAGGGCGAGTTGGTGGAAAACGTAGGAGGATAATACGGGAATTGAGGGTGGAGCTGATTTCTATCCGTGTAATGGTGCTTAGGATAGAAATAGGAGTGGAATATGAGAATTGGTAGGAGAGTTTGGATTGTTTATTGGCCGTGTATGTGAATTTTTGGAACGGTGTTTGTTCGACCACGTTCGGTTAAGTTGTGGGCATCTGAAAGGGAAATGGATGGGACCATTGGAAGCTAGACATCCTTAGGAACCCGTAGTATTTTGTATCGTCCAATTCGGACGAGTATTGAAAAAGTTGTGAATTTCTGAAGTTGGAAGGAAATTTGTACAGGATTTCGGGTTTAGTGGAGAGTTTTGGTTTTAAAGTGAATTAGGACCTCCAAGTTAGGGAATTATGAATTTGATGAGTTAGAATTGACAGAGGTATAATTTTATAGGTATTCCAGTAAGAGCACCAAGTTACGAAGCGCGAAAAGAATTCGAGAATGCAAGGTAAGTGGTGGAACGTATGTGATTTGCCTTCGGGCCTACACCTTGGAATGGTAGGATTGCTTGTTTGCTTGCTTGTTTGTCTTGTTGCTTGAGTCGTGCATTCGTGATTGTCATGCATCATGGTTTTGAATTACGAAATACGAGTTTTGAACATATTTTTAAATGTATATATGAAACGTAACCAGAAAAGAAAAGACTTGCCACGCATGGGTTAACGCCTCGTCGTTAACGTGCTACTGCGAGAGCACTAGGGGTTCCGATGGATGAAAGTACGTAATATGACACGGTTTGCAAATGCCTCGTCGTTAACGTGCTATTGAGAGCACTAGAGGGTTCAACGATTGATGTTAGGAGGAGGTTACGTAGGGCCATTCCGTGTGCGAACATGATGTGTGCCTCTAGCCTCGCTTCGTGGGTCATGGATTGGTCATCTCGAGTGTGGAAGGGATGGGTGTCGGCCTGACTCACACCAGAAAGTGGAAGATGAAAACAATGAAACGAAAAGAAAAGAGAAGTATAGAAACTGCATGTGAGGGAGTTGAGTTATACATTGGTTTTTCATATTCATATTCCATACTTGCTAAGCATTAGGCTTACGTATTGTGTTCCTTGGTGTAGATGACGACGAGCTTTCGGGTGAGTTGCTAGGTGACGGGCAGGCCTAAATTGAAGTTGGCGGAAGACATCGTGTGCCGGTACAGGAAAATGTTTGGGCGACGCGACCATGGCGGGTAAAAGGGGGAAATTTTTTTATGTGTTTTGAGTAGGATAGAGTTGTGTAGATTTTTGAGGAATTTAGGTAGTGTACAAAGAGTACAATGGATAATGGAAGTAGGATATTGATGTTTTGAAGTTTACTTGAAGAAAGTATGTTTTTAAATCATAAGTGTTATTTCGTGAATTTGACCGAGGGAATATGTTTATGTGTTTGGTTTTCTTTTGAACTGGTGCAATTTTACTGATACTGGTGTGAGGTGTCGACCGAAGTCGAGAGGTGTCGACCGATCAGTGTAAATGTAAGGTGAGTGTCGACCGCGAGGCTCGACCTGTGACAGACAGAGCAGAAGCAGGTGTCGACCCCTGGTTGTAGGTGTCAACCGGTCCATGTAAAAATGGTAGCGGTGTCGACCGCGGGTAACGACCTGCGCGGGCAGAGAGGATTAAAGCGTCAACTCGTGGAGATGGGTGTCAACCTTCTCTGTAGTGAGCATAAAAGTGTCGACCGGTGCTTATAGGTGTCAACCGGAAGTCCTTGTTTCATGTTTAATAAAATGGAATTTTATCCAAAGTAAATTTAATCGAATTTTCCCTGCAGAGCTGTCTAAAGCATTTTCAGAAACGTCGTTTTAAATCGAGGAATAAAAGTTTAAAATCTACATAAATTTTACGATACGAATGTAAGAATTTGGTATCGGAGCAGTAGCGAACTGGAAATGGGAGGGTTTTCGGGGCGTTACAGGAGTTGGTATCAGAGCCACTATGGTCATGTCGTTCAAAGGATTACCCAACATTTGCCGACCGCCATGCAACGTGCTCCACCAACTGTAAGTAGTTGTTTATTTTAGTTAGATTATGACTAAGGGTAAACTGTGCTAACCTCGTACAGGAATTAGCTGAAATGGATAGACAACCAGGACGACCTAGAGTTCCGAGAGAGGCAGTAGAGCCAGAAGGTGTTGACAACCTGGCTACAATTAGATGGTTGACGGAATTGGTTGACAGGCAGTCCCAACAATTGGGAATGCTGTTGAATCAACGACAAGGAAGCCATGGAGCGGGCTCTAGTGGAGAGAGATTCAGAAGATTGAAGCCTCCGATGTTTGAGGACCAACTGACAGACCCTACAATTGCGGAAAGGTGGATCCACACCATCGAGAACATGTTCAAATAGGCCGACGTAGAGAAAGAAAATATGGTTAAATGTGCAACATTTCACCTCTCAAATGATGCTCAGAGCTGGTGGGAGACGGTAGAGGCCACTGTAGATGCCAGGGACTTGACCTGAAAAAGATTTAAAGAAATGTTTTATGACAAGTACTACAATCGGACGGTCCAAACTACAAAAAGATTGGAGTTCCTACAGTTGAAGCAAACTGGGCCAGTAGCCAAGTATGTCAGGCAGTTCGAATCGTTGTCTAGATTTGCAAGCCAATTCGTGAGCAATGAAGAAGAAAATGTATTGTAGTTTGTGCAAGGATTGAAGCCGGAGATATATAGGGGTGTAACCATTTCCGGAACTGAGGGTGTGCAATATGCACGAGTTGTGGCCAAGGCACTGGCAGAGGAGGGAGCAGAGGCCAAGTGTATGAGGCCAGCAGAGGCAACCAAGAGGTTCTTTAAGGAGATCACGCCACAGACAAGCAGGGGAGGATCTTCTTCGGGAATCAAGAGGCCAGGCGGTGTGGTGTATGATTCAAGGGTAAACAAGAAGCCCCAAATACAGAGTAAGTACCCGTAGTGTCCTAAGTTCTTGAAGAGCCACCCGAGAGAGTGCGGACAGTTTGCAGGAAAATGTTACAACTACAATGAAGCTGGTCACGTTTCCCAGAATTGGACAAAGTCGAGAGTCAACTGGTGTTTTACCTGTAATGAAACCGGCCACATATCCAGGGATTGCCCCGCGGCAAAGAAGAGTCCGACCAAGATGACGCACAGGATTTTCGCAATGATAGAGCCCGAGAGTGAGGATCGGCCAGCTATTATCTCAGGTACGGTACTAGTTGATACGGTACCTGCATTTACATTGATAGATTCAGGAGCGTCACACTCCTTTGTTGCTATAGCCTTTGTGGTGAAAGTGAATTTGTGGCCAAAACTCGCTAGCCAATCATGCTCAAAATAGAATCACAATCATGCTCAAAATAGAATTTGCAGCTTTTATTTTTAACATGCAAGTGGGGTTATGTTTGCCATTTTATAATTTTAATCCGAGGCATCAACTAAGATACTAAACAGAACTAAAACAGCAAATAATCCTAAAAAGGTGATGTAAACAGAATGTAAAAACAGCAAAAACCAAAAAAAAGAAAGACAACACAGACAACAACTAAATAAGCTTAAACAATTTAAATTTCCTAAATAGAAAACTGCAATTATGATCACCAAGAATGGAGCAAACAACAGCAATCAAATGGAGTGTTAAAAGATGCCATTTATCCTTGAAAATCTACACTTAAAAACAACATCAAAGAAAAACCAGAAATTTTGTTTTGAACCTCAAAACAGAATCAAGTTGCAAGCTAGTATTCATGGATGCAAAAGAGAAAATCCATTCAAGTTTTAACCCATTCTAAAAAACTAATTAAATTCACAGCTAAAACAACATTTAAAACAAACAAAAACTTGAACTAAAACATGGAAAACCAATTTTTTTTGGAAAACAAAAACATGCAGCAAATAGTGTTTGAAAACAGAGAACTTATTCATGTTTTAAAACAATTTCACGCTGCTGAAAACTCAAGACAAGCATCTAACAATAACATCAAAACATCCTGGACAACTTCAGCAAAGAAAAACTAGAAAAATAACAAAGAAAGTTCTAACAGCAAACAATAACAAAATCAGCAAACTAAACAATAACAAATTGTTAAAACCAAGGCCAACAATATGCATTTAAGGTTGTAACTAACTTATATCTTCTCGGCCAAGAATTCTAGCAAAACAGAAACAGCAAACGGATATAGGATGATGACAATAATTGATTAAATTTTGCTACTAGAAGTGAGCAGGAAACATTGTAGTGACCCAAAAACTAACATGGTTTTCGGTACGCTCACTACTGCTCTGATACCATAACTGTAGCGACCCGAAAACTCTCATGGTTCTCGATACGCTTACTACTACTACTCCCACAAATATGCTCGGAAAATTGAGTAAAAATTTAAAACTTTTGTTCTTTGACTTAAAACGACCTTTTGGAAAATATTTGAAATCGTCGCAGCGGAAAACTTGACTAAAATTAGTTTAAATAAAATTTGAGTTTTCAAACACTAAAGGCATTTTCGGTCGACCCCAGTAAACACTGGTCAACACTTACATATATTTTTCACTACCGGTCGACACTTGCGTGCATTAGTCGACACTACGTTTCTCTTTATTTGCGTTGGTAGATCCCTGAGGTCGACACCCCCATCCATTTTACACTACTGATCGTGTAACATTCAGAATTTTTGTTTAAATTAATTTTGGACGGTGGAGTTTTAGTCAGAATTGATAACGGAGAATTTTTGCTCTTAAGTAAAAGAATGTTTTGAGGCTAATGGAGGAGAGAAAAATTTAATAATCCAACCAGAATCTGACTGTATAACAGATTTATTAAAAGGTTAATATTTGAGTGCAGTTTGGTAATTAGATATTATTATATAAAAATAATAATAAATAAATAAATAGAGGGAGTAACAAAATCTCCCCCCCCCCTTTTTTTTTCTTTTTCTTCTCGGTGTTTCCCTTCTTCCTGCGCCGAGGGTTTTCCTTCGTTGATGGCAACCAATGATCCCTCTTAGTTCCTCCGCACTTCATCAATTTAAGTTATGATTTAGTTAGTTTTGAGCAGATAATTGGTGTGTTAGTTGTTTTTAGTGACAAAAAATGAAGTTAGTGAGGGTATCTGGTGATTTGGTAAAAACCTAGGAGGGAGATCGAATGTAGATTCCATTTTTATCTGCATGTTGGTGCTTAAACTAGAAATAGCAGTAGATTACGAGATTTGGTGCGAAAGATTGAGTGATTGATTAGCTGAATATACGAATTTTAGAATGGTGTCCGTTCGGCCACATTCGGCCAAGTTGTGGATGTCCAATTAGGAAATGGATGGAACCATTGGAAACTAGACGTCTTGTGGAGTTTGTAGCACGTTGGATCGTCCAATTCGGATGAATATTGGAGAAGTTGTGAATTTTCAAAGTTCGTCAGAAATTGAGTGGGATTTCGGGTTTAGTGGAGAGTTTTGGTTTTGGTATGAGTTATGACTTTCAAGCTAGGAATTTAGGAATTGAACGAGTTAGAATTGATGGATGTGTAATTTTATAGGTATTCCCAGTTGGTGTACGAAGTTACAAAATACGAAAAAATTTCAAGGATACCAGGTAAGTAATAGATTGTTTGTGGTTTGCCTTCGGGCCTACACCACGGAATGGTAGGATTGGTTGTTTTTTTTTATTGTTGTTTTGTTGTTTGGTCAATTGGTTGTGCATATGTGTTGTCATGCATCATGGTTTTTAACTACGAAAGAACGAGTTTTGAGCATGTTTTGAATTGTTCATATGAAATGTAATCAGATAAGAAAAAATGCCACGCATGGGCAACGCCTCATCGTTAACGTGCTAGTTAGAAAGCACTAGGGGATTCCCATGGATGAAAGTACGTAAGATGACATGGTTTGTGAACGCCTCGTCGTTAACGTGCTAGTGAGAAAGCACTAGAGAGTTCTATGATCAATATTAGGAGGAGATTATGTATGTCCGTCCCGTGTGTGAACATGATGTGTGCCTCTAATCTTGCTCCATGGGTCATGGTTTGGCCGTCCTGAGTGTGATAAGATGGGTGCCTACTTGACTCACACGTGAAAGTGGAAGATGATAACAATTAAAACGAAAAGAAAACGAAACCGAGCATAGAAACTGCATGTGTTAGGGGTTGAGTTATGCATTAATTTTTAATTCATGCTCCATACTTGCTAAGTATTAGGCTTACGTTTTGTGTTCCGTGGTGAAGGTGACGACGAGCTTTCCAGTGAGTTGCTAGGTGACGGTCATGCCTAGGATGATGTTGGTGGCGTACGGCGTATGCCGGTGCAGGCAGTTGTTGGGGCGACTAGACCATAGCGGGATATAGGATGTATGGTACAGTTATAGCCGGGATTGGAGTAGGAATTTTGTCTCTTTTAAATTATTTGAAGAAATTATGTTTTAAAAATATGGGTCTTTACTTTATGGATTTAATAGTGGGAATGTCATCGTGTGTTTTCTCTGAACTGGTGCCATTTTTATGTATACTAGTGCAAGGTGTCGACTGAAGTCGACATGTGTTGACAGGTCAATGTAAAATTGAAGGTGAGTGTCGACTGCAGGGTTCAGTAACGGTGTCGACCGCGAGGTTCGACCTGCGCGGGTAGAGAGCATGAAGGTATCAACCTATGAAAGCAGGTGTCGACCGATCTCTGAGATGAGTGTACAAGTGTCGACCGGTGCTCTCAGTGTCAACCGATGAAAGACCCGAGAGAAACGTAGTGTCGACCGGCGTTTACCGATATCGACCGATGAAAAGCACTAGACGACCCAAGTGTCGAGCGATCGCTTTATTTTTATGTTTTAAAAAGTGAAGTTTCTTTAAAATAGTTTTAAATTGAGTTTTCTGCTACGGCATTTTTAAATAACTTTCAAAGAGTGCTGATTTAAGTCGAGTGACACAAGTTTTAAATTTTATACGAATTCTGTCAAGGTGAGAAGTGAGTGTACGATTAACGACCCAGGTCCGGGGATGACTCGGAGGCGTTATGGATGTGGAGTCGGTGCAGTGAACGAACTGGAAACGGGTAGGTTTTTGGGGTGTCACAGGTCGACACTTGTGTGCACTGGTCGACACCACGTTTCTCTCTGTCCGTGTCGGTCGATCCTTGATGTCGACAATCCCGTCCATTTTACACTACCGGTCGACACATATATGCACAGGTCAACACTACATTTCTCCCTGTCCTCGTTGATCGATCCTTGCGATTGACACTTATAGAGTTTGGTCGACCATTTTACGTGCAGGTCAACACTCTGTACGCATTTTCCCTGTAGCACCCATAATTTTCGTTTAAATTAATTTTAGATTTTTGTAATTATAATTGGTGGAGTTTTGGTTAGAATTGATAACAGAGAATTTCTGTAACACCCTGTATTTTTTTTTGCGGTACTGATTCCGGGTTGTCGTGATGATAAACGGCGGGATTCAGGTCAGAACGGAGAGCAAAAAATTTGTAAAGTTAGGCGGGAAATTATTTCGAATCTAATGGTGGGGAGAAAATTTTAGGAATCTGACCAGAGGCAGTTTGGATGGCCGTTGGATTAAAAGATTAAAGTGTTAGCGCGAGACAGTAATTAGTTTTTTTTTTATTATTTTATATATGTTAATAGAGAGGGGAGGATTCCCCCCCCCCCCCCCCCCCTCCTTCTCGGTTGTTTTCTCCCCCACCCCACCACGCGTTTTCTTTCAGCTTCTTTCCTCCTCGCGATCGTTCAGGTGGCGGTTGCTTGTGATTTCCTCCTCCATTTCAATGGTTTAAGGTAAGTTTAAGTAGTTTATGGTTCAATATTGATTTAGTGTTGGAATAGAGGAGAAATGTGGTGGATAGAGAATTGGGTTTTAAGGTTATAGTGTTTATTGAGTGTAATGTTGATTGTTGTGGATTGTTGACGATAAATGAGATAGAGTGGTGAAGGATGTACTGGGTTTTTGCGGAATGGCCGTGGAAGGGAGATTTTGACCATAGGACCTACTCGGTTTTTGGATTTCTGCCCTAGCTGCAGTTAACGGTTTTAGATTCTGTTATGCCAGGTTAAACTAGGTTACGATTGGAACGTTAAGCCGTTGGAATTGTGTGATTCCAATAACCGACGCAAAAGTTATGCGCGTCGGAAGTTAAGTTGAATTTGGAGCCGAGATAGGTTGATGAGGAATTTTGGTGAGTTCATGAAGGGTTGAGTTAATATGGTGATTTTAGTGCGTAAGTAGAGTAGTGGGATGCGTTTTGACGAGGAAATGGTTTTGTTGTAGATTGAGCAGCTTTTGGGTGAGACCGAGCACCACAAAAAGCTAGCACGCCAGGTAAGTAGTGTATGCATGCATTTTGCCCAGGTGGGCATACACCAAGGAATGTTTTTGAAACGAAAACGAAAATGAATTTGTGCATGGATTTATGTGCGAGTGTGAAATGCGAGGTGTGGCGAGGACGACGGGTGTGTGGGTAGCTAGGTTTCATTGCTGGAGAAACTGGAACGGTGGCAACGTGCTAAGGTGTGGTGTGGCGAGTGCATCCAGCCTCACTCTAGGATAGCTGTTGCGGTGCGCGTGTGGTGGTGTGCAACTATGGCCTCATTGCTGGAGAAATCGGGATGATGGCGACGTGCCAAGGGGTGGTGTGGCGAGTGCGTCCAGCCTCACCCTAGAATGGTTGCGATGCGTAGAGTGACGTATAGGTACGGATTTAGGGCCTCGTTGCTGGAGAAACCAGACAATGGCAACGTGCCAGGGTGTTAGGTGGTGAGAGAGTCTAGCCTCACCATGGTGCGGCCGTACCACGTGGCACGAGTTGTGACAACCTGAGCGAGAATGTAGAAACTGCATGTGATAGTATTGCATTGTTGTTTTATATTTCATATTGCACTGCTTACTGAGCGTTACGCTTATGTTGTGTGTTCCGTGGTGTAGATACAGAGATCCCTGAAGGTTAGTTGCCAGAGCCTAGACAGGACGAGTAGGCGGTTGACGGCGTACTACAGTGTGCTGGCAGGTGGAGTTCGTCAAGGCGAATCGACCCGTGGGGCAAGGTGAGACGGGTTCCTTTGTAGTGAGTTTTGTGGAGTCTATGACGAGTGTATAGGTTTTAATGCATAGATGGGTTTGCGTGTCTGTAATCGGGATTGATGTATAGATGCATTTTTGAACTAATTGAAAGAGTTTAAATGTATGAATCAGGTTCCAATCGGTCGTTTTAATTCGAGGAAGTTATCAAGTCCGTTTTCTTTTGAAACAGTTGTTATTTTTGGGTTGCTGTTGTGAAGTGTCAACTGAAGTCCATAGGTGTCAACCGGTCAGTGTAAATGGGAGAGTGAGTGTCGACCGCGCGGTTCTACCGACGCGGACAGAGAAGAACTAGGTGTTGACCGACGACCGCAGGTGTTAACCGGTTAGTGCAAATTCAGCGAGAGTGTCGACTGCGAAGGTTGACGTGCACGGCAGAGAGGGTCAAAGTGTTGACCTGCGTAAGCAAGTGTCGACCACTCGCTGAGCTGAGCGTGGAAGTGTCGACCGATGACTTCTAGTGTCGACTGACGTGAAGACCTGAGGGGAACTCGGTGTCGACCAGTGTTCGCCAGTGTCAACCGATGGAAACCCGAGACGACCCAGGTGTCGACAGGTATTTACAAGTGTCAACCAGTACTTTTATTTCTAGGTTTTAGAAGGTGAAGTTTATTTAAAGCGATTTAAAATGAGTTTCTCCGCTGCGGTTTTTCTTAAATGATTTTCGAAGGATTCGTTTTGAGCGAAGAACTAAAAGTTTTAAATTTTATACGAATTTCCTTGGGGTCAGAAATGAGCGTTTGATTGGAGACCCAGATCCGGGGGCGACTCAGGGGCGTCAAGGATGTGGAATCGGAGCAGTGAACGTACCGAAAAACAGCTAGGTTTTCGGGGCGTTACAGTTATGGTATCAGAGATTTTACCAAACCAGAAGTGTGGCCGACGAAGATGTCAGACCCCTTTGTGGAGGGGTGAGATTGTGAAGGCAAGTGAGTCTATCACAATTACCACACCACTTGGGGGAAAAGGTGGAGGGGACGGATGATAGGCGGGGAGAGGGTATGTTACAAGTGTAGGAGCCACGGAGTCGACGTCGTTCGATGGATCTTCTAATACCACCAGCTGATGCATGGGAGTGCTCCACCAACCGTAAGTATTTCTTAGAGCTTAGTAGTTTCGTTTTAGACTCATTAGATGTTGTGGTGTACAGGCTTCATGATATGGTTAGAGAGACGCGTAGAGCTGTAAGCGATATAGATGACGCCGTTAGACAGCTTACTGAGTTGGTCAACCGCCAGTCACAATAGCTAAAGCAGTTTATGAGCAAGGAGGACCAGGGCCAGTTTAGTGCCCAGACTTTGACTGATCGTGGGGGTGATAGGTTGTACAGACTCAGACCCCCAGTATTCGACGGATCATCTTCGGACCCACTCAGTGCTGAGGAATGGATTCGAAGTATGGAAGACATGATGGATTACGCCAAGGTAGAGGAGCAGGACAAGGTATCCAGTGCAACATTGCACCTTGCCAAGGATGCCTGATTTTGGTGGGATTCGGTGAAGGCGACCACCGATGTACAGTCCATGACATGGGAGGAATTTAAGACGACATTCTACGGCAAGTATTTTAGCCACTCAGTAAGAACCCAAAAAATGGTGGAGTTGGCCAAGCTGAGGCAGACAGGTACAATGGCCGATTATGTGAGGCAGTTTGAGGCGCTATCTCGGTTTGCTAGTCATCTGGTGAACCTGAACGAGAACAAAGTGCACCAATTTGTACAGGGCCTGAAGCCGGACACATATATGGGTATGCAAATAGTTGGGACTCGAGGGGTACCTTATGAGGAGGTTGTGGCAAAGGCGTTGGACATTGAGCAGGCTAGGACGAAGCTTCCCAGTTACAGAGAGCTGCCTAGAGAACAACCTAGGAGGTATTTCAAGGAAGTGTAGCCACAGTTGAGCGGAGAGGAGTCGTCTCAGCGAAAGGGCCTGAAGAGATCAAGTGACAGCTCTAGCAGTCAAGGGAGCAACAAGCGGTCTCAAGGATCTAGGCAGTTTTTGGTGTGCTCAAAATGCCAAAGGAGTTATCCCGGTGAGTGTAGTGGAGGTGCAAGGTAATGCTACAACTGTGGCGAGGCGGGCCACATGTCTAGAGATTGTCAGAAGCCGCCACAGAATCGGTGCTTCAACTGCAACGAAGTGTGGCATTTTGCTAGGAGTTGCCCAACTTTGAGCAAGGCCCCAGCAAGAGTGGCGCCAAGAGTTTTCGCCCTCATAGAACCGGACAATGCCACCCAGCCATCAAGGATTTCAGGTAGCATTCTTATTTCAGGCATGGCAGCTTATACCCTTGTCGATGCGATGCTACTCACTCGTTTGTGTCCACTGCCTTCGTGGTCAAGGCAAATCTAGTGCCCAGCTACTCTGGGCAGTTCTATGATGTATTGTTGCCGTCGGGGGAGTGCCTATACTCAAATCAGGTGGTACAAGATGATATTGTAACAGTGGGAGAAAAACGGTTGTGCGCGGATTTGATCATACTTGACATGAAGGGGTATGAGACTATTTTGGGGATGGATTGGCTGTCTAGACATTTTGCCAGGATAGATTGCAGGACTAGAGAGATCCACTTTTGGCTCCCGAGTGGAGAGGATTGCTCATTCAGTGCAGGAAAGGGTTTTAGTAGAATCCCGACAGTGTCGTCAATGAGAGCCCAACAGTTGTTATGAGGTGGATGCATGGACTTATTGGCTAGTGTCATGGATGTGCAGCTTCAGGGTAAAACTCAACTCCAGGACATCCCCATCATGCAGGATTATCCGGGGGTATTTCTTAAGGATCTGTCAGGTCTGCCCCTTGACAGGAAAATTGAGCTCGTTATCGATGTGTACCCTGTAGCTGAGCCGGTGTGCAAGAACCCATACAAGCTTACGCCTACCGAGTTGAAGGAGTTGAGGACACAATTAGAGGAGCTAACGGATAAGGGCTTCATACACCCTAGTTTTTCATCGTGGGGAGCACCGATGCTTTTTGTTAAAAAGTAGGACGGATCTCTACGTATGTGTGTCGACTATAGAGAACTGAACAAATTGACAGTGAAGAATAAATACTCATTGCCAAGGATAGATGACCTGTTTGATCAACTTCAAGGGGCACGGGTGTTCTCTAAAATTGACCTAAGGTTCGGTTATTATCAGTTGAAGGTTAGGGAGGAAGACATTCCGAAGACAGCTTTCCGGATGCGGTATGCACACTATTAATTTTTAGTGATGTCGTTTGGACTGACTAATGCCCCAGCTGCCTTTATGGAGCTGATGAACCGAGTATTCAGAGAGCAACTGGATAGATTCGTGATAGTATTTATTGATGATATCCTGATATACTCTTGGAGTGAAGAGGAGCACAGAGAGCATTTGAGGATCGTGCTAACGACTCTGGGGCAGCACCAACTGTATGATAAGTTCTCTAAGTACTAATTTTGGTTGGATAGGATCATGTTTTTGGGGCATCTTATCTCTCGTGATGGTATTTCCATGGACCCGGCGAAAGTTCAGTCTGTGAGGGAATGGCCGCGACCGACCAGTACCAGCGAGATACGCAGCTTTCTGGGGCTGGTAGGGTATTACCGGAGGTTTATTGAGGGATTTTCCAAGATTGTAGCCTCTTTGACTCGATTGACCAAGAAGAACACGATTCTTAGCTGGTTCGATGAGTGTGAAAACAGTCTTCAGGCGTTGAAGCAGAGGTTGACTACAGCCCCTTTGCTAGTGTTGCCAGTAGAGGGGGAGAAATTCAGCGTTTATTGCGACGCCTCCAGGGTAGGCTTGGGTTGTGTGCTGATGCAAAATGAAAGAGTGATTGCCTATGCTTCAAGGCAACTGAAGCCCTACAAGCAAAATTATCCCACTCACGACTTGGAGTTAGCAGCGGTGGTTTTCGTACTTAAGATCTGGAGGCATTACTTATATGGACAACAATGCAAAGTCTTCTCATACCATCAGAGTTTGAAATACATCTTCATGCAGAAGGAGCTAAACTTGAGACAAAGGAGGTGGTTTGAGCTGGTTAAAGATTACGACCTGGAAATCAAGTATCATCCAGTAAAAGCAAACGTGGTATCGGACGCCTTGAGCTGAGTGTTGACTTCGATGTCTGCTATGGTTTTAACATTGCCTACCGAGCTAAGGACTGCGGTACAGTAGTTTGGCTTGGAAATGGTCTCGGACTTGGCAGCCACGCTGTCGGCGATATCGTTGAGGCCGACCATCCTGGACAGAATTAAGCAGGCCCAAGAGAATGACACCGAGTGCAGCAGACTGAAGGCGAGAATGGAAGCCAATGCTAACACTGAGCTCAGCTATTCGGATGATGGGATTCTGAGGTTTCGAGATGGTACGTCCCGAAGAATGAGGAACTGAAGAAAGAAATATTGTCCGAGGCCCACTCGTCTCCTTTCTCTGTGCACCCTGGAAGCACTAAGATGTACATAGATTTGAAACAACACTATTGGTAGCCCAATATGAAGCAAGAGATAGCCAAGCACATTGAGGCTTGTGTGGTATGCCAACAGGTAAAGCCAGAACATCAGAGACCGTCAGGGACGCTTCAACCATTACCTATACCCGAGTGGAAGTGGGAGTGGGTCACTATGAATTTTATGGTAAGACTGCCGAAGACTGCTAAGGGCCACGATGCAATTTAGGTGATTGTGGACAGACTAACAAAGTCGTCTCACTTTTTACCGGTGAGAATTACTTACTCGATGGATCAGTTCGCTCAATTGTAGGTGTAGGAGATAGTTAGATTCCAAGGGGTCCCGATATCGATAGTGTCAGACCGAGATCCCAGATTTACGTCTAAGTTCTAGAGCAGTCTACATAAGGCCATGGGTACCAAGTTGGAATTCAGCACGACCTTCCACCCTCAGACCGACGGACAATCGGAGCGAACTATACAGATATTGGAAGATATGCTCAGAGCCTATGTGTTGGAGTTCCACGCGGCCTGGAGCAGGTTCTTGCCGTTGGTAGAATTTTCATATAATAACAGCTACCAGTCTACTATCGGCATGCCACCATACGAAGCTTTGTATGGGAGAAAGTGTAGGTCGCCGTTGTGCTGGTATGAGATTGGAGAGGCAAGATTTATAGGCCTAGAGATTCTGCAGTAGACGGCCGATAAGATTTCTATTATGAAGAAGAGGGTCGAGGCAGCTCAAGATCGAAAGAGGTGGGAACTGGAATTCGGCGTGGCTGATGAGGTATTCCTGAAGATCTCCCCGTTCAAAGGAGTGGTAAGGTTCGGGAAGCGAGGAAAGGTCAACTCTCATTTTGTTAGGCCGTTCCCTGTTGTGGAAAGGATTAGGAAGACCGCCTACAGGCTACAGCTGCCTTCCTCAATGGATGCCATACATAATGTCTTCCATGTCTCCATGCTGATGAAGTGCATACGTAACCCTTCTCAGGTGGTTACACAGCAGTATATAGAGGTGCGGCTGACATTATCCTACGAGGAAACGTCGGTGGCCATACTAGGGTTGGCGGTGAAGGTGTTGCGAAACAAGAAGATCCCTTGGTTAAAGTTTTATGGCGCAATCACAATGTGGAGGAGACCACTTGGGAAAGGCAGCAGGACATGAAGCAACAATACCCAGAGTTATTCGGTACGTAAATTTTGGGAACAAAATTCTTTTAATGAGGGGAGGATGTAACACCCCATATTTTTTTTGCGACACCAATTTTGGGTTATCGGGATGATAAACGGCGGGATTCGGTTCAGAACGGAGAGCGAAAAATTTGTAAGGTTAGGTGAGGAATTATTTCGAGCCTAATGTTTGGGAGAAAATTTTATGAATCCGACCAGAGAAAGTTTGGATGACCGTTGGATTAAAATATTAAAGTCTGAGGGCGAGATAGTAATTAATTATTTTTTTATTATTTTATATATGTTAATAGAGAGGGGAAGTTTTGCAGGAACCCTCCCCCCTTCTCGGTTGTTGTCTCCCCCACCCCACCGCGCGTTTTCTTTCTGCTTCTCTTCTCCTCGCGATCGTTCAGCCGGCGGTTGCTTATGATTTCCTCCTTCATTTCAACGGTTTAAGGTAAGTTTAAGTAGTTTATGGTTCAATGTTGGTTTAGTTTTGTAATAGAGGAGAAATATGATGGATAGAGAATGGGGGTTTTACGATTAGAGTGTTTATTGAGTGTAATGTTGATTGTTATCGATTGTTGAGGATAAATGAGATAGAGTGGTGAAGGATGTATTGGGTTTTTGCAGAATGGCCGTGGAAGGGAGATTTTGACCCTAGGGCCTACTCCATTTTTGGATTTCTGCCCTAGCTGTGGTTAACGGTTTTAGATTCTGTTATGGCAGGTTAAACTAGGTTACGATTGGAACGTTTAGCCGTTGGAATTGTGTGATTCCAATAATCAACACAAAAGTTATTCGTGTCGAAAGCTAAGTTGAATTTGGAGCCGATATAGGTTGATGAGCAATTTGGTGAGTTCGTGAAAGGTTGAGCTAGTATGGTGATTTTAGTGCGTAAGTAGAGTAGTGAGATGAGTTTTGACGAGGAAATGGTTTTGTTGTAGGTTGAGCAGGTTTTGGATGAGACCGAGCACCACAGAAAGCTAGAACGCCAGGTAAGTAGTGTATGCATGCGTTTTGCCCAGGTGGGCCTACGCCAAGAAATGTTAGATTGTGTGGGTTGATTGTGATGTGCGTGTGTATTGTTTGACATGCATTATGTTTTTGAAACAAGAACGAAATGAATTTGTGCATTGATTTATGTGCGAGAGTGAAATGCGAGGTGTGGCGAGGACGACGGGTGTGTGGGTAGCTAGGCCCCGTTGCTGGAGAAATCGGGATGGTGGCGACGTGCTAGGGTGTGGTGTGGCGAGTACATCCAGCCTCACCCTAAGATGGCTGCTGCAGTGTGCGTGTGGTGGTGTGCAACTATGGCCTCGTTGCTGGAGAAACCGGGATGATGGCGACGTGCCAGGGGGTGCTATGGCGAGTGCGTCCAGCCTTAGCCTGGAATGGTTGCGATGCGTAGAGTGACGTGTAGGTACGGATTGAGGGCCTCGTTGCTGGAGAAACCGGGACGATGGTGACGTACCAGGGTGTGAGGTGGCGAGAGAGTCCAGCCTCACCTTGGTACGACTGTACCACGCGGCACGAATTGTAACAACCTGAGCGAGAATTTAGAAACTGCATGTGATAGGATTGCATTGTTGTTTTACATTTCATATTGCACAGCTTACTGAGCGTTAGGCTTATATTGTGTTCCGTGGTGTAGGTGCAGAGATCCCTGAAGGTGAGTTGCCGGAGCCTAGACAGGACGAGTAGGCGGTTGACGGCGTACTACAGTGTGCCGGCAGGTGGAGTTCGTCAAGGTGAATCGACCCATGGGGCAAGGTGAGACGGGGTCCTTTATTAGTGAGTTTTGTGGAGTCTATGACGAGTGTATAGGTTTTGATGCATAGATGGGTTTAGGTGTCCGTAATCAGGATTGATGTATAGATGCATTTTTGAACTAATTGAAAGAGTTTAAATGTATGAATTAGGTTCCAATCGGTAGTTTTAATTCGAGGAAGTTATCAAGTCCGTTTTCTTTTTGAACAGCTGTTATTTTTGGGTTGCTGGTGTGAAGTGATGTGCCCCATAGGCCCATCACACGATCTCAAGTCCAAGCACACACTTTAAACTTACATTCTCACACGCTTGTTTCTTGTGCAGGTAATGATTCAATGGAGCCAGAAATTGAAAGATTAAAGTGAGAAGTGGAGACTCAAGACATGGAGCAACCGAGACACATCCTTGCATGGGAAGCCGCCATTGAAGATCATGATGCTCTTAAGGAAATTTGTCTTCCCCAGCCATATTCTATGTAATATTTTATTTAGAACTTATTAGGCAAACATTGGCCATCTTGTTAAACTTACTATTATGTGCATGGATTAGGCATTTAGGATTAGGTTGAATGGTTAGGATAGATGATGGAAAGGGTTTCGGGATTGGCTTAATTTGAATCATCATTCGGGCATGCAAAACATGTCATTCTCGGCCGTGCGCGCGCCAAGGAGGAGAGCCGCAAGTGGTGGCCAACTTTACCTGATTTGGCCACACCATTAGGCTACCATTTCAGATGCTTGTCCCCTTTACCTTTTGTGGAAGAAATATAGATCCATGACATGACATTCAGCAAGCCATTGATCACCTCTTGGCTGCCACCGTCTCGCCCGCACAATGCATCACTTTGGAGCCGGTTACAAGCTTCAATTCTCCAAGTTTTGAAGACCAAAAGCACAGCCCTAAACCCCTCCATCCTAGGCCTATATAAGCATAGCATTGGTGTTTGTATTTTGGTTGGCAAAGTTAATGAGCATCGGCATATTTTCTAGAGGAAACCGAGGGCGTTTTCCATCACCTCCTCAAGGTTAGTGCTCGGTTCCATGAACAGATTAGGAGAAGCCTCCTAGCTTGGCAACTCAAGGTTGTTACTTGAGCTTGTGTTCCCCTTTTCTCTCCTCCTTTACAAGAGAAGGAAACAAGAAGAGAGTGGCCAAAACCGGTTCTCCAAGTTGAGAATCTTTCCATGGAAAGGTTGTAATTGCCGAGAACATTACATTGTCTCTTCGGTCGACTTGCGGGTTTGTGTGCATAACTTTGTCATTTCTAATCAACTTGGACCACGACCACCACCATCACACACCTCACTCACTCCACTAATCTCACACCAAATTTCGTTTCATTCCAAGCACATTTGGCTGTTCATTTTATTATTTTTCTCAAGGGTTTCTCGGCTTGGTCGAGATCCGAGGGCCTAACCGATCTATTGTGCGTTCTAGTAACCGAGCAAGGGCTTGGCCGCAACATTTGGTATCAGAGCATAGGAGGGCCCTGTGAGTGCTAGAAATCAAGTTAGTTTGATTTTCCAAACTCATTTGGATGGCTGCACCTTAAAGCCTAAAACCGGGTTTCATTGCTCACCTATTCGGGTTATTGATTTGCTTGCGGTTTCTTTGTTTTATTTTCTATTTCTTTTGAGCTAAAATCATCTCCAGCATGTTTCTTGAGTTGTTAAACATCTAAGTATGAAGAAATATCAGCCATTAGACTCCATGTTCGTGGCTGCAAATTCCTTCCCCTTTTGGTTAAACAAATGCTAGCCACTTTAGTACTTGTTGTCTTCTTTTCTATTTCGGGAACCACACTTTTTCTTGTTGTGTTTTAACACTTACAGCACCTCACATGGCTTGTTAAGTACTTAAGCATGCATGTTTAGCTTTAAAATTGTATGGTTAGCTTGATGGTTGCATCGGTTTAAAATGTTTAATGCACTTTGTTAGAAAACCGCATACTCCAAAGTTTATTGTTTCTTTTGATGACCGGTTTGTGTGCACTTATAACCGAAACTTACAGCTTAATTTAAATGAACATTTTTATGCATATTGCTGCTTATATCCTCTGCTAAGAATGAATGTTAAGGTTTTCAAATGTTACATGTGATTTGGTTTAGAGTTTGCCTAAAAACCGAGACACAATAGCATAAAAATTCTGTTTTTGACATTGCCGAGAATAGCATGTTATTTTTTTGTTGTTGTGACCTGTTTTTTTTGCACAAGACCGAGCCTATAACTCTTTAGACCTAAGTTAACATGTTATGTAGCTGAAGCATGTGTTCGTTTTCGGTTTGTTGTGGTTTAAAATTCAAATTGATGCTGTTTTGGTAAAAGGAAAACATACTTTTACAAAAAACAGTTTTGTGTGCACAAAAATGGCAAGTTTGATGTTGATAGTTTGGACCACTTTGTGCATGGCTGAAAGTTGTTTCAAGGCACGAAAATTTGGCTGCATGTTAAACCTAATTTGATGTTTTATGTTGCTCAATTGTTGTTACATCTCTTGGAGCAAACCAAGGTTAAAACTAGTGCCTCATTTTTAGTGAATTTTTCACGCATCCGAGAGTTAGTTAGCATTGTTTATCTTTGACAATTTAATCTAAATTGCATGATCCAAAAGTGATGAATTCCTTTCATTAGAAATTTTTTTTTGCTTTACTAGTTTTGTTTTTAAAAAAAAAAAAAAAGAATTGAAAACTTAAAGGAGATTAAATCATTACCCTTAGTTAGGTCACCATTCCTAATACTTTAAGACTTAAGGTTTAAATGTGATTGAAGTTCCCTTTCCTAAGACTTAAACATGAAAACAAGAAGTGGATTCCAAATTGGCCCAAACCCAAATATGACCCCAGAACCCAATCCACCGAACTGGGGCAAGAACATTCCCCAAAAGGAGACTCACACCCATCAAGAGGGAGAGTCAAGTATGCAAGGTCAACTAAATGGTTTAAGTGGAATGGTTGGAACCCTAAGTAAACAACATCATGACATGAACCTAAAATTTGAACAAGTTATGAGTGGACGTCGTCCTACCCATCGTAGAGATTCCTCCCAAAACACTATACCTAGGAGACAAAATGACAATCTTAGGAGACGAGTTAGAGACCAAGAGCCCTTAGACGATGAATCTGAGATTGAGTATTCTAGAGATAGGCACCCTAACTATGATTACGATGAGGATGATGAGTGGACCTTGGATGAAGAAGAAAACTTTCATCCACCAATTCATAGGCATGATGATTTTAGACGAGACCGACATAGAGACCGTGATGACCTTCGAAACGTTAAGATACAAATTCCTCCCTTTAATGGAACATGCGACATGACGACATTTTTAGAATGGTTAGAAAAGGTTGAGAGGATTTTTGATTGTTATAACTACTCTGACAAAGTCAAGATTCAGTTGGTTTTTGTAGAGTTTACCGGCTATGCCTTACTCTGGTGGTTTAATGTAAGGACACAAAGAGTGCGGACTGGATTTATCTCTATTGATACTTGGAGAAAGATGAAATCTATCATGACGAAGAGATTTGTCCCTAGTCATTACAAACAAGAATTGATAATGCAAACACATAACCTCAAACAAGGAAGTCTAACCGTAGAGGAGTACCTTACAGAGTTCGAGACTCTAAAAATTTGAGGAGAAGTAGAAAAACCCGAAGAGCAAACCATAGCTAGGTTTATCCATGGCTTGAATTATGACATTGCTGACGCCGTAGAATTGCACCCCATAGAATCCATGGACATGGTAGTTCAGATGGCCCTAAAAGTCGAACGCCAACTCAAAAGGAAGAGGAAAGCCACCCAATCATTTAAGATTAACCAACCCCCCAATTACACCCCTAAGCCACCTGAGGCTAACAAACTAGTGACCAAGGCTGATTGGAAAAAGCCTTTTCAAAGACATTGGCCTCCCAAAGAATCAACTAGTAAACCAATAAACACTAAAGACCGGAGGTCAAGCCTACGAGAGACAACCCCACTGGACAAAGAGCACGCGACCTCAAGTGCTACAAGTGTCACGGCCTAGGTCATTTCATGGCCCAATGCCCAAACCGTCGTGTCATGATCATTAAGGAAGACACGGGTGAGTTCGTAAGTGAAGATTAGTTTGAAGAGGAAGTAGAAGAAGTAGGAGAGGATGAGGACGAGGACGAGAGTGATTCGGTAGAAGAAGTTATTCATGCCCCTGATGGCCCTTAGCTTATGGTGAGAAGATGAGTTCTTATAGCCAAGAGTTCAGGAGAGGATTGCTAGCGTGAGAACATCTTCCAAAGTAAATGCCTCATCAAGGATAAGCTGCGTTCTCTCATTATTGATGGAGGAAGTTGTGTGAACGTGGCTTCCAAAGACTTAGCGACTAAGTTAAGATTAGAGACTAGTCCTTACCCCCACCCCTATAAGCTTAAATGGATAGATGATAGAGACGATGTTAAAGTCACTAAACAAGTAAGAGTTGAGTTTGCTTTAGGCAAGTACAAGGACTCAGTTCTTGGCGATGTTGTGCCTATGAGTGCGAGTCATTTGCTTTTAGGCTGACCTTGGCAATTTGACCGAAAAGTAAACCACGATGGACATTCCAACTACTATTCCCTCAAATTCGAAGACAAAGCTTTTAAGTTAGCACCTATGACCCCTGAGCAAATAGCTAAGGATGAAGCTATTAAAAGAGAAGAAAAGAATAAAGCGAATCTCTTCATGATTAAGGCTGAATTAGAAGCATCCGTACTTAGAGGGGATCCCATGATTCTGATAGTATTCCGGGATAGAATGATGGAACTAGGAGACATACCTACCCCCGTTAAGAACCTTCTACATCAGTTCCAAGACGTGTTTCCCGAAGATTTACCTAAAGGTTTGCCACCCTTACGTGGCATAGAACACCAAATTGATCTCCAACCCGGAACTGCCCTACCTAATCGACCAGCCTATCGAATGAACCCCGAAGAGACCAAAAAAACTGAAAGATCAGGTGCAAGAATTATTGGATAAGGGCTACATAAGAGAGTCCATGAGCCCCTGTGCAGTTCCCTCACTATTAGTTCCTAAGAAAGACGACACCATGAGGATGTGCGTCGATAGCCGAGCCGTAAACCACATCACAGTCAAATATAGATTTCTCTTCCCTAGGCTCGAGGATATGTTAGATGAGCTCAGTGGAGCCTCAATCTTTTCCAAAGTGGACCTTAAGAGTGGTTATCATCAGATATGCATGAAGGAAGGAGATGAGTGGAAGACAGCGTTTAAAACCAAGTATGGCTTATTTGAATGGATGGTCATGCCCTTCGGGCTTTCTAACGCCCCAAGCACGTTTATGCGGCTCATGCACCATGTACTCAAAGAATACCTTGGTAAGTTCATTGTTGTCTACTTTGACGACATATTAGTGTATAGCATGGACATTCCACAACACCTTAACCACCTTAGTACCATTTTTCATACCCTTAGGAAAGCCAAATTATTTAGGAACCTTAGCAAGTGCTCCTTTGCCCAGGACAAGTTTTATTTCTTAGGCTTTATGATCTCCAAAAATGGTATGGAAGCTGACGAGGATAAATTCAAAGCCATTAAGGACTGGCCTACACCTAATTCTATATCTGAAGTACGAAGTTTCCACAGACTAGCCTCATTTTGTAGAAGATTTATCCAAAACTTTAGCTCAATAGCTGCACCCCTTACAGACTGCACCAAGAAAGGGAAAGAGTTTACTTGGACACCGATTTGTCAAAAGAGATTTGAGTTAATTAAGAAAAAGTTATGTCATTCCCCCGTACTTGCTTTTCCTGACTTCAACAAGGTATTCGAAGTCAAAAGTGATGCGTCAGGAGTTAGAATAGAAGCAGTACTTATGCAATACCAACGGCCCATTGCATGTTTTAGTGAGAAGATGAAAGGAGTCGTGCTCAATTATTCTACTTATGATAAAGAGTTTTACGCAGTTATACGAGCATTAGAGTACTGGCAACACTATCTCTTGTCGAGAGAATTTGTTATCAAGACTGATCATCAAGCCTTACGGCACATTAAGAGCCAACATAAGCTGAACAAAAGGCATCCAAAATGGGTAGAATTTTTAGAGAGGTTTCCATATACCCTAAATATCTCAACGGAGAAAATAATATAGTAGCAGACGCCCTACCTAAGAAGCGCATCCTTTTCACCGAGCTAGCAGTGAGAATCTTTCCATGGAAAGGTTGTGATTGCCGAGAACATTACATTGTCTCTTCGGCTGACTTACGAGTTTATGTGCATAACTTTGTCATTTCTAATCAACTTGGACCACGACCACCACCATCACACACCTCACTCACGCCACTAATCTCACACCAAATTTCATTTCATTCCAAGCACATTTGGCTGTTCATTTTATTATTTTTCTTAAGGGTTTCTCGGCTTGACCGAGATCCGAGTGCCTAACCAATCTATTGTGCGTTCTAGTGACCAAGCAAGGGCTTGGCCGCA
The DNA here is from genome assembly GCA_022433055.1 of Begonia peltatifolia. NCBI lineage: Eukaryota > Viridiplantae > Streptophyta > Magnoliopsida > Cucurbitales > Begoniaceae > Begonia > Begonia peltatifolia. The sequence goes on from CM039521.1 coordinate 13,074,493, forward strand.
ACATGAATTGTCGACCGAAGTCCATAGGCGTCAACCAGTCAGTGTAAATAGGAGAGTGAGTGTCGACCGCAGCGTTCGACCGACGCGGACAGAGAAGAACTGAGTGTCAACCAGCGACCACGGGTGTCGACCGGTTAGTGCAAATTCAGTGACAATGTCGACCGTGAGGGTAGACCTGCGCGGGCAAAGAGGATCAAAATGTCAACCGATGTAAGCAAGTGTCGACCACTCGCCGAGCTGAACGTAAAAGTGTGGACCGGTGACTTCTAGTGTCAACCAACGTGAAAACTCGAGGGAAACTCGGTGTCGACCAGTGTTCCCCAGTGTCGACCGATGGAAACCCGAGACGACCAAGGTGTTGACCGGCGTTTACAATTGTCGACCGGTCCTTTTATTTCTAGGTTTTAAAAGGTGAAGTTTATTTAAAGCGATTTCAAATGAGTTTTTCCGCTGCGATTTTTCATAAATGATTTTCGAAGGCGTCGTTTTGAGTCGAAAAACTGAAAGTTTTCAATTTTATACTAATTTCGTTGGGGTGAGAAGTGAGGATATGGTTGGTGACCCGGATCCGGGGGCGACTCGAGGGCGTCAAGGATGTGGTATCGGAGCAGTGAACGTACTGAAAAACAAATAGATTTTCGGGGCGTTACAATTTCTGCCCTTCAGTAAAATATTACTTTGAGGGTAATGGAGAATAGAAAAATTTAAAAATCCGACCGAAATCGGACAATATAACATATTTAATAAACGGTTAAGTATTAAGGGTGAAATAGTAATTAAGTTATTATTATTATTATTATTATAAAAAAAAGTGATGAATAGAAGCTAAAACACCTTACGATGTTATTATCCAACGCAACCCTTCACCTCTTCTCCTATCTCGCGCGGCGATCAGCAATGCTCTTCCAGCAACGTTCGGTCGATTTCTTCTCTGTTTTCTTAGAATACGGTAAGTTTTAGTTAGTTCTGCGTAGATGGTTAGTGTGTCGGCTGTTTTAGCGACAAAAAGGGAGTTGGTGAGGGTGTCGGGTGATTCAATGAAAACCTAGGAGGGAAATTGAATGTAGAGTCGATTTTTATCCGCACGTTAGCGCTTAAGCTAGAAATATGAGTAGATTACGAGATTTTGTGGGAAAGATTGGGTGAGAGATTAGCCGAATGCTCGAATTTTGGAGTGGTGTCTGTTCGGCCACATTAGGCCAAGTGTGGATGTCCAATGAGGAAATGGATAGGAGCATTGGAAACTATATATCCTGTGGAGTTTGTAACACGTTGAATCGTCCAATTCAGACGAGTATTGTAGAAGTTGTGAATTTCTGAAGTTTGTAGGAAATTGAGTGGGATTTCAGGTTTAGTGGAGAGCTTTGGTTTTGGTGTGAGTTATTACTTTCAAGCTAGGAATTTATGAATTGAACGAGTTAGAATTGATGGATGTGTAATTTTATAGGTATTCCCAGTTAGAGTACGAAGTTCCAAATTACGAGGGAATTTCAAGTATGCCAGGTAAGTGATGGAATGATTTTGCTTTGCCTTCGGGCCTACACTATGGAATGGTAGGATTGTTTGTTGTTTTGATTCTTTATTGTGTTGTTTGGTAAGTTGGTTGTTCATATGTGTTGTCATACATCATGGTTTTGAATTACGAAAGAACGAGTTTTGACCATGTTTTGAATTGTGCATATGAAATGTAATTAGATAAGAAAAGATGCCACGCATGGGTGAACGCGTCATCGTTAACGTGCTAGTAAGAAAGCACTAGAGGGTTCCCATGGATGAATGTACGTAAGATGACATGGTTTGTGAACGCCTCGTCGTTAACGTACTAGTGAGAAGGCACTAGAGGGTTCTATGATCGATGTTGGGAGAGGATTTGGTATGGTCGTCCCGTGTGTGATCACAATGTGTGCCTCCAATTTCGCTCCATGGGTCATGGTGTGGCTGTTCTTAGTGGTACAGGATGTGCGCTTACTTGACTCACGTGAAAGTGAAAGATGATAATAATAAAAACGAAAACGAAACAAAGTGTAGAAATTGCATGTGGGTTGAGTTGTGCATTGATTTTAATTCATGCTCCATACTTGCTAAGCATTAGCCTTGCATTTTGTGTTACGTGGTGTAGGTGACGACGAGCTTTCCGGTGAGTTGCTAGACGACAGACATGCCTAGGATTGTGTTGGTGGCGTACGCTGTATGCCGGTTCAGGCAAATATTAGGGCGACTCGACCATGGCGGGATATAGGGTGTATGGTATAGTGATAGTTGGAAGTTGAATAGGGATTATGTTTTATTTTGAAATTACTTGAAAGAAGTATGTTTGAAAAATATAGGTCATTACCTTGTGGATTTAATCGCGGGATTGTCCTTGTGTATTTTCTCTGAACGGGTGTCATCTTTATGCATACTAGTGTAAGGTGTCGACTGAAGTCGACCGGTCAGTGTAAAAGGGAAAGGGAGTGTCAACCGTGAGATTCGACCGGCACGGGCAGAGCCGAAGTAAGTGTCGACCCTTGGTTATAGGTGTCGATGGGACAGTGTAAAAATGACATCGTTGTCGACCGCGAGGGTCAACCTGCGCGGACAGAGTGGATAAAGGTGTCAACCTGTGGAAGCAGGTGTATATTACCTTGTGGATTTAATCGCAAGATTGTACTCGTGTATTTTCTCTGAACAGGTGTCATCTTTATGCGTACTGGTGTAAGATGTCGACCGAAGTCGACTGGTTAGTGAAAAATAGAAGGGGAGTGTAACCGTGAGCTTCGACCGGCGCGGGCAGAGTCGAAGTAAGTGTCGACCGGATAGTATAAAAATGGCATCGCTGTCGACCGCGAGGGTCGACGAGTTGAACGTAGATGGGTCGACCAGTTTTTACAGTGTCGACTGACGAAACGACCCGAGAGAAATGTTGTGTCGACCAGTGTTTCTGGTGTCAATCGATGAAAAATCCAAGACAACCCAAGTGTCGATCGATGCATACAGGTGTCGACCGGGCATCTCTGTTTTATGTTGAATGAAATGAAGAGTTACCCAAACTTATTTTTATTGATTTTTCCGCTGTAATGCCGTTTAAAAAATCTCTTCAAAAATGTTGTTTTAGGTCGAGTAATAAAAGTTTTAAATATTTTACGAAAATTTTACGATGCGAGTGAAATATGAAGAAAATAGCAAACTGGTCCAAGGAGGACCGGGGACGAAATGAGTATGGTATCAGAACAGTGAGTGAACCGAGAATCGCGTAGGATTTTCGAAGCGCTACAGTTATAGTGTCAGAGCAGTGAACGAACCGAGAATCGCGTAGGATTTCTGGGGCGCTACAGTCATGGTATCAGAACAGTGAGCGAACCTGGAATCACATAGGATTTCCGGGGCACTACAGTTATGGTATCAGAGCCATTATGGTCAAGTCATTCAAAGAATCACCCAACATTGCCGGCCGCCATGCAACGTGCTCTACCAACTGTAAGTAGTTGTTTATTTTAGTTAGATTGTGAGTAAGGCTAGATTATGCTAACCTCGTACAAGAATTTGCTGAAATGGATAGACGACCGAGACAACCTAGAGTTCTGAGAGAGACGGTAGGATCAGAGAATGATGATAACTTGGCTACAATCGGAAGACTGATCGGGTTGGTCGACAGGCAGTTCCAACAATTGGGAATACTATTGAATCAAGGACAGAGGAGCCATGTAGCAGGCTCTAGTGGAGAAAGGTTTAGGAGACTGAAGCCTCCGACGTTTGAGGGCCAGATGACAGATCCGACGGCTACAGAAAGTTGGATCCGCACCATTGAGAATATGTTCAAGTATGCCATTGTGGCGGAAGGAAATATGGTTACATGTGCGAATTTTCACCTCTCGAATGACGCTCAGAGTTGGTGGGAGACAGTATAGGCCACTATAACTGCCAGGGACTTGACCTGGAAGAGATTTAAAGAGATGTTTTATGACAAGTATTACAATCGGACGGTCCAAGCTGCAAAGATGTTGGAGTTCTTACAGTTAAAGCAGACTGCACCAGTAGCTGAACATGTCAGACAGTTCGAGTCGTTGTCCAGGTTTGCAAGCCAATTGGTGAGTGACGAAAAGAAAAGGTGCTACAGTTTGTGCAAGGGTTGAAGCCGGAGATATACAGAGGTTGTGACAATCTCTGGAACTGAGGGGGTACCGTATGCACGAGTCGTGGAAAAAGCATTGGCAGTGGAGGGAGCGGAAGCCAAGTGTGTGAGGCAAGGAGAGACCACCAGAAGGTTCTTTAAGTAGATCACACCACAGATGAGCAAAGGAGGATCTTCTTCTGGAACCAAGAGGCCAGGTGACATTGAATATGATTCGAGGGGAGGAAAGAAACCACAAATGCAAAATAGGTACCCGTAGTGTCTGAAGTGCTTGAAGAGCCATCCGGGAGAATGCAGACAGTTTGCAAACAAATGCTACAATTGTAATTAAGCTGGTCATATTTCCCGGAACTGCACAAAGCGGAGAGTCAACCGGTGCTTCACCTGCAATGAGACCGGTCACATATCTAGGGATTTCCCCGCAGCGAAGAAGGGTCTGGCCAAGATGAGCCCAGGATCTTTGCTATGATAGAGCCCGAGAGTGAGGATTGACCAGCTGTTATTTCAGGTACGATACTAATTGATACGGTGCCTTTATTTATGTTGATAGATTCAGGAGCGTCACACTCTTTTGTTGCTATAGCTTTTGTGGTTAAAGTAAATTTGTGGGCTAAACCCGCCGGGTGTACATTGAAGTGAGGCTACCATCTGGTGAGTGCATGCACTCCGATCAAGTGATGTGTGACAGTGTCATATCAGTGGGGACTAGGAGTATGCCTGCTGATTTGATTGTGATGGGGATAACTAGCTATGACGTGATATTGAGCATGGATTGGTTGTTTCGGCACTACGCAACGATTGATTGCAGGGCTGGAACTATTAATTTCCAACCCCCAAGTGGTGCGAAACATTCGTTGCAAACTATGAAGAATGTGGAAAAGCTATCCGTAATGGCACCCATCGAGGCTCGGAGATTATTGATGGGTGAGCATTTTTGTTTTCTTGCAACAATTTTAGATACTCAATTTCACGTGTAGGCAAAACTGCAGGATATTGTGGTAGTTCGTGAGTTTCTTGATGTGTTCTTGGACGATTTGCCTAGTTTATCCCAGACTGGGAAGTCGAATTTGTGATCGACACATATCCTGGTGCGGAGCCAATATCGAAGAACCCTTATAGGTTGGCTCCTCCTAAATTGAAGAAATTGAAAAAGCAGTTGAGAGAACTATTGGAGAAAGGATTCATACGCCCAAGCTTTTCACCATGGGGCACGCCAGTCCTATTTGTAAAGAAGAAAGACGGATCGCTCCGAATGTGTATTGACTACAGGGAGCTGAATAAGCTAACCATAAAGAATAAGTATCCACTGCTGAGGATAGACGACTTATTTGATCAACTCCAAGGAACTCGGATTTTCTCAAAGGTAGACTTGAGATCAGGGTATTACCAACTAAAGGTCAGATCGCAAGATATCTCGAAGATAGCTTTTTGGACTAGATACAGACACTATGAATTCTTGGTAATGTCGTTCGGGATGACAAATGCCCCAGCCGTTTTCATGAACCTGATAAATCGGGTATTCCAAGAGTATCTAGATAAATTCGTCATTGTATTTATCGACAATATCTTGGTTTACTCCCATAGTGAATAATAACATAAAGAGCATTTGAAGTTAGTTCTGAAAACTTTGAAGCAGCAACGGTTGTATGCAAAATTTTCCAAGTGCGAGTTCTGATTAGATAAGGTCCATTTCCTTGGACATGTGATTTCCGGTGGAGAGATATCGGTGGATGCAGCTAAGATACAGTCGATCAATGAATGGCATCAACCAAAGAGTTTCAGTGATATTCGAAGCTTTCTCGGGTTAGCTGGCTACTATAGTAAGTTTATTGAAGGGTTTTCAATGATTGCAGCACCCCTAACTCGTCTGACAAGAAAGGAAGTCAAGTATGTATGGTTGGAAGACTGTGAGTATAGTTTCCAGATACTGAAGCAGATATTGACTACAACTCCAGTATTGACACTTCCGGTGAAAGATGAGAAGTTTAGTATTTACTGTGATGCTTCCAGAATCGGATTGGGTTATGTCTTGATGCAAAACGAAAAGGTGATCGCTTATACTTCAAGGCAATTAAAGCCATATGAGCGAAATTATCCAACCCATGATTTGGAGTAAACGACGATCGTGTTCGCGCTAAAGATCTGGATGGACCATCTTTATGGACAGCAATGTGAGGTATACTCAGATCACAAAAGTATGAAGTATATCTTCATTCAGAAGAAGCAGAATATGAGGCAGAGGCAGTGGTTGGAGCTCGTGAAGGACTACGACCTGTAGATCAAATACCACCCTGACAAAGCAAATGTAGTGGCCGATGTATTAAGCTGGATTTCGACCTCAGCTTCAGCAATGCATGCCGAGATGTCTAAAGAGTTGAGTGCAAAACTTCAGAGATTTAATTTGGAGCTAGTCTCAAATGTGGGGGTAGAATTATCAGCTTTATCACTAAAGCCGTCAATTCTTGAGAAAATTAGATAAGCCCAATAGGACGACCTAAGATGCAACAAATTTAGGTCAAGCACAGCATATAATGAAAGAACCGAGTTTAGCTGTTCAAGTGATGGAATCCTGAAGATTCGGAATAGGTGGCATATTCCGAACAATGGTCAACTTCGGAAAGAGATTTTGTCTGAAGCACACTACTCAAGGTTTTCTGTTCATCCCGGAAGCACCAAGATGTACAGAGACCTTAGGCAACATTATTGGTGGCCTAACATGAAGAAGTCTATAGCAAGGTACGTAGAGAAATGTTTGATCTGCCAACAAATCAAGGCTAAGCAACAGAGATCGGCTGGGAAGTTGCAACCATTGCCGATTCCAGAATGGAAGTAGGATCAAATATCCATGGATTTTGTCGTTGGGTTACCCTGGACAGCAAAGGGATTCGATGCGGTGTGGGTGATTGTGGATCGTTTAACCAAATATGCTCATTTTCTACCAGTGAAAATGACATTCAATATGGACCAATTCGCTAACCTATATATTCAGGAGATAGTAAGGTTGCATGGAGTACTGATTTCGATTGTGTCAGACAGGGACCTAAGATTCACATCAAAACTTTGGAAGAGTCTGCACAAAGCAATGGGGATACAACTGAATTTTAGTACAGCCATTCATCCTCAGGCCGATGGACAATCTGAACGAACTATTCAGATTTTAGAGGATATACTTCGAGCCTGTATACTAGAGTTCCAGGGTTTGTGGAGTAAGTTTTGCCCTTGGTGGAATTCTCGTACAACAACAGCTATTAGGCTACGATAGGTATAGCCCCTAACGAAGCTTTATACAGAAGTAAGTGCATATCGCCCCTTTATTGGGATGAAGTCGGTGAAATCGGCTTGATTGATCTAGAAATTGTACAGCAAACAATTGAGAAGATCAAGATTATTCGGTAGTGGATATTGACAGCTCAAAGTAAACAAAAGAGCTATGCCAATGGAAGAAGAAGAGAATTGTAATTCAATGTAGGAGATGAAGTTTTCCTAAAGATTTCACTGTTCAAGGGTGTAATGAGGTTCGGGAGGAAGGGTAAGTTGAGCCTAAGATACATTGAACAAATCCTGATCACAAAGAGAATTGGAAGGACTACGTACCAACTAGAACTGCCAGCTTCCATGGAAGGAGTTCACAATGTTTTCCACGTGTCGATGCTAAGAAAGTGTCTCAAAGATCCGTCACACGTTGTGGTCCAGTAGGAGATTGAGGTACAACCAACCTTAGTGTACAAAGAAAACCCAGTGGAGATTTTGGATTATGCAGTGAAGACACTACGCAACAAGGATATTCTGCTGTTGAAAGTATTGTGGCGTAACCACAATGTGTAGGAGGCAACGTGGGAAAGACAACATGATATGATGGACTGTTATCCTGAGTTGTTTAGGTAGCAAATTTTGAATACAAAATTTTTGTAAGGAGGGTGGAATGTATCACCCAGAATTTTCGTTTAAATTAATTTTAGATTTTTGTAATTATAATCGGTAAAGTTTTGGTCAGAATTGATAACGGAAAATTTCTGCCCCTAAGTAAAAGATTATTTTGAGACTAATGGAGAAGAGAAAAATTTAAAAATCCGACTGGAATCGGACCATATAACAGATTTAATAAACGGTTAAGAATTAACGGCAAAATAGTAATTAAGTTATTATTATTATTATTATTATTATTATAAAAAAAATGATGAAGAGAAGCTAAAACACCTTACGGTGTTATTCTCCAATGCAACCCTTCACCTTTTCTCCTCTCCCGTGCGGCGATCGGCAACGCTCTTCCAGCAACGTTCGATTGATTCCTTCTCTGTTTCCTTAGAATACGGTAAGTTTTAGTTAATTCTGAGTACATAGTTAGTGTGTCGGCTGTTTTAGCGACAAAAACAGAGTTGGCGAGGGTGTCGGGTGATTCGGTGAAAACCTAGTAGTGAAATTGAATGTAGAGTCAATTTTTATACGCATGTTAACGCTTAAGCTAGAAATGTGAGTAGATTACGAGATTTGGTGGGTAAGATTAGGTGAGAGATTAGCCGAACGCTCGAATTTTGGAGTGGTGTCTGTTTGGCCACATTCGGCCAAGTTGTGGATGTCCAATGAGGAAATGGATAGGAGCATTAGAAACTAGACGTCCTGTGGAGTTTTTAGCAGGTTGAATCGTCCAATTCGGACGAGTATTGGAGAAGTTGTGAATTTCTGAAGTTAATAGGAAATTGAGTAGGATTTCGGGTTTAGTGGGGAGCTTTAGTTTTGGTATGAGTTATGACTTTCAAGCTAGGAATTTATGAATTGAACGAGTTAGAATTGATGGATGCGTAATTTTATAGGTATTCTCAGTTAGAGTACGAAGTTACCAAGTACGAGGGAATTTCAAGGACCCCAGGTAAGTGATGGAATGATTTTAGTTTGCCTTCGAGCCTACACCACGGAATGGTAGGATTGTTTGTTGTTTTGATTGTTTGTTGTGTTGTTTGGTCAGTTGGTTGTTCATATTTGTTGTCATGCATCATGGTTTTGAATTACGAAATAACGAGTTTTGACCATATTTTGAATTGTGCATATGAAATGTAATCAGATAAGAAAAGATGTCACACATGGGTGAACGCCTTGTCGTTAACGTGCTAGTGAGAAAGCACTAGGAGGTTCCCATGGATGAATGTACGAAGATGACATGGTTTGTGAACGTATCGTCGTTAACGTGCTAGTGAGAAGACACTAGAGGATTCTATGATCAATGTTGGGAGTGGATTTGGTGTGGTCGTCCCGTGTGTAATCATGATGTGTGCCTACAATCTCGCTCTGTGGATCATGGTGTGGCTGTCCTTAGTGGAACAAGATGTGTGCCTACTTGACTCACACGTGAAAGTGAAAGATGATAATAATGGATACTAAAACGAAAGAAAGTGTCGAAACGGCATGTCTTAGGGGTTGAGTTGTGCATTGATTTTAATTCATGCTCCATACTTGCTAATCATTAGGCTTACGTTTTGTGTTAAGTGGTATAGGTGACGACGAGTTTTCCGGTGAGTTGGTAGACGACAGACTTGCCTAAGATGGTGTTGGTGGTGTACGCTGTATGCCGGTGCAGGCACATGTTGGGGCGACTCGACCGTGGCGAGATATAAGGTGTATGGTATAGTGATGGTCGGAAGTTGAGTAGGGATTACGTTTTATTTTGAAATTACTTGAAGTATGTTTGAAAAATATAGGTCTTTACCTTGTGAATTTAATCGCGGGATTGTTCTAGTATATTTTCTCTGAACGGGTGTCATCTTTATGCATACTGGTGTAAGGTGTCGACCGAAGTCAACTATGGTCGACCGGTCAGTGTAAAATGGAAGGGGAGTGTCGATCGTCAGATTCAACTGGCGCGGGCAGAGCCGAATTAAGTGTTGACCCCTAGTTATAGGTGTCGACCGGACAGTGTAAAAATAGCATCGGTGTCGACCGCGAGGGTCGACCTATGCTAACAGAGAGGATTAAGGTGTCGACAACCCCCCCCCCAAAAGTACATTTTTCTATCAGCTCAAAATCATATTTACATTGAAAAATGACTACTAAAAGTTGAAATCCATCTATATATCCACATGATTGCAATCGACTTGTAACAACTCAAAACGGTTTCGACAAAATTCAAATAAACCAACTCTCTCACATACCCCCACCGTGGTCAAAACGCCCCAACAGCCGGCCGGACCGTCTACGAGCACATTCCTCCAACTGCCTCCTAGTTCTAAGAACGTTGTGAGTACTCAACAGCTATAACGTCGTCACTACATCGCAGAACTCATCTATTAAACTAATGTTAAGTAAGTAATGCATAAAAACATAGCACTGTAAACAAACACATCCTAACATATACAGTTTCGTCTCTACTTTTGTTTTTTTCTCTTTCTTACATTTTCTTTATCTTATTACTACTGGGTTCTTCTTTACGTGCTAGATCAAGGTGACACACCTCGCGGTGTACCTCTCGGGACAAGGCCAACCGCAATCTAGTAAAGTAACACACCTCGCAATACACCTCTCGGGACAAGGCCACCATGTAAAGCGGGAGAAGAGTGATACACCTCACAGTGTACCTCTGGGGAAAAGACCACGCAACACTACCTTTATTATCTTCTTACATATCTTTTCATTTCATTCATCACATCTCATCCTACTGTTTCATTCCGTAAAAACATGAAAATTCATTTTCGTTTCGTTTTCATATTTTAAAACCATAATGCATAATCACTAAAGCATATTTAATGTAAACGTGCATGCATCCTATCGAACTATGATGTAGGCCCGAAGGCAAAACACCTACTACGCTACTGCACTACTACACTACTTACTTGGCATCCTAGCAATTAGTACTCCGTATACGGCTCGCTAACTGAAGAACCTATAAAACCACACATCTATTAATTCTTCTTCGTCCGACTCATAAAACTATAAAGGGAAACAACACTCTAATAACTAATTTAACTAAACCCAAAATCCAACACAATTTCCGACCAAATTCGAAATTGCATAACTTATCCAATACTCGTTCGATTTGGATGATTCGAAATGCTACAGACTTCTGAGGGCTTCTTCTAATTTCTAATGGTCTAATCGAATTCCTAATTCAATACCTACAGCTTGGCCAAATGTGGCAGAACGGAAACCGTTCCACTCTAACATCAAATTCTCGTATCTCCCTCCTAGGTTTTCACCAAAACTATCCAATACTCTCAATAACTTTATTTTTAACACTCAAAACAACTAAAACACTAACTATCTACTAAGAACTAACTAAAACTTACCGTGGATTGAAGATTGAGGAAGGAAAAGGCTAATCATCGTCGTCGAAGAGGAACTATCACCGAGGAGAAGTTCTTCTCGTGTGGGGGAGAAGGAGAAAAACGCAGAGGGAGGGGGCTTTCTGCCTCCTTCTCCCTTTTCCTTTCTTTTATAAAATTAATTATATTATTTTATACAATTAATCGTAATTATTATTTCGTCTTCAACCTCTAACCGTTTGATAAATCTGTTATTCGGTTCGATTACAGTTAGATTCCTAAAATCTTCTCTTCTCCATTAGTTTCAAAATAATCTTTTACTAAATGGTGGAAATTCTCCGTTCTCAATTCTGATCAAAACTCCACCGATTACAACTACGTAAATCCGAAAATTAATTTAACGGGAAAATTCTGGGTGTTACAAACATACTAAAGATATTAACCCAAAAGATTATAATCGCTAGCTTAGCATGCTTAATCATTAAATGGTGTGAACCGAGGAGCGTTAAATTTCAAAGTTAAGGGCCATGATTTATTAGAAGATAAAAGAGGTCCAACGAACAAAGTTTCACATTGTTTAGTCGTAGAAACCGAAGGCTATGAAAATAAAGAGCTTCGTAGCATGGAAGTGGGCCTCACAAAATTGGCAAAAGAAGATCTATAAGGCATAGAGTTGGGCCCACAAATTCCATGGATTGCAGAGAAGGGTAAAGATCCACGCACACTAGAAAGAGATAAAGATTTGCATGGGTTGGAAAGACATAAAGATCCACATGGGTTGGTTGATGATGTGATCCAATTCGAGGTCAAGCGCAAGCCCAAGAGCAACGATCTAATTGAGGACATTGGCGACACAATGACGTGATCTAGAGCTAAGAAGATGGCTGAGGCCTTGCAAGGATTGATTTTAGAGATCCAAGAGAAAGAGAAGTCGCGACAACTTGATCTCAAATTATTGAATGTATCGAGGATTGAAGATAATCAATTTGAAACAAGGGAGGCCAAAGATACATGAAGATTTGGAGAGGGTGCGGCGCACATGAACACCTAATAATTAAAAGGGAAGGTGCGACGTACATTGATATGCAAGAATAAAAAGGCACATGCAACGTACATACGCATGTAAGAATTAAAAAGACATGCGTCAGGCACATGCTCACACTAGGATTAAAAAGTCACATGCAAAGCATAAGCAAAAGCAAGCAAATCACGTAGTAGATATCTTATCTGGCTAAATCTACTCAAATCAATTCAAATCATGTTCAAACGGAATTTAAACATGATATGATATCCGATCAAGCAAAGGATTCTTATTCGAAGATTTTATTAGTTATTTTATCTTTATTTTCTTTTTTATTTAATTAAATTTTTATGTGGAGCCTATTTAATGGAAAAACTATTTTGATTTGAAAAAACAAGAAGTTTGAATTAAAAATATCATTTTTTTTAGAGAGAATTTTTGGTTTTTTGCAGAGAACAATGATATTCTTCAAGTCACGCTTGAAGAATCCTGCTTGATAGCTTTAGTTCTTACCAACGAGTTTGGTTTGGGTCAAGTTCCTGTTTTGATAGCTTCGGTTCAGCCAACAGGTGTTTCTCGGGTTAAGCTCCTATTTGATAACTACGGTTCCATCGAATTCTTCGATTGGGGTCTTATTTCCTTCTTTATTCTTGAATTGAAAAAACGTTCCTTTGAACTATTCCGTGTTGCTGTTGCGTCCCTAGTCTTTTCAATCAGATGTTAGCATCAGTTGGTTTCAGTGCTTTAGCTCCGTCGATTCAAGGTGCTATCTTTAAATTTTATTTTCAATCTTTTCTTTATCTTATTCTATTCGTCCTAGTACTCAAAAAGCAAAAGAAAATCATTTTTTTCCATCCTTATTATCAAGCCTCAATTTTTTTCTTCAATTGTTTTTTCTTGTGAATTTATCTTCTTTAAATTGAAAAAGTACGAAAAAAAATCTATTCTTTATCAAGTTTTGCAAATTTCGACAAAGGTCAAAAAAAAAGTTGTCAAAAGTATAAAAAAACATTTGTGCGAAGTCAAAAAAAAGTTTGAAAAAAAAATTGTCACAAGTCAAAAGAAAAATTGTGAGAAATCAAAAAAAATTTGAACAAAAAAGTTGTCAAAAGTGAAAAAAAAAGTTGTGAGAAGTCAAAAAAAAAAAATCGAAATTTTGTTCTAGAGATTTCAAAAATCTATCCTTTTAAATTCAAAATTTCGTTCTTAAATTCATAGATAATTGTTATTTGAATATTCAAATTGTTGAATTTTCATTCGGAATATTGTATTTATTCAAATTTATTATTTGAAAGTTCAAATTGTTGTTGAATCTTCAATTGAAATATTGTTCTCGTCCAAAATTTTGTCTTATTGACCCTTGATTTAGCCATCCTTACAAGTTTGAATTTTTAAACTTTAAAGTTTGACTTTTTATAGTTTGGATTGTTGAATTTTTACCACCGATCAAGTTCTTACGTAAAGAACTAAAATGGAGATCGAGAGATAAAAGGCAAGAGTGAGAGATTATTTTATAAAAGTCATATTTTAAGTGAAACACGAGTGGAGTAACATCCATAGAGTGTAAACATGTGAGGGAGAGTGTGAGGTCCATAAAATTGATTTATTTGTTGATTACTAACATTTTTTCTTTATTTGATTTTTTTGTCCATAAATAATAAGTGAAGGGCACAACGACGAGATTTAAAATTGTTCATGAGAGCCATGCAAGATAAATACATGGCTTTAAACCAAATAATTGAACGATTGGAAACTCTGACCCCTAACCATGTATGACAAAATCGAGATTTTGATGGAGAATTTGAAGAGTATAGTGGTTATTAACCAAAAGAAAAGAATGAGAGGACAAACCGAGAAGACAACGATTTACAAAATATCAAGGTAAATATTCCACCTTTCCAAGGGAAGAATGACCCTGAGGGATATTTAAATTAGGAACAAAAAGTAGAATTGGTATTTGGGTTTTAAAATTATTCGGAGGATAAAAAGCTGAAGTTGATCACCATGGAATTCACGGACTAGCTAGTATTTGGTGGGATCAATTAGTTAAGAACCATAGGAGGAATGGTGAAACAAAATCCGCACATGGGAAGACTTGAAGGCCAACATGAAAAAAAGGTATGTTCCATCATACTACTATAGAGACTTGTGTCGAAAGCTCCAAAATTTGACACAAAGTTTCCAAAGTGTGGAAGAATATCATAAAGAGATGGAGGTAGCCATGTTAAGGGCTAATGTGGAAAAATATAAGGAAGCAACCATGGCTCGGTTTATTAGGGGATTGAATCGGGAAATTGCAAACATGGTGGATCTACAACACTACATCGACATGGAGGAGTTACTACACAAGTCAATCAAAATTGAGTGACAACTAAAGACTAACAGAAGTACTAGGATTGGTACAACATCAACTACCAACCGCAACTTGGCAAACAAATTAAAAAAATGAGAAGCCAAAATTGAGAGAGGATTCTAAGGGAAAAACCGTGGCAAACAATCAAGTGTACCCACAAAAAAGCTAAGGTCCATACTTCAAATCCAATTAGAACCCGTGAGATTAGGTGTTTTTGGTACCAAGGGTTTGGACACATAGCTTCAAATTATCCAAATAAAAGAGCTATGATTTTGAAGGACAGTGGCGATGTAGAGAGTGTGAGTTCGAGTGATGGTGAGATGCCACCACTTAAGGATTGTGGTGATGTTGAGGTGGACGAACTGATAAAACGAGATCTTTTAGTCACAAGTCGAGTATTGAATGTGTATACTAAGGAAGATGGAGACAACGTCAACATATATTCCATATAAGATGTCATGTGCACAACAAAACTTGTAGTTTGATAATTGATAGTGGGAGTTGCACCAATATAGCAAGCACATTACTAGTCCAAACGTTGAACTTGAAAACCGAGCAACATCCAAAGCCATACAACTTACAATGGTTAAGCGATTGTGGAGAAATCAAGGTGAATAAACAAGTGGAAGTTCCTTTATCAATTGGAAGGTACCAAGATAAAGTTTTATGTGATGTAGTGCCAATGCAAGCTACACACATACTTTTGGGGAGGCCTTGGCAATTTGAGCGAAATGTCAATCATAATGGTTACAATAATGAGTATTCGTTGGTTTTCTCTCTCTCTCTCTCTCTCTCTCTCTCTCTCTCTCTCTCTCTCTCTCTCTCAATCTCTTTAGGAAAGTTGGAACTTGATTCTGACATTCGATCGAGACAATTCACCCACAACCTCCTCTCCCAATCACTCGCTTTCACCTCCTCTCTCACTCTCACTATCTATGTCTCTCTCTCTCTCTCTCTCTCTCTCTCTCTCTCTCTCTCTCTCTCTCTCTC
>CM039521.1:13090227-13121023 GCA_022433055.1 Begonia peltatifolia
CTCTCTCTCTCTCTCTCTCTCTCTCTCTCTCTCTCTCTCTCTCTCTCACAATCTCTTCATGAATGTTGGCACTTGATTCCAACCTTCGATCTAGACAATTTACAGAGAACCTCTTCTCTCTTTCTCGAAATCTCTTCGCGAATGTTGAAACTTGTTTCTGACCTACGACAAAGACAATTTGCTAACAACATCCTATCTCTCTAGAAAACTCTTAATAAATGTTGGAACTTGATTCCGACCTTTGATCGAGACAATTCGCTAACAACCTCCTATCTCTCTCGAAATCTCTTCACAAATGTGGGAACTTGATTCCGACCTTCGATCGAGACGATTTGACACAACCTCGTCTCTATGTCTATGTCTCTCTCTCTCTCAAAATCTTTTCACGAATGTTGATACTTGATTCCGACATTCGATCAACAAGATTCCCACACAACCTCCTCACTCTCTCTCTCTCTCCCCCCCTCCCTCTCTCTCTCTCTCTCTCTAAATCTATTTACTAATGCTGGAACTTGATTCTGACCTTCAACCGACACGATTCACACACAACTTCTGATGTGCCACATAGGCCTGTCACACGATCTTAAGCTCAAGCACACACTTTAACTAACTTACATTCTCACACACTTGTCTCTTGTACAGGTAATGATTCACGTGAAAGATTGGAGCATACAATTGAAAGCTTAAAGTGGGAAGTGGAGACTCGAAATATGGAGCAACCAAGACACGTTCTTGCTTGGGAAGCAACCATTGAAAACCATGATGCTCTTAAGGGAATTTGTCTTCCCAAGCAAACTTTTACGTAATGTTTTTATTTTAAACTTATTGGGCAAAATAAACCTTCTTGTTAAACTTATTATTCTATGTATGCATTAGGTATTTAGGACTAGATTGAATGATTAGGTTAGATGATGGAAAGGTTATAGACTTGGCTTATGTTGGATTACCAAACTAAGCTGCATGGCATGCACTCTTTCGGCCACACGCGTAAATGAGGAGAGCTCACGATGGAGCCTCCATCCTTGCCTGATTTGGCCACACCCTTGACTACCTTTGAAGATGCTTGTCCCCTTTACCTTTTTGGGAAGAAACATGGACCCATGACTTGGCATTCAACTAGCCATTGATCTCCTAGCTTGACAACTCAAGCTTGTGTTCCACTTTTCTCTCCTCCCTTTCAAGGGTTGGAAACAATAAGAGAGTGGCCAAAACTGGTTCCCCAAGTTGAGAATCTTTCTTTGGAAAGATTGTTATTGCCGAAAGCATCATCTTGACTTATCAGCCAACTTGCGGGTTTTGTGCATAAGTTTTTCATTTTCAATCAACTTGGACCATGACCTACACAATCACACACCTCACTCACTCCACTAATCTCACACAAAATTTCGTTTCATTCTAAAAACATTCGGTTACTCATTTTTCCACTTTTCTTGAGGGTTTCTCGACTTCACTGAGCACCAAGGGTCTAATCGCTCTTTTGAATGTTCTAGTGACCATCGAAGGGCTAGACAGCAACAACTTCCTTTCTCTTTCTCTCTCTCTGTTTCACACACACTCTCTCTCTCTCTTTTTTTCTCTCTCTCTCTCTCTATTTCTTTCTCAAAATCGTTTAACGAATGTTGGACCTTGATTTCGACCTTCGATTGAGACGATTTGCACACAACCTGCTCTCTCCTTCTCTCTCTCTCTCTCTCTCTCTCTCTCTCTCTCTCTCTCTCTCTCTATCTTCCTTTCTTTTCTCTCTCTCTCTCTCTCTCTATCTTCCTTTCTTTTCTCTCTCGAAATCTCTTTAGGAAAGTTAGAACTTGAATCTAACCTTCGATCAAGACAATTTGCACACAACTGCCTCTCTCGTCTGTCTTTTTCTCTTTCTCTCTCTCTTTCTCTCTCGAAATCTCTTTACGAAGGTTGGAAGAAACTACATATAGCAAAGGTAATATTTAATTAGCTCATATTTAACCACCAAGGTAATAATTGAATCTTAAGTCATTTTTTTTCTCTCTTTTCCCTCACGATGCTTCAGCTCTCCCTCCATGGCGGAAGGTTTTCTTCAATCCAAGCTCCATTTTGTTGAAGATATATAAGGTAAGCTTAGATTTTAGCTTAGGGTTATTTATGTTGAAGGATTTGTGTTCATTTGAGAGTGATTTTGTGGAATGTTATAGAGGTTTGGTTAAACCCTAAATGAAGCACGAAATTTCTAAATGGTTGCTATTTTTCTTCTTTGGATTGATGTTTAAGCTTGATATATATGCATGTTGATAGTTTTTATGGAAACAAGAAGTTTGAATGTTAGGGCTAAAATACAAGGCAGTTGCGGTTTTGAATTTTTCCATTTGCTGTGATTGGTTTTTGATAAATGGTTTATACTATATGAAAGAGAACTCTTTAAGGAGTTCATAACAATTTGAATCATCGAATTCGGACAAGTATTGGATTTATTGTGAATTTTTGAAGTTGGATAAAAATTTATGGTAAAAAATCGGGCTGTTTCGGTTTTGATTTTTCTACCATTTATGGTGTTCGGTTTTTGATAAATGAAGACATCTTAAGGATTTTATAGACTTTTGAATCATCAAATTCGGACATGTATAAAATTTGTTTGTGAATTTTTAAAGTTGGACGATTATATAGTGATTTGGAGAATTTGGTTGAGTTTATGGTTAACATAAATATTTGAATTGGATGCTCGGAATTAGTGAAAATGTTTTGTATGCACTCTTTGCGAATGCGTTAAGGAATTGGTTTTATAGACCATGGAATTGAAAATAATGGTGAGTGATTTATTTTATAGGTGTTAAAGCCTGCAAGTTTAAGTGCTCGATTGAGATAAACTGGCTAAGGAATCCAGGTAAGTACTGTATGCATGCGTGTTGCCTTCGGGTCTACATCACATAACATTAGGTTATGTTGCGTGTTTTATGTATGTTTAGCTTACTCATGCATTATGTTTTAGAAAATGTACGAAATCTATTTTCATACATACGTTTTCATAAGTAGAAAATTACAACTGGTAGTACGGGTAGCATTTGAAGGAAGTTATTCACCCTTCAGATGTATGTTTGGAATGTATAGAGGTGGAAGAAAGTGATCTGCCCTCCACTGGCTAGAGTATCATGTGTGTGTGCAATAGCAAACTGTAGAAACTGCATATGATAGGTGAAACGTTTTCATTCATATTCTCATTGCTTGCTAAACATTAACATTATAGTTTGAATTATGTGATGTATGTGAAGGAGGACTGAGCGGTGTGTTATACGACTTTTAAGGATTAGGAAGCAGTTGGAGAAGTACGACCATTGCAGCAACCCGACAAATTTGTTAGAGCGATTTCGACTAAAGATAGTCACGTAAAGTGTATGTATGTTTTGAAAGGTTTGAAGTATTTTTAAATGTTATAGTTTTGTAGTCAAAATTATGTAGATGAATGTGGATAGAGGTGGTAGTTGAAATATAGAAGTGGAATACAAAATTTTAGAAGTGTTAGAAAAAGATAGGGTGAAGAATGGGCTCAGGCACGCGCGCGACGCCGTGGGATGAGATACGATAGCCGATCTATCGTCGGTCAAGGCCGATCAATTTTGTTGGTGCAGTCGGCACCCGAGGGAGTGCCGATAGGTTGGCGCAGTGCGCACATCGGGTGGGCGACGTGCTAAATGGGGATGTTTTTTTTTGTTTTGATTTTTAAAGACTTTGATTTCAACTTTGAATGAGTGTTTTAAACATGTTTTAAGAATATCCTTCACTCATTTCAAAGGGTCTAAACGATAAAAAAAAACCGCTTTAAAAGTTTTAAAGAAAAGTCAAAAAATTTTACGTTGAAAATGTTAAAAAAAAATTAAGTTTATGCCAAGTTTTGTGACGACGTACGAGCCGTTACAATTTTCTTGGCTTAAATAGCTTTTACTAAAGATTCATTAGAGACTTTAGTACTATTGCAGCACTATTGAATGATTTGGTTAAAAAGAATGTGAATTTTAGGTGGACCGAGTTACATGATAAATCTTTTAATCTTGTAAAAGAAAAGTTATCTAATGCAACTTTGTTAGTCTTGCAAAATTTTAATAAAACATTTGAGATTGAATGTGATGCTTTGGAAAAAGGAATTGGTGGAGTTCATAGGGACTTTTCTTTATATTATGCATTATAAAAAAAGTAAATAGAATGTGGTTGCCGATGCGTTGACAAGAAGGTACGTGCTTATAACGACTTTACAATCTAAGTTGTTAGAATTTGATTTTAATAAAGAACTTATATGAATCAGACTCAAATTTTGATTTTGTTTGGAAAGGATGTGAGAAACATGCATGTAATGACTTACTAAAAGCATGAGGAATTTTTATTTAAAAATGATAAACTTTGTATCCCTAAATATTCTTTAAGACAGTTACTTGCTAAATAGACTCCTGGAGGAGGGTTAATGGGACACTTTGGAGTTAATAAAACGAATCATTTCGATCGAAGATCGGAATAAAGTTCACACATTCGTGAAGAGAATTCGAGAGAGAGAGAGAGAGAGAGAGAGAGAGAGAGAGAGAGAGAGAGAGAGAGAAAGAGGGGGAGGGAGGGACGGAGAAAGAGAGACGGAGACAGAGAGATAAGGTGAGAGCGAGAGAGAGAAAGAGAGAGTGAGATGGTTGTCTACAAATCATCTCGGTTGAAGGTCATAATCAAATTCCAACATTCGTGAAGAGAATTATAGAGAGAGAGAGAGAGGGTTGTGTGCAAATCGTCTCGACTAAAGGTCGGAATTAAGTTCCAACATTTGTGAAGAGATTTTGAGAGAGAAAGAGACAGAGACAGAGACAGACTAGGTTGTGTGCAAATCGTCTTGATCGAAGGTTGAATCAAGTTCCAAAATCAGTGAAGAGATTTCAATAGTGAAAGAGAGAGAGTGTGTGACAGACACCGATCGAGAGAGAGGGAAAGGAGGTTCTCTGCGAGTCGTCTCAATCGAAGGTCAGAATCAAGTTCCAACATTCGTAAAGAGCTTTTGAGAGAGAGAGAGAGAGAAGAGGTTGTGTGCAAATTGTCTCGATCGAAGGTCGGAACGAAGTTCCCACATTCGTGAAGAGATTTTGAAAGAGAGAGAGAGAGAGAGAGGGAGGTGAGAGCGAGGAAGAAATAGAGGAGGTTGTGTGCAAATCGTCTTGATCGAAGGTCAGGATAAAGGTCCCACATTCATGGAGAGATTTTGAGAGAGGGAGGGAAAGAAAGAGAGTGAGAGAGAGATAGAGAGAGAGAGAGTGATGCAATCCTCGGATCAAAAGGACCCGGAACCCGACAACAATGTGAAATAGTTCAAAGGAATGTCTTTTCGATTCAAGAATAAAAAAGGAACTAAGACCCCAATGGAAGAATTGGATGGAACCATAGTTATCAAAACAGGAGCTTGACCCGAGCTACACCTACTAGCTGAACCGAAGCTATCAAAACAAGAACTTGACCCAGGCCAAACGCGTTGGTAAGAATCAAAGCTTTCAAGCGAGATTCTTCAAGCGTGACTTGAAGAATATCGTTGTTCTTCGTAAAGAACCAAAAAGAAATCCTCTTTAAAAAAACACAATTTTTAATTCAAATTTCTTTTTTCTAAATGGAAATAGTTTTGTCATTAAATAGACTACACATTAAATTAAATCAAAAAACAAAAGTAAAGGTAAAATAACTAATAAAATCTTGGTACAAGGATTCTTTGCATGATCTGATGTCATCTCATGTTTAAATTCAATTTGAGCATGATTTGAATTGATTTGAGTAGATTCGGCCGGATAAAATCTCTCCTACTTGATTTGCTTGCTTTTGCATGTGTTTTGCATCTGACTTAATCTTTGTATGAGCATGTGTCCAAAACATGTCTTTTTAATTTTACATGTGCATGTGCATCGCATGTGCCTTTTATTCTTACATATGCATGTGTGTCGCCCTATCCTTTTTTAATTATTACTTATGCATGTGTGTCGCACCCTCTCCAAATCTTCACGTGGTCTCCCTTGCTTCAACTTGATTATCTTCAATACTCGATACATTCAATAATTTGAGATCAACTTGTCGTAGCTCCTCTCTCCCTTCGATCTATAAAATCAATCATTACAACTACTGAAGGTTCTTGTAACATTTCAATTAGGAAAAAAGAAAAGCTACTATATTAATTTTGGCAAAAGTTCTCAGAAACAGCAGTAGCTATGCCTTAAATAGAAAACCAAAGGTGGTGATTAGGGTTTGGCATTTGAAATGAAGGAAGGAGTAGTGGCCATTAAGAAGCATCCGCCCACGCGCCTTTTGACAGCCGAGGTACAAAAAAGCACCATTCCTTGGTTGATCAAAATGCCATGTCATCCATCCTTTTCTTCTTCAAGATATACCTGCAAAACTTTACCTTTTGGAACTTCTTTTTGGGCAATTTCTTCAATTGAGTCCATGGGTTGAATGTTGCAAAAATCATCTCTCTTTTCTTCTTTTGTGATCGACTCTTCAACCCATCATAGACGACCATCATACATTTAATCCTGACCATACAATCTAATTCATAATGCAATATATAAAATTTATACCTAAAGGCTAGAGTTTGCCAAAGAAAAAGAAAATAAAGTGCAAATAAAGACTACACAGTTTATGAACTGGGAAGACAAATTTCCATTGGGCCTTGAGTGGAATCCATCTATGAGCTCCAAGCCAAGATATGCAAGGGTTAATCCATGTCCTCTAAGTTAGGCTCCCATGTGGAATCTCCAATTGGATCAACACCCGCAAAAGAAACAAAGTCATTAGTAAGAAGATTAAGCAAAGTTAAGGCATTTACTTGGATTTGATTGATCGGGCTCATAAGCATGTTATCCTCTTCGGTCGATTAAGGATTTAACCTCAAATCCATTGATTGGCTCTTCCCAAAGTAATCTTCTCCAAAATCAGAATCAAGGTTCCCAACTAAACTCCTTAAAGATTTACACATGAGGTCGAGGTAGTAATCCATGAGAGTATAGAGTTGTAGTAGTCTTTTTATGCACCAACGGTTCTCTTGATAGGTCTTCCAAATGTTAGGTGGTTTGATGGCTGTGTAAAGCTCCATGGCAAGGGTAAAAGGGTTATAAAAGTAATTTACTTTTTCAAGTGTGAGATTAACTTGTCCTACTTTCATGATATTCTTATCACATTCCCTTCTCCATAGAATTGGTTCCTCAAGGTTTTCTACCACGAACTCACGTGCTAGTCAACTTCTCTTCGTTATTTCTAAGTATTAGGAAGGGTATTTAGGTCATATTTTCTAATTTTGTCAATTTCAAATTCTATGGTTTACTTTTTAGTTCTTTAGCTAAGATTAGTGTAGTGATTATTTAATTAGTGTCTTAAGTAAGTTTTAGGTACCTAGGTGTGATGCTTAATTGAGGCAACAAAACTAGTAGGGCATTTAATCATACAGTTAGTAAACTTAGCTTTGCATAAATTGAAAAAAATTTAGGAATTTTATCAAACTCCTTATAAAAACAGTATCTAAAACCTAACTTTAAATATTCTAAAACCTAAAAATTTGAACAAAAACACAAGAATTTATGCTAGATTAAGTTACCAAACTATAATATAACTCAAACACAATCACAATACAAGATCAAAATGCCAAAAGTTGAGAGATTTTATATGGCCTGTTCTTGGATTCCAAGGAGCATGCCAAAAACTGATTTGACAAAAGGTTAACAACATGAAACTTAATCCAAATAACCAATTTCTAGATTTTTATGTAAGATCTATTCAATATAATAGTACAACAAGTGATATTAACCAAATGCAGCAAAGATTTGTGAATAAAGGCTCAAGATTTAAAGGGTTGTAATCAAGCAACTTTTTGATTTTATGAGGGATAATCTCAAGCTTCAATAACAAAAAATGCACAAGATAAAACACACCAATAACTAGCAATTAGTAAGCTCGATTTTAGGGTTATGACCAACAATAGAAAAGAGGAAGAAATGCAAGAACTTGGTTTAAAAAAAAAGACACAAAAATGAGACAAAAACGAGAAGCAAGAAAGAAAACCCGAGAAGGAGAAGATGGGAAACCCGTGAGTTCTCTAAGCCGACTCTCAACGGCCGGTGCGCACCCACGACAACCCTGGCCTGCACGCCCGCGGCTCGACCAGCATGCGCGCAGGGCTCAGCCATTCTGTGCGAGCGCGCGCGATACTCCTCGCCAACACACGCCCTGCTCGACCGCCCGGCTTGCGCTCCTGTAGCTCGGCGATCATGCTCAAGCGCGACTCGACAAGCCTCGGAGGCGTACCATGCGCATGTGGCTCAGCCAGCATGCGCGCGCGGCTCAACTTGCCTACGTGAGTGCATATGGCACACCCTGCTAAAGCACACGCGGCTCAGCCAGCATGCGCGTGCGCTCAGCTCGGCCAACCGATGCGAGTGCGCATGGCATGCCTCGCCAGTGCGAGCGCGGCTGGGCCAGCTTGTGCAAGACTGCGCGGCATGCCTCGCCAATGCGTAGGCATTGCCAACCTGCTTGCGTGCCACGACTAGCCTGCACACGAGCCTACCTGCTCGCGCGCACTTCTCTGCCGGCTAGAGTGAGTGAGTTCCTCGGCCACCGTGTGCGAGCGCGAGGCACTCCCAGCTTGCACACGCACGCGCCAGTTGCCTGCCTGCGCGCGAGCGGTCTTCGCCAAGCCCTCGCTCATGGGGGTTGCCAAGCTTGTTCGCGCGCGGCTCGGTCTGTCGGTGTAACACCTCAAAAACTTACGCGGTTTCTGACTCACTCTGCTCTGTAACCACCTCTGTAGTGCCCTCGAGTCGTTTGCGGATCCGGGTCGCCAATCATACACTTACTCATCAAATCGATAAAATTCGCATAAAATTTAAAAATTTTGTTACTCGACTTAAAACGACATTTTTGAAAACGTTTAAAAGCGTCGCAGTGGAAAACTCAATCAAAAATCAGTTTAAATAAACTTCACCTTTTAAAACATTTTAAAGAGGAACCGACCGACTCCTGTAAACACCGATCGATACCTGACCCGTTCTGAACCCAAGGGTCGACACCTATATGCATAGGTCGATACTTTGGTCACCTCGGTTTGCACCGGTCGACACTTGCATGTAGCCGTCAACACCTTGATCCTCGCAGTAGACACCTGCATTCACAGGTCGACAACTTAAACCTCTATGCCCGCACCGTTTGAACCTCGTAGTCGACACTTCTACGCTCATCACACAGAACGGTCAGCACCTGCCTTCACCAGTCGACACTTTAATGCTCTCTGCCTGCACCAGTCGAATCTCGCGATTGACACTCTTACCATTTTTACACTCATTGATCGACACCTTAGGACACCGATCGACACCTATGCATACCAGTCGACACCTACGCATACCAGTTGACACTTTAATGTTCTCTGCCCGCACAAGTAGAACCTCGCAGTTGACACTCTAATCACTTTTTAGACTAATCGGTCAACACCTAAAATCACTAGTCGACACCTTGCACCGACAGCATAAAGACAACCCCAACTCACAAGAAAACAAACGATGAAAACTACCGCCATTTAAACCACAAAGTAACACCTGTATTTGTAATCAAAATCCCCCAAGTAGTTTCAAAATATATCTATCGACGTTTAAAATATTTGTTTATACATCAAAATCTATACACCAATTTCCAATATACTTAACACAGACTCCACAAAATATAACCCTCAAACCTACCATCCAGCCTCACTCCACGGGTCAGGTCGCCCTAATGAACTCCACCTGCCGGCTCATGTAAGCATGCCACCTACTGTATACTCGTGCTGGCTGGGCTATCGGAACTCACCAGTAGGGATCTCTGCACCTACACCACAGAACACACAACATAAGTCTAACGCTTAGTAAGTAGTGCAATATGTAACGTAAAATCGACAATGCAATGCTATCACATGCAATCTCTACATTCTCACTCATATTGTCGTAACCTGTGCCGCGTTGTACAGCCGCACCATGGTGAGTTTGGACTCTCTTGCCACCTAAATCCCAGGCACGTCGCCACCGTAACGGTTCCTCTAGCAACGGGGCCCACAAGCCGTACACAGCTATCACCCCACACACAGCAACCATCCCAGGGTGAGGCTAGACGCACTCGCCACATCACCCCCTGACACGTCGCCACCGTCCCGGTTCCTCCAACAACGGGGCCAGAGTTGCTCACCACCACACACACCGCAGCAGCCATCCCAAGGTGAGATTAGACGCACTCGCCACACCACACCCTGGCACGTCGCCACTGTTCCGGTTCCTCTAACAACAGGGCCAAACCTGCCCCCACACACATCATTCTCACCGCCACATGTCACACTTCACGTTCGCACATAAAACCATGCTCAAATTCAATTTCATTGCACTTTTCAAAACATGATGCATGACTGAACAAAAGCATGCATAACAAACAATACCTCCCTACCGTCCCATGGTGTAGGTGCATAAGGGCAACACACATGCAAGCACTACTTACATGGCATCCTTAACTTCTGTGGTGATCGACCTCTATAAATTCTCGGGCTTCACCTATCACATAACCAATTCACATCAAATTCCATCTCACAACTCATTCAGCATACTAAAATGATGACTACTAACTCAATCCATCAAAGCCAGACTAAAACGGCTCACTATTTCGACTCGACCAAAAATCAACCTAATTTTAAACGCGTATAACATTTATGTTGGTTATTGCAATCACTTGATTCTAGCGGCTACACACTTCTTAAGACGTATAGTTTCTAACGGTTTCATTCATTTCCCAATTCAACATCTATGGCTTGGCCGAATGTGGCCAAACAGAAACAGTTCGGTAACCCAAGTTTTTCAGCTATCCAAACATCCACTCCTTTCCATAAAAACCTATAACCTAAT
The DNA here is from genome assembly GCA_022433055.1 of Begonia peltatifolia. Classification (NCBI taxonomy): domain Eukaryota; kingdom Viridiplantae; phylum Streptophyta; class Magnoliopsida; order Cucurbitales; family Begoniaceae; genus Begonia; species Begonia peltatifolia. The sequence continues at coordinate 13,101,111 of CM039521.1, forward strand.
CTTACTTCTAGATTAAACACCAATACAAGAATAAAAATCGGCTATAAATCTCCAAATCTGTATCTCCCTCCTAAGGTTTTACCAAACTATCCAATGCTCTCTCTAAGTTCATTTTTACCGCTCAAAACACTAAAAGACTAACTATCTACTCAAAAACTAAATCAAACTTACCAAAAATATGAAGATTGGCAAAGAAATAGAGAGGATTGGCTGTGAGTGTCACCAGAAGAGAATCGCCGAGTGAGAGAAAAAAAAAGAGGAAAAATTTTCGTACAGAGAAGCGAGGGAAAGAACTGGGGAGGGTTTTTTTTACCTCTAATTTTTTTTTTATAAAAAGAATAATAATAATAATAACCTAATTACTATATCGCCATCACACTTTAATCTTTTATCTAAATTGTTATTCGGTCCCCGTCTGGTCGGAATCCTATAATTTTCTCTTGTCCACTAGCCTTAAAATAATCCTTTATCTACTAGTACAATTTCTCCGCTTTCGATTCCAACCAAAACTCATTCGTTTACCAATACGAAATTTCAAAACTTGTTTAACGAAAATCCAAAATGTTACATTCCACCCTCCTTAAAGAAATTTTGTCCTCAAAATTTACGTACCGAATAGCTATGGTGCTGTTGCTCCATGTCCTGCCGCCTTTCCCAAGTGGTCTCCTCCACATTGTGATTGCCCCACAAAACTTTGACTAAGAGAATCTCCTTGTTGCGCAACACCTTCACAGTCGATCTCATTATTCTCATTGGCTTTTCCTCGTAAGTTAGTGTCAGCTGGATCTCCACATCCTGGTGTGCAACCACCTGAGAAGGATCACGCATACATTTCCTCAGCACGGAGACATGAAAGACATTATGTATAGTACCCATCGAAGAAGGCAACTGAAGCTTGTAGGCGGTCTTCCTAATCCTCTCCACAATAGGGAACAGTCAGACATAACGAGGGTTAAGCTTTCCTCGCTTCCCGAACCTGACCACTCCCTTAAACGGTGAGATCTTCAAATATACCTCATCGCCTTCATTGAATTCCAACTCCCGCAGCCTCTGGTCTGCGTAATTTTTCTACCGACTCTGATCTGCCTCAAATCTCTTCCTTATAATAGCTACATTGTCAATAGTTTGATATAGTATCTCCGAGCCAATAAGTCTTACCTCTCCAACCTCATCCCAGTACAATGGCGACCTGCACTTCCTCCCATACAGAACCTCGTACAGTACCATACCAATGGTGCATTGATAGCTGTTATTGTACAAGAACTCCACTAAAGGTAAGAATTTGCTCCAAGCTGCCTGAAACTCCAATGCGCAGGCTCTGAATATATTCTCTAAGATCTATATAGTCCTCTCTGACTATCCGTCGGTGTGCGGATGAAAGGCCGTACTAAAATCTAGTCTGGTACCCATAGTGATGTGCCCCATAGGCCCGTCACACGATCTCAAGTCCAAGCACACACTTTAATTAACCTACATTCTCACACATTTGATTCTTGTGCAGGTTATGATTCAATGGAGCTGGAAGTTGCAAGCTTAAGGTGGGAAGTGGAGGCTCAAGACATGGAGCAACCGAGACACATCCTTGCATGGGAAGCCACCCTTGAAGATCATGAAGCTCTTAAGGGAATTTGTCTTCCTGAGCCAACTTTTATGTAATGTTTTATTTTGAACTTATTGGGCAAACATTGGTCTTCTTGTTTAACTTATTATTATGTGCATGCATTAGGCATTTAGGATTAGATTGAATGGTTAAGATAGATGATGGAAAGAGTTTCGGGATTGGCTTAACTTAAAGAAGCAATCGGGCATGCAAGACATGCCACTCTCGGCCGCAAGCGCGCCAAGGAGGAAGTGCCGCAAGTGGTGGCCAACTTTACCCGATTTGGCCACACCATTGGGCTGCCATTTGAGATGCTTGTCCCCTTTACATTTTATAGAAGAAACATGGATCCATGACATGGCATTCAGCAAGCCATTGATCAACCTCTTGGCTGTCACCATCTCGGCCGCACACTACAATATTTTGGAGCCGGTTACAAGCTTCTTTGTACCAAGTTTTGAAGACCAAAGCACAGCCCTAAAACCCTCCATCCTAGGCCTATATAAGCATAGCATTGATGTGTGTATTTCGGTTGGCAAAGTTAATGAGCATCGGCATATTTTCTAAGAGGAAACCGAGGGAGTTTTCCACAACCTTTCCAAGGTAAGTGCTCGGTTCCATGAACCGATTAGGAGTAGCCTCCTAGCTTGGCAACTCAACGTTGTTGCTCGAGCTTGTGTTCCACTTTTCTCTCCTCCCTTTCAAGGGAAGGAAACAAGAAGGAAGTGGCCAAAACCAGTTCCCCAAGTTGAGAACCTTTCCATGGGAAGGTTGTGATTGCCGAGAACATAACATTGTTTCTTCGGCTGACTTGCGGGTTTGCTTGCACAAGTTTGTCATTTCTAATCAACCTGGACCACGACCACCACCATCACACACCTCACTCACTCCACTAATCTCACACCAAATTTCATTTCAATGCAAGCACATTTGGTCGTTCATTTTGTTGTTTTTCTCAAGGGTTTCTCGGCTTGGCCGAGATCCGATGGCCTAACCGATCCTTTCGTGCATTCAAGTGACCGAGCAGGGGCTTGGCCGTAACATTTGGTATCAGAGCATAGGAGGGCCCCGTGGAGTGCTAGAAATCAAGTTAGTTTGGTTTTCCAAACTCATTTGGATGGCTGAACCTTAAGACCTAAAACCGGGTTTCATTGCTCACCTATTCGGGTTATTGATGTGCTTGCGGTTTCTTTGTTTTATTTCTGATTTCTTTTGAGCTAAAATCATCTCCAGCATGTTTCTTGAGTTGTTAGACATCTAAGCATGAAGAAATATCAGCCCTTAGACTCCATTTTTGTGGCTGCAATTTCCTTCCCCTTTTGGTTAAACAAATGCTAACCACTTTAGTACTTGTTGTCTTCTTTGCTATTTCGGGTGCAACACTTTTTCTTGCTGTGTTTTAATATTTCCAGCACCTCACATGTCTTGTTAAGTAGTTAAGCATGCATGTTTAACTTTAAAATCATACGATTATCTTGATGGTTGCATTGGTTTAAAATGTTTAATGCACTTTGTTAAAAAACCGCATGTTTCAAGTTTAGCTTTTCTTTGACAACCGGTTTGTGTGTACTAATAACCGAAACTTGCAGCTTGATTTAAATGAACATTTTTATGCTTATTATTACTTATATCCTCTGCTAAGAATGAATGTTAGGCTTGTCAAATGTTACATGTGATTCGGTTAAAGTTTGCCTAAAATCCGAGACACAATAGCATGAACTTTCTATTTTTAACATTGCCGAGAATAGTATGCTATATCTTGTTGTTGTGATCTATTTTTTTTTTTTGCACAAGACCGAGCCTATGACTTTTTAAACTTAAGTTAACATGTTATGTAGCTGAAGCATGTACCTTTTTTCGGTTTGTTGTGGTTTAAAAATTCAAATAGATGCTCTTTTGGTTAAAGAAAAACATACTTTTGCAAAAAACAGTTTTGTGTGCACAAAAATGGCAAGTTTGATGTTGATAGTTGGGACCACTTTGTGGATGGCTGAGAGTTGTTCCAAGGCACGAAATTTGGCTGCATGTTAAACTTAATTTGATGCTTTAATTGATGCTCCATTGTTGTTACAATCCGCGAAGCAAACCGAGATAAAACTAGTGTCTCATTTTTTTTTTGTGAATTGTCACACATCCGAGAGTAGCTAGCATTATTTTATCCTTAACAAATTAATCTAAATTGCATGATTTCCTTTCCTTTTTGCTTATAGTATTTGTCTTGCTTTACTAGTTTTTCATACAAAAAAAAAACACTAAATAACAAAACAAAACAAAACAAACGTTAGAAACAAACCTAAAAGGAGAATATATCAATTACCCTAGTTAGGTTACCGTTCCTAATGCTTTAAGACCTAAGGTTCAAATATGATTGAAGTTCCCTTTCCTAAGACTTAAACATGAAAACAAGAAGTGGAATCCAAAATGGCCCTAACTCAAATATGACCCCAGAACCCAATCCACCGAGCCGGGGCAAGGACATTCCCCAAAAGGAAACTCACTCCCAACAAGAGGGAGAGTCAAGTATGCAAGGTCAACTAAACGGTTTAAGTGGAATGGTTGGAACCCTAAGTAAACAACTTCATGATATGAACCTAAAATTTGAACAAGTTATGAGTGGACGTGATCCTACCCACCGTAGAGATTTCTCCCAAGACACTATACCTAGGAGACGACATAACAATCTTAGGAGACGAGTTAGAGACCAAGATCCCTTAGATGATGAAGTTGAGATTGAACATTCTAGGGATAGACACCCTAACTATGACTATGATGAGGATGATGAGTGAACTTTGGATAAAGAAGAAACCTTTCGCCCACCAATTCGTAGGAATCATGATGAGTTTAGACAAGACCGACATAGGGACCGTGACGACCTCCGAAACATTAAGATCCAAATACCCTCCTTTAATGGAACATGCAACGGGACAACTTTTCTAGAATGGTTAGAGAAGGTTGAGAGAATTTTTGATTGTTATAACTACTCCGACAAAGTCAAGATTCAGTTGGTTTCTGTAGCGTTTACTGGCTATGCCTTACTCTGGTGGTCTAATGTAAGGACACAAAGAGCGCAGACTGGATTTCACTCTATTGATACTTGGAGAAAGATGAAATCTATCATGACGAAGAGATTTGTCCCTAGTCATTACAAACAAGAATTGATTATGCAAATACATAACCTCAAGCAAGGAAGTTTAACCGTAGAAGAGTACCTTACAGAGTTCGAGACTCTCAAAATTCGAGGAGAACTAGAAGAACCCGAAGAACAAACCATAACTAGGTTTATCCATGGCTTGAATTATGACATTGCTGACGCCGTAGAATTGCATCCCATAGACTCTATCGACATAGTAGTTCAGATGGCCCTGAAAGTCGAACGGCAACTCAAAAGGAAAAGGAAAGCCACCCAATCATTTAAGATTAACCAACTCCCCAAGTACACCCCTAAGCCACCTGAGGCTAACAAACCCGTGACCAAGGCTGATTGGAAAAAGCCTTTTCAAAGACATTGGCCTCCCAAAGAATCAACTAGTAAACCAATAAACCCTAAAGGACCAGAGGCCGAGCCTACAAGAGACAATCCCACTGGACAAAGAGCACACGACCTCAAGTGTTACAAGTGTCACGGCATAGGTCATTTTATGGCCCAATGCCCGAGCCGTCGTGTCATGATCATTAAGGAAGACACCGGTGAGTTTGTAAGTGAAGATGAGTGCGAAGAGGAAGTAGAAGAAGTAGGAGAGGATGAGGACGAGAGTGATTCGGTAGAAGAAGTTATTCATGCCCCCGATGGCCCTTTACTTATGGTGAGAAGACGAGTTCTTATAACCAAGAGTTCTGGAGAGGATTGCCAGCGTGAGAACATCTTCCATAGTAAATGTCTCATCAAGGATAAGTTATGTTCTCTCATTATTGATGGAGGAAGTTGTGCGAACGTAGCCTCCAAAGACTTAGTGACGAAGTTAGGGTTAGAGACTAGTGCTCACCCCCACCCCTATAAGCTTAAATGGTTAGATGATAGAGACGATGTTAAAGTTACTAAGCAAGTAAGAGTTGAGTTTGGTTTAGGCAAATACAAGGACTCAGTTCTATGCGATGTCGTGCCTATGAGTGCAAGTCATCTACTTCTAGGCCGACCTTGGCAATTTGACCGAAAAGTGAACCACGATGGACATTCCAACTACTATTCCCTCAAATTCGAAGGTAAAGTTTTTAAATTAGCACCTATGACCCCTGAGCAGATAGCTAAGGATGAAGCTATTAAAAGAGAAGAAAAGAACAAAGCAAATCTTTTCATGACTAAGGCTGAAGTAGAAGCATCCGTACTTAGAGGGGATCCCATGATTTTGATATTATACCGAGATAGAGTGATGGAGTTAGGAGACATACCTCATCCCGTTAAAACCTTACTACATCAGTTCCAAGACGTGTTTCCCGAAGATTTACCTAAAAGATTGCCACCCCTACCACCAAATTGATCTCCAACCTGGAGCTACCCTACCTAATCGACCAGCCTATCGAATGAACCCTGAAGAGACTAAAAAACTGCAAGAACAGGTGCAAGAATTATTGGATAAGGGATACATAAGAGAGTCCATGAGCCCCTGTGCAGTTCCCTCACTATTAGTCCCTAAGAAAGATGGCACCATGAGGATGTGTGTCGATAGCCGAGCCGTAAACCACATCACAGTCAAATATAGATTTCTCATCCCTAGGCTCGAGGACATGTTAGATAAGCTCAGTGGAGCCTCAATCTTTTCCAAAGTGGACCTTAAGAGTGGTTATCATCAGATACGCATGAAGGGAGGAGATGAGTGGAAGACAGCGTTTAAAACCAAGTATGGCTTGTTTAAATGGATGGTCATGCTCTTCGAGCTTTCTAACGCCCCAAGCACATTCATGCGACTCATGCACCAAGTACTCAAAGAATACCTTGGTAAGTTCATTGTTGTCTACTAGCACGGACCTTCCACAACACCTTAACCACCTTAGCACCCTTTTCCATACCCTTAGGAAAGCCAAATTATTTGGGAACCTTAGCAAGTGCTCCTTTGCCCAGGACAAGGTTCATTTCTTAGGCTTTATAATCTCCAAAAATGGTATGGAAGCCGACGAGGATAAAATCAAAGCCATTAAGGACTGGCCCACACCCAATTCTATATCGGAAGTGCGAAGTTTCCATGGGCTAGCCTCCTTTTATAGAAGATTTATCCAGAATTTTAGCTCAATAGCTGCACCCCTTACAGACTGCACTAAGAAAGGGAAAGAGTTTACTTGGACCCCGAATTGCCAAAGAAGCTTTGAGTTAATTAAGGAGAAGTTACGTCATTCCCCCGTGCTTGCTCTTCCTGATTTCAACAAAGTATTCGAAGTCAAAAGTGATGCGTCAGGAGTTGGAATAGGAGCAGTACTTATGCAAGACCAACGACCCATCGCATATTTCAGTGAAACGATGAAAGGAGTCGTGCTCAATTATTCTACGTATGATAAAGAGTTTTACGCAGTTATACGAGCATTAGAGCACTGGCAACATTATCTCCTATCGAGGGAATTCGTTATCAACACTGATCATCAAGCCTTACGGTACATTAAGAGCCAACATAAGCTGAACAAAAGGCATGCAAAATGGGTAGAATTTTTAGAGAGGTTTCCCTATACCCTTAAGTATCTCAAGGGAGAAAATAATGTAGTAGCAGACGCCCTATCTAGGAAGTGAATCCTTTTCACCGAGCTAGCAGTAAGATTTTTTGGATTCGAATGGATTAAGGATAGTTACGCCTCTGACCCCGACTTTGGACCTCATTACGCCCGATGCCTAGACAAGGTTGAAGGAGATTATTGCCTCATGGATGGTTATTTAGTCAAAACAAGCAAATTGTGCATCCCTCAAGGAAGCTTACGACGGTGCCTTGTGAAAGAAACTCATTGTGGGGGCTTAGCCAATCATTTCGAGAAAACGAAGACCCTCAATATGTTAAAAGAACATTTCTTTTGGCCTCACATGATGAAGGATGTGCATCGCCTGGTAGAGACGTGCATAGTTTGCAAGAAAGCCAAAAGTAGAATTCTACCCCAAGGCTTGTACATGCCCTTACCCGTCCCTACACACCCCTGGATTGCAGTCAGTATGGACTTTGTCTTAGGACTACCACGGACCGCCCGAACTAAGGATTCCATCATGGTGGTCGTGGATAGATTTTCCAAAATGGCACACTTTATTCCTTGTGCCAAGACAGATGACTCTACTTTAACCGCCGACCTATTTTTCAAGGAGATTGTTCGCCTGCATGGCATCCCACACTCAATAGTGTCAGATAGAGACACTAAGTTTTTAAGCGCTTTCTGGACCACTTTATGGAGAAGGTTGTGTACTAAGTTGTGCTTCAGCACTTCTTTTCATCCCCAAACTGATGGGCAAACAGAAGTTGTTAACAAGACTCTAGGCTCCCTCTTACGCAGTGTTGTAGGCAAGAAATTGTCTAACTGGGACATCAACTTCCACGCTTGGAATTTTCCTACAACCGCACCCTTAATTCCACTACTCAGAAAACGCGCTTTGAGGTTGCCTATGGGTTTAATCCATTTACACCGTTGGACCTTGTCCCTTTACCTACTAAGCACTTAGCCAACCCATCAGGTGCAAATAAGGTCGAACAAATTAAGAAGTTGCACGAAACTGTGCGAAAGGCCATTGAAAAGAGAAATGAGAGTGTGGCTAGGCACGTGAACAAAGGTCGCAAAGAAGTCATTTTCCGTGCAGGAGACTTAGTATGGTTGAACCTTCGGAAGGAAAGATTTCCTGATAAGAGAAAGTCTAAACTTTTACCTCGTGCGGATGGACCATTTAAACTACTTGAGAGGATCAATGATAACGCCTACAAAATCGAATTGCCAGGTGAATATGGAGTATTCCGCGACTTTTAACGTCCAAGATTTATCACCCTATAAAGGCGATGAAGATCAGTTCCAGGACCCGAACTTATTGGATTTGAGGTCAAATCCACAGTCACTTGGGGAGGATGATGTGCCCCATAGGCCCGTCACACGATCTCAAGTCCAAGCACACACTTTAATTAACCTACATTCTCACACATTTGATTCTTGTGCAGGTTATGATTCAATGGAGCCGAAAGTTGCAAGCTTAAGGGGGGAAGTGGAGGCTCACGACATGGAGCAACCGAGACACATCCTTGCATGGGAAGCCACCCTTGAAGATCATGAAGGCTTTGTCTTCCCGAGCCAACTTTTATGTAATGTTTTATTTTGAACTTATTAGGCAAACATTGGCCTTCTTGTTTAACTTATTATTATGTGCATGCATTAGGCATTTAGGATTACATTGAATGGTTAGGATAGATGATGGAAAGGGTTTCGGGATTGGCTTAACTTGAAGAAGCAATCGGGCATGCAAGACATGCCACTCTCAGCCGCAAGCGCGCCAAAGAGGAAGTGCCGCAAGTGGTGGCCAACTTCACCCGATTTGGCCACACTATTGGGCTACCATTTGAGATGCTTGTCCCCTTTACCTTTTGTGGAAGAAACATGGATCCATGACATGGCATTCAGCAAGCTATTGATCAACCTCTCGGCTGCCACCATCTCAGCCGCACACTACAATATTTTGGAGCCGGTTACAAGCTTCTTTGCACCAAGTTTTGAAGACCAAAGCACAGCCCTAAAACCCTCCATCCTAGGCCTATATAAGCATAGCATTGGTGTGTGTATTTCGGTTGGCAAAGTTAATGAGCATCGGCATATTTTCTAAGAGGAAACCAAGGGAGTTTTCCACCACCTTTCCAAGGTAAGTGCTCGGTTCCATGAACCGATTAGGAGTAGCCTCCTAGCTTGGCAACTCAACGTTGTTGCTCGAGCTTGTGTTCCACTTTTCTCTCCTCCCTTTCAAGGGAAGGAAACAAGAAGAAAGTGGCCAAAACCGGTTCCCCAAGTTGAGAACCTTTCCATGGGAAGGTTGTGATTGCCGAGAACATAACATTGTTTCTTCGGCCGACTTGCGGGTTTACTTGCACAAGTTTGTCATTTCTAATCAACCTGGACCACGACCACCACCATCACACACCTCACTCACTCCACTAATCTCACACCAAATTTCATTTCATTCCAAACACATTTGGTTGTTCATTTTATTGTTTTTCTCAAGGGTTTCTCCTGAACATACATCTGGGCGAACTGATCCACGGAATAAGTCATCCTCACAAACAAAAGTGACACGACTTCGTCAACCTGTCGACTACACCCAGAATGAGTTGTGGCCTTTAGCGGTTTTTGGCAAACCAACCACGAAGTCCATAGTGACCCGCTCCCACTTCCACTCCGGTATAGGCAGTGGCTGCAGCATACCTGACGATCTCTTATGCTCTGCCTTTACCTGTTGGCATACTAAGTATGTCTCAACATACTTGGCCACCTCCCGCTTCATATTGGGCCACCAATAGTACAGCTTCAAATCCCTATACATCTTGATACTGCTTAGATGTACAGAGAAAGAAGATGAGTGAGCTTCTGATAGTATCTCCTTTCTTAGCTCCCGTCTTTTGGGACGTACCACCTATCCCGAAACTTCAGAATCTCATCCTCTGAATAACGGAGTTCAGTGCTAGCATTGGCCTCCATACTCGCCTTTAGCTCACTACACTCAGAATCAGTCGCCTAGGCCTGCTTAATTCTGTCTATGATGGTCAGCCTCAAAGATATAGCCGAAAGTGTCGCTGCTAAATCTGAAACTACCCCTACACTGAATCTCCGAAGCTCTGCACTTAGCTCGACCGGCACTGCTGAACTCATAGCAGAAGTCGAGGCTGTCACTTGGCTCAGGGCATCTGCTACTACGTTTGCCTTCCCTGGATGATACTTGATTTCCAGGTCGTAATCCTTAACCAACTCGAGCCACCTCCTTTGTCTTAAATTCAGCTCCTTCTGCGTGAAGATATACTTCAAACTCTTGTGGTCCGAGAAGATCTCGCACTGTTGTCCATACAAATAATGTCTTCATATCTTAAGTGCGAAGACCATTACCGCTAACTCCAAGTCATGTGTGGGGTAATTCTGCTCGTAGGGTTTCAATTGCCTGGAAGCATAGGCAATCACCCTCCTACTCTGCATCAACACGCAACCCCAGCATATTTTTGAGGCGTCACAACATATACTAAACTTCTCGCCCTCCACTGACAGAGTCAACAAAAGAGCTGTAGTCAATTTTTTCTTCAGTGTCTTGAACTAGTCCTCGCACTCATCAGACCAACTGTATGTCACGTTCTTCCTGGTCAATCGGGTCAAAGGAACTGAAATCTTGTAGAACCCTTCAATGAATCTCCTATAGTAACCAGCCAACCCTAGAAAACTGTGTATCTCGCTGGCACTGGTCAGTCGCGACCACTCATTCACAGCCTGAACTTTCGCCGGATCCACTGAAATACCATCACAGGAGATAGCGCGCCCCAAAAAGTTGATCCAGTCCAGCCAAAATTTGAAATTAAAGAGCTTAGCATATAGTCGGTGCTACCCCAAAGTCGTCAGCACGATCCTCAAGTGCTCTCTGTGTTCATTCTCGCTCTGAGAGTATATCAGGATGTCATCAATTAACACTATCACAAATCTATCCAAGTGTTCCTAAAATACTCGATTCATCAAGTCCATGAAGGCAGCTGTGGCGTTTGTTAGTCCAAACGACATCACTAAAAACTCGTAATGCCCATACTACTTTTGGAAATCTGTCTTCAATATATCTTCCTCTCTAACCTTCAACTGATAATAGCCAGACCTCAGATCAATCTTACAGAACACCTGCCACCTTGAAGCTAGTCAAACAAGTCATCTATTCCTGGTAGTGGCTACTTGTTCTTCACTGTTAGCTTATTCAGTTCCTTATAGTCAACATACATGCGTAGGGATTCATCCTTCTTCTTGACGAAAAGTACCGGCGCACCCCACGACGAGAAACTAGGACATATAAAGCCTTTATCCGTCAACTCCTCTAACTGCACCTTTATCTCTTTCAACTCGGTAGGTGCCAGTCTGTACGAGTTCTTGTATATTGGCTCAACCCCAGGGTACACGTCAATAACGAATTCAATTTCCCTGTCAGCGGGCAGACCTGGCAAATCCTCAAGAAATACCCCAGAAAAATCCTGTACAACGGGGATGTCCTGGAGCTGAACCCCGCCCTGAAACTGCACGTCCACAACACTAGCCAAGAAGCCCATACATCCACCTCATAACAAATGCTGACTCTCATAGACGACACAGCCGAAATACTACTCAAACCTTTTCCCGCCCTAAAGGAGAAACTCTCTCTGCTAAGGGGTCGAAAGTGGATCTCTCTGGTCCAGCAATCTATCGTGGTATAATATCTATACAATCAATCCATCCCAAAATATCCCCATACCCCTTCATGTCAAGTATGATCAGTTCAGTATACAACCGCTTTTCTCTCACTGTCACGATATCACCTTGTACCACCTAATCCAAGCATAGACGCTCCCCAGACAACAACAACACATCATAAAACTGGCCAGAATAGCTGGGCACTAGATTTGCCTTGACCACGAAGGCAGTAGGCACAAACAAATACGTAGCACCCGTATCGATAAGGGTATAAGCCGCCATGCCCAAAATAAGAATACTACCTAAGATCACCGATGGCTGGGCGACATCATCCGGTTCAATGAGGGCAAAGACCCTCGGTGCTACCCTCACTAGAGCCTTGCTCAAATTAGGGCAACTCCTAGCAAAGTGTCCCACTTTATTGCAGGTTGAAGCACCGATTCTGTCACGGCTTCTGATAATCTCTAGACATGTGGTCCGCCTCACCACAGTTGTAGCATCGCCCCGCACCTATCTTACACTCGCCTGGATGATTCTTTTTACACTTAGGGCATACCGAAAACTGTCCCGATTCCTCAAACTGCTTGTTGCTCCCCTGGTTGCTAGAGCTGTCACTAGGTCTCTTCAGACCCTTTCACTGAGACGACTCCTCTCCACTTGACTGTGGCAACAACTCTTTGAAATATCTCCTGGGTAGTTCCTTAGGCGACTCTCTGTATATGGGAAGCTTCGTCCTAGCCTCCTCTATGACGCTCCGGAAACCCTACACGATTCCCGGTTCGTTCACTGCTCTGATACCATACTCCTTACGTCCAGTTCCACCTTGGACCGGATTGCCACTTACTCTCTATTTCACTCGTATCGTAAAATTCACATAAAATTTTTAAACTTTTATTCCTCAACTTAAAACGGTATTTTTTAAAAGATTTTAAACGGCATTGCAGCGGAAAATTCTATTAAAATCAATTTGGATAAAAGTTCATTTTGTGAAACGTAAAATAGAGACACCTGGTCGACACCTGTAAGCATCAATTGACACTTGGGTCATCTCGGGTTTTCCATCGGTCGACACTACGTTTCACTCGGGTCTTTTCGTCGGTCGACACTGGTAACACCAGTCGACACCTCTACGCTCATCTCAGAGAGTGGTCGACACCTTGATCCTCTCTGTCCGCGTAGGTCAGCCCTCGCGGTCGACACCGCTGCCATTTTTACACTAACCAGTCAACACCTATAACCAGGGGTTGACACTTACTTCGATGTTGCCCGCGCAGGTCGAATCTCGCGGTTGACACTCACCTTCCATTTTACATTGACCAGTCGACACATGTCAACTTCGGTCGACACCTTGCACCAGTATACTTAAAAATGACACAAGTTCAGAGAAAACACACGATGACATTCCCACGATTAAATCCACAAAGTAAAGACCTATATTTTTAAAACATAATTCCTTCAAGTAATTTAAATAAAAAAACATAATCCCTACTCCAATCCCGACTATAACCGTACCATACATCCTATATCCCGCCATGGTTGAGTCGCCCCAATAACTGCCTGCATCGGCATACGACGTACGCCACTAACACCATCCTAGGCATGCCCGTCATCTAACAACTCACCGGAAAACTCGTCTTCACCTACAGCATGGAACACAAAACGTAAGCCTAATGCTTAGCAAGTATGGAGCATGAATTAAAAATCAATGCACAACTCAGCCCCTAACACATGCGGTTTCTATGCTCGGTTTCGTTTTCGTTCGTTTTCATTGTTATCATCTTCCACTTTCACGTGTGAGTCAAATAGGCACCCATCCTATCACACTCAGTACGACCAAACCATGACTCACGGAGCGAGATTAGAGGCACATATCATGTTCACACATGGGACGGCCATACATAATCTCCTCCTAACAGCGATCATAGAACCCTCTAGTGCTTTCTCACTAACACGTTTACACTCATCGGTCGACACCTAAGGACACTGATCGACACCTATGCATACCGGTCGACACCTACGCATACCGATCGACACTTTAATACTCTCTGCCCGCACCAATCGAACCTCGCGATTGACACTCTCATCACTTTTTACACTAATCGGTCGACACCTAAACATACCAGTCGACACATTGCACCAACAATCTAAAGACAACCCCAACTCACAAGAAAACAAAAACGAAAACCACGGCCATTTAAACCACCAAGTAACACCTATATTTGTGATCAAAATCCCCCAAGTAGTTTCAAAATACATCTATCGACGTTTAAAATATCCGTTTATAAATCAAAATCTATATTCCAATTTCCTATACACTTAACACGGACTCCACAAATACAACCCTCAAACCTACCATCCAGCCTCACTCCACGGGTTGGGTCGCCCTAATGAACTCCACCTGCCGGCACATAGTAGCGCCGCCAACTGCCTACTCGCGCTGGCTGGGCTCTCGTGTAACACCCAAGAAACCCCGCGTTCCCGGTGCGCTACAGTGCAACTACACACTACACGTACACTAACACTTGACATAACTCATTCAATTTAATACCCCTTTCGTTTTCAAATCATTTTCAAAAGAACATTTGTGAGTATGAAAAATTTTCGACTCGATTCGAAAACAACTCGCGTCCCGAAGAGGGAACACGAAATCCTTAATATAAAAATATGCAGCGGAAAAGAAAACCATTTAAAGCAGTTTAAGATAAAATGGTAAAACTTGGAATCTTAGAAAAGAATCCAACGCACCCCTTGAACTACACAATCCGGCACCGCGCACTCACGTCCCCACTTCGACACCCCGCGCGCACCCTCGCAGTGCCGCACGTGCCAACTACACGTCACTATGTCTCGCACACGCTCACAGCGCCGCGTGCCCTACGCACCCTGCCACTGTATAGCACGTCCGCCCGCACGCCCTCACCCGGCGCCGCACGACCCGTGAGCACCTGCAGGGCCGCGTGCCCCGCGCACCTGCGATCACGCCGCACTCCCACGCTCATCTACCCTTCTCTAGCATTTACTATTCACATCTCAACCCATTCCATATCCCCTCAACTCCCAACCTCTCTTCCGAAATTTCGGCAGAGTAACCGCTAAAAACTGACTATCCCAAAAATTTAAAACCCTGCACACAGTTCACCAAAACTAACAGTATCTATCTATCCATCATCCAGAGAAATCACCATAACCAAATCAGAGTATGAAGACAACGAAAAAAATCACCAAATACAACTGAAGAAAATTCACAATATAAAGCGATACTATATTCTAACATGTGAAATATCTGCGTACGTCACCAAAATCACATGCACTCCATATACCTATACACTGACGCATATACAATTCATCTCATCGACTGTACATAATCACCACAAAATAAAGAAAAC
The DNA here is from genome assembly GCA_022433055.1 of Begonia peltatifolia. Lineage (NCBI taxonomy): Eukaryota > Viridiplantae > Streptophyta > Magnoliopsida > Cucurbitales > Begoniaceae > Begonia > Begonia peltatifolia. The sequence continues at coordinate 13,116,435 of CM039521.1, forward strand.
CTCCAAAACCAACCATGCCACAACCTACTAACTCCACGGGTCGGGTCGCCCTAACAAAAATCCGCCATCCGGTGCTGCGGTCGCACGCCGTCAACCATCCTACGCCTCTAGACTAGGCACTCGAGGTTCACCAGCAGTATCGTCAGCATCTACACCACAGAACACTCAACATAAGCCTAACGCTCAGTAAGTAGTGCGATATGAAAGTAAAAGCCGACAATGCAATCCTAGCACATGCCGTCTCTACACTCACAATCATGTTGTCACATATGCGACGTGTAGAGCAGCCACACCAGAGTAAAGAGGAACCTCACGCCACCCTACACCCTGACACATCGCCACCATCCCGGACTCCCCAGTAACGCGGCCCACAAGCTACACACACGCATCACCACACGGCAACCACATCAGGGTAAGGGTGTACCTCGCGCCACTCTACACCCTGACACGTCGCCCCCGTCCCAGCCTCCCCAGCACGGGGCCGTAGTTGCCACACACACACGTTTCGCGACAGCCCAGCCGGCCCACCCCTCGAGTAGGATCCACGACTAGTGTTGCACCGGCCCACACACTAGTAGGATCGCGGTACCACTGCCCACGTCCTCACCGTCAACACATTCACGCCGCATGATGGCCCAGCCGGCCTACCCCTCGAGTAGGATCCGCGACTGATGAAGCACCGGCCCGCACACTAGCGGGATCCGCGGTACCACTGCCACACGTCTCACATCATATATCAAAACATGCTAAAAATCATTTTCGTTCACGTTTTTAAAAATATGATGCATGTCAAACAATACGCACGCACACCACAATCAATTACATAAACCCTAAAGTTCTACAGTGTAGGCCCACTTGGGCAAAACACATGCATACTCTACTTACCTGGCGTTCTAAGCTCGCTCGATGCACAGCCTCGCCAAAAAAAAGCCTCAACCTAAAACACAACCAAACTCTCATCAGTATTTATCTCAAAATTCACCAAATAGCCAAAAATAACATTCCTTAACTACACTCGTGAAATTCCAACTAAAATGGTCCATCGGTTTGGTCCGGCCGAAAACCAGGTTAAAGTTCGGACGCGCATAACTTTTGCGTCCTCCAACGGAATCAAACGATTCAAGTGGCTAAACGTCCCCTTAGGAACCTACTCTAACATACTAAGACGGATTTTAAAACGATAAGCTGCAGGCAGGCGAAGAATGCTAAAAACTGAATCTGCCACTTTTATCAAATTTCACATTTTCACTTCTATTCAACCAACACTCACTCGCCACTAGTTATACGCATCAAAATGGCTATGCTACTCTCACACGTCGAATTTCTATGAAAGACGCTCGCTAAATTGAGTTGGACCAAAATCTGACATAAACTTCCAACGCGCATAACTTTCGCGTCGGATATCGGAATCGAACGATTCCAGTGGCCATACATCCCTCCAACAACCTATTTTAACTCACAAAAACAGAATTAGAAACGATCAACCGAAGCAAGGCCAAAAAGGCTAAAAATCGAGCTGCCCCTGCACGAAAATGGTTGATTTTTGATTTCAAGCTTCAATTTAAGAACTTCTACACACAACTAGCCCTATTTCATTCATACCTCTCGGCCAAGTTCACCGCAAATGCAAGGAGGCCGAGTACTAAGCTCGGCCAAAACAGGAAACCGACAGGGCTCACCTGCGGTTTCCTTAAACTCGTGGCATCACCCTCGTGCTACACTACAATGTTGCGGCCAAATTCCATCAATGCCGAAAGCAGGCCGAGCTTAGGCAGCAAGAAGGGAAGGACTTACCGTTACGTTGCTGTGCGCTCGGTCAAAGGGAGAGCAAAGAACAGCCGAACACTCAGTCACCGGCGGTCTCCCCCACGCTCACTCGCGTCGGCCGAAGAATCAGAGCTCGAGGATTTCCTCCCCTCTCCTGCGTCTCTCACTCGGCTCTTTCGGGAACTCAAGCTGCTGAAACCGAACGGCTTCGGTTCGTTGGGACAGCAGCACCTGCTTGCAACTCGCACCCACACTTGTCGGCTGTCGATCGCAGCTCCGACTACGGCACACGATAGCCTCCTCAGCACTCGGGTGCTCTGCAGAAGTCGGCCGAATGGCTTCTTCCCGAAACCATTCGGGTGATTTCATATCTTTTTTTTTTTATAAATTACAAAATTACAAAACGGCCCTCACGTGTTTTAATCTTCCGTGATTTCGTTAATTTCTCGACCTCCCGACTTTAAATTCTGAAAACCATCGCAAAAGTAGGCTCCGAGTCTTATAATTTAAATTTTTTTTTTGTTGAAATATTTCTCAAAACTCCGATCGAGATTAAACTAAAAATTTCCAGAAATAAAATTGAAATTCGAAATTTCCAGGTTATTACATCTCGGATTTCAACAGTAGGGATCCTGCACCTACACCATAGAACACACAATATAAGTTTAACGCTCAGTAAGTAGTGCAATATGAAACATAAAACTGACAATGCAATCTTATCACAGGCGATCTCTACATTCTCACTCATGTTGTCGTAACCTGTGCTGCGTTGTATAGTCGCACCATGGTGAGGCTGAACTCTCTCGCCACCTCACTTCCAGGCACGTCGCCATCGTGCTGGTTCCTCTAGTAACGGGGCCCACAAGCCGCACACGTGCGTCACCCCACACACAGCAACCATCCCAAGATGAGGCTGGACGCACTCACCACACCACCCCCTGACACGTCGCCACCATCCCGGTTCCTACAGCAACGGGGTCAGAGTTGCTCACCACCACACACACACCGCAACAGCCATCTCAAGATGAGGCTGGACACACTTGCCATACCACCCCCTGACACGTCGGCACCGTTCCGTTTCCTCCAGCAACGAGGCCAAAGCTGCCCACACACACATCATTCTCACCGCCACGTGTCACACTTCACGTTCGCACATAAAACCATACTCAAATTCATTTTCGTTGCACTTTTCAAAACATGATGCATGACTGAACAAAAACATGCATAACACACAATATCTCCCTATTGTCCCACAGTGTAAGCCCATAAGGACAACGCAAATGTAAACACTACTTACTTTGCATCCTTAGCTTCTGTGCTGATCGACTACTATAAATTCTCAGGCTTCACATATCACATAATCAATTCACATCAAATTTCATCTCACAACTCATTCTGCGTACTAAAATTACGAATACTAACGCAATCCATCAAAGCCTAACTAAAACGGCTCACTAACATGACTCGGCGAAAAACCAACCTAACTTCTAACGCGTATAACTTTTGTGTCGGTTATCAGAATCATAATTGATTGATTCTAGCCGCTACACACTCCTTAGTACGTCTAGTTTCTAACGGTTTCAGCCATTTCCCAATTCAACATCTATGGCTTAGCCGAATGTGGACGAACGGAAACCGTTCTGTAACCCGAGTTTTTCGGCTATCCAAACATTCAATCATTTCCATAAAAATCTATAACCTAATTTTACTTACAGATTAAACATCAATACATGAATAAAAATCAACTATAAATCTACAAATTCGTATCTCCCTCCTAAGGTTTTACCAAACTATCTAATAATTTCTCTAACTTCATTTTTACCGCTCAAAACACTAAATGACTAACTATCTACTCAAACTTATCAAAAATCTGAAGATTGGCGAAGAAACGAGGAGGATCTCCTGTGAGTGTCGCGAGAAGGGAAACACCGAGGGAGAGAAAAAAAAGAGAGGAAAAATTTTCGTGCAGGGAAGGGAAGGGAAGAACTGAGGAGGGTTTTGTTTACCTTTTATTTTTTTTTATAAAAAAAATAATAATAATAACTTAATTACTATATCACCCTAACACTTTAATCTTTTATCTAAACTATTATTCGATTCGCATCCGTTCTGAATCCTATAATTTTTTCTTGTCCACTAGCCTCGAAATAATCTTTTATCTACTATTTGCAATTTCTCTACTCTCGATTCCTACCAAAATTTCGCAGTTTACCAATACGAAATTTCATAACTTGTTTAACGAAAATCCAAGGTGTTACAGTCAACCCGCGGGGGCACCGCTCGTCCAGCCACAGCGCGCGCAGCAGTTGCCGAGCCTGAACGCGTGGGGGTTAGCCTGCCTACTTCCGCCGCGTTAACCTGCGAGAATGCATGCCTGCTATTCTTGGCCACCCTGCTTGCGCGGCACTCCCTGCATGCATGCAAGCGTGGCTCGGTTAGCTTGCGCACAGGACTCCTCGAGCCTCTCCTCGCGACAAGGGGGGCTGTGCAACCACGCCAGTCACATTGCCTGCGCGCGCACGGGGCAATCGACTAGCCTACTCGTAGTCTTTGGCCAGTCTGTGCGCGTGGCGATTGCCCAAGCGACGGGCGCGTCTCAGTCCACCTACGCCTGCGGCTGCCGTTCGGTCAACCTCAGCGGGTGCGCGTCGTTTGCCTAGGTTCCGAGCGCGCTACTCGATCTGTGTGCGTGTGCCAGCAGGGTTCGGCCAGCCTCTGCGCGCGAGCGGCAGTTGCCCATCCTGTCACGCCTGGTCAGCTCGACCTGCATGCTAGCAAGCGTGCTTCTCGGCTAGCGTGCGTGAGGTCCTCGGCCATTCCTG
>CM039521.1:13128564-13152998 GCA_022433055.1 Begonia peltatifolia
AAGTACATTCTCAGTGCTTCAATTTCCTCCAATTATATATGATTGAGAGTTTCATATTTCTAGTTTAATATTATTCAATATGCAAGTGTTAGATACCTTTAAAGATATGTTCTTTAACTAAGAAAGGTTTACTAAATGTTAAATATAGGATATCAATTTGGACCAAAATATTCACTCACTTGTAATTAGTTCCTATCACGACAATCAACTAATCATTCTACTCATTCTAATTCCCCTCATTTCAACCTTCTCTCCTAAATAGAGTAAGAGACAAACAATCATTATAAACTTAAAATTCAATTACAGACTATCTAAGATTTTTCTCTTCTTTACTTTACCCTTGTGATTATGACACTCCAAGTTTTTATACTGTCATCTTTAGAACAACAAAGAATAAGTACTCGTTGAGAACACTGTCAAGAATTCAAAATCAAGTCAAGTACATTCCCAGTGCTTCAATTTCCTCCAATTATAAGATTGAGAGTTTCGTATTTCTAGTTTAATACTATTCAGTGTGCAAGTGTTAGATACCTTTAATTTCCTTTAACTAAGAAAGGTTTTACTAAATGTTAAATATAGGATATCAATCATTCAATTTGGACCAAAATACTCGCTCACTTGTAATTAGTTCCTATCATGACAATCAACTAATCTATAAATTACAGTGTGTAATGCAATGCAAATCCAGTTTTATAATATACTTTCCACATGCTTCTTACGATTTAAGTCACTCTGCGTTATTGAAACCTTCCAAACTTGATGTACCTAAGATCGGCACATGTCAACTTTGGCCAAACCCTTTTTATTTTTAAGTAGTTTGTTAAGTTTTGTTGGTTAATAGCTTGAAAGAAGAATCAATCACACCTAGCATGAAAGAGGAAATTTGTCTTCCCTTTAACAAATTGTGCGACCAAGCTATTAACATATTTTATGTTTAGTTAACCTTGACATTTGGCAAACCTTAGCATTCTTTAATTGCAATTAAGCAAACTTGTAGTCTTATTATTATTTATGATATTTGCATATTTTGTTTAACTTTAAAAACGTTTAAAGGATTAAGAATTGACTCACAAGAGAAGACGTTGGTCAAGTGATGGGCATGGGTAGCAAGGAACCAAGCAGTAGCTGGCGTGCGGGAAGCAGTTGGGTGCAGCCGGGCGCGCACGGGATAGAACACCACGGCCGAGTTGGCGCGTGCATCAATAACAGGCATGAGTAGCAGCAGTTGGCGCGCACGGACGAGGGCTAGACTGAAAGCGCCCGCGCGGGAGTAGCAGGTGGTGCGCACACGTGGGCAGGTCGTACGTCCAACGACTACATTTTCACTAACAGCTATTTTTCTTCTTTCTGTTCTGAATTTTCCAGCAACCTTCTTCCTCCTCTACTTAAGCTTCTCCAGAACCGATTGTAGGGGTTTTGGCAAATTTTAATCCCAGGGAGTTTATCTTCAAAAAAGGGAAGAGCACCGTGAGAGTTTCTCACGTTCTTCGTTTTTAGTGCTTGGCACCCAAAGGTCATACATTACCACTAAATTCAAGGTTGCTTGGCTGGTTCTTAAATCCATCAATCTCTCCTCACTCTCTAGGATAGAAACTAAGAAAAAGGTGGGAAAACCATCCCCAACGCTGTTGTTTCTTTCCTTGGAAAGAAACATCAACCGAAAGCTCCATAGTTGATAATCGGTCAGTCATGGGTTGTTCTGCCCAAATCCTGTTCTCTAGCACATTCTGAGGTACAATGATAGGTTTGCTCACTTACCTATATTCTAGAAAGCTTCATTCTATTTTCACGTCCATTCTCTGTTACACGTAATATTTATGGTCTGTTTTTGAGGTGTTCTTTGAGCACCGAACTCTGATTTATTATTTTCATCTTCCGCATGGATTTAGGGTCCCCTTTCCACGTCATTTGGTATTAGAACTTAATGACTTCTTATATTTGTCTTCTCTGTTGTTTTTCTCTATTTCTGTTCTTCTTTATTGTGTCTGTTGTGTTAACCCAATAGAGTTGTTTGTTTTTCTTGTTTGTGTTTTATTTTAATTGTTTACATGGTCCCATGGTTAGTTTAGTTTAAGTGTTTTCATTTTTGGTTAACATGTTTTATTTTCTAGCTGAGTCTGTTATTGTCATGTTTGTTTTCTGTCTTTCATCACCGATAATATAGCATGTTTAACCATTTTATGCATGTCTACTTCTGTTTACATAACCTAGGATTTAGGATTGATAACATGTTGTCATGTTGTTGCACAATTTTCTATTTACCTCGAATTTAGACTCGAGATTTTGATAGCATGTTACTCGTATTGTTGGATAACCTCTATTAAAATTTCAAAATATTTGGATGAGAATTGTGATAGTTTTTCTATTAGTTTTAGGTTGTTTTATGTTCACTATTTTAACGTCTTGTCTTTGTTGTTTTATGGCTTTGTTTAAAAGTAAATGTTGTCATTAATTTATACCATTTGATCGCATTGTTTGCTATGTTTTTGGTGTAAGTTTTTGTTCTGAAATTAGAGTCTCATTCGGCTAAGAAATTGGTGTAAATTCGAAGAGCATTGTGTGTTTTATTTTTATTGCTCTATTCTGTTAGTTTCAAATTGTGTTTTGATAAGTTGTTCGTTGATGTGTCCTAGTGGTTTTTGTTGTGAATTGATTGTCTTTGTTGAAGATAGATTCTAAGATTGGTGTCCTTTTAAACCAAAACCGAGGCTATAAAAGTCGAGCCACCACAACTACTAAACCGAACATTGATAAGCTTAGCTACCAAGATCAACTCCATGAGCTAAACCACAAGTTTGAGAATATACACCAAAGGTTCATGTAAAGTGAACGTTTAAGAGAACCGGATCAATCCACCAAGACACCTAAACTTGTTGATAAGCCTAGTCATCAAGAACAACTCCTTGCACTACTAAACCGCAAGTTTGAGGAAATACATCGTCGGTTAATAAGAAGTGAGCGTTTAGGAGAACCTCTAGAACCTTTGCGGAGAAAAAAGACTGAATACTTAGGGGGTATGATAGGAGTGAAACCGATTATTCAAGACGAAACCGAAAAGCTTTCACTAGCCACCTTGGCATTGTGAATCCGTGTGATATATCATTGTCTAGTTTTAGTGCTAATTCAAAAGGTTTTTATGGTTGGTTGGAAAGGGTAGAGGAGATGTTTAGATATCATGGTCTTTTGGAGGAAAAAAAAAAAACTAACCTCTTTGAGTCTCATCGGGTATACTAGTTCATGGTGGGAAAGACTTAAGAGAAGAAGGAGATTGGAATGACAAAGTTGAAGTTCATACTTGGGGTTTAATAAGGTACTTAATGGAAGAGGAGTTTACTCTAAGTCTTTGTGAACAGGAGCATTACCCTAGGAAAATGTCAAAGTCCCCAAACATTTTTGGACCACCACCTCCTATAGCCCAAGAACATGATGAACTTACTGAAGAGCCCTTAAGTGAGAAGAAGAACATAATTCAAAAAGAGGAAATCTACCCCAAGAAAGGTCCATTACTTGTAATGGATTATAATTCTTGTGGACAAAATGGTGATGAGCAAGTGGGGATTTTAGGAGAAAACTTTTTAGAACCCCCTAACCCAATTGACCTCGTTGAAGATTTTGAAATTATAAAGTTATTTGAGGAATCTTCGCTTGAGGTTGAGAGTGAGCAAATAGTAGAGCCTATTGGAGCCCTTGAAACCCAAGAAGCAGAAAACAAACCCGAGGACTTCTAAAATTTAAAAACTCATGAGGTTGTCATTTTGCATGATCCATTTAATGTTAGCCCTACGAAGAAAATTTTAGCAAAAGACTATGGTGAGTTGGCCTATGCTAAAGAGGAAACCTTTTGTGCAAAGTATGCACATGTGCCTATTCTCCACATCCCACAAAAACCCTACCTAGTAGATAAAATTTACCTTGATCCCATTTTGATCCACACCGAGAGCAGAGTTCAAATTTTAGAGGGAGATGGTTGTCTCATTATTTTCTCATGGACTAAGAAAGGGACAGGTCTTTATAGAACTATAAGACATCCTAGCCAATTAAAACTAAACTTTAAGGATGAATTATCAAGGAAAACTTTGAGTGACATAAGACTATTGTTTATTCCACCTAATAATTTAATTTCTTGATTTTTTTAGAATTGTATGAAATAAAAATTATGTTTTTTTTGTATTAATTTTCTTTATTGGCATGGTATTACTGAGCATATTTTTATTTATTCTTTATATAACGAAAGTTATTCCATCGCACCCTTACATGATTTTTCGAATTCTTTCATTATAAAAGGTTTTGAAGAATATAGCATTTACTTTTTTGTTGAAGCAAATACTTAGGGATATGAAAGGATCTTTACTGCATGTTATTTTGTTGAACTTTACAGCTATAGAAATTTATTGCATTATCGTTGCATGACATTATATTAGTGGATCCATAAAATTAGTTTTACTCTTGAGTGTTAAGACACTAGTTCTTAAAGATAAACTTGTTTGTTTCCAAACCATTTATTTTAAAGAAAAGAAATTGTTATGTTGGTTTTGCTTAAGTAGGAGGCAATTGAATTTCTGGTTTGAATATTATACCTTGATGACCAAAGTAAGCTTTATCAAACTTGAAATTTATTTCGTTTTGGTTATGCAAAGTTTTTATCCTTTATCTTACCAATCCAAAATTATTTCTTATATTTTGGACAAAAATTGTTTTAACATTACTGTTTCATGGAATGAGAAAGTAAAGAACAATGTTAGAACTTCATTGCATCTTGAATCTACGATGAAAAGCGACAACCATTAAGTAGTAGAGGAAGTAGTTATTACATTGCCAACAAGGTATATACCAACTAATATTTTGATTGACTGGTTATTTAGGATTAGATGGATAGTAGATTGTTTTGATTGTCTTCTTGATTGGATTTTTGGATATAATGATTGTAATCCTTCTTTGATAATTACCTTTGAAAATTATTTGAACGATGATTCATTTTGTGTAGTAGCACCTATTATATTTCATGTCTTATTTTTGAAGTTGAAATAGCCTTTGGTGGATGAGTTTTGTAATAACTTTATAAGTTTGCCTTGTGTTTTAAATTCGAAATATATTTTCTTAAGGAGGCTAATTTTATTGAATTTTGTAGCCATGGTCTTTAAAAGGGAAGGAACGGGAACTTGGCATAAATGAGAACTGCCAAGGAAAGCACTCCACCAACCGCGGCCAAATCCATGGCCGGATTTTCCTATTAATGCGTTTATCTATTTTGTAGGTCTTGATGATCAAAACAAACTCTTTCACCCTAGGATAGTGGGAAAAGTACAAAGAGGAAAGTTTTTGGAACTCTTTGGATCTAAGAACAAATCCTCAACAATCCGTAAGGGATGTGGCATGGAATGACCTTAATCAACCTTGGCCAAGTCCCTGGTCGAATTTCTCTTTCAATGAGTTTGCTCATTTTATAGGTACTCCTCTCGAAAAGCCAAAGATAGTACTCATGCAATGCAAAAGAATACTAGGAGGCAACCCTGTAGATTTGAGGTCAAATCCTCAATCAACTGCAGAGGATGTTGTACCCATGGTTGTACATATTGACCTCGGCTAAACCCATGGTTGAACTCTTTTTATTTTTAACCGTTTGTTAAGTTTTGTAAGTTAATAGTTTGGAAGATGAATCAATCACACCTAGCTTGGAAGAGAGAATTTGTCTTCCTTTTAACAACTTGTGTAACCAAGCTATTTACATATTTTATGTTTAGTTAACTTTAGCATTTGACAAAATTTAACCTTCTTTGATTGTAATGGGGCAAACTTGTAGCCTTATTATTATTTAGAATATTGGCATATTTTGTTTAGTTTTAGGAAAGTTTGAGTGATCAAGGATTGACTCCCAAGAAAAGATGCTAGTCAAGTGATGGGCGCAGGCAGCAAGGAACTAAGAAGCAACAGCAAGCGTGTGGGAGGCAGCTGGGTGCAGTAGGGTGTGCACAGGACAGGACACTACGGCCGAGTAGGCGTGCGCAGCAGCAGCAGCAACAGTTGGTGCGCACGGATGAAGGCTGGACCCAAGGCGCCTGCGCAAAAGTAGGAGGCGCACACGTGGGCCGGCCGTACGTCCAACGACTATATTTTCAGTAACGCTTATTTCTCTTCTTTCCTTTCTGGATTTTCTACCTGCCTTCTTCATTCTCTACTTAAGCTTCTTCTAAACCGATTGTAAGAAATTTTGGCAAATTTTAATCCAATGGAGTTTATCTTCAGAAAAGGAAAGAACACCGTGAGAGTTTCTCACGTTTTTCGTCTGCGGTGCTTGGCATCCGAAGGTCATATATTGTCATCAAGTTCAAAGTTGTTTGGCTGGTTTTTAAATCCATCCTTCTCTTCTCACTCTCAACTAAGAAGAAGGTGGAAAAATCATTCCTAACGTTGATGTTTCTTTCCAACCAAAAGCTCCATAGTTACTTATTGGCCAGCCACAGGTTGTTTTGCCCAAATCTTGTTCTCGACACATTCTGAGGTAGAATAATACGTTTGTTCACTTACCCATATCCCAGAAAACTTCATTTCATTTTCACGTCCATTCTCTATTACATGTAATATTTAGTGTCTATTTTTGAGGTGTTCTTTGAGCACCAAACCGTGGTTTATTATTTCGTCTTCCGCATCGTTGAGGGTCCGCTTTCCGCGTCAAAACACTCTAAGGTATCCATCACCAACAATAACTACGATGCAGGATTTAGATGACAATTTTGCCAAAAGAAAGGCCTGAGCTGCTCAAAGATAAAGCACATACCTGAGTTTTCCCCAGGCGTGATTGAAGGTCTACTTCATAATCCCTGTGTTTCAAAGGTTTCCTCTGAACTGGTGGACCTTTTGCTAGAATCAACCAAAGTTCAAAAGTTCAGGTTCTTTTAACCCAAGTACAAGCAACGGAACAGTAAAAAAAAAAAAAGGAAGCAGAACATCTAATTAAAATAAATCAGTATAACTTACATTTGGACTTAGACCGTCCTTCAGATTCCTGAATTAAGCACACATAACACAAGGATTACATATGAAGAACGAGATAAGCTTGACAATACAAAATCTAAAGTTTCAGGCTTCCAAACCTGCTTTTCGCGCTCGCGAGCTCGTTCTAGATACTCCTCTCGATCGAATTTCCTCCTAAATGTGTTATCAACTCCAATAACCTTAAAAAAAAAAAAAACAGAGGCATTCTCGTAACACTCACGAGAAGGAAAAATTATTCCACCTACTGAAACTTAAGATTACAAAGGAAGAATAATCTTTCGGCTTACATTGTCGCCACTCTGAGCCATTTTTTCACAAGAGGCAACAGTGTGTACCAAGATTGAGATTCGACGATGCAGAATAAGGTCCGGAAGAAGATAATCAGCAAACCCTAATTCAATATTCAACAGAATTTCACGGTGGGGCTCAATGTGAACGCTGAAAGCAATGGAATTTGAAGTCCCATCTGGTTGGAGCAGAAGCAAGATTTCATCAATTGCCAATTTCTTCATATTGCACGCTTAGACTACATATATGGGATAAAATTATCGCCTAATTGTTTTTTTAATTAAATTTGATGACCAAAATAGATTTGAGAATCTTAATAAAAAAGCAAAAAACTGCCATGACCAAATTAAAGCGATCCTTGAAATACAATGACTAAGAAAATATTTACTCAAAAACTTATATTAAGGGTGGGAATCCGTTCAGTTAAAACCAAAAATCTCAATTCGGTTTGATCTTAAGGAACTGAAAATCGAGTTTGGAACCGAACCAAACAGAGAATTTTAGTATGATTGACTTTTGTTAGCTTAAATGATTTAAACTTTAAAATATTTTGATGATGAGCAGTTAAAATATTTTGATGATAAGTAATTATAAATGTAATATATTTAAGTTGTTTATTGGTTTATTATGTTATAATACCCTTGTTAAGGACTATTTGGTTAATATAACAAGCTTTTTTAAGTACTTTTAGAAACAATGAATCATACAAAAATTAAATGCCAATTGCATGACAAAATTCGAGAATCACGAAGAGTTCAAAAGTGTCGACCACCAGAAAACATTGTCAATCGGACAACATTTCTTTAAAATCACAAAAAGTTAAAAGTGTCAACCGACAAAAGAAAGTGAAGATCGTGCGTTTCATGACCCAAGGGCAGGCAGGAGCAGGAATACCTGGTTGGGCAACCCAATTCTAGAGAAGGGAATCCGATCACCAAGTCCTAGGCTAGATTTGATAGCATAAGTCTTTGAAATAGATACATAGTCAAAACCACGTAATGAAATTTCAAGCAGATAGTGCAACAAAGATAAATACATCATTCAACCGTGCAGCAAAGTAAAGAAATCTAATCCATCAATTAGGGTTACAGTTCTAAATTAAACCACTAAATCCTTACCAGGAAAATACAAACTGTAATGGTTTGAATCTTCAATATTCTATTTTCAATAATATATTATGGATATTTATTGTGAATGATATACAAATATAAATTATGGAAGTTGTATTGAAAAAATTGTACAAAATCCTTGAGAGTGCTATGGATGAAATTATTTTGTAATAACAGACTTAATTGTAAGTATAATAACTTTTGCTGAGATTGTTAAATTATTATGAAATTTAACAGTCTTAAACTAGACATGTAGAAGAAAAGAATGATTTTAGAATGCAAGAATTTGGATATGCGTAGCAAAATTTATTTACTTTTTAATTTAATGATTGCAGTTTATGTTTTAAACTGCACCATTTTGATAAATGACTTTAAACCACACTTAGAGTAAGAATTTTGAGAAAGTCAAAGAAGTAAAAATATTTTCAACACTTTGTAGCATGTATATATACAATAATATTTGACAATCAATAGAGTTAGAACACGTGGCAGTCAGTATATGTTAGGTAAGTTGTTTGCTTAAGTGATTAATTAAGTATGATTAAGTTTAATTAATCATGATTAATTATCCTAATCATATTGATTAACTTAAAACTAATCAAAATTAATTAGTTTCAGCAAAGTAAACTTAAACATAACTAATCATGGTATTTTTGCAATTTATCATGCAAAAAAGAGTAAAATAGTACTTATACATAAACAAAAAAGATAGAATAGTAAATCTACCCATAAATCTCTCTAGAAAAGAGTAAAGAAAGCTGAAGAATCTATCATATTCGTGTAAAATATTCAACTCAAGAGAAAATGAGAAAGAATACAGAAAAAAGAGAAAGAAGAGAGAAAAAGAGGAAGAAAAAGTGAGTTTTGGATTTGTTCCTAAAAGAAAAATTACTCAGGCTAGGGAGGCGATTTTATAGGACTAAAGATCAATTCATTAGATGGAAATTTCATTGGAGAGGATGAACCTTCAAAAGGTAAGTAAATCCTACATTTAGACTAGTTAATTTAACCTTTATTGCATTGTTTATGTGGAAATAGATTTAAATCATGTCATTAGTTCTAGTTAGACTTAGAATTTTTATTGTAGATTGAAGTGATTAAATGGTTGTTGTTTTGATATGAAATGAATGGTGTTTTATGACAACTTTTGTTTTGAAATTGTATTGCGATGTTAAAAAAGGATGTTTTGAAAACATTGTTTTAAATCAATGTGATATGTTGGTTTTCAAAATAATTTACATGAGTGCGTTGTATGGTTTTAAATTTGCATGACATTGATTTTATAAAATGTGTTAAAACATGCATTTGAGAAAAAAATGAAGTTGGCAATCTTGGTAACACGTGAACCCAATAGTTGGACTTGATTCTTTGTGTGCGATGTGTATGACTATGAAAATGAGAAGGAGATCAATTTAATATCCTCATTGGGTTGAAAATTCCTAAACCTCAAGAGCAAGCAACACATAGGGTCTTACAGCCTTACCGGAGACAGCTCGGGAACGTGTAGGATTGTGTGATGGATATACATGTTGGAATTAGAGTGTATTGCATTTTTCACATGAATATTTGATTGTTAAAAGATGCATCAGAGTTTTCTTGAAAAAATGATTTTAGTCCTGCAAAGTTTATTCTATTTGCATTTAATTTATTTGATAAAAATGATTTCAAACAATGGTTGAGTGATTTCTAAAGATTGATTTCGAGCATGTGTAATTTTACAGTATTTGCATGACTTTCAAAATAATATGATTCATATGATTTTCAAAGAATCACAGTAGTAGAAGATGGTGATTGATCCTATATGGTGTTAATAGAATTTGAATTAGTTATTCTATGCATTAGATTTATTTACTGGACTAAAAGCTCATTATGTGGATAATTTAAATTTTTTAGATAACGAGAACGTTGATCGGGAGAGAAAATATAAGGCAATATAAAGTTTGCAAAGAGGAAATCTTTTTGTTTGGGTGGAATGTTTGGATTTTCTTTATATAAATCTTTTTGAAAAGTCATATGTAGTGACCGACTTTTGTAGTAGTTTCCGTGTTAGAACTCTAATTTTCATATAAATTTTCAATGTATTAAATATATGTTGTTTTTTTTCATGCAATAAATGTTTTATGTTTTAAAGACTTTTATAAAAAATATAATAATAATGTGTAACACCTAGAATTTTCTGTTTAAACTAATTTCAGATTTACATAATTGTAATCGGTGAACTTTTGGTCAGAATTGAGAGCGGAGAATTTTTATCCTTAAGTAAAAGATTATTTTGAGACTAACGGAGAAGAGAAAAATTTAAGAATCCAACTGGAATTGGATCGTATAACAGATTTATTAAACGGTTAAGGGTGAAATAGCAATTAGGATTATTATTATTATTATAATTAAAATATATATATATAATCAAAACACCCATCGGTGTTTTCTCCCCAGCAAACACTCCTCCCCTTCATTTTTCCCTTCCCCCGCAAAGAAGCCCTCGGCAATCTCTTCTTTCAGCAGCCGACAATTCTCCTCCGTTCCTCCTTCGGTTCTTCAAATTTAAGGTAAGTTTTTAATAGATAGTTAGTACTATAGTTGTTTCAAGTGGTAAAAGTGGAGTTAGAGCAATTATTGGACTTTACGGTAAAACCTAAGTTTGAGGAATGTGATTTCATAGTTATAATCGATTTTTATTCGTATATTAGTGCTTAAACTTGAAGCATGGGTAGATCATAGGTTTGTATGGAGAAAATTGAGAGTGTTTGGATAGCCGAGTGCTCGAACTGTGGAATGTTTTCCGCTCGGCCACGTCTAGCCAATCTGTAGGTGTTGAATTAAGAAATGGATGACACCATTAAAAACTAGACATCCTGTGGAGCTCGTAACATTTCGAATCGTCCAGTTCGGGCGAGTATTTCCGAAATTATGAATTTCCGAAGTTGGTTAGAAATTGAGTTGGATTTCGAGTTTAGTAGAGAATTTTGGTTTTGTACAAGTTATGACTTTCAAACTAGAAATTTATGAGTTGAATGAAGTAGAATTCACGAATGTGTGGTTGTATAGGTATTCCAGTTAGCGAACGAACTACGAGTTTCAGCATACGAATTGTGAAGGACGCCAGGTAAGTAATGTAGTAGTAGTTTTGTCTTCGGGCCTACATTACAGTTCAGTAGGATGCATTGCACATTTACTTTATGTTATGCTTTCATGGTTGTGCATCATTGTTTTAAATTAGGAGAACGAGACGAAAATGAATTTCCATGTTTTTACAAAGTGAAACAGTAGGATGTGATGAGACGAACGAAATGAGAAGATACGTAAGAAGATAAGAAAGGTGGGGTTGAGTGGTCATGTCCCCAGAGGTGGACCACGAGGTGTATCACTATTCTTCCGCTTTACGTGGTGGCTTTGTCAACAGAGGTGTACTGCAAGGTGTGTCACATTGATCTAGCACGTAAAGAAGAACCCAGTAGTAAGAAAATAAAGAAGATGCAAGAAAGAGACGAAAACAAAAGTATAGATGAAACTATAGAAACTGCATATGTTAGGATGTATTTGTTTTCAGTTTTTAAGTTTTATGTGCATTACTTACTTAACATTATGTTAGTAGTTGAGTTCTGTGATGTAGATGACGATGACATAGTCGGTGAGTACTCAGGGCATGCCCAAGATTAGGAAGCGGTTAGAGGAGTACGCACGTGGATGATCTGGCCGGCTGTTAGATCGTTTTGACTATGGTGGGTATAGGTACAGTTTTTGGGGTGTGTAATCGAAATTATTTTAGTTGTTTTAAGTGGATTGAATGTATAGACGGATTACAAACTTTCATAGTCGTTTTCTTTACTTAAATTATGATTTTGAGTTGATGGAAAAGTGTGCGTTGGCTTATTACTAGCGTTGAGTCGAAGTCCGATCGATTTTGTGAAATTTTTAAGATTTTTAAAAAGAGTTCTGGAGAGAAAGTGTCGACCGATAGACTTAGTGGTCGACCAGACCCTGCAAGTGTCGACCGCGAGAGTCGACCTACGCGGGCAGAGCCAAAGTAAGTGTCAACCTATAGTTGTAGGTGTCGACCGGTAGTGTAAAAATGGTAGTGGTGTTGACCGTGAGGGTCGACCTGCGTGGACAGAGAGGATCAAGATGTCGACTTGTGAAAGCAGATGTCGACCAGTGTTCTCGGTGTCGACCGACGAAAAGACCCGAGACGAACGTAGTGTCGACCGGTGTTCTCAGTGTCGATTGACGAAAAGACCCGGGAGAAACGTAGTGTCGACCGGCGTTTGCCAGCGTCAACCAATGAAAAACCCGAGACAACCCAAGTGTCGACCGATGTTTACAGGTGTCGACGAGTTTCTCTGTTTTATGTCTTTATAAAATGAAGTTTCGTTTAAACTGATTTTAATCAAGTTTTCTGCTGCGATGCTATTTAAAATATTTTCAAAAATGTCGTTTTAAGTAGAGGAACAAAAGTTGTAAATTTTATTCAAATTTTTTTCAAGTGTAGTGAGTGAGTAGTAGAAGTGTGCAAACTGGGAACCACGTAGGGTTTCCAGGGCATGACAGAGATGGTTCAGAGCAGTGAACGAACCGGAAACGGGTAGGTTTTCGGGTCGTGACATAATAATTTTAAATGGAGCATCTTAATTTAGGATACCAGGTTGAAGCTCATTTGAAGATTCTTTCCTTCGAGTAAATCTTTGGTTGAACTTCACGGGCGTCAATCAACTGCCTTTACACTTTTGATTGATTTTCACGAACGTCAATCAACTGCCTTTTACATTTTTCTCATTGGGATTCACCATTTTACAATGTTTCAATACAAGATTGAGTCGGAACTCAAATTGCACTCTCTCAATAATGTAATTTCAAGTTTTGGTTGAGAGAAGTAAGAAGAAAAAGATGAAGACTCTTTGAAGTTGAGAGAATTTTTGATTCCTTGGTAGTTGTGTTTGTAAAAGTCTTCCCTTCTTCAATTTATAGTCTTGAGTTCTGTGGTCGACCTATATTAAACCTGTTGACACATTGTTATTGTGGTGCATAGATAGAAGACCGTTGTAAGCCTTTTCAGTCAACCTTCGAGAATCAGTCTACACTTTGTTATCGTTGGTGTTCGTTAATAGTCGTTGAAAGTAGTGCCTGTCAACTCTTGTATAGTTCGGTCGACGTGTTCTTTTCTGAGCTCTGCGATTGACACCTTAATAGACTGGTCGACACTTGGTTTCTCTTTATCTACATTGGTTGTTCTTTGTGGTCTTCACTTTATTTATTTCAGAACTCATCGATCGATACCTTGATTGACCAGTCGACACTTGATTTCTCTCTGTCCACTTCGGTCGTTCTTTGTGGTCGACACTTTGTTCATTTCTTAATTCACCGGTCAATACCTTGATATACCGGTCGACAATTGCTTTCCCTCTGTCCCCTTCGGTCATTCTTTGTGGTCGACACTTTGATATACCGGTTGATACTTGCTTTCCCTTTGTCTGATTCGGTCGTTCTTTGTAGTCGACACTTTGTTCATTTCTGAAATTCAGCGGTCGACACCTTGATATACTGGTCGACACTTGAGGCATTCTAAAACTGTTTTTCTTTCTTTTAACTATCACACACTTAATAAACTATTGTGCTAAACACCCTTCTTCAAGGTCATTTTCAATTAAGGTACCTGCACAATTATTTGTTTATTAGGTTAATCAATTTATCACACATCATTTTCAAAATCATATTACTGTTGAACATATTTTAATTAAACATCATAAAAAAACACAGTAATCTTAACCTCATTTTAAGTTAACAGTTAGTGTCAATGAGAGTATCCTTCCGATATTCGACTCCTTCCCACTTTGGGAATCTACTATCTCGTCGGGATTCAATTGGTGGAATTAGATCTTGACAGATTTAGTATCAGAGCTATATATAATAGTTCTAACTTGTTATTGGGGTTAGTAACTATGTTTAGGCTTTCTCTTGATTCACCTCAGAGGCCTATGACTCGTTCCCAAAACAAATCATCAATCATAACTAATCTTTTTTCTGACAAGTGTACTATTTTTGCAGGTGGAGGTACTTAATCAGATCTTTCATTTTTTGTTCTCTCAATGAATCCTTTGTCCAATCAATAGATCGAAGAGGAATGGACAATTCATCAATTATTTGATTACTAATTCGCAAATTTTTTTCTTTTTTAGCTTCATTCGACAGGTATATTGGTATTTCTCTATTTATCCGTTTTTTATTTAAATTCGTTATTTTGTAGAATTCTTTTATTAGTTCTTTGAGAAAAAGCAAGTTTGTTCTTGCTTTAAAAAATTTAAGAATTTTAAAACGTTTCTTGTTACTATAGATTGCTTGGAATGAGAGTCAACTCTTAAAGACATAGCCAAACCAACCCACATGCTTTCTTGGAATTCAAGTGACAGATCGCCTCAAGCTCAAGAAGGAATTTGTCTTCCCGAAAAGCAACTTTCTGTAATCGATTATCTTTGCATTTTGGTTATTGGCAAACATTGGCCTGCTTGTTATTTTGGGAAAATGTTAGCCTTTCATATTTTGCATGGATTTTTATATCAATGTTATGATTAGTATGGTGGTAAAATTTTAACGCCCACAAGGACATGAGGAGAGCGTGTGGTTTGTCAACCTACCAAGCATCAATCATGGAAGGCGCACAAGTGAAGACCCAACCTGCATGAAGCAGGATGGGAGCGCGCATACTAGCCTTTCAATTGGATGAATTGAGCATCAAGTCCTTCATTGAGCACAAGTGAAGGCAGGCCCGCATTAAGGAGGAACGACTTGCGCATACAGACCCTTATTTGGTTGTGCGCACCCTTATTTGAATCATTTGAAGCCCAGCCCATTTACGAGGAAGAGCGCGCAAAATCACCTTTTCATTTTGAATTTCCATGGCTCATCCTCATCCTACATAGCTCAAGAAAACTAATCTTACAAGGATTTCATATCCACGGCTGAAGAATGAAGGAGCACGCGCGCACGATAAAAATCAATCAATCAGATATTTACTTTCTTATTTCAAGCTGAAACCTTTGATAACCTATAGGTCATATTTAATTATCTTTTTCAGAACGTTGTATTAGGTTTTTGATTGATTAATAAAAGTGGATCGTTCTCTCTCAAGCCTAGAAGCTTTGGTTCTCAAGGTAAAGCCTCGATGTGTCTTATCCGAGCTGGGTTGTGCCTCCGATTGTCGTCCAAGTCTGTGATTACTTGGTTGCAGTTATTATCATCTTTGTCTCCTTTAGAGAAGAGAGAAAAGGTGGGAAAATCAGACCTTGTGCCTTTGTAATCTTCCTTGGAAGAATACATTAACCGAATGTGCTCCAAGTTGCCTATCTAACCAATCACAGGTTTCTTTGCACAATTTCTTTGTTTTATCTTATTTTTACGTGAAATTTGAGGTGATTATTCACCACTCATTAGGTAAGAACCCCTCCAAATTTCATTACATTTGGAGCTCATTTGCTATATATTTTGCCGCTGAATTTGGGGTGTTATCTGATTTAGCCGAGAGCACTAAATCTTGTTGTTTGATCTTGCAAAAACCTAGCTTTTGCAGGGTCAATGTATCATCTGGTATTAGAGCACATAGTACTTCCCTTGTATTGTTTCGAATCATTTAACTTGATTATTGCATGTCATGTTGAAGTGCTAAATTGATTCATAATCGAAAAACTTGTTAAAATTTTATTAATCATAACTCTAGCAAATTAAATCAACACTTCATTTGTGTAATCTTGCTAAATTTTGATTACTCATTTCATATATACATTTTGGGATCACTAAAAATTGTTGCTAACCGAATTTAATGTTAAGCTGAGAACCATTAGATTAATTTTAATTGCTTTGTTGTGTTCTTTTGCTTATATCCTATGTTTATGTCATGCCCAAAAAAATCACATTCTAATTGATATTTTTAATACTGTGATTATACTCTTGATTGTTGTACTAAAATTTTCCTAACTAAGCATTATTCCCTAATCTAAAATTGAGCACATCTGAAAATTTAGTTACTTTTCTATTGCAAATTGATTGGTTAAAGACCAAGATAACAATCCTTTTTTCCAATACTTTAGGAAATTAACAAATCTTATTAAATATTTTCTAAAACTCAGGATTAATTAGTTCCAATAATATGACAACAAGAAGTGGGATAAATTATAATCCAAATGTTGATCAGAACCGTGGCAAAGGAGTCCCTCAAATCGAAAATCAAGACCCTCAAGTGGGTGTGTCTAGCTCCTAAGACCAAATAAATGATCTTAACCAAAAAATGGACTAACTGTTTGGTGAGCGTGAAAAGGACTTTCAAGAACTCATGCATTAAAGAAGATCCGAACCAAACTTCCAAGGGCCCATGCGTAGGTGGAGAGCTGAACTGGACTTTCCAGAGTTCATGCAAAGAAGGAGAATCGAACTGAAAATCTAAGAGCCCATGCACAAAAGGGAAATTGAACATCTTAGGGAAATGTTTCATAACCGCGGATATTATGATGAAGAATGGATCGAAGGAGAGGTGGAATTTATTCTTAACCGACGAAGAGATAATGAGAATGTCGGACTCGATAAATTATCCATATCCTCTTTTGATGGAACATTAAGTGGAGATGCATTTTTAGACTGGGTGGATAAGGATGAAAATGTATTCGACTACTATGGATACTCCGAAAGGGTTAAGTTACGACTAGTGGCAATAGAACTTACGGGTTATACCACTTTATGGTGGGAAAACTTGAAAGCTCAAAGGAGGAGATACGAGTAAGAACCCATCACTACACGGAGAGCCATGAAGACCGTCATGAAAAAGAGATTTGTTCCAAGCTATTACAAGTATGAACTCTTCCTACAAATACAAAGTCTAAAGCAAGGAGGTCAGTCTATGGAGGAATATCTTATCGAGTTTCAGATGCTTAGAATCAGAGGAGGATTAAATGAACCTGAGAAACAAGTGATAGGTAAGTTCATTAGGGGATTGAACCACGATATCGGCGACATAGTGGAACTACAATCACTATATTCAATGGATGCAGTAACACAGTTAGCCATAAAAGTGGAGAGGCAACTGAAGAGGAATGTGAAAACTACCACTAGTAGATTTAACCCCAAAGACTCAAAATATACTAAAACTTCCACCAAGATAGAAGAGAAGAAGCATTTTACCAGGAGTTGGCCTACTAAGGACTCTAACAGCAAGCCCATGGTGAGCGATACAAACCATCTCAAAACTCATGAAATTAAGTGTTTCAAATGTCTTGGATTAGGACATATGGCCAAACAATGCCTAAACTAATAGGTGATGATGCTCAAGGAGGGCACATGAGAAGGTTAAACTGAGGACGAAATCGTAGAAGAGACTTTAGAGGAAAATGAGTCGTAGGACGAGGTTTTCCATGCACAAGAAGGACCTTTACTAATGGTCATACGATGAGTCCTCGTTTCAAAGACACAAAAGAGAACTATCAACGAGAAAATATTTTTCATAGTCGCTACTTGATAAAGGATACAGTTTGCTCATTGTTCATTGATGGAGGAAGTTGCGCCAACGTGACTTCCAAAGATTTGGTAGACAAATTAGGGTTAGAAACTAGTCTTCACCCTAATGCTTATAAATTATGCTAGTTCGATGACAGAGATGACATGAAGGTCACCCAACAAGTTGATACAGAGTTCACCATTGAAAAATACGAAGACTCAGTACTTTGTGACGTCGTGCCGATGAATGCCAATCACCTACTCTTAGGTAGGCCTTGGCAATATGACAGAAAAGTGTCCCATGATGGATATACCAACTATTACTCAATAAAGTTTGGGGGTAAAACAATCAAACTTGCGCCTTTATTACCCAAACAAATAGCTAAGGACGAAGCTGTCAAAAAGAAAGAAAATGACGAGGCCAACCTTTTCATGTCAAAAGGTGAATTAGAGATAACAGTATTAAAGGGAGGACTCCTCATTTTAATAATGTTCAAAGACCGAGTCATGGAATTAGGAGATATATCTACCCTAGTTTTAAACTTACCCAAGATGTTCGAAGACGTTTTTCTTGAAGAGATACCCCAAGGATTATCACCTTTATGTGATATTAAACATCATATAGACTTGCAACCAGGGGCTATATTACCAAACCGTCCAGCCTATAGGATGAACCTTGAGGAAACTCAGGAACTGTAAACTTGAGTAAACGAATTATTTAAAAATGGCTATATTAGAGAATCTATGAGCCCATGTGTAATGCCTACTTTACTAGTTACCAAGAAGGATGGATGAATGAGGATGTGCGTGGATAGTAAGGACATTAACTAGATTACCATTAAGTACAAGTTTTCAATTCCACGTTTTGAAGATATGTTAGACGAACTTAGTGGAGCAAAAATGGATACCACCAGATTAGAATGAAGGAAGGCGACGAATGGAAAATAGCCTTCAAATCAAAGTATGGACTGTTTGAGTGGATGCTTATGCCTTTCAGATTATTGAATGCTCTTAGCACATTCATGTGCTTGATGCACCATCTGCTAAAAGAGTTTTTAGGAGAGTTTATCGTCTTCTATTTTGACGACATATTGGTCTACAACTTGGACTTACCATCACATCTAAACCATTTAACTACTCTATTCCAAACCCTCAAGAATGCTAAGTTGTTTGGCGACCTTAAAAAGTGTTCATTCGCATAAGAGAAGGTGTACTTCTTAGAGTTTATTATTACCAAAAATAGAATGGAGGCAGATGACGCTAAGATTGAGGCCATCAAGGATTAACCCTTTCCCACAAAAATAACAGAAGTTCAAAGTTTCCATGGTTTAACCTCATTCTACCAGAGGTTCATTAAGGACTTCAGTGCATGCCACCTATAATAAACTACACCAAGAAAGGCAGAGCATTTTAGTGGACCCCAGCTTGTCAGCACAATTTTGAGCTGATTAAGGAAAAGCTAGGCCACTCACCTATCGTAGCACACCCGGATTTCAACCAGGTGTTCGAATTAGAGTGTGATGCATTTGGAATGAGCATTGGAGCTGTCTTAATGCAAGAGAAAAGACCGCTAGCATTCTTCAGTGAGAAGCTCAGGGAAGCAGCTCTAAATTACTCGATTTATGATAAAGAGTTTTATGCGGTCATACGTGCTCTTGAACAGTGGCAACATTACCTCTTTTCTAAAGAGTTTGTTATACACACTGATCACCAGGCGTTAAAGCACATTAAGAGTCAGAGAAACTCAACAAAAGACATGCCAAATGGGTCGAGTTTCTCGAGAGGTACCCTTATACCATAAAGTATTTGAAAGGGGAAACCAATGTGGTTGCAGATGCACTATCCAGAAGACACCTACTTTTAACTAAACTAGGAACTAGATTTTTTGAGTTTGAGTAGATTAAGAACAGTTACGAGTCAGACCCTCACTTTGGCAAATATTACCAAAAGTGTCTTAACAAAGCGGAAGGAAAATATCAAATCATAGATGATTATTTATTCAAAGGAAGCAAGTTGTGCATTCCTAATGAAGGATTAAGGAAGTGTTTGATCAAGGAAGCTCACAATGAAGGTTTGTCCAGCCACTTCGGGGAAGGGAAGACCCTGGACATGCTCAAAGAACATTTCTTTTGGCCCCACCTCATGCGTGATGTACATCGCTTAATAGAATGGTGTATAGTGCGCAAAATGGAGAAGAGCAAAGTTCTTCCTCAAGGATTATACTTGCCTTTCCCAGTGCCAACTCATCCATGGGTAGACGTTAGCTTATATTTTGTTCTAAGACTTCCACAAATAGCCAGGGCTAAGGACTCATTTATGGTAGTTGTACAACAATTCTCCAAGATGAGACATTTTATTGCTTGTATCAAAATCGATGACTCCATCGACATAGCTAATCAATTCTTTAAAGAAATAATTAGATTTCAAGGGAGTACCACACACATTGGTGTCAGATAGAGACACTAAGTTCCTAAGTACATTTTGGAGGACTTTGTGGAAGAAAATTGGGACAAAACTTCTGTTTAGTACCTCCATTCACCCACAAACTGAAGTAGTCAACGAACTCTTAGTACTCTTCTTAGGAGCGTTGTAGAAAAGTATTACCTACAACTGAAGTATCCATTATTCAACTCAACAAACACCTTTTGTGTATGGCTTCAACCCTACCACCTCATTAGACCTCTTACCGCTTCCCACAATGGACTTTGCAAACCTGATAAGAACTGATACGGCAGCACAAGTCAAATAGTTGCATGAGCAAGTTAGGAAAGCCATACAAAGGAAAAATGAGACATACGTCAAACGAGCTAACAAGGGGCAAAAGGAAGTAATATTTAAAGAAAGTGACTTAGTTTGGCTACACCTAAGGAAGGAATGCTGTAACACCCCGTAATTTTTGTTAGTACAATTTCGGGTTGCCAGAGCGATCAACGGTAGAGTTCTAGTCGGAATTGAGAGTGGATAATTTGTACGGCTAGGTGAAGGATTATTTCTGGGTTAATGAAAAATAGAAATTCATGGAATTCTAGTCGAGCACGGGCCGAATAAGCATTAACTAGATGATTAAAAGATGAGTACAAAAAGGTAATTCAAGATTTATTATATTAATAATATAATTAATTATATGAAAGGAAAGAGACAGAAACCCCTCCCCCTCCCCATTTGTTTTTTTTTCCTTTACTAAGCGTCTCCCTGCGTTCTCCTTTCTCCTCGCACGAGAGGGAGTCTTCCTCGCCCTTTCCCTGTTGTTTCCCCGTTCAGCTGACAGTGTCCTTGATTCTTCTCCATTCCAACGATTTAAGGTAAGTTTAAGTAGTTATAGCGTAGTTTTGGGTTGAAGTTAGAGTTTGAGTAAAGATTGATGGATAGAAATTTAGGATTTAAGGTTTGGGATGCTTATTGGGTTGTTATTGATTGTTGTGGGATTATTGATGGTAAATACGATGGAATGGTGAGAAAGTAAGCGAATTTGAATGAAAAACAGAGAATGTAAGATTTTAAGCACTAAAACGGAACTGATTTTGAATTTTCGGCCACGTCAGTTCAAAAGCGCTTTGGTTGTGCTAAACTAGGTTATGAGTGGGGCGTATAGCCGCTGGAATCGAGTGATTTTGATAACTGAAGAAAACGTTATGCGCGTTCGAAGCTTAGTTCAGTTTTTGGCCGAACCGAATTAGTGACCTATTTAAGTTTGGTTTTATGGGTTTAGCTACAAACCATGATTTTAGCATGAATAGTAAATCTTGAGGTGAATGTTGACGAGTGAATTTTTATGTTTTAGGTCGAGCCCAAGATTTATAGAAACGAGCATCTCGGAAAGCTAAGGACGCCAGGTAAGTAGTGCATGTGTTTTGCCCATGTGGGCCTAAACCGAGGAACATTAGGATTTTTTTATTTGGTTGTGATGTGCGTCTGTATTGTGTGACATGCATCATGTTTTGAAAAGGGTACGAAAATGGTTTTGAGCATGTGGTGGTGAGACACGTGGCAGTGGCAGTGTCATCGCAAATCCTGGTTGCGGAGTGGGTTGGTGCATAACCAACCACGAATTCCGCTCGGTGAGTGGGCTGACTTGGTCGTCACGCAGCGTGTATGTGTTGATGGTGAGGATGATGGACGGTGGTGTCGCAGATGCTGCTTGGGGAGTGGGCCGGTGCATCTCTAGGCAGATCCCAAGGGGTGAGGCGGCTGGGATGTCGCAAAATGATGGACGGTGGAGCCGTGGATCCTGCTCGGGGAGTGGGCTGGTGCTTCACCAGTTGCGGATCCTGCAGGTGGGCCGGCTTGGCATTCGCGAAGCGTGTGTATGTGGCTTGTAGGCTTCGTTGCTGGGGAGTCCGGGACGATGGCAACGTGTCAGGGTGTAGCGTGGCGCAAGGTTCACCCTCACCCTGGCCCGGCTACACTACGCGTCGCAGAATTGTGACAACATGATCTTGAGTGTAGAGACTGCATGTGATAGGATTGCATTGTCGGTTTTACGTTTCATATCGCACTACTTACTGAGTGTTAGGTTTATGTTATGTGTTCTGTGGTGTAGGTGTGGAGATTCTTACTGGTGAGTTACGAGAGTCCAGGCAGGACGAGTATGCGGTTGGGGAGCTACCATGTGCCGGCAGGTGGAGTTTGTCAGGGCGACCCGACCTGTGGAGCGAGGCTGAATGGTAGGTTTTGAGGGTTGTGTTTTGTGAAGTCCATGTCAGGTATATAGATTTTGAGGTAGAGGTGGGTTTGAATGTTAATAGTCGGGATTGATGTATAGATGTATATTGAAACTATTTGGAAGATTTTGATTGAATAATCGAGGTTTTAAATTGCGGAGTTTTCGTCGTTCGTTTTCTTTTGAACTAGTGTTTTCTTTAGGCTGCTGGTGCAAGGAGTTGACTGGTATACGTAGGTGTTGACCGCGAGGGTCAACCTACGGGGATAGAGAGAAATAAAGTGTCGACCGGTGTCTTTAGGTGTCGACTGGTTAGTGTAAAAATGGTTAGAGTGTCGACCGCATGGTTCGACCTATGTGGGCAGAGAGAAATAAAGTGTCGACCGGTGCCTTTAGGTGTCGACTAGTTAGTGTAAAGTGGTGAGAGTGTCGACTGCAGGGTTTGACCTGTGCGGGCATAGAGAAATAAAGTGTCGACTAATGAAGACAGGTGTCGACCGCTCTATGTGATGAACGTAGAGGTGTCGACCACGAGGTTCGACCGGTGCAGACAGAGAGTATTAAGGTGTCGAACCGGTGTGTACAGGTATTGATTGGTACCCCGTTTTAAAATGTTTTTAAAAGCAAAAGTTTATTTAAACTGATTTTTTGATTGAGTCTTCCGTTGTGACGAATTTAAACGTTTTCAAAGTGTCGTTTTAAGTTGAGGAATAAAAAGTTTAAATTTTACACGAATTTTATTGCAGTGATGAGTAAGGGTACCGTTGGCGACCCAGGTTCGGGGACGACTCGGGGGCGCTACGGTGATGATGATAGAGCAGAGAGAGCTGGAGAAAGGGTAGGTTTTCGGGGCGTTACAAATGCTTTCCTTAATAGAGGCGATCCAAGCTTCTTGCAAGGGGCATATAGTCCTTTCAAAATTGTTAAGTGCATTAACAATAATGCGTATAAGTTGGAATTGCCTGAAAAGTATAGAGTGTCAGCTAACTTTAATGTGTAGGACCTCTCACCTTACATTGTGGAGGATGATGAAATTGAAGTGGATGAATCACTAGATTTGAGGTTAAATCCTCATTCACCCTAAGAGGATGATATGCCTCGAAGGCCTATAACTCATTCTTAAAACAAATCACCAATCCTAACTAATCTTTTTTTTCTTAAGTGTCTTATTTTTGTAGGTGGAGGCTTACTAGATTGCTTGGAATGGGAGCCAACTCCTCAAGATATAGCCAAACCAACCCACATGCTTTCTTGGAATTCAAGTGACGGATAACCTCAAGCTCAAGAAGGAATTTGTCTTCCCAAAAGTAACTTTCTATAATAGATTATCTTTGCATTTTGGTTATTGGCAAACATTGATCTTTTTGTTATTTTGGCAAAATGTTAGCCTTTTATATTTTGCATGCATGCATAGAGGAATGTTAGGATTAGTATGGTAGTAAAGCTTTAATACTCACAAGGACGTGAGGAGCATGCGTGGCTTGTTAACCTACCAAACATCAATTATAGAAGGCGCACAAGAGAAGACTCGGCCTCCATGAAGAAGTATGAGATCACGCATATTAGCTTTTCAATTGGATGAATCGACCATCAAGTCCTTGATGGAGCACAAGTGAAGGTCGGCCTACATTAAGAAGGAATGGTGCGCACACCTTTGTTTGAATCATTTGACACCTGATCCGTTTGTGAGGAAGAGCGTGCACAATCACCTTTTCATTTTGAATTTTAACAACTCATCCTCACCACACATGGCTCAAGACAACTTACCTTACAGGGATTTCATCTCCATGGCTGAAGAATGAAGGAGTGCGCATGATATGCCCTATAGGCTCATTACACGATCTCAAAATCGAGCCCATAATTTAACGAGCCTATGTTTTTACACACTTGTATCTTAAAGAACACATTGG
>CM039521.1:13157998-13207698 GCA_022433055.1 Begonia peltatifolia
GATCACCCACATTCTAATCATGTAACACCCCCTATTTTCACGTTACCGAATTTTCTAGTTGTCGGGACGATAAAAGGCATGATTCGGGTCGGAATGGAGAGCTAAAAATTTGTAAAGTTAAGTGGGTAATTATTTTGAGGCTAATGGTGGGGAGAAACTTTTAGCAATCCGACCGTAAGCGGTTTGTATGGCCGTTGGATTAAAAGATTAAAGTGTGAGGGCGAAATAGTAATTAGTTATTATTATTTTATTTATATTTTTTATATATGTTAATAGAAAGGAGGGGATCCGCAGAAACCTTCTCCTCCAATTCTCTGTTATTTCTCTCCCCCCCTCCCTGCCAACCGCCCGAGCCCTTCGGTTTCTCTCCTTCCCGCGACGATTCTGCCGTCGATTTATTTGTGGTTTTCTCCTAAATTTTAACGATTCAAGTTGAGATTAAGTAGTTTATGGTTCAATGTTGGTTTAGTGTTGGATTTGAGGAGAAATTTGGTGGATAGAGATTTGGGGTTTTAGGGTTAAAGTGTTTATTGGGTGTAATATTGATTGCTGTAGGTTATTGAGGATAAATGCGATAGATGGGCGAGGAAGTGAGAGAATTTGAGCGAGAAACCGAGAATGTGAAAATTTTAAGCCATAGAACGAAACTGACTTTGAATTTTCTGTCGAACTACGAGTGTTGGTTTAAAAACTCTTTAGGTGTGTTAAACTAGGTTATGATTGGAGTGTTTGGCCACCAGAATCGAGTGATTCCGATAACCGACGCAAAAGTTATGCCTGTCGGAAGTTAGGTTGATTTTGGAGCCGAGATAGGTTAGTGAGCGATTTTGGTGAGTTCGTAAAGTGTTGATCTAATATGGTGATTTTAGTGCACAAGTAGAGTAGTGGGATGAATTTTGATGGAAAACCAGTTTTGTTGGAGGTCGAGCAAGTTTTGGGTGAAACGAGCACCACGAAAATCTAGGACGCCAAGTAAGTAGTGTAAGTACTGTATGCATGTGTTTTGCCCAGGTGGGCTTACACAGAGGAACGTTTGGTTTGTGATGGTTGATTGTGTTGTGCCTGTGTATTGTTTGACATGCATCATGTTTTTGAAACGGGAACGAAAATGAATTTGAGCATGGCTTTATGTGCGAGTGTGAAGTGCGATGTGTGGTGGTGAGGACGATGTGTGTGTGGGTAGCTAGCCCCCGTTACTGGAGAAATTGGGAAGGTGGCGACGTGCCAGGGCGTGGTGTGGCGAGTGCGTCCAGCCTCACCTGAGATGGTTGTAGCGGTGTGCGTGTAGTGGTGTGCAACTATGGCCCCGTGGCTGGAGAAACTGGGATGGTGGCGACATGTCAGGGCGTGGTGTGACGAGTGCGTGCAGCCTGACCCTGGAATGGTTGCGGTGTGTAGAGTGTGGGTACGGTTTGAGGGCCCCGTTGCTGTAGAAACCGAGACGATGGCGACGTGCCAGGGTGTGAGGTGGCCGAGAGAGTGCAGCCTCACCATGGTGCGGCCGTATCACGCGGCACCGGTTGTGACAACATGAGTGAGAATTTAGAGACTGCATGTGATAGGATTGCATTATTGTTTTACATTTTATATTGCATTACTTATTGAACGTTAGACTTATAATGTGTGTTCCGAGGTGTAGGTGCAGAGTTTACAGGAGGTGAGTTGCCGGAGTCTCGACAGGATGGGTAGGCGGTTGGCGGCATACCATCATGTGCCGGCGGGTGAAGTTTTTCGTGGCGGCCCGACCCGTGGGTGAAGCTGGCAAGTAGGTTTCTAGGGGTTATCTTTTTGAGAGGTCTATGTCGAGTGTGTAGGTTTTGAGGCATAGATGGCTGTAAATGTTAATAGTCGGGATTGATGTATAGGTGCATTTTTAAACTATTTGAAGGAGTTTAAATGTATGGTTCAGGTTTTCAATTGGTAATTTTAATTCGGGGAAGTTTTCGTGTCCGTTTTCTCTTGGAACTGCTGTTATTTTTAGGTTGCTGGTGCAATGTGTCAACCGAAGTCCATAGGTGTCGATCGGTCACTGTAAATTTGAAGGCGAGTGTCGACTGCAGGGTTCAACCTGTGCGGACAGAGAGCAATGAGGTGTCGACCGGCGACTGTGGGTGTCGACCGGTTAGTGTAAAATTAGTAAGGGTGTCGACCGCGGGATTCGACCTGCGCCGGCAGAGAGAATCAAAGTGTCGACCTGTGAAAGCATGTGTCGACCGCTCTCTGAGATGAGCGTAGAACCGTCGACCGGCGATTTCTCGTGTCGACCGACAAGAAAACCCGAGGTAAGCCAAGTGTCGGCCGGTCTCTTTATTTTTATGTCTTAAAGGGTGAAGTTTATTTAAAACGAGTTTTAAATGAGTTTTTCTGCTGCGTTTTCTTAAATATTTTTCGAAGACGTCGTTTTGAGTCGAAGAACCAAAAGTTTTAAATTTTATACGAATTCTGTCGGGGCGAGAAGCGAGTGTACGGTTGTCGACCCGGGTCCGGAGATGACTTGGGGGCGTTAAAGATGTGGTATCAGAGCAGTGAACGTACCAGAAACTAGTAGGTTTACGGGGCGTTATAGATATGGTATCAGAGCTTTTACCCAACCGCAAGTGTGACCGACGAGGATGTCGAACCCCTCGGTGGAGGGGTGAGATTGTGAAGGCAAGAGAGTCTGTCACAATTCTCTCACCGCTTTGGGGAAAGGTAGAGAGGATTGTTAATAGGTGGGAATAGAGTATGGTACGAGTGTAGGAGCCACGGGGTCGACGTCGTTCGATGGATCTTTTAATACCATCAGCCGATGCATGGGAGTGCTCCACCAACTATAAGTATTTCTTAGAGACATAGTAGTTTCGTTTTAAACTCACTAGATGTTGTGGTGTACAGGTTTAACGATATGGTTAGAGAGACGCGTAGAGCTATAGGCGATATGGATGACGCCATTAGACAGCTTACCGAGTTGGTCAACCACCAGTCACAGCAGCTGGAACGGTTCATGAGTAGAGAGGACCAGGGCCAATATAGTGGCCAGACTTCAACGGATCGTGGGGGTGATAGGTTGGATAGGCTCACCAGTGTTGAACGAATCGTCTTCGAACCCACTCAGTGCTGAGGAGTGGATTCGAAGTATGGAAGACATGATTGATTCCGCCACGGTAGACGAGCAGGACAAGGTATCCAGTGCGGAATTCCACCTTGCCAAGGATGCCCGATTTTGGTGGGATTCGGTGAAGGCGACCACCGATGTGAAGTCCATGACTTGGGAGGAATTTAATACAACGTTTTTCGGCAAGTATTTTAGCCACTCAGTCAGAACCCAAAAGATGGTGGAGTTTGCCAAGTTGAGGCAGACAGGTACAGTGGCCGAATATGTGAGACTGTTCGAGGCCCTATCTTGGTTTGCTAGTCATCTGGTGAGCCCGAACGAGAACAAAGTGTAGCAATTTGTATAGGGCATGAAGCCGGACATATACATGGGTATACGGATAGCTGGAACGCGAGGGTTGCCTTACGAGGAGGTGGTGGCGAAGACATTTCTCGTCAGACTCCACGGTTGTTGGATAATAGTTGTCAGGGGTTTTTGGCAAGTGTCGGGGATGCACAGTTACAGGGTGATACTCGGTTGCAGGATATCCTTATTGTGCAGGAGTTCCCGAAGGTGTTTCGTGATGATTTGCCAGGGTTGCCCCCTGACAGGGAGATTGAATTTGAGATAGATGTTTTCCCAGGTGCCGAGCCGGTGTGCAAGAACCCGTACAGATTAGCACCTACCGAATTTAAGGAGCTGAAGGCATAGTTGGAGGAGCTCACGGATAAGGGGTTTATACGCCCTAGTTTTTCAGCTTGGGGCGCGCCAGTTCTATTCGTTAAAAAGAAGGACGGATCCCTACGTATGTGTATTGACTATCGGGAGCTGTATAAGTTAATGGTGAAGAACAGGTACCCATTGCCGAGGATTGATGATTTGTTTGATCAGCTACAGGGTGCCCGAGTGTTTTCTAAGATCGACCTGAGGTCCGGCTATCATCAGTTGAAGGTAAAGGGTGAGGATGTACCGAAGACGGCCTTCAAGACGAGGTAAGGACATTTTGAGTTCCTGGTTATGTCATTCGAGCTGACCAATGCCCCTGTAGCGTTTATGGATCTGATGCATCGAGTGTTCAGGGAGTACCTGGACAAGTTTGTGATCGTGTTTATCGACGACATTCTGATTTATTCGCGGAGTGAGGCAGAGCACAGGGAGCACTTGAGGACCGTATTGACTATTCTGAGCCAGCATCAGCTGTACGCTAAGTTCTCGAAGTGTGAGTTTTGGTTGGACAGGATTCACTTCTTGGGGCATGTTATCTCCTCTGAGGGTATTTTAGTTGATCCGGTGAAAGTTCAGGCCCTAAAGGAGTGGCTGCGGTTGACCAGTGCTAGCGAGATACGCAGTTTTCTAGGGTTGGCTGGATATTATTGGAGATTCATTAAGGGGTTCTCTAAGATCTCGGCTCCCTTGACCCGGCTGACCAGAAAGAATGCAAAGTATGAATGGACCAACAGGTGTGATGACAGCTTCCAGACATTGAAGCAGCGATTGACTACAGCTCTTATACTAACGCTACCCGTGGAAGGAGAGAAATTCTGCATTTATTGTGATGCCTCCACGATTGGTTTGGGGTGTGTTTTGATGCAGGGTGGAAGAATCATTGCCTATGCCTCTAGGAAGTTGAAGGCTTACGAACATAATTATCTTACTCACGATTTGAAGCAGTGGCTGTTGTATTTGTACTCAAGATTTAGAGGCATTATCTTTATGGGCAGCAGTGCGAGATTTACTCAGACCATTAGAGCTTGAGATACATTTTCACGCAGAAGGAGCTGAATTTGAGACAGAGGAGATGACTCGAGCTGGTCGAGGATTATGATGTGGAGATCAATTACCACCCAAGAAAGGCGAACGTGGTGGCAGATGCCTTGAGTCGGGTGACAGCTTTGACTTCTGCCATGTCTTCGCTAGGGCTTGTTGAGTTGATGACAGAGATGCAGAGTTTTGGCCTGGAGGTAGTTTCTGATCTGGCAGCCACCCTTTCGGCCTTGTCGTTGCGGCCGACTATTCTAAACAGGATTAGGCAGGCTCAGGAGACTGACTCAGAGTGTAGCGAGCTGAAGGCGAGCATGGAGGCCAGGCCTAATTCTGAGTTCAGCTATTCAGAGGATGAGATTATAAAATTTCGGGATAGGTGGTACGTCCCAAAGGATGAGGAGCTGAGGAAGGATATATTATCAGAGGCTCATTCATCTTCTTTCTCTGTGCATCTTGGAAGTACTAAGATGTACAGTGATTTGAAGCAGCACTATTGGTGGCCTAACATGAAGCGAGAAGTGGCTAAGTATGTTGAGAGACCTTCGTAGTCTGCCAGCAGGTGAGGGCGGAACATCAGCAACCGTCTAGGATGTTTCAACCATTGCCAATACCGGAATGGAAGTGGGAGCGAATCACTATGGATTTTGCAGTAGGATTGCCGAGGACTACCAAGTGACATGATGCTATCTGGATGATCGTCGATAGATTGATGAAGTCGTCTCACTTCTTGCTTGTGAGGATGACTTATACCATGAATCAGTTTGCCTAGTTATATATTCAGGAGATAGTCAGGCTTCATGGGATCCCGGTGTCGATTGTTTCAGACCGAGACCCCAGATTCACGTCCAAGTTTTGGAGTAGTCTGCATAAGGCCATGGGCACCAGATTAGATTTCAGTACGGCTTTTCATCCTCAAACCGACGGGCAGCCGGAGCGGACTATACAGATTCTGGAGGATATGCTCAGGGCTTGTGCGTTGGAGTTCCAGGCGGCTTGGAGTAAGTTCTTACCGTTAGTGGAGTTATCATATAATAACAGCTACCAGTCTACTATTGGTATGGCGCCGTACAAGGCCCTCTACGGAAGGAAGTGCAGGTTGCCATTGTATTGGGGTGAGGTTAGGGAGGCCCAGTTCATAGGTTCTTAAATTTTACAGCAAACTGTCAACAAAATTTCTGTGATACAGAAGAGGATTGAAGTAGCTCAGAGTCGACATAAGAGTTATGCTAACAAAAGGGGTTGGGAGTTGGAGTTTAGTGAGGGCGACGATGTATTTCTGAAGATCTCGCCGTTCAAGGGAGTGGTGAGATTCGGAAAGCGGGGGAAGCTTAACCCTCGATTTGTGGGACCATTCCCGATTGTCCATTGTATTAGGAGAACTGCGTACCAGCTTCAGTTGCCTTCGTCGATGGATGCTATCCATGACATTTTTCATGTTTCAATGCTGAGGAAGTGTATGCGCGATCCTCTCAGGTAGTGCCACAACAGAATATAGAGATCCAGCCAACGCTGTCCTACGAGGAGAAGCCAGTGAGGATCTTAGGATCAGCTGTGAAGGTGCTGCGCAACAAGGAGATCCCTCAAGGTGTTGTGGCGCAATCATGGTGTGGAAGAGACTACTTATGAGTGGCGTTAAGACATGGAGCGTCAGTATCCCAATTTATTCGGTACGTAAAATTTGGGGACAAAATTCTTATAAGGTGGAGGGAATGTAATAATCCGGTAAATTTCATATTTTTTCTTTTAAAAAAAATCTAATTTCCTATATTTTTAATTTAATCTTGGTTGGGGTTTCGAAAAATATTTTAACGGTAATTTAAGTTATAAAACTCGGAGTCTACTTTTGTGATGGTTTTCAAAATTTTAAAGTAGGGAAGACGAGAATTTAACAAAGTTACGGACGATATAAACACGTGAGAGTGTTTTGGTAATTTAATTAATTATAATTAAAAAAAATATGTTAAGTGGAATGGCTTCACGAAGAAGCCATTCCACTTTGGTGTTTTGCAAGCCGAACGCCCGAGAAGAGAGACGCGAGCGAAAGAGTGATCGGGGGGCGAACTGCCGACAATCGACAGTCAGGGGAGGGACGTGACGCGCTAGACACTTTCGACGAGGCAGAAACTCGGCGTGAGTGGGTTCTTCCCGAGCTGAAAATCACAGGTCAGTTTCTCCCCTATTTCGGCTCCTGTCGACCAAGCGTGAGGGCTCGATTCTTTCCTGTTCTCCGATGATTAGGCTCGGTATAGGGGTCGATTACAGGCTGTGAATGTGGGTGTAGTGAGCGGACAGTGAGTGCTCGGGAGGGAGGGAAAACCCGAGACTTGTTGGCTGTGGGGTTTGGGTTTTTGAGTTGATATACTTGGTTTTGTTCAGATTAGGCTTACTTGGTAGGAATGTGGATATTCGGTGAAGAGATTTGGCAAAATTGGATCGACGTTGAGATTTCAAATTTTTTTTTCGTATAGAAACAGTTCTGTTTTTGGAGATTTTGACGGGGCTATGGTTAATTGTTTTAAATTCTGTTTTGGGGGTTACAATAGATGGTTAGAGAAACGTATGGCCACTTGAATCGTTTGATTCCGTTATCCGACGCAAAAGTTATGCGCGTCGGAAGTTTATGTCAAATTTTGGACCAAATCAAATTAGTGAGCATTTTTCGTAGAATTGTGACGTGTGATAGTGGCATGACTGTTTTTGATGCGTAAAGCCAATTCTGAGTGAGTTTTGGTTGAAGAAAAACAAAAATGTGAAATTGAATAAAAATGGGCAGATTCGATTTCAGATTTTTTCCATCTAGATGCGGCTTACCGTTTTAAAATCCGTCTTAGTATGTTAAACTAGGCTCCTAAGGGGACGTTTAGCCACTTGAATTGTTTGATTCCGTTAACGGACGTAAAAGTTATGCGCGTTTGAACTTTAGGCTGGTTTTCGGCCGAACAAAATTGGTGACCCGTTTTAGTTGGAATATCATGGGTTTAGTTAAGGAATTTCATTTTTAACTTATTTGGTGAATTTTG
This sequence comes from Begonia peltatifolia, assembly GCA_022433055.1. Lineage (NCBI taxonomy): Eukaryota > Viridiplantae > Streptophyta > Magnoliopsida > Cucurbitales > Begoniaceae > Begonia > Begonia peltatifolia. The sequence goes on from CM039521.1 coordinate 13,165,856, forward strand.
AAGTAAAGATTGATGAGTGACATGTTTGTTGTTCAGGTTGAGATACTTTTTGGCAAAGCTGTGCATCGAATGAGCTTAGAACGCCAGGTAAGTAGTGCATGCATGCGTTTTGCCCAAGTGGGCCTACACCATAGAATTTTAGGATTTATGTGATTGATTGTGGTGAGCGTGCATATTGTTTGACATGCATCATATTTTTTTAAAAGGGAACGAAAATGGTTTTGAGCATGTTTTGAGTAAATGGTGAGACGCGTGGCGGTGGTACCGCGGATCCTGCTAGTGTGTGGGCTGGTACGTAACCAACTGCGGATTTCGCTCTACCACTGGGCCGGCTAGGCTGTCACGCAGCATGTATGTGTTGACGATGAGGATGATGGGCAGTGGTACCGCGGATCCTACTAGTGTGTGGGCCGGTGCAACACCAGTCGCGGATTCTGCTCGAGGAGTGGGCCAGTTGGGCTGTCGCGAAATGTGTATGTGGCAGCTGTGGCCCCGTTGCTGGGGAGACTGGGACGGAGGTGACGTGTCAGGGTGTAGTGTGGCGCAAGGTACATCCTCACCCTGATGTGGTTGCTGTGTGATGTTGCGTGTGTGTAGCTTGCGGGCCTCGTTGCTGGGGAGTCCGGGACAGCGGCGACGTGTCAGGGTGTAGGGTAGCGCTAGGTTCCTCCTTACCCTAGTGCGGCTACACTACGCGTCACAGATGTGACAACATGAGTGTGAGTGTAGAGACTGTATGTGATAGGATTGCATTGACAGCTTTTACTTTCATATTGTACTATTTACTGAGCGTTAGGCTTATGTTGTGTGTAGGTGTTGACGATATTGCTGGTGAGCTCCGAGAGCCTAGTCCTGAGGCATAGGACGGTTGGCCACGTTCCACCTAGCGAAGGATGCCTGATTCTGGTGGGAGTCTATAGAGGCCACCGCTGATACTCAACGTATGTCTTGGGAGGAGTTCAAGGATACCTTTTATAACAAGTATTTTAATAGCACAGTTTAGGCGACGAAGAGGATGGAGTTCTTGCAATTGAAGCAAATCACTTCAGTGACGGAGTACAACCAGAAATTCGAGTCTTTGGCCCGATTTGCAGTAATCTGGTAAGTCAGAACGAAGATAAGGTATTCCAATTCGTACAGGGATTAAAGCCGAAAATATACAAGGGAGTGAAGATAGCAGGTATATGGAACGTGCCTTACTCAAAGGTGGTGGCCAAGGCACTTGAGGTGGAAGAGGTCGAGATGAAGTGTGTTAGGCTAAGAGAAGCCTCGAGGAGGTTTTTCCGTGAGATTACTCCTCAACAGAACAGAGGTGTCCCTCAGCAGCAACGATAGAGAGGCACTAAGAGGCCTAGTGATAGACAGAGCAGTTAAGGGACAAGCAAACGGACACAGGAGACTGGGAGGTATCCTCAGTGTCAGAAGTGTTTGAGATATCATCCGAGCGAGTGCAGGCTGAGTTCAGGAAGATGCTATAACTGCAATGAAGCCGGACATTTTTCAAGAGATTTCTTTAAGCCTAGAGTTACCTGATGTTTTGATTGCAACAAGGTGGGCCATGTTAGCAGAGATTGCCCAGTTCTAAAGAAGGGTCCGATGTGTACAACACCGAGATTATTCCCCATGATTGAGTCAGGCGAGAACGACCAGCCAGCCGTAGTGTCAGGTACTATATTGGTAAATTCTGTACCTGCATATACTTTGATTGATTCTGGTGCGACGCATTCATTCGTTGCAACTACATTCCTGGTTAAGTTGGATGTATGACCTGTGTTAACGGACTGTAGTTACGAGGTAATGTTGCCTTCTGGTGGGCATATACATTCAAATCAAGTGGTGCGAGATATAGTGGTGTTAGTGGGAAGCAAGAATTTATCGGCCGATCTCATTATTATGGGTATAACGGGATATGACGTGATATTGGGAATGGATTGGCTGTTTAAGCACTATGCCACAATCGACTGCAGAACGGCAACAGTGAGTTTTCAACCCTCAGATGGTGAGAAACACACCTTTCAAGCCGCGAGTAATGCCCGGAAGTTATCTGTCATGGCGCTTGTTAGTGCTCGCCAAGTTTTGATTGGTGAGTCCTTTGTTTTTCTCACCAGTATTATAGATATGCAAGTTACTAGGGATTCGAGATCGTAGGATGATTTAATTGTTCAAGATTTCCCTGAAGTTTTCTTAGATGATTTACCTGGTTTACCTCCAGATCGAGAGATAAAGTTTACTTTAAATGTGTATCCGGGAGCTAAGTCGGTATCGAAGAATCCTTATAGATTGGCACTAACGGAGCTGGAAAAGTTAAAGAAGCAATTAGAAAAGTTGGTGGAGAAAGGATTTATACGCCCTAGCTTTTCGCCGTGGGGTGCGCCAATCCTTTTCGTCAAGAAGAAGGATAGATCGTTGCGGATGTACATCGACTACAGGGAGTTGAATAAGCAGACGATTAAGAATAAGTACCCTCTGCCAAGAATAGATGATCTATTTGATCAACTCCATGGTGCACAGATATTTTCAAAGATTGATTTGAGGTCGCGATATTATCAGCTGAAGATCAAGTCAGAAGATATTCCAAAGACGGCTTTTCGGACGCGATATAGGCATTATGAATTCTTGGTTATGTCTTTCAGACTGACAAATGCCCAACCGCCTTTATGGACCTGATGAATAGAGTATTCCATGACTATCTCAATAAATTTGTTATCGTGTTTATCGATGATATATTGGTATACTCTCGTAGTGAGAAGGATCATAGAAAGCACTTGAGGTTGGTGTTGGAGACTTTGAAGCGACACCAGCTTTATGCAAAGTTTTCTAAGTGCGAGTTTTGGCTGGATAGGATACATATTCTGTGACATGTCATCTCGAGCGATGACATATCTGTTGATCCAGCAAAAATCCAAGCAGTTAAGGAGTGGCCACAACCGAAGATCTGGTGGGCAAGTGGACCAAGAATGGTCAACCATGTGGCCCATTTCAAAGCCCAAGCCCATTCTAATCTTCAGTAACCCTAGGTCTATAAATACATGGCTGTGTTCAGCCGAAGTAGCTTGAAGCTTGGTGAACGGTAAGGCTCGGTTCGGTCAATAACCGAGAAGGTGTTCATCTCCTTGAGCTTTCAAGCCCGAGGTTGCTTGAATAGCCATCGTTCCACTCGTCTTCCCTCTCTTTTCCAGAGAAGGATACACGAAGAGAGTGGCCAAAAACCGGTTCCGTTTGTTGCTGTTTTCCTTCGGAAGATCGTTATGCCGAGAGCCTAAAAGGTTGCTCATCGAACAGCATTCGGTTTTCTGCTTATATTTTGTTTTTCCGTTTCGTTTGTGGGTGAAACACGACTCATTCGAGGTGGAATCATGTCATGTGGTATCAGAGCCATGGATAGCTTCCCCTGAATGTCTGCAAACAAGTGGATTGATCTTGTTACACATTTTGTTTGCTGCAAACTTTTCATTTCTTCTCTGGTTTGTTGGTTTGGAAAAGGCAGAAACCGGTTCTATTAATTTTGTGTCTAACATATAAGGATAAGCGTGAACACTACCGTAGATATGTTATTACTGGACAAAATTCAAAAACCGAAAACTCGAAACCATTTATTCTTTAAAGCCAGAAACTTATGTGTTGATCTGTTCATATTCGTAAGTTCATATTTGTATTGTGTTTTCTGCACAAGTTTTACTCAATTGATTGGCTGCTGTTATTAGGGTAGGTGCAGGTGAGAACAGAACACCCTACAGCTTAGCTGCTGTTTGAGGGTAGGTGCAGGTGGTAGGTGTCTATTGCTGGACCACTGATATTGTACGTTTATGTTATTATGCATATGGGTGTGCTATGTAGCAGCTAGTGTTATTACCTTATTCGGAACAATCATTCTGTTGCTGCTCTGCACCTAGTGATTTAATACTATTTTTGTGCTGATATTGTTGTCCGCTGCCTCATTCCATGCCTTCTAACACCTTGGCATAATTACTTTGGCAGAATACTTTGTTTACTTGCCTAATCGGATATCGTACATGATTTGCACACAACATGGAATCTCTGTGATTATGTTATTATATCCTTACTGTGTGGTTTAATGATAACTGAGTTGATGCATGATATGAACACTGTTAGAAAAACATGTTTATCAGAATGTGTTAATACCCTGGTAAAACTTTATGCCTAGTTTGCTAGTTGTTTTGGTAGGTTTGACCCCTTGAACTTAAAACGATCATAACGTTTGCTAGGGGCATAAGATTTTCGCACGTAAGATATCAAATCGAAGCTCTCTCAGAGCTCTACAATGGTGTTATAGCTTTGCCTATGGAAACCACCTTTTGTTCCAAAAAGGGGCCATTGAAGCCCTCAAATTTGAGTTCCAAGTTTAAGCACCCAGGATCCACTAAATTTTTCCCTCCTTCCTAACACTTAGGGTCAATCTAGCGTAAGAACACATGTTTCCCCTATAACCTTAGGAAGTCACATGAAGACTAGGAGTGGACTCAACTGAGAATTAAACCCCGATACTATGACTCAAGAACCGAACCGGGGTAAAGACTTTCCCCAACCCTAGACTCGTACCCATCAAGAGGGAGAGTACAGCCTTCAAGGACAACTAAATGGACTTAATGGAGAAGTTAGTAATCTAAGCCAACAACTCAAAGACTTAACCCTTGGTATGAAATTCATAATGGATAATCTCAATAAGATTAACTCCAGAGAGCCCACTCGAGATGACCTTCCTAGGATGAGATCTGATAACCCTAGGAGAACTGAATACCCTCCTAGGAGATTTCCCGACCAGGATCCTTTCCCAAAGAGTGAGAGGCAACCTAACCCAAGAAGGAGATTCTAAGACTTTGACTATCATGATGATGATGAGTGGACCATAGACGAAGAAGAGAATTTCAGCTCTAGCCGTCGAAAGGACTTAGACGATCTTAGGAACATTAAGTTGCATGTTCCGTCATTCGATGGCACGTGCAATGGTAACACCTTTCTAGATTGGATAGATAAAATGGAGAAAGTCTTTGACTACTATGTATTCAGATAAGGTTAAAATCCAACTAGTTTTGGTCGAGCTCACGGGATACGCGGCCCTCTGGTGGGCCAACATTTAATCCTAAAGACAGAAGATAGGAGACGACCCTGTAACCACTTGGAGAGTGATGAAGTCCATCATGACCAAAAGATTCATACCTAGCCAATACCGACAAGAGCTATTCTTACAAATCCAAAACTTGAGACAAGAAGGTCGATCTGTTGAAGAGTACCTTACTGAGTTTGAGACCCTTAGGATTCGTGTAGATTTGGATGAGCCTGAAGAGCAAGTGTTTGCAAGATTTATTCGAGGATTGTACCAAGATATAAGAGACATTGTTGAGCTGCATCCCCTAGAATCCCTTGACGCGGTAGTACAAATGGCAATGAAAGTAAAGCGACAACTTAGTAAGAAGAGAAAAGCTATCTTCACCCAGAAATTTCCGCTCAAGACTACTCCTAAGATCACCCCTACACAATCCGAACCAAACAAAACTTTCACCAAAGTTGAGGGAAAGAAACTGTTTCCATGTAGTTGGCCACCCAAAGAATCAAGCAACAAGACCCTAGTAGAAAATGCCAATTCCCCTAGATCGCGAGACCTTAAATGCTTTAAGTGTCATGGCTTGGCTTATTTCATGGCTCAGTGTCCTAATAGACGAGTGATGATCCTCCAGGAGGACACTGGAGAGTTTACGAGCGAAGACGAGCGGGAAGATATAAAAGAAGATGAGGAGGACAGTGACTCCCAAGAGAAAGTTTTCCACGCCCCTGAAGGACCCATGCTTATGGTCAGAAGACGTGTTCCGTAACTAAGAATTCTGGAGAAGACTGTCAACGTGAGAACATCTTCCATAGCAGGTGTTTCATCAAGGAGAAGTTATGCTCCCTGATTATAGACGGAGGTAGTTGTGCTACGTTGCCTCCACAGAGTTAGTGACCAAGTTAGGCCTAGAGACCAACACTCACCCCCACCCCTACAAGCTACGTTGGCTAGATGATAGGGATGATATCAAGGTTGCCAAGCAAGTAAAAGTTGAATTTTCCCTCGGGAAGTACAAGGACACGGTCCCCTATGAGGAGAAGCCAGTAGAGATTATGCATTATGTAGTGATGATTTTACGCAACAAGGAGATCCCACTGGTGAAGGTATTATGGCGCAACCATAATGTGGAAGAAGCAACCTGAGAGCGGCTACAGGACATGATAAACCGATATCTAGAGGTGTTCAGGTAATAAATTTTGTGTACAAAATTTTCTTAAAGAGGGTGGAATGTAACACCCAAAATTTTAATGCTAAAACTAATTTTTAGATTTACGTAATTGTAATCGGCAGAGTTTTGGTCGGAATTGAGAGCAGAGAATTTCAACTAATAATTATAAGATTATTTTGAGGTTAATGGAGAATAAAAGATTTTAAGAATCCAACCGGAATAAAATCGAATAACAGATTTATTAAACAGTTAAAAGTTATGGACGAAATAGTAATTAGGATTAATTATATTAAATAATACAATTTTATAAAGAAAAGAGAGAAGAAGGCAGAAAACACCCCCTCTCTCCGTTCTTCTTCTTTCCTATGCGAGAAAGTCCTTATTCTTCGGCAAGTTCCTCCTTCCAACGATGATTCTCTTTTGTTATCCTCCGTTTCTTCAAATCAACGGTAAGTATTAGTTGGTTCTTAGTAGATAGTTAGTATTTTAGTTGTTTTAATTGTTAATAATGAAGTTAGTGAGGGTATGAGATAGTTTGGTGAAAACCTAGGAGAGAGATACGAGAATTTGAAGTTAGAGTTGATTTGTATCCCTATATTGGTGTTTAACTTGGAAGTAGGAGTAGATTACGGAATTTTATAGGAAAGATTGAGCATTTGGATAGCCAAATACTCGAATTGTGAAACGGTTTCTATTCAGCCACATTTGACCAAGCTATAAGTGTTGGATTAGGAATTTGATTAGGCCGTTAGAAATCAGACGTTCTCAGAAGTCCGTAGCATTTTGAATCGTCCAAATGGGACGAGTACCAGATAAGTTATGCAATTCTGAATTTGGTAAGAAATTGTGTAGGATTTTTGGTATAGTTAGATTAGTTGTTAGAGTTTTGTTTCCCCTTAGAGTTTTATGAGTTGTACGAAGAAGAATTAATGGATGTGTGGTTTTATAGGTTCTCAAGTTAGCGAGCCATGTACGAAATACGAGTTGCTAAGGACGTCAGGTAGTAGTGTAGTAGGTGTTTTGCCTTCCGGCCTACATTACAGCTCGGTAGGATGCATGCACGTTTACTTTATGTTGTGCTTTAGTGATTATGCATCATGGTTTTAAAATACGAGAATGAAACGAAAATGAATTTTCTTCTTTTTACGGAATGAAACAGTAGGATGAGATGTGATTAACAAAATAAAAAGATAAGTAAAAAGATAATAAAGGTGTGGTTGAGTGGTCTTGTCCCCACAGCTGGACCGCGAGGTGTATCACTTTTTCTCCCGCTTTATATGGTGGCCTTGTCCCGAGATGTGTACCGCGAGGTGTGCCACTTTACTAGATTGAGGTTAGCCTTGTCACGTGAGCTGGATCGCGAGGTGTGTCACTTTGATTTAGCACGTAAAGAAGAACACAGTAGTAAGAATATAAAAAACATGTAAGAAAGAGACGAAAATGAAAGTATAGACAAAATTGAAGAAACTGCATATGTTAGGATGGTTTGATTTTAGTGTTTAAGTTTTTACGTATATTGCTTACTTAACATTAGGCTAATAGATGAGTTCTGCGACGTAGGTGACGACGCTATAGCTGGTGAGTACTCAGAGCGTACCCAGGACTAGGAGGCGGTTGGAGGAGTACGCTCGTCGATGGTCCAGCGGGTTATTGGGGCGTTTTGATCATGGTGGGCGTAGGTATAGGTTTTCGAGTGTAGTCGAAATGGTTTTGAATCGTTTTAAGTTGTTTTGAGTCATGTGGATGTACTGGCGGGTTTCGAACGTTAGTAGTCGTTTTTCTATATAAATAATGATTTTGATTTGATGGAAAAGTATATGTTGTGTTTATCGTTGAGTCGAGTTTTTGGTGGTTTCTCTGTAGGATATAAGTTTTTTAGGCAAAATTTAGTGAAGAAAGTGTCGACCTATATGCTGAGTGGTTGACCAAGTCTAGCAAGTGTCGACCAGTCTTTAGAAGGTGTTGACCATTTAATGAGGAAATGCATACATAGTGTCGAGCTGCGCATAATTGGGTCGACCAAACTCTGTAGGTGTCGACCGCTTGGATCGACCGACGCGGACAGAGAGAAATAAAGTTTCGACCGGTTCATGCAAGTGTCGACTGGTAGTGTAAAATAAGAGGGAGTGTCGACTTCATGGATCAACCGACGAGTACAGAGAGAAACAAAGTGTCAACCAGTGCATATAATTGTCGACCGGTAGTGTAAAATAAGCAGGACTGTCGAGCTCATGGATCGACCGACGGAGATAGAGAGAAACAAAGTGTCGACCAGTGCATGCAAGTGTCGACCGGTAGTGTAAAATAAGTGGAACTGTCGACCTTATGTATCGATCGATGTGGACAGAGAAATGTAGTGTTGATCGGTGCATGCAAGTGTCGACCGATAGTGAAAAATTTGATGGAAGTGTCGACCGGTATTTACCGGGGTCGACAGAAGGTGATTTTTTTTATGTTTAGAAAACTCGATTTTATTTCAACTGGTTTTAATCTAAGTCTTCCACTGCTACATTTTTAAATGTTTTCAAAAGGTCGTTTTAAGTTGAGCAACGGAAGTTTTAAATTTTTACTTGAATTTTTCGAGCGTATCTGTGTGAGTGGTTATAGTGAGCGTACCGGGTAGTAGTGAGTGGACCAGAAATTGGTAAGTCGTTTTCCGGTCGTAACAGAAATTACCTTTCTTAGAGTTATGTATTGAATATCTGACAAGAATCTTGTCAAAATATAATGTTTGAGACAAGAGTAACAATTTATTCTTATGATGTCTAAATACACAAATCTCAATAATATAGCTCGCTTTTTCCAAATACAACCGAGCTTTTATGCCAGATAATAATCCTACATTATTCCCAATAAGTAGAATGTCATCGACATAAAGAATTAGAAAAACAACTTGCTTATCTTTGAAGAGATTTGTATACACAAGACTAATCAAAACATTGCAAAAATCCATAAAATTTGATCGCATAATCAAATCTCGTATACCATGATCTGCATCCTTGCTTGAGTCTATAAATAGACCTACGCAATTTGCAAACTTTTTGATGTGCATCTTGTGCTATGAAACCATATAGTTGCTCCATGTAGTTAGTCGCCTCAAGATGGCCATTCAAAAGCAGTATTAACGTTCATCTGCCAAATCTCATAATCATAATGACCAACTCGGATAGCAGAATACAAATATACTTAAGCATTGCTACTGGTGAGAAGGTTTCTTCATAGTCAATCCCTTACTCTTTGGGTATAACCCTTAGCCACCAGTCTAACTTTGAATGTTCTCTCTACTTCAAGTTTCCTCTTGTAGATCCATTTACACCCAATGGGTTTTACTCCTTCAGATAAATCTACAAGATCTCAGACTGAGTTGGAATATATAGATTTCATTTATAGTTTCATAGTTTCAAGCCATGCTTATTTGTCAGAGTCTTCCACTGCACATCTATATGTCAATGGATCATTCTTCCCATCATCGGTGATAGCAACTTATGCTTCACTATCGTGTCAATATCAAGATGGTAGTCTTACTACCCTTTTGCTACGACGATGTGTAATGATGGATTGATTTGAGAAAGTTGTGTTTTCTATTTCTTGTGGATTAACAATTGTTGAACAGGTCTAACATGTTCAGATCGAATCTCTTCTAAGACAATCTTATTATGAGGTTTGTAATTTGTTATATAGTAATGTTCAATGAATGTAGCATTTGTCGATGCAAATATCTTATTATCCTAAGGACTATAAAACAAACCTCCTTTTATGGATTGCGCATATCTAACAAACATGCAAACCTCAGTTCTTGGTTCGACCTTCCCCGTCTTACCTACTAGCACATGTGCTAGACATTCCTATATGTGAAAGTGTCTTAAACTAAGTTCATGACCACTCCACAACTATAAGAGTATTTTAGGTATAAACTTATATGGAACTACATTAAGTATGTAGGATGCTGTTTGCAAAGCATATCCCCAAAATGATTTTAGAAGAGAAGAATAGATCATCATGGATCTTATCATATTAAGCAATGTTCGATTTCTTTTTTTAGCAGCACCATTTTGCTGAGGCATGCCTGGTGCTTTTAGTTGACATACTATTTCATTTTCTAACAGATAATCTTTGAATTCACGGTCAAGGTACTCACCTTCTCGATTTGATCGAAGACATTTGATAGTCTTATCGAATTTATTCTCTGCTTCAGCTTTAAATTAATGAAACTTTTTAAAAGTTTCAGATTTAAACTTAATTAGGTAAGAGTATCTATATCTTAAGTAATTATCTATTAATGTACTCATAGCCACCTCTGGCCTGCGTTGATATTGCCACATATATTTGAATGTATTAGTTCAGCTGTTTCTTGAGCCCATTGGCCCTTTCCAATAAAAGATCTCTTGTTTATTTTACCTTCCAAACAGGATTTACAAACAAGTAAAGATACAACGGTTAGATCTTTCAAAAGACCATCCTTAACAAGTTTGTTAATTTTATCAATGTTAATATGACCAAGTCTAAGGTGTCATAGATATGTATCATTAGTATGTGAAATCTTTTGCTTCTTGGATTTAGGAACTTCAACTTTGAATAATTTAGTATTCAACAGTGATGAATTTATGATGGACCTTACTATATAAAGCACATTTTCTATTGAAACAGACAAAAATTTTACCATTACGAGAAATAATAACTGTATTATTATTAAAAGAAATTGCATATAATTGTTCAATTATCCAAAAAATAGAAATGAGGTTTTTAGTAAACCCCAGAATAAAATTATAACTCCTCGAGAACCCATCCGTTCCCGGTGCTCTACAGTACATCTACTTATACACACTATGACACACTAAAAACTTGATACAACTCACTCAATTTAATATTACTTTCGTTTTCAAATCATCTGCAAAAGAACATTTGTGAGTATGAAAAATTTTCGACTCGATTCGAAAACAACTCGTGCCCCGAAGAGGGAACACGAAATCCTTAATATAAAAATACGCAGCGGAAAAGAAAACAATTTAAAATAGTTTTTAAAATAAACCGACAAGACTCAAAATCTTAGGATGGAGTCCAACACACCCCTCGAACTACACAAATTCGGTGTCATACACTCACGTCCCCACTTTGATGTCCCGCGCACACCCTCACGGCGCGCGTGCCCCAATTCAACATCACCCTGTCACGCGCACGCTCACAGCGCCACGTGCCCCACGCACCCTGCCTCCGTACCACACGTCCGCACACACGTCCTCATCCGACGCCGCATGACCCGTGAGCACCCGCAGGGCCGCGTGCTCCGCGCAGCTGCGACCACGCCGCACTTCCGCTCCACTCTACACTTCTCTAATACTCACTGTACACATCTCGACCTATTCTATATCCTCTCGACTCCCAACCTCTCTCCCGAAATTTCGGCAGAGTAACGCCTAAAAACTGGCTATCCCAAAATTTCAACCCTGCACCCAGTTCGCCAAAAACTAACAATATTTATCTATCAACCATCCAGAGAATCTCCAAAACAAAATAATCAAAGTTTAAAGACAACGAAAATCTATCAACTATAAATGTGGAAAGTCCACAGTATAGAGCAATACCAAGCTTCTACATGTAAAGCAAACGCGTACGTCATCAAAATCACACGCACTCCATAAACCCCTATACAACCGACGCCTATACAACTCGTCTAATCAACTGTACATCGACACAGCAAAATAAAATACCCACAATAGCCAAGCCACCACACACCGTCTCCACGAGTCGGGGTCGCCCTAACAAAATCCGCCGTCCGGTGTCTCGGTCGCACGCCGCCAACTGTCCTATGCCTCAGGACTAGGCTCTCGAGGCTCACCAGCAAAATCGTCAGCACCTACACTATAGAACACACATCATAAGCCTAACGCTCAGCAAGTAGTACAATATGAAAGTAAAAGCCGTCAATGCAATCCTATCAGATGCAGTCTCTATACCCATACTCATGTTGTCACATTTGTGATGCGTAGTGTAGCCGCACCAGGGTAAGGAGGAACCTAGCGCCACCCTACACCCTGACACGTCACCACCGTCCCGAACTCCCCAGCAACGAGGCCCACAAGCTACACACACGCCTCACCACACAGCAACCACATCAAGGTGAGGGTGTACCTCGCGCCACACTACACCCTGACACGTCGCCCCCGTCCCATCCTCCCCAGCACGGGGCCACGGTTGCCACACACACGTTTCGTGACAGTCCAGCCGGCCCACTCCTCAAGCGGAATCCGCGATTGGTGTTGCACCGGCCCACACACTAGTAGGATCCGCGGTACCACTGCCCATCATCCTCGCCGTCAACACATACACGCCGCGTGACGGCCCAGCCGGCCCACTCCTTGAGCGGAATCCGCGGTTGGTTACGTACCAGCCCACACACTAGCAGGATCCGCGGTACCACTGCCACGCGTCTCACCACTTACTCAAAACATGCTCAAAACCATTTTCGTTCCCTTTTAAAAAATATGATGCATGTCAAAAATACGCACGCACACCACAATCAATCACATAAATCTTAAAGTTCTACGGTGTAGGCCCACTTGGGCAAAACGCATGCATGCACTACTTACCTGGCATCCTAAGCTTGCTCGACGCACAGCTTCACTAAAAATGTCTCAACCTAAAATGCAAACAATCCACTCATCAATCTTTACTTCAAAACTCACCAAATAATTTAAAATGACATTCCTTAATTACACTCATGAAATTCCAACTAAAACGAGTTGCTAATTCGTTTCAGCCAAAAATTAGCCTGAACTTCAGACGCGCATAACTTTTGTGTCCGTCAAAGGAATCAAACGATTCAAGTGGCTAAACGTCTCCTTATGAACCTAGTTTAACATACTAAGACAGATTTTAAAACGATAAGTCGCAGCTAGGTGGAAAACCCCGAAACCGAATCTACCCCTTTTTGTTAAATTTCACATTTTTGGTTTTCTACGACCAAAATCCAGTTAAATTTGGCTTTACGCATCAAAAACAGCCATGCCACTATCACAAGTCACAATTCTACGAAAAACGCTCACTAATATGACTTGGATACATATCCGACATAAACTTTCGACGCGCATAACTTTTGCGTCGAATATCAGAATCGAACGATTCTAGCAGCCACATGTCCCTCTAACAACCTAATTTAATCCACAAAAAAAGAATTCAAAACGATCAACCGAAGCTAGGCCGAAATTGCCAAAAACAGAACCTATTCGTGCACAAAACAAAATCCGTTTTTGATTTCACTTCAAATTCCAAAATTTCTATATACAACCAACTACATTCACATCAATTTAGCATAATCTGAACCAAAAATCAAAAAATTTGAGCTGGTACCCAAATTCCGGCTCAACCTCTCCTCGGCCATTTTTCCTCCCCCACCGGACACTCACTGTTCATTCACTAGACATCCACATTCACAGCCTAAATCGACCCCTATACCGAGCCAAACCCTCCGAAAAACTAGAAGGAAGCGAACTCTCACGCTCGGTCGACAGGAACCGAAACAGGGGAGAAACTCACCTGTGGTTTTCAGCCCGGGAAGAATCGCACCCGCGCCTCCCTTCGGCTTGTCGGAGCACCCCGCGCACTGGCGTCTCACCCTCGGTGATTGATGGCCAGAACTCCCTCCCGATCTCTCCCTCTCTCGTGCATTCCCTTCTCGGCATTCGCTCTCGGGCATGATGTGTAACAGCCGAATGGCTTTCTCCCGAGCCATTCGGTTGTTACACATATTATATATATATATATATATATTTTTTTTAAATAAAAAATTACCAAATTGCCCTCACGTGTTTTTATCGTCCCTAACTTCGTTAAATTCTTGTGCTCCCGACTTTAAAATTTCAAAAACATCACAAAGTAGACTTTGAGTTTTATAACTTAAATTATCCGTTAAAATAGTTTTCCCGAAACCGAGATTAAATTAAAAATTTCAGAAATTAGATTTAAAATCTGAAATTTTCTGGGTTATTACAAAAATAAATATTTTTTAAAAATAAAAATTTGTTATCAAAATAAATTTTGGCTTCTCCCACTGTTAAAGATCAAACAATTGCCCTGTTGCCAACTCTGAATGTGAACTCTCCACCAGTTAGTCTCCTATAGGAGTTTACCATTTAGAAAGAATAACAAACATTATTAGTTGCATTTGAATCAATTATCCAGGTGATAAATCACTTTCAACCAAATAAGACTCAGTAACTAGTAAATTAAATTTACCATTTTTCTTTTTCAGCTTCTCGAGATACTGCTTGTAATTTCTCTTCCAATAACTATCTACTCCACAATGAAAATATTTTTCTTTGGGCTTTGAAGAGTTTGAGCTTTTTTTATTTAACTTATTCTTTTTCTTGAGATTTTGGGCTCCTTTCTGTTCGCCACTCTGACTTTTGGCATATTTCTAGAATCTCTTTTTATTTTTAAGAGAAGAATTGGATAAAAAACGTTCCACAACATTTTGCTTCACTCTTTTTATTTTATCCGCAGAAATAGAGTAAAAATTGGTTAACTTCTTCAGCAACTAAGTCAAATCATAGTTCAATTTATTTATAAAATAATTGCTTTTGAATTAGCGGAATTGTGGGCTTAGACTTTCTAAAATCATGCCTACTTGGGTTGCCTCATCAACATGAGCTCCATTAATTTGAGCTTCATTAATAGTACTGTAGCGCCCCGGTCAACCTTGGACCCAATTTGCTACTTACTCACTAATTCACTCGTATTGTAAGAATTCAAATAAAATTTAAAACTTTTATTTCTCAACTTAAAACGATATTTTTAAAAATATTTTAAATAGCATTGTAGCGGAAAACTCGATTAAAATTAGTTTGAATAAAACTTCATTTTATGAAACATAAAACAGAGACACCGGTCGATACCTGTAAACATCGGTCGACACTTGGGTCGTCTCGGGTTTTTCATCGGTCGACGCTAGGAAATGCTAGTCGACACCACGTTTCTCTCGGGTTTTTTTGTCGGTCAACACTGAGAGTACTGGTCGACACTTCTACGCTCATCTCAAAGAGTGATCGACACCTGCTTTCACGGGTCGGCACCTTGATTCTCTCTGTCCACTCAAGTCGACACTCGCGGTTGACACCGCTGTAATTTTTACACTACCAGTCGACACCTACAACCATAGGTCGACACTTACTTCGGCTCTGCCCGCGCAGGTCGACCCTCGCGGTTGACACTTGAAGGGTCTGGTCGACCACTAAGCTTATCGGCCCACACTTCCTAGAATTCTGTTTTAAGAAAATCCTAATCATTCGTCAAAATGGCTCGTACAATTTAAAAATACTTTCCATACATCAAAGTACCAATCCACCATTATACACAGGTGTTCAACACAAAAATGCTTACAAAATCCCACAACCTATCACACCATACGTCACCAACCGGGATACACCATGCGTCACCAACCGCCATGCTAATTATGCCCGTAATCAAACAACTCACAGGATAGCTCGCCGTCACCTACACCATGGAACACAAAACATAAGCTTAATGCTTAGCAAATATGGAATATGAACTGACAATCAATACATAACTCAACCCCTAGCACATGCAGTTTCTACGCTCTGTTTCATTTTTGCTTCGTTTTCATTATTATCATCTTTCACTTTCACGTGTTAGTCAAGTATGCACTCATCCTATCACACTCAGGACAGCCGAACCATGACCCACGGAGCGACATTAGATGCACACATCGTGTTCACGCACGGGACGACCATACAAAATCTCCTCCCAACATCGATCATAGAACCCTCTAGTGCTTTCTCACTAGCACGTTAACGATGATGCGTTCACAACCCATGTCATCTTACGTACTTTCATCAATGTGAACCCTCTAATGCTTTCTTACTAGCACGTTAACGACGAGGAGTTCCTATACGTGACATCTTTTCTTATCTGATTACATTTCATAGGTACAATTCAAAACATGCTCAAAACTCGTTCTTTCGTAATTCAAAACCTGATGCATGTCAACATATATGCACAATCAACGGACCAATCATTAAAACAAACAGTTAAAACAAACAAGCATTCCTACCGTTCCATGGCGTAGGCCCAAGGGCAAATCACAAACAATCCATTAATTACCTAGCGTCCTAGAAATTCCTTGCACTTCCTAACTTCGTACGCTAACTGGAAATATATATAAAATCACACATTCATCAATTCTACCTCGTTCAATTCATAAATTCCTAGCTTGAAAGTCATAACTCGTACAAAACCAAAACTCTCTACTAAAGCCGAAATCCAACTCAATTTCTGACTAACTTCGGAAATTCATAACTTCTCCAATACTCGTCCGAATTGGACGATCAGAAAGGCTACGGACTTCTGAGGACTTCTAATTTCTAATAGTCTAATCAAATTCCTAATCCAACACCTATAGCTCTGCCAAATGTGACCGAACGAAAATCGTTCCACAATTCGAGTATTCGGTTGTCCCAACGGCCAATTTTCTACATAAAATCTTATAATCTACTCCTAGCTTAAATGCCAATATACGGATAAAAATTAACTGTAACTTTGAAATCGCATTCTTCCAACTTAGATTTTACCGTAATATCCAATAAATTGCTCTAACTTCACTTTTACCGCTCAACTAGAGCACTAACTATCTATTATAAACTTACCTTAAATTTGAAGGAAACGGAGGAGAATCGTCAGCTGGAAGGAGAAATCGACGAGCCTTCATGCGAGAGAGGGAAGAAAAACAGGGGAGGGAGGGTGTCACGCCCCATTTCCCATGGTGCATGAAGGCAAGGGCCAATGGCCCAAAAGAGAGGAGGAGTTGGGATACTTCTCGGGCGCGCAGCAGCCGAAGGCGTACGACCCACGATGGGCGTGCAATAGCTAGGCGCGCGGCCCACTAAGTCGCACAAGGTGCGCAACCCATGAGGCAAACATGGGCAAGAGGGCTGATCTATGGAGCTATGCAAGTAAGTTCTGAAATGGCTAAGTGTTGGGCAGAGCATTTAGTGGGCGACAGTTACACGCACACGGTGCGCACACGGTGCGCACACGGTGCGCACTCGGCACGTAGCTGGCACACTCGGTGTGCGCAGCCGGGCCGTTACGCACCAGCAAGGCGCTAGAGTTATGAGGGCACGCAGTTGGCACACACGGAGCAGACATGGTCTGGACACAGTTTGGTGATAGTCGTTGTGGCGTTACGACAGGTGGTATAGCCGTTGGCCCGCGGACATAGCCGTTGGTAGGGCATTAAACCTCGACAACTAGCCATTGGCCTGATGCGTTATACGCGCGCGGGACATGTCAAGCACGTGGGACGGACACGGCGTGCCGGGTAGGCGCTGGTGCTGGGCGCTGGCCGCAGGATGCAATATTCAGACGGGGCGTGTTGGGCAGACTGGCGACCGAGCCTTGGCGCACGCGGCATGCATTGATGGCGTGCACGTGGCAGACATTGATGGCACGTGACAGACATCAATGCTGTGCACAGTAGGAGGGCGGCGAGCATTCATGGCGCGAGCGCGGTCGGCATTAAAGAGAGGCATCCAAGGGCATTAAGTGAGGCTGCTCATTGATGTCCAATGTAAGTTATGGATAGGGCATTTTGTGTGTAAAAGCCTCATGAGCCACCAATTTAAAGGTATCTAGGAAATGAGTTCCTTAAGCTATTGTGGTGTGCCGTGAGCGAGTTGTTTCTAGTATTTTTGTTTGGAATATAAAGAGGGTTGGAAGGTTTTGCTCCCATAAACACCTGTCTCATTTTCTAGTTACCTCCGCAAGCACCAACAAAGAGAAAGGTTGGTCAAGTCGGGGACTTGGCGCCGCACATCCCACCAAGAATACGAAAAATTCTAGTTGCGAATTTGGGGGTGTGACAACTGGTATCAGAGCACGGTCATTCGGAACTATTGGAGATACAACACCACAATCATGGAGGCTTTTGAGCAAGGTCAAATGGAGGTGATCTCTGCAAGGCTTGACAGGTTGGAGAGCTTTACCGGTGTATCAATGGCAATGACAGAGGATGCGCCATTACTAGTCGACCTTCGATTAATGAGGAAGGAGCTCGAGGAGTTCCAAGCATGGGCGGGGGCGGACATGCATTCTATCGAACACCGAGTGGAGGCCACACTTGAGAGGGTAGACAAAGAACTTGCTTGTACGGGCAAGGAGGCGGTTGGAGGCTCAAGCCGAAGATTAGCTACCTTGGAGGCACAATATAAGGTACCGGAGCCTAAATCTTACAATGGTAATCGCAATGCAAAGGAGTTGTAGAACTTTCTTTGGGACATGAAGCAGTATTTCATGGCCGCTAGCATTGAGGAGGAAAGCCAAGTCATGATTGCAAGCATGTACTTGGGAGGAGATGCAAAACTATGGTGACGCTAGAACCAAAACTGGGAGCCACTAATTGACACATTTAAGGCGCTGGAGAGCGAGCTCCAAGATCGATTCTTACCGATCAATTCAGAATGGACCGCGAAAGGAGGCGCTCAGGAAATTATGGCAGGATGGCACAGTGCGCGACTACGTGAGGGAATTCAGCTCAAAACATACATGACAACGATAAGCTATTCAACTTCATGACGGGCCTACAACCATGGGCCCAAGCAGAGCTAAGTCGCCATGGAGTGAAGGACGTGCTAACAGCCATTTCGGTTGGCGAGAGTCTTGTAGACTACAAGGTTGCTCCCTCGACGGAAAGGAGGAATGGCAAGGAGGATAGGCGCAGAGTAAAGCAAGTGGAGGAGGCGCGGACAAAGATAAGGCGGCCCATAAAGCTTCAAGTTCTAAGAAACCTCATCACTCCCAAAAGAAGAAGTCCACAAGAGGCTTTATATGTGGCGGCTCCCACTATGCAAGAGAATGCCCGAGGTGGGAGGCATTATCTGTGGTACACACGCAAGGGCGTGAATCAGAGGAGGAAGACAAACCTCAGGTGAATCCAATCCAACTTGTCAATGCTATCTCTAGTGGAGGCACGAGGCAAACACAAAAAGGGCTGATGTATGTCAATGTGAAGATCCAAGGGAGACGGATCCACGCTATGTTGGACATCGGGGAGACCAACAACTTCATCTCAAGCGAGAAGGCGAGAGAGCTTGGCTTGGAGCTACCCAAGAGTGACACGAGGATTAAGGCTGTCAACTCAGCGGCACAGCCTATTAAAGGTACAACTAAACCTTTGATGTGTGTGGGAGAGTAGCGGCGAGAGTGCCCACTCATGGTGGTCCCACTAGACGATTTTGAGCTTATATTGGGGCTCGAATTCTTCTGGCAAGCCAGGGCGATGGTCTTGCCACATCTTGGCATATTGGTGATCCAAGATGACTTAGCACCATGCATGGTAAAGACCGAGACACGCGGAGGTAATATTACACAGTGATCTCTTCAACTAAAGGCGGTCCTTAAGAAGGGCGAGACTACTTTTCTGGCGACGTTAAGGGAGGTCAAGGAGGACATGACTAGCAAGGTGCCTAAAGAAGCTCTACGAGTACTCAAGGAGTATGAGGATGTGATGCTATCGGAGCTACCGAAGAAGCTTCCACCAAGGCATGGTGTAGATCACAAGATAGAGCTAGAACTCGGGGCAGTTCCACCAGTACAAGCACCTTACCGCATGTCACCTCCAGAGTTAGCAGAACTACGGAAGCAATTGGACGAGCTATTGGAGGCAGGTTACATCCAACCGTCTAAGGCGTCATATGGGGCACCGGTGCTATTTCAGCGAAAGAAGGATGGGGCGCTTCGGATGTGCGTAGGCTACCGAGCGCTCAACAAAGTGACTATCAAAAACAGATACCCAATACCTAATATAAGTGACCAGTTCAACAGATTGGCGAAGGCGACCTACTTCACCAAGCTGGACCTGTAGTCAGGATATTGGCAGGTGCGGATCCCAGATGGTGACGAGGCAAAAACTATTATGGTGTCACGCTACGGGTCCTACGAGTTTCTGGTTATGCCCTTCGACCTAACCAATGCACCGGCCACATTTTGCAACTTGATGATTGAGGTGCTATACGACTTTTTAGACCGCTATGTGGTGGTCTACTTGGATGATATAGTCGTCTACAGCGAGTCACTTGAGGAGCACATACAACATTTGAGGCAAGTGTTTGAGCGGCTGCGGCAACACTCATTGTATGTGAAGCGAGAGAAATACGAGTTTAGCATGGAGGAGATCAACTTCCTCGGCCACTACATCAGATGGGGTGAGATTCGGATGGATGGTCGTAAGGTGGAGGCGATAAAAGGATGGACCGCACCCACCAAGGTAACCGAGTTGAGATCATTTTTGGGTATAGCTAACTACTACCGCAGATTCATTGCAAACTACTCCAGAATAGCAAGCTCACTTACGAAGTTGTTCAGGAAGGAGCAAACTTGGCAATGGACGGACTTATGTCGAGAAGCATTCGAGCAACTGAAGAGGGCGGTGTCTTCCAAACCGGTGTTGAAGTTGCCGAATTTTACAGCACAATTTGATGTGCACACCGATGCGTCAGACAGGGCTATTAGAGGGGTTCTAACACAAGACGGTCATCCAGTGACATATGAGAGCCGCAATCTCAAAGGGGCAGAACAGAGGTATTCAGCCCACGAGAAAGAAATGGTGGCGGTAATTCATTGCCTTATGATATGGAGGCACTATTTGTTGGCGACCAACTTCGTGGTAGTGACGGGCAATGTTGCCAACACATATTTTCAGATGCAGAAGAAGTTGTCAGCTAAGCAAGTACGGTGGCAGGAATTCTTAGCCGAGTTTGACTTCACTTGGTTGCACAATGCGGGCACCGAGAATAGGGTGGCCGATGCCCTGTGTTGAAAGACACACGAGCAAACCGTGACATCAATCACTAAGGTACAATCTAACCTTGTTGATGAAATCAGGGAAGCTGCAAAGGAGGATCCAGCATATATTCAGGCGGCAAGCCAAGTTAAAGAAGGCTTGGTCCGAAGATATTAGCCAGAGGACGGCTTGTTGAGAGGCCGAGGTAACCGGATACTTGTTCCAAGTGCGGGAGGCATACGGCAGTGCATATTGAGGGAGACTCATGACACTCGATGGGCGGGCCATCCGGGCGTTAAGCGCATGATGATGCTATTGGCTCGTACTTATACGTGGCCAAGAATGAGGGAAGACGTAGAGTTGTACGTCAAAACTTGTCTAGTGTGCCAAGTAGACAAGACGGAAAGGAAGAAGGAAACCGGACTACTTCAACCTGTCCCAATCCAGGAGAAGTCATGGGATTTGGTTTTAATGGACTTCATCACGGGCCTTTCATCAATCGGTGGGATGGGAACAATCATGGTCGTGGTGCCTCGGTTCTCCAAATATGCTATATTCATGGGAGTGCCAAATGGGTGCTCGGCACATGACGCGGCAAAGCACTTTCTAAAGGGAGTGGTGAAAATATTTGGACTCCCCCGTGAGATCATAAGTGACAAGGATCCAAGTTTCACGGGCAAGTTTTGGACAACGTTGTTCAAATTATTGGGGACAGAGCTCACGTTTTCTATAGCAAATCACCCTCAAACCGATGGGCAAACAGAGCGCACTAATGCAATACTCGAGGAGTACTTGCGGCATTTTGTGTCGGCTACTCAAAAGA
This sequence comes from Begonia peltatifolia, assembly GCA_022433055.1. NCBI lineage: Eukaryota > Viridiplantae > Streptophyta > Magnoliopsida > Cucurbitales > Begoniaceae > Begonia > Begonia peltatifolia. Next base: position 13,187,703 of record CM039521.1, read on the forward strand.
ATTGGTTAAAGCTATTGGATGCTGCCTAATTTTCTTACAACATACACAAGTCATCATCGACCGAGATGAGTCCAGCGGAGCTAACACTCGGATTTCAGCTGGCTACACCATTAGTGATCGCACAAGGCAGGGAGGAGCGGGGCTCTTGCCCGACCGCGTATCAATATGGATTGGACCGAAAAGAGCTTATCGAGCAAGCCCGAGATAGCTTGGCAAAGGCGCAACGTTGAATGAAGAAGTATGCTGATGGGAGGAGGAGGATGCTGGAGTTCAAAGAAGGGGACAAGGTTCTCTTGAAACTCACTCCACAACTATGGAAGAAAGTCAACGATCAGGGATTACACAAGGGGCTACTTCCAAGATATGAGGGTCATTCGGGGTTACCAAGAGAGTTGGGTCGGTGGCCTACCGATTGCAACTTCTGGAGAGGCTCAAACTTTATCCGACCTTCCATGTAAGTTTTCTTAAACTTTATCATCAGGGGGATCGGCCACAAGTGCAAAGAGCACCACCTGGGGTACGGGTGGAATTCTCAAAGAGAATCGCCAAAATCCTTGATCACCGAACCATGCGGGGCAGCAAGAAGGATGAGCGGCGGGAATTCTTAGTGCAGTTGGAAAATGAAGAGGAGGCCACATGGGAGAGCGACATCAACCTATGGAAATTCGAGGGGCAGATCACCGACTACCTAGCTTGGGTGTCGACGAGGCCGTCGACTTCAATTGGTGGAGGTGGTATTTCACGCCCCATTTCCCATGGTGCATGAAGGAAAGGGCCAAGGGCCCAAAAGAGAGTAGGAGCTGGTCTACTCCTCGGGCGCGCTGCAACCGAAGGCGTAAGACCCACAATGGGACCGCAGCAGTTGGGCACGCAGCCCACTAAGTCGCACCAGGTGCGCAACCCATGAGGCAGACATGGGCCAGAGGGCTGATCCGTGGAGCCATGCAAGTAAGTGCTGAAATGGTTAAGTGTTGGGCAGAGCATTTAGTGGGTGGCAATTACACGCACACGGTGTGCACACAGGGTGCACTCGACATGCGGCTTGCACACGAGGTGCGCGCAACCGGGGCGATACGCACCAGCAAGGCGCTAGAGTTATGAGGACGCGCAGTTAGCACACACGGAGCAGACACGGTCTGGACACGGTTTGGTGATAGCCGTTAGGGCGTTACAGCAGGTGGCATAGCCGTTGGTGCGCGGACATAGCCGTTGGTGGGGCGTTACACCTCGGCAACTAGTTGTTGGCCCAGGGCGTTATACACGCGCGGGACACGTCAAGCACGCGGGACAGACACGGTGTGCCGGGTAGGCGCTGGCGCTAGGCACTGGGCGCAAGATGCAATGTTCAGAAGGGGCGCGCTGGGCAGACTGGCGACCGAGCCTTGGCACACGCGGCATGCATTGATGGCGCGCACGCGGCAGACATTGATGGCGCGTGGTAGACATCAATGCTGCGATCAGCAGGCGGGCGAAAGGCATTCATGGCGCACGCGGCCAGCATTTAAGAGAGGCATATTAGGACATTAAGTGAGGGTCGCACATTGATATCCAATGTAAGTTATGGCTGTGCCATTTTGTGTATAATAGCCTCATGAGCCACCAAGCTAAAGGTATCCGGGAAAGGAGTTCTTTAAGCTATTGTAGTGTGACGTGAGTGAGTTGTTCATAGTATTTTTGTTTGGAATAGAAAGAGAGTTTGGAGGTTTTGCTCCCGTAAACACTTGTCTCATTTTCTAGTTACTTCCGCAAGCACAAACAAGGAGAAAGGCTGGTCAAGTCGGGGACTTATCGCCGTACATCCCACCGGGAAGACGAAAAATTTTAGCTGCCAATTTGGGGGTGTGACAGAGGGGGTTTTGCGCTGAGAAGAAAAACACCATAAGGTGTTTTGATATAATTTTTTTATAATAATAATCTTAATTACTAATTCGTCATTATCTTTTAACCGTTTAATAAATCTATAATTTGATCTGATTCCGGTTGAATTCTTAAATTTTTCTATTCTCAATTAGAATCAAAATAATATTTTACTTAATGGTAAAGATTCTCCGCTATCAATTCTGAACCAAAACACCACTGATTATAATCACGTAAATCCAATATTAGTTTAAACGAAAAATTCTTGGTGTTACACTCTACCATCCTTAAAATAATTTTGTACTAAAAATTTGCGTATCTGAAAAGTTCAAGATAACGATTCATCATATTTTGTTGTCTTTCCCACGTTGCCTCTTCCACATTGTGGTTACGCCATAATACTTTCACCAGCGCAATATCCTTGTTGCGCAGTGTCTTCACTGCATAATCTAAAATTTCCATTGGCTTTTCTTTGTACGCTAAGGTTGGCTGTACTTCAATCTTCTGCTGAGCCACGACGTGCAACGAATCTTTGAGACACTTTCTTATCATCGACACGTGGAAAACATTGTGAACTCCTTCCATAGAAGCTGGCAGCTCTAGTTGGTACGCAGTCCTTCCAATTCTCTTTGTGATCGGGAATGGTCCAACGTATCTCGGGCTCAACTTACCCCTCCCCCCGAACCTCATTACACCCTTGAACGGCAAAATTTTTAGGAAAACTTCATCTCCTACTTTGAACTTCAATTCTCTCCTTCTTTCATCGGCATAGCTCTTTTGTCGACTCTGAGCTGTCAATATCCGCTGCCGAATAATCTTGATCTTCTCAGGCTTTTGTTGCACGATTTCTGGAACAATCAAGCCAGCTTCACCGACTTCATCCCAATAGAGGGGTGATCTGCACTTCCTCCCGTATAGATCTTTGTAGGGGGCCATACTTATCGTAGCCTAATAGCTGTTGTTGTACGAGAATTCCACCAAGGGTAAATACTTGCTCCACGAACCCTAGAACTTTAGTACACAGGCTTGAAAGCATATCCTCTAAAATCTCAATAGTTCGTTCAGATTGTCCGTCGGTTTGAGGATGAAAGGCTGTACTAAAATTTAGTTGTGTCCCTATTGCTTTGTGCAGACTCTTCCAAAATTTTAATGTGAATCTTGGGTCCCTATCCGACACAATCGAAATTGGTACTCCGTGTAACATCACTATCTCCTGAATGTATAGGTCTGCGAATTGGTCCATATTGAATGTCATCTTCACCGGTAGAAAATGGGTGGATTTAGTTAAACGATCCACAATCACCCATACCACATCAAATCTCTTTGTCGTCCGGGGTAACCCGACAACAAAATCCATGCTTATTTGGTCCCACTTCCATTCTAGAACCTGCAATGGTTGCAACTTTCCAGCCGGCCTCTTATGCTCCGCCTTGATTTGTTGGCAGATCAAGCATGTCTCTATGTACCTTGCTACAAACTTCTTCATGTCAAGCCACCAATAATGTTGTATAAGCTCTCTGTACATATTGGTGCTTCCGGGATGAACAGAAAACCTTGATCAGTGCACTTCAGAAAAAATCTCATTCCGAAGTTGATCATTGTTCGGAACATACCATCTATTCCAGAACTTCAAGATTCCATCATCTGAATAGCTAAACTCGGCTCTGTCATTAGATGTTATGCTCAACCTAAATTCGTTGCACCTTGGGTTTGAGCTTCTCTAATTTTTCAAACATTAACGGCTTCAGAGATAAGGCTGATAATTCTATTGCCACATTTGAAACTAGCTTAAATTTAAATCTCTAAAATTTTGTACTCAACTCTTTAGACATCTCGGCATTCATTGCTGAAACTGAGGTCGAAATCCGTCTTAATGTATCGGCCACTACATTGGCTTTGCCGAGATGGTGTTTGATCTACAGGTCGTAGTCCTTCACGAACTGCAACCACCACCTCTGCCTCATATTCAGCTCCTTCTGAGTGAAGATATACTTCAGACTTTTGTAATCTGAATATATCTCACATTGTTGTCCATAAAGATAGTGCCTCCAGATCTTTAACGCGAACATGACCGCCACTAACTCTAAATCGTGAGTTGGATAATTTTGCTCATAAGGCTTTAATTGCCTTAAAGTATAAGCGATCACCTTTCCGTTTTGCATCAAGACACAACCTAGTCCGATTCTGGAAGCATCACAATAAATACTGAACTTCTCATCCATCACTTGAAGTGTCAACACTGTAGCTGTAGTCAATTTCTGCTTCAGTATCTGGAAACTGTGCTCACAGTCTTCCGACCACACATATTTGACTTCTTTTCTTGTCAGACGAGTCAAGGGTGCTACAATCTTTGAAAACCCCTCAATAAACTTTTTATAGTAACCAGCTAACCCCAAAAAAGCTTCGAATCTCATTGACATTTTTTGGTTGAGGTCATTCATTGATCGATTGTATCCTAGCTGCATCCACCGATATCTCTCGAAAATCACATGTCCAAGGAAATGGACCTTATCCAGCCAGAACTCGCACTTGGAGAATTTTGCATACAGCTGGTGCTACTTCAAAGTCTCCAAAACTATCTTCAAATGCTCTTTATGTTCGTATTCATTACGTGAGTAAACCAAGATATCGTCGATAAATACAATGACGAATTTATCTAGATACTCATGGAATACCCTATTCATCAGGTCCATGAAAACGACTATAGCGTTTGTCAGCACAAACAACTTCACTAAAAATTCATAGTGTCCGTATCTTGTCCGAAAGACTGTCTTCAAGATATCTTATGATCTGACTTTCAGCTGGTAATACCCCGATTTCAAGTCTATCTTCGAGAAAATCTAATCTCATTGGAGTTGATCAAACAGGTCGTCTATCCTCCGCAGTGGATACTTATTTTTTATGGTTAGCTTATTTAGCTCCCTGTAGTCAATACACATTCAGAGTGATCCGTCTTTCTTATTTACAAATAGGACTGGTGTGCCTTTTCCATGGTGAAAAGCTCGGGCGTATGAACCCCTTTTCCAACAGTTCTTCCAACTGCTTTTTCAACTCATTCAATTCCGGAGGAGCCAACCTGTAAGGGTTCTTTGATATTGGCTCTGCACCGGGATATGTGTCAATCACAAATTCAACTTTCCGGTCTGGGGGTAAACTGGGCAAATCGTCCAACAATACATCAAGAAACTCACGAACTACCACAATATCCTGTGGTTTTGTCTCCACGTGAAATTGAGTATCTAAAATTGTTGCAAGAAAGCAAAAATGTTCACCCATTAATAATCTCCGAGCCTCGATAGGTGCCACTACAGATAGCTTCTTCACATTCTTCATAGCTTGCAACGAATATTTTGCACCACCTGGGTGTTGGAAATTAACAGTTCCAGCTCTGCAATCAATCGTTGCGTAGTGCCGAAACAACCAATCCATGTCCAATATCTCGTCATAGCCAATTATCTCTATCACAATCAAATCAGCAGGCATGCTTTTAGTCCCCACTGATATGACACTGTCACGCACCACTTGATCGGAGTGCATGCACTCACCAGATGGTAGTCTCACTTCATATGTACACCCGACTGGTTTAGCCCATAAATTTACTTTCACCACAAAAACCGTAGCAACAAAGGAGTGTGACGCTCCTAAATTTATCAACGTAAATGCAGGCACCGTATTAACTAGTACCGTACCTGAAATAACAGCTGGTCAATCTTCACCCTCGCGCTCTATCATAGCAAAGATTCTGGGCGTCATCTTGGCCGGACCCTTCTTTGCTGTGGGGAAGTCCCTAGATATGTGACCAGTCTCGTTGCAGGTGAAGCACCGGTTGACTCTCGGCTTTGTGCAGTTTCGTGAAATATAACCAGCTTCGTTGCAGGTGAAGCACCGTTGCAATTGTAGCATTTGCCTGCAAACTGTCTGCATTCTCCCGAATGGCTCTTCAAGCACTTTGGACACTGTGAGTACCTCTTCTGCATTTACGGTTTCTTTCCCCCCCTCGAATCATTCACAATACCACCTAGCCTCTTGGTTGCAGAAGAAGATTCTCCCTTGCTCGTCTGTGGTGTGATCTCCTTAAAGAATCTTTTGGTGGCTTCTCCTTGCTTCACACATTTGGCTTCCACCCCTTCCACTTCCAATGCTTTAGCCACGACTCTTGCATACAGTACTCCCTCGGTTCCAGAGATTGGCACGCCTCTATTTATCTCCGGCTTCAACCCTTGCACAAACTGTATTACCTTTTCTTCTTCATTACTCACTAATTGGCTTCCAAACCGGGACAATGATTCAAATTATCTAACGTACTCAGCTACTGGCACAGTCTGCTTTAACTGTAAGAATTCCAACCTCTTCGAAGCTTGGACCGTTTGATTGTAATACATTTTCATAAAACATCTTTTTAAATCTCTTCTAGGTCAAGTCCTGGGAAGCTATGGTGGCCTCTACTGTCTCCCACGAACTCTGAGCATCGTTCGATAGGTGGAATGTTGCATATCTAACCATATTCCCCTCCTCTACATTGGCATACTTGAACATGTTTTCAATGGTGCAGATCTATCTTTCCACAGCAGTTGGATCTGTCATTTGGCCCTCAAATGTCGGAAGCTTCAATCTCCTAAACATTTCTGTTCTAGAACCCGCTACATGGTCCATTATCCTTGATTCAGTAGCATTCCCAATTGTTGGGATTGCCTGTCAACCAACTCAGTCAGTTATCTGATCGTAGCCAAGTTGTCATAGTCTCTGACTCTGCTGCCTCTCTCGGAACTCTAGATCGTCCCGATCGTCTATACATCTTGGCTAATTCCTGTATGAGGTTAGCGTAATCTAATTTTAGTCAAAATCTAACTAAAAATAAACAAATACTTACAGTTGGGGGAGCACGTTGCATGGCGGCCGGCAGTGTTGGGTAATTCTTTGAATGACTTGACCATTTTGCTCTGATACCAACTTGTAGTGCCCCGGTCCACCTTGGACCCGGTTTGCTACTTACTCATTAATTCACTCGTATCGTAAGAATTCGCATAAAATTTAAAAATTTATTTCTCGACTTAAAACGACATTGTTGAAAATATTTTAAACAGCATTCCAGCGGAAAACGCGATTAAAATCAGTTTGAATAAAATTTCATTTTATGAAACATAAAACAGAGACACTGATCGACACCTGTAAAGATCGGTCGACACTTAAGTCCTCTCGGGTTTTTATCAATCGATGCTGGAAAATGCTGGTCGACACCACGTTTCTCTCAGGTCTTTTCGTCGGTCGACACTGAGAACACCGATCGACACTTCTACGCTCATCTCAAAGAGTGGTCGACACTTGCTTTCACGGGTCGACACCTTGATCCTCTCTGTCTGCGCAGGTTGACCCTCGCAGTCGACATAGCTGCCATTTTTACATTACCGGTCAACACCTATAACCATAGGTCGACACTTACTTCGGCTTTGCCCGCGCAGGTCGACCCTTGCGGTCAACACTTGTAGGGTCTGGTCGACCACTAAGCCTATCGGTCGACATTTCCTCCCCAGAACTCTGTTTTAAAAAAATTCTAATCATTCGTTAAAATGGCTCATACGATTTAAAAACACTTTCTATACATCAAAACACCAATCTACAATTATACACAGGTGTTCAACACAAAAATGCTTACAAAATCTCACAACCTATCACACTATAGTCATATCGCCCCAACAAGCTGCCTGCACCGGCATACAGCATACGTCACCAACTGCCATCCTAGTCATGCCCGTACTCAAACAACTCTCTTGATAGCTCGTCGTCACCTACACCATGGAACACAAAACATAAACCTAATGCTTAGCAAGTATGGAATATGAACTGACAATCAATACACAACTCAACCCCTAACACATGCAGTTTCTACGCTCTGTTTCGTTTTCGCTTCGTTTTTATTATTATCATCTTTCACTTTCATATGTGAGTCAAGTAGGCACCCATCCTATCACACTCAGTACGGCCGAATCATGACCCATGGAGCGAGATTAGAGGCACACATCATGTTCGCGGACGGGACGGCCATACAAAATCTCCTCCCAACATCGATCATAGAACCCTCTAGTGTTTTTTCATTAGCACGTTAACGACGAGGCGTTCACAACCCATGTTATCTTACGTACTTTCATCAATGTAAACCCTCTAGTGTTTTCTTACTAGCACGTTAACGACGAGGCATTCCCATACGTGGCATCGTTTCTTATCTGATTACATTTCATCCGCACAATTCAAAACATACTCAAAACTCGTTCTTTCGTAATTCAAAACCATGATGCATGTCAACACATATGCGTAATCAACGGAGTAATCAACAAAACAAACAGTCAAAACAAATAAGCAATCCTACCATTCCATGGCGTAGGCCCAAGGGCAAATTACAAACAATCCATTACTTACCTGGCATTCTAGAAATTCTTTGCACTTCGTAACTTCGTACGCTAACTGCGAATACCTATAAAACCACACCTTCATCAATTCTACCTCGTTCAATTCATAAATTCCTAGCTTGAAAGTCATAACTCGTACAAAACCAAAACTCTCTACTAAACCCAAAATCCAACTCAATTTCTGACCAACTTCGAAAATTCATAACTTCTCAAATACTCGTCCGAATTGGACGATCAGAAAGGCTACGGACTTCTGAGAACGTCTAATTTCTAACAGTATAATCAAATCCTTAATACAACACCTATAGCTCTGCTGAATGTGACCAAACAAAAATCGTTACACAATTCAAGCATTCGGTTGTCCCGACGCTCAATCTTCTGCATAAAATCTTATAATCTACTACTACTTCTAACTTAAATGCCAACATACAGATAAAAATCAACTATAACTTCGAAATCTCATTCTTCCAACTAGGTTTTACCGTAATATCCAATAAATTGCTCTAACTTCACTTTTACCGCTCAAAACAATTATAGTACTAATTATCTATTAGAAACTTACTTTAAATTTGAAGGAATAGAGGAGGAACGGAGGAGAGTCCTCAGCTGGAAGGAGAAATCGACGAGCCTTCGTGCGGGAGAGGGAAGGATAATAGGGGAAGGAGGGGGTTTTGCGCTGGGAAGAAAAAAACCATAAGTTGTTTTGATATTATTATTCTTTATAATAATAATAATATAATAATTCTAATTACTAATTTGCTGTTAACCCCTAACTGTTTAATAAATCTGTAATTCGATCTGATTCCGGTTGTATTATTAAATTTTTCTCTTCTACATTAGCTTCAAAATAATCTTTTAATTAAAGGTAAAAACTCTCTGTTATCAATTATGACCTAAAACTCAGCCGATTATAATCACGTAAATTCAAAATTAGTTTAAACGGAAAACTTTGGGTGTTACAAGTACTCATTATCTTCAGAATATGTTGATGTAAGGGGACTCCTGCTTTCATCTTAGAGTTCATAACTCTCTTTATTGCTTCATGATGGGATTGGTCAGAAAGTCTGCCAAACATGACTTAAAGAGACTCCATTACCTCATAGGTAGTTTCACAGTTCTCAAATTTTACATTATGAACATCAGACATGGTTGCAAGTAAAAAACAACGGGTTTTGATATTTACTTTAGTCCATATATCATAAGCATCTTTAAGAGCTCGTTAAGCATTAGTCATGAGAGTATTAGGACATTCCTCCGTCAGTACAAATTTTAAGTTATCATGCACGAAAATCATATTCATATTCTTTTTCCATTTAACAAACTTATTGTCATTTAGCTTTTCAGTAGCAAGCAAATTTATCATTAATTGAGATATGATGTTGTAGTAAATAAATAAAATTATAATCAATTTTATGTTTTAAAATTCAAAATATTATGGCATGTTAGTACGATGCATGAACATACTAATTACAAAAATATATAAATGCTACTATAACCTCGATAACATAATAAATCTCCTTACGGTAAAAATATTATCAATTAATAAATTTACTCAAAATATCTCATATTTTTTAAATTTATTAACTTATCAAAAATTTTAGTCAAAACACAACTAACACTTTTAGTTATATTTTCATGAGTGTAATCTAGTGTTTTGGATTTATAAAACTTAACTTGCAGTCATTGTCTTAGGATCGAACAAGCATAAAATACATTTCACATATCTTATCTCTAGTGTCAAGACCCGAAAACCTACCTATTTCCGGTTCGTTCACTGCTCTGATAATATCTCTGTCACGACCTGAAAAACTACCCGTTTCTGATTCGTTCACTGCTCTGTTACTATCTTTGTCACGCCCCGGAAACCCTACACACTTCCCAGTTCACACACTTCTACTACGCACTCACTACGCTCGGAAAATTTGAATAAAATTTAAAACTTTTGTTCTTCGACTTAAAACGATATTTTTGAAAATGTTTTAAATAGCATTGCAGCGAAAAACTCGATTAAAATCAGTTTAAATAAAATTTTATTTTTATAAAACATAAAACAGAGAAACCAATCGACACCTATAAACGTCGGTTGACACTTGAGTTTTCTCGGGTTTTTCATTGGTTAACACTGGAAAACGCCAGTCGACACTACGTTCATCTTGTGTCTTTTCGTCAGTCGACACTGAGAACACTGGTTGATTTCTACGGTCATCTCAGAGAGTTGTCAACACCTGCTTTCACAAGTCGACACATTCGTGCTCTTTGTTTTCCAGCGGTCGAGCCTTGCGACCGACACTCTACCATCTTTACACTACCGGTCGGTACCTACAACCATAGGTCAACACTTACATCGGCTCTGTTCGCCTAGGTCGACCCTCGTGGTCGACACTTGCAGGGTCTGGTCGACCACTAAGCCTATCGGTTGACACTTCCTCCCTAAAACTCTGTTTAAAAACCTCACAAAATCGATCGGACTTCGACTCAACGCTAATAATAACCCAACGCACACTTTTCCATCAACTCAAAATCATAATTTAAGTAAAGAAAATGACTACTAAAGTTTGAAATCCGTCTATACATTCAATCGACTTAAAACAACTAAAATCATTTCGATTACACACCCAAAACCCGTACCTATACCCACCATAGTCAAAACGCCCTAACAGCCGACCAGATCGTCCACGTGCATACTACTGCAACCGCCTCATAATCCTGGGCATACTCTGAGTACTCACTGGCTATGGCGTCGTCACCTATATCACAAAACTCAAATATTAGCTTAATGCTAAGTAATTAATGCATAAACTTAAACACTGAAAAACAACCACATACTAACATATGCAGTTTCTACAGTTTCGTCTCTACTTTCGTTTTTGTCTCTTTCTTACGTCTTCTTTATCTTGTTACTACTAGGTTGTTCTTTACGTGATAGATCAAGGTGACACACCTCGCGGTTCACCTCTAGGAACCTGGCCAACCTCAATCTAGTAAAGTGACACACCTCGTGGTCCACTTTAGAGACAAGGCCACAACGTAAAGCGCAGTAAGAGTGATAGACTTCGTGGTCCACCTCTGGGGACAAGACCACTCAACCCCACCTTTCTTATCTTCTTACGTATATTCTAATTCCATTCGTCTCATCACATCCTACCGTTTCACTTCGTAAAAATATGAAAATTCTTTTTTATTTTCGTTCTCCTACTTTAAAACAAAGATGCACAACCATGAAAGCATAACATAAAATAAACGTGCAATGTATCCTACTGAACTATGATGTAGGCCCGAAGGCAAAACTCCTACTACATTACTTACCTGGCGTCTTAGCAATTCCTCGCTCGTAGATAGTTTGCTAAACTGGGAAACCTATAAAGCCACACATCTATTAATTTTTCCTTCGTCCAACTCATAAAACTCTAAGGGGAAACAACACTCTTACAACTAATCTAACTAAACCCAAAGTCTTACACAATTTTTGACCAACTTCGAAAATTTATAACTTCTCCAATACTCGTTCGAATTGAATGATCTAAAGTGCTACAGGCTCCACAGACGTCTAGTTCCTAATGGTCTCATCCATTTCCTAATTCAACACCTACAACTTGGCCGGACGTGGCCGAGCAGAAACCGTTCCACAATTTGTGTATTCGGCTATCCAAACGCTCAATTTTCTCCATACAAACCTATGATCTACCCATGCTTCCTGTTTAAGCCCAATATACGAATAAAAATCGGCTATAACTATGAAATCACATTCCTCCAACTTAAGTTTTACCGTAAATTCCAATAATTGCTCTAACTTCACTTTTACCGCTCGAAACAACTAGAGAACTAACTCTCTATTAGAAACTAACCATAAATTTGAGGAAACGGAGGAGGAACGGAAGAGAATTGCACGCTGCTGGAAGAAGAGATCACTGAGGGTTTTTACGCGAGGGAATGGAGGAGAAACCACCGAGGGAAGGGCAAAGGGGTTTCGGTGCTAGGAAAGAAAAACACCGTAAGGTGTTTTGATATATTATTGTTATAATAATAATAATAATAATAATCGTAATTACCATTTTACCATTAGCTCTTAACCGTTTAATAAATCTGTTATACGGTTCGATTCCGGTTGAATTCTTAAATTTTTCTCTTCTCTATTAGTCTCAAAATAATCTTTTATTTAAAGGTAAAAATTCTCCGCTATCAATTCCGACCAAAACTCTACCGATTACAATTTCGTAAATCCAAAAATTAGTTTTACCAGAAAAAAAATTTCAGGTGTTACATCTAGGAGATCAACATTGGTATGGACTTAAGTGAACACTCTCATTAGACAGAATGATAATCAAAATCATCTCGGATCCTCGATTAGGTCTCATGATATTGTTCCAATAGTGTACACCACAAGATGTTACGCCTCATTTCCCACTCTCACTCATTATTTTGAATTATTGATTATTAATTTATCGTTACTTAAATTATTAATCTTATAATCATATTATAAAACTAATAATTTCAAATAATCAAATTATTTGATTTTTCTAAAAAAAATAAAGTAAATTTTAACAACTTAAAAATTACTTTATTTTACATTCTCACAGCATTCAATAAATAAATCAATATTAGTTTTAATCAAATTAAAACTAATTTATTTAATAAGCTCTTTATCAAATTAACATGCAATTTAATATATGTTTAACTGCATGCTATGTGAAAAATATAAAATCAATCTAAACATGCAAAATCTATATGACATGTGACTGCATGACAATATATAACAAATTATATCAACATGTAAAAATAAATGAAATAATTACTAGATTGACATTTAGGTATTTCTAAAATTATAATAAAAAAATTAAAATTAAAATTAAAACTAAGATTCTAAATTTTGCTCTTCAATGAAAGTGCATCATCCAAATGATTATAGTCAAAATTTCACAAATCAAATTTGTGAATTTGCATTTGTTTGTGTACCACAATTTATTTTTATCAATAGATTAAATCTGTGATAAATACTCTATCCATGGTTTTGTAATCTCAGATCTCCATCGTAAGATTACAAATTGGATAATAATAAAAATTTCATAATTTAAATAAATTATAACCCAAACAACCGCCTTAATTTCGATCATTATTTTATGTTATGCAAATATACATTAATAATATATATATAAAGCATAAAATCTACTTCTAATATATATAACAAATTACATTAAATTGTATCATAAAAAATATTTTTTGGACTAATAAAACAATGGTATTATATGTTATTTATAATAATAGTGACATGTGTTACCCTTGTAATTTTAAAACTATTTTAAAAATCACAAATACTATAAATTAAATTGTTAGTCTAAAAAAAATATTTTTGAGAAATATGTAAAAAAAAATATCTTTTGAGAAACACTTTTACTCAGATACTTTCGTCTGATCTTAACAACTTTAATTCAGAATCAAGTACTTTTCGAATACTTTGAAACCGTCGAGTCTTTTCTAAAAATCATTTAGCTTAAATTGCTGACGTGTGGGCATCAAACTTACGAGAATAGATACATGTTCTCAACACATAAGACGTCTCTGTTCGATCTTAGAAAACGTTTTCCTTAAATCGAATCTAAAAAAAGTCACACATTTTCTTTCAAATGGATTAGATCTCTCTTTCTTTCTCATTATTTTTGTCAAAACTCTATTTTGACATTTTTAATACATCTATTTCAAAAACAATTTAGATTTATTTTAGTAAAAATTAATTTTAAAAATAAATCTTTTCTAATTAAATCTTATTTTATCAGAATTTTCATATCTATTTTTTAAATCAAATTTCAGAAATCTGATTTGATAGTTCATCAAACAACAAATTTCAATTTCAATTTGAAGATAAAATCTTATCTGATAAGATTTCTCAAATATAATTTAAATTACTTAAAATAAATTCATCTAATAAGACATTTTATTTTGAATTTAAAATATAAAAACTATTTATATATTTTGAATCATAATGTATTGTTTTGAGTGTTTTTAAATTATTAATCATTTATATATTTATTCTTATAACATTGAAATTTGAATTGTGATATAAAATGATTGAGGTACCTGTAACAACCTGAAAACCCTCACGGTTCAAGACACGCTAACTACTACTCTGACGCATACACTCGGGTAAATTCATGTAAAAATTTATTTCCTCAAGTTAAAAAAACCTTTTTGAAAACGTTTAAAATCGACGCAGCGGAAGACTTCAATTTAAATAAAATTTCAAGTTTTTTAAATATTTAAAAGACATTTTTGGTCGACCCCTGTAAGCACCCGTTGATACTTCATTTGCCTCTGTTTTCATTGGTCGACCCTAGCGGTCGACACCTCTCTGCTCATCACGCTAACCGGTCGACACCTGAGAACATAGATGGACACTCTAATCTTCTCGACCCGCACAGGTCAAACGCCATGGTCAATACTTCTACGCTCATCACAGAGAGCGGTCGACACTTGTATTCACAGGTCGACACCTTCATGCCTTCGTTCCCATTGGTCGAACCTTACGGCCGATACTTCTACTATCTTTACGCTAACCGTGTAACACCCAGGATTTATGTAAATTAATTTCTGGAAATTCTTATTGGTAAACGACAAAATTTTGGTCGGAATCGAGCGCGAGGAATTTGTACTGATAGATAAAAGATTATTTCGAGCCTAATGAAGAGAGAAAATTTTAAAAATACGACCGGAAACGGACTAAATAGCCATTTGGCTAAAAGATGAAAGTGTTAGGGCGAGATAGTAATTATGTTTATTATTATTATTATTTAAAAAATAAATAAATAATAAAAGAAGCGGAGTGGCTTCAGCAGAAGCCAATCTAGTTAATTCGTTCCCTTTGGCAGAAAGGAAGAGGAGAACCCCCTTTCCTCTCGTGTGTGCGCACCTCATCTCCCTCGTCGCCTGCGATCGAAGCTCGCCGCTCCCGATTTTTCCTCCTCCCGTACACGTGCAGAACTCGGTCTGTCTTTCTCCCTAGTAATCTCTTACTCTCCTTCCCTCTGTTGATCAGTAATCTGGGGTTGAGTTTTGGTTTTGGTTTCTAAAGGTTTATGCTAGGATTTAGAACGGTTAATGGGGGAATTAACGGTTTGGAGTGGCTTAGGTGAGAGAGTTCCAAAAATTGGAGAATATCCGAGAGAAGGCATCGTGCAATTCGGGTTTCTAAATTTGAAATATCCAACGGTAGTTAGATTATGCTTAATAGGTTGCAGTGTGATAGATTGGTGAGAAATTGAGTGAGTTTTGCTGAGAAACCGAGAATGGGAATTTAGGGCATTTTAGTGTGAAATTTGATTCTATTTTTGGGAGTTTTAACCTAGCTATGATTAATTATTTTAAATTCTATTATGGTATATTAAACTAGGTTATGATTGAAGCGTTTGGCCTCTGGAATCAACTGGTTCCGATAATAACCGCAAAAGTTAAACGCATTGGAAGTTTCAGCTGATTTTGAGCCAAGTTGGGTTAGTGGGCGATTTTGATAAGTTCGTGAAATGTTGAGATAGTATGGTGGTTTTAGTGCGTGAGTAGAGTATTGAGATGACTTTTGACGGAAAATGATTTTTATTGTAGGTTGAGCCGGTTTTTGGTAAAACGAGCACCAGGGAAACCTAGGACGCTAGGTACTAGTGCAAGAAGTGTATGCATGTGTTTTGCCCAGGTGGGTCTACATCGAAGAACATTAGGATTATGTTGTTTGTTTGTGATGTGCATGCATATTGTTTGACATGCATCATGTTTTGAAAAAGGAACGAAAATGGTTTTAAGCATTGTTTTGAGTAAGTGGTAGTGAGTCGCGTGGCGGTCGTACCGTGGATCCTGCTCCGGTAGTGGGTCGATGCTTAACCAACAGTAGATTATGCTCGAGGAGTGAGACGGTTGGTTTTTCACGTGGCGTGTATGTGTTAACGGTGAGGATAATGGACAGTGGCATCGTAGATCCTGCTCAGGGAATGGGTTGGTGCATCACCAGTCGTGGATTTCGCTCAGGGAGTGGGCCGGCTGGGCTGTCAAGAAATGATAGAGGTGACACCGCGGATCCTGCTCAGGGGGTGGGCCGGTACATCACCAGTCGCGAATTCTGCTCGGGGAGTGAGCCGGCTGGGCTATCGTGGGGCGTGTGTGTGTGGCTTGTGGGCCTCGTTGCTGGAGAGTCTAGAACGATGGCAACGTGTCAGGGTGTAGCGTGACATGAGGTTCACCCTCATCATGGCCCGGCTGCACAATGCGTCGCGAAATGGTGACGACATGAGCTTGAGTGTAGAGACTGCATGTGATAGGATTGCAGTGTCGATTTTTATATTTCATATTGCACTACTTACTGAGCATTAGCCTTATGTTCTGTGTTCCGTGGTGTAGGTGAAGAGATTCGAGCGAGTGAGTTACGATAACTCATGCAGGATGAGTAGACTATTGGCAGCATGCTACCGTGTGTCGGCAGGTGGAGTTCGTCACGGCGGCCAGACCCGTGAAGTGAAGTTGGAAGGTAGGTTCTGGGAGTTGTGCTTTGAGGAGTCTATGTCTAGTGTATAGATTTTGAGTTATAGAAGAGTTTGAATGTTAATAGTCGAGATTGATGTATAGATGCATTTTGAAAGTATTTGGGAGATTTTGTCTTAGAAATATAGACCATTATTTTGTGGTTTTAATCATGGAAGTTTTTGTCGTCCGATTTCTTTCGAACTGGTGTTATTTTTATACTGCTTGTGCAAAGTGTCTACCGAATTTCAATAGGTGTCAACCGGTCAATGTAAAATGGGATGTGAGTGTCGACCACGAGATTCGACCTGTGCGAGCAAAGAGAAATGAAGTGTCGACCGGCGTCTTTAGGGGTCGATCAGTTAGTGTAAAATCAGTGATTGTGTCGACCGCGAGATTCGACCTGTGTGGGTAGAGAAAAATGAAGTATCAACCGGTGACTGTGGGTGTCGACCGGTTGGTGTAAAATAAATGAGAGTGTCGACCGCGGGGTTCGACCTGTGCGGGCAGAGAGAATTGAAGTGTCGACTGTATAAGGCAGGTGTCAACCACGAAGTTCTACCAGGTTGGGGCAGAGAGTATTAAGGTATTGACCGGTGTTTACAGGTGTCGATCGGTACCTCCTTTTTTGAATGTTTTGAAAAGTGAAGCGTCATGTTAACCTTATTTTTGATTAAGTGTTCCGCTGCGACAAGTCTAAACGTTTTCAAGGAGTGCTGATTTAAGTCAACTAACAAAAGTTTTAAATTTTATACAAATTCTGTCGAGGTGAGGAGTAAGTGTACGGTGGGCGACTTGGGTCCGGTGACGATTCGAGGCATTGTAGGGTGGTAATAGCGAAGTGTGAGCCGGAGACCGTTTGAGTTTTCGGGATATTACAGTTACGGTTCTAGAGTCTTTAGCCAATTGGAAGTGTGGCCGACGAGGGTGTCGGCCCCTCGGAGGAGGGGTGAGGTTTTGAAGGCAAGATGGCCTGTCACAATTCCCACACTGCTTGGGGAAGGGTAGAGGGAACGTTTAGTAGAGGGAAAAGAGTATGTTACGAGTGTTAGAGCCACGGGGTCAACGTCGATCGATGGATCTCCTAATACCATCAGCCGCTGCATGAGAGTGCTCCACCAACTGTAAGTATTTATTAGAATCTTAGTAGTTTCGTTTAGACTCACTAGATGTTGGTATACAGGTTTAGCGTTATGGTTAGAGAGATGCGTAGAGCTAGCTGTATAGGCGATATGGATGATGACGTTAGAAAGCTTACCGAGTCGGTCAACTACCAGTCTCAACAGCTAGATCGGTTTATGAGTAGAAAGGACCAGGGCCATTATAGTGCCCGGACTTCGACGGATCGTGGGGGTGACAGGTTGCACAGGCTCAAACCCCCAGTATTCGACGGATCATCTTCGGACCCACTCAGTGCTGAGTAGTGGATTCGAAGTATTGAAGACTTGTTGGATTATGCCAAAGTGGACGAGACATTCCACTTGGCCAAAGATACCCGATTTTGGTGGGATTCGGTGAAGGCGACCACCGATGTGAAGGCCATGACTTAGGAGGAATTTAAGACGACGTTCTTCGGCAAGTATTTCAGCCACTCAGTCAAGACTTAGGAGATGGTGGAATTTACCCAGTTGAGACAGACGGGAACCATGGCTGAATACGTGAGACAGTTTGACGAGCTGTCTCGGTTTGCTAGTCACCTAGTGAGCCTGAACCAGAACAAAGTTGTAACACCCCGAGAAAACTCCACGTTCCTAGTGCGCTATAGTGCATCTACACACTACACACACACTAACACTTGACATAACGCACTCAATTTAATACTCCTTTCGTTTTCAAATCGTTTTCAAAAGAACATTTGTGAGTATGAAAAATTTTCGACTCGATTCGAAAACAATTCGCGTCCCGAAGAAGGAATACGAAATCCTCAACATAAAAACTACGCAGCGGAAAAGAAAACCATTTAAAATAGTTTAAGATAAAACGGTAAGACTTGAAATCCTAGGAAAAATCCAACGCACCCTTCGAACTACACAATCCGGTACCGCGCACTCACGTCTCCACTTCGACACCCCGCGCGCACTCTCGCAGTGCCGCACGTGCCAACTCCACGTCACTGTGTCTCGCGCACGCTCACAGCGCCGCGTGCCCCACGTACCCTGCAACTGTACAGCACGTCCGCGTGCACGCTCTCACCCGGCGCCGCACGACCCGTGAGCACCCGCAGGGCCGCGTGCCCCGCGCACCTGCGATCACGCCGCACTCCCACGCTCATCTACCCTTCTCTAGCATTCACTGTTCACATCTCAACCCATTCTATATCCCCTCGACTCCCAACCTCTCTCCCAAAATTTCGGCAGAGTAACGGCTAAAAACTCACTATCCCAAAATTTAAACCCCGCAGACAATTCACCATAATCCAACAATATTTAACTATCAACCATCCAGAGAAAACCACCATAACAAAATCAAAGTTTAAGGACAACGAAAACTCATCAAATACAAATGAAGAAAGTCCCCAGTATAGAGTAATATCATACTCTAACATATAACAATACGTATGTGTCCCCAAAACACTACAACCCCTCTATACAATCTCAAAAAAATCAACGTCTATACAACTCCGCTATCTACACAAATACCCGACATAAAATAATAAATCCACTATCACCTACCACCACCACGGGTTGGGTCGCCCCAACAAAATCCGCCATCCGGTGCCTCGGGCGCACGCCGCCAACCATCCTACGCCTCTGGACTAGGCTCTCGAGCCTCACCAGTAGTATCGTCAGCACCTACACCACAGAACACACAACATAAGTCTAACGCTCAGTAAGTAATGCGATATGAAAGTAAAAGCCGACAATGCAATCCTATCACATACAGTCTCTACACTCATACTCATGTTGTCACATTTGTGATGCGTAATGCAGCCGCACCAGGGTAAGGAGGAACCTCACGCCACCCTACACCCTGACACGTCGCCACCGTCCCGGACTCCCCAGCAACGAGGCCCACAAGCTACACACACGCATCACCACATGGCAACCACATCAGGGTAAGGGTGTACCTCGTGCAACTCTACACCTTGACACGTCGCCCCCATCCCAACCTCCCCAGCACGGGGCCACAGTTGCCACACACTCACGTTTCGCGATAGCCCAGCCAGCCCACCCCTCGAGTAGGATCCGCGACTAGTGTTGCACCGGCCCACACACTAGTAGGATCCGCGGTACCACTGC
>CM039521.1:13217698-13315504 GCA_022433055.1 Begonia peltatifolia
GACGTTGGGTTGGCACCTGTGGCACCGCGGTGGTGTACGCGGGGTGTCGGAGTGGGGACGTGAGTGCTTGGGACCGGACTGGGTAGTTCGTGGGGAGCGCGGGGTTCTTTCCTAGGATTTCAAGTCTTACCGTTTTATCTCAAATTGTTTTAAATGGTTTTCTTTTTCGCTGCGTAGTTTTATGTTGAGGACGTCGTGTTTCCTCTTCGGGACGCGAGTTGTTTTTTTTGAATCGAGTCGAAAAATTTTCATACTCACAAATGTGCTTTTGAAAATGATTTGAAAACGAAAGGGGTATTGAATTGAGTTAGTTGTGTCAAGTGTGTGTGTGTGTAGTGTGTAGATGCACTGTAGCGCACCGGGGACGTGTGGGTTCTCGGGGTGTTACAGCAACTAAACAACCCCAATCATCGGAGAAGAAACACTCGGCCGCGGTTTCGCTCACACCCTCGAGCTCTACGTCCACCGATCGAAGATCAAAACCTCAGCTCTCGATCTCCCTCTCTCCCTCACGTCTCCCCTCTGCTTCCCTCGGGTGACAATTGAAACAGCTGAATGGCTTCTTCCCGAAGCCATTCGGTTGTTAAGTGTTTTTTTTTAAATTATTAAATTATTAAATCGTCCGTAATTTCGTTAATTTCCCGACCTCCCGACTTTAAATTCTGAAAACCATCGTAAACGTAGGCTCCGAGTCTTATAATTTAAATTTTCCCGTTGAAATATTTCTCAAAATCCCGACCGAGATTAAATTAAAAATTTCTGAAATTAAAAATTAAAATTCGAAATTGGGAATGAGCGAAATCGCGGCGGATTCGGTGCTTCAACTGCAATGAAGTGGGGCATTTTGCTAAGGATTGCCCGAAATTGAGAAAGGCTGAGAGTCTTCGCCCACATTGAGCCAGATGATGCCGCCCAACCATCGATGATCTCAGGTAATATTTTATTTCGGGCATGGCGGCTTACGCCCTTGTCGATATGGGTGTCACGCATTCGTTCGTGTTTACTGCCTTCAGGGTCAAGGAAAATATAGTGCTCAGCTCGTCTGGACAGTTTTATAGTGCGTTGTTGCTATCAGGGAAGCGCCTATGCTTGAATCCGGTGATACAAGGTGATAGTGTGATAGTGGGAAGATTCTTTTTGACTTGACGATGTGAGGGTTAGATTATAGGATTATAGTTGATCCAACTAAACTTGAGAAATGTAGGCGCAAGATTATATTCAAGGTAGTACATAGGGTAACTCTTATTATGAAACCACAAGAGGAGTAGTAATTGGGAGAGTGAAAATATATATGGCTGTATTAGGAGATTTAGACTAGTTGAAAGGGGATCGAGAAATCCAAGAATAAGTCAGGAGTCTAAGCGCATAATTTCTGGTACTCTTGGTTAAAGGTGTATGGATGGGATGATGATTGTTTGAGGCTCTAATTGGGGAATATTTTGAGGAATTACGTCGATGAGACGGTGGATTACCAACAAAGATTTTGTAAGGAGTTTAGTTTAACAGTGAAAATTTAGTGACTTAGAAATTTTAAATTTTGATAATTAGTCAAAACAAGTGTTATTTGAGGATATTTAGAGTTATATTTTATCGATGATGCTAAGTATGAGTTTGGAAATTAAGAATTTGGATGAAATTTTGTTGAGACGGATGTAGGGAAGAGATCCAGTTAGGTGATTTCAGATATTGGAGTTATAGATAATTGAATAGAATCACTATTGGGTTGGACCTGAGAACGTAAGAATTTGAAGAGATTTGGAGCAACAGTGTAGCATAGTCTACAACAAGTTTGCAAACAATAAGGTTATTGGACAAATCAATGTGAGGAAGCAGAAAGAGTGTTCAGAAACGATTTCAGTTTAAAAATAGTAGCTTAGAATGGTTCAAGTATGAAGCCTGTAGTGATGATTGGTAAAGAAGTTAGGGTTTGAGTGAATTATATCCAAGGGAAGCTGGGTATGGAATTATAATAGAAGACTTAAAGAAGTTGGATTATAACTGGTAAAATTAATGAACAGTTGACTGTAAAGTACATAATTGAATTGTGGAATTGGATAGTGCTCAATACATAGTCAAGCATGCAAATAGTTAGATTGAATATAGCAAACGCAATCATAGGACCAAAATTGGATACATGGTTCTAGAAGTTATTGACAGGAAGACCATAAGGTTAAAACCTTAGTGGGTGAACCACTAAAGTCTTAGAATGTAAATGAAAATCAAGAAGTAATTGGAGGGAATGAACTCAATAATATGTAAGCATACCATAGTTTGAAGAAGGAAATTAAAGACAAAAGCATTAAAGAACTAAGAGCTTAAGGTAGATTTGACGTTACTCGAAGAGAGTCTGGATACGAGATAGTGGATTTGGTGGTGTCGATGTCAGGAAACTATCGTTACGCAAATTTTGGGGACAAAATTTCTTTTAAGTAGGGTGGAATGTAACACCCAGGATTTCTGTAAATTAATTTTCAGAAATTCTTATTGGTAAACGACAGAGTTTTGGTCAGAATCAAGAGCAGGGAATTTGTACTAGTAGATAAAAGATTATTTCGAGTGTAATTGAGAAGAGAAAATTTTAGGAATCCGACCGAAAATGGACTGAATAACCGTTTGGCTAAAAGATTAAAGTGTGAGGGTGAGATAGTAATTAGGTGTATTATTATTATTTAAAAAAGTAAATAAATAATAAAAGAACCAGAAGCTAGTGTCGTTCATTCGTTCCCTTTGGCGCGCGCACCTCGTCTCCCTCGTCACCAATGATCGAAGCTCGCCGCTCTCGATTTTTCCTCCTCCCATCCACATTCAGAACCCTATCTCTCTTTCTCCCCGGTAATCTCTTCCTCTCCTCCCCTTTGTTGATCGATAGTCTAGGGTTGAGTTTTGCTTTCGGTTTTTGAAGTTTTATGCTATGATTTAGAACAGTGGATGAGGGAATTAACTGTTTGGAGTGGGTGAGGTGAGAAAGTTCCAAAAATTGAATAATATCCAAGAGAAGGCACCGTACAATTCGGGTTTCTGAATTTGAAATCTCCAATGGTAGTTAGATTATTCTTAATAGGTTGGAGTGTGATAGATTGGTGAGGAATTGAGTGAGTTTTGTTGAGAAACCGAGAATGGGAATTTTGGTCGTTTTAGTGTAAAATTCAGTTCTGTTTTTGGGAGTTTTAACCTAGCTATGGTTAATTGTTTTAAATTATGATGTGATATGTTAAACTATGGTATGATTGGAGCGTTTGAACCTAGAATCAAGTGATTCTGATAATATACGCAAAAGTTATGCGTATTGGAAGTTTAAGCTGATTTTGAGACGAGTTGGGTTAGTGAGCGATTTTGGCAAGTTCGTGAAGTATTGAGATAGTATGGTGGTTTTAGTGCGTAAGTAGAGTATTGGGATGAGTTTTGACGGAAAACGGTTTTTGTTATAGGTTGAGCCGATTTTTGGTAAAACGAGCACTACGGAAAGCTAGGACGCCAGGTAAGTAGGGCCAGTAGTGTATGCATGTGTTTTGCCTAGGTGCGTTTACACCGAGGAACATTAGGATTATGTTTTTTGTTTGTGATGTCCATGCGTATTGTTTGACATGCATCATGTTTTGAAAAAAGAACAAAAATGGTTTTGAGTAAGTGGTAGTGAGACGCGTGGCGGTGGTATTTCGGATCCTGCTCAGGGAGTGGGCCAGTGCTTAACCAACCATGGATTTTGCTCGGGAAGTGGGCCAGTTGGGCCGTCACGTAACGTGTATGTGTTGACAGTGAGCATGATGGACAGTAGCGCCGCAGATCTTGCTCGGTAGGTTCTGGTAGTTGTGTTTTGAGGAATCTGTGTCGAGTGTATAGATTTTGAGTTATAAGTGGATTTGAATGTTAATAGTCGGGATTGATGTATATATGCATTTTGAAACTATTTGGGAGATTTTGTCTTAGAAATACAGGCTTTTATTTTCTAGTTTTAATCGTGGAAGTTTTCGACTTCCGCTTTCTTTCAAACTGGTGTTATTTTTTATATTGCGGTGCAAAGTGTCGACCGAATTCTATAGGTGTCGACCGGTCAGTATAAAATGAGATGTGAGTGACGACCGCGGGGTTTGACCTATGCAGGCATAGAGAAATGAAGCGTCGACCGGCGTCTTTAGGGATGGGTCGACCGATTAGTGTAAAATCATTGAGAGTGTCGACCGCGGGGTTCGACCTGTGGGGGCAGAGAAAAATGAAGTGTCAATTGGTGACTGTGGATGTCGATTGGTTGGTGTAAAATCAATGAGAGTGTCGACCGCGGGGTTCGACCTGTACGGGCGAAGAGAATTGAAGTGTCGATCACTTTTCGTATGCGTAGAAGTGTCGACTGTGAAGTTCGACTGGGGTGTGGCAGAGAGTATTAAGGTATCGACCAGCGTTTACAAGTGTCGACCGGTACCTCGTTTTTGAATGTTTTGAAGAGTGAAGCGTCATTTAACCCTATTTTTGATTGAGTCTTCCACTGCGACAAATTTAAACGTTCAAGAAGTGCTTATTTAAGTTAAAGAACAAAGTTTTAAATTTTATACGAATTTGTCGAGGTGAGAAGTAAGTATACGGTTGGCGACCTGGGTCCGACGACGACTCGAGGGCGCTGCAGGAATGGTGATAGCGAAGTGTGAGCTTGAGACTGTGTGAGTTTTCTGGGCGTTACAAACCGGTTGACACTTCTACACACTGATTGACACCTGATATGGCTCTGTCTTCGTAGGTTGAACCTCGCGGTCGACACTTGCCAGGTTTGGTCGACCACTAGGTCTATTGGTCGACACTTCATTTCCAGAATTCTGCCTAAAACCTTAAACTTCTCAAAAACCTCCAAATTTTTGACTCAACACTAAAAATAACAAAACGATCAATTTCCAATCAACTCCAAATCGCTATATACATCAAAACTAATACCAAAAATTTGAAATCCATTTACTATTCAAAACGACTCAAAATAACTCCGACTCGACCCCTAACCCGTACCTATGAACACCGTGTCAAAATGCCCTAACAACCTACCAGATCGTCCACGTGTGTCCTGCTCCAACTTCCTCCTAATACTGGGCTCGCTCTGAGTACTCACCAACTACGCTTCGTCAACTACATCACAAAACTTATTTATTAGCCTAATGTTAAGTAAGTAATGCATAAAAACATAACACTAAAATTAAACACATCCTAACATATGCAGTTTCTACAGTTTCGTTTCTACTTTCGTTTTCGTCTTTTTCTTCCATCTTTTTTATCTTTTTACTATTGAGTTCTTCTTTACGTGCTAGATCTAGGTGACACACCTCGCGGTCCGCCTCTCAGGATAAGGCCAACCCCATCTAGTAAAGTGACACACCTCGCGGTACACCTCTCATGACAAGGCCACCACGTAAAGCGCAGGAATAGTGATACACCTCGCGATCCACCTCTGGGGACAAGACCACTCAACCCCACATTTATTATCTTCTGAAGTATCTTCTCATTTTGTTCGTCTCATCTCATACTACTGTTTCATTCCGTAAAAACATGGAAATTCATTTTCGTTTCGTTCTCGTATTTTAAAACCATGATGCACAATCACTAAAGCATAACATAGAGTAAACGTGCATGCATTCTAACGAACTGTGATGTAGGCCCGAAGGCAAAACACCTATTGCTCTACTACACTACTTACCTAGCGTTCTTAGCACTCCTATTTCGTAGACTGCTCACTAAACTCGAGAACCTATAAACCCATACATTCATCAATTCTACTTTCCTTCCAATTCATAAAACCCTAAAGGAAAATCAAAGCTTTAACACCTAATCTATCTAAATCCGAATTCCACACAATTTCTAACCAAATTTGAAAACTCATAACTTATCCAATACTCGTCCGATTTGGACGATTCAAAGTACTACAGATTCCTTAGAACATTTAGTTCTTAACGGTCTATTCCGATTACTAATGTAATACCTATAGCTTGGTCGAATGTGGCCGAACAGAAACCATTTCGTAACTCGAGTTATTCGGTTATCCAACGTTCAATGCTTTCGATAAAACCTATAATCTACTCTTTCTTCCAACTTAAACACTAATACATGACTAACACTCGACCAAGTCTTGAAATTTCATACCTCTCGCCTGGGATTTTACTAAAACTAACAAATACTCTCTATAATCTTAGTTTTATCGCTCAAAACGATTAAAAAACTAATTATCTACTCAAAACTAACTAAAACGTACCGTAGGTTGAACATTGACGAAGCAAACGGCTGATCGTCGTCGCTGGAAGGAAGAACATTAAAGGAAGGAAGGTGAAGAAACACCCTAAGGTGTTTTGTTGTTGTTATTTTTTTTTTAAACAATAGTAACACAATTACTAAATCCCCCAACCCTTAACTGTTTAATCAAACTGTTATTCAGTCATTTTACGGTTAGATTCTTAAATTTTTTTCTTCTTCATTAGCGTCAAAATAATTTTTTAATTAATAGTAAAAATTCTTCGCTTTCAATTCCGAGTAAAATTCTGCCAATTACAACTATGTAAATTCAAAATTAGTTTTAACGAAAAAAATTCTAGGTGTTACAGAACTGATTGACGTATAATTCTCAGCTCTAATAATATTTGTTAATTCATATAAACTTTTTATATTAATTAATACAATTATTAACTTTAAAGTAATTTCACTAAATACCTAAACTTGTAATATTAGAACTATAGAGTATTTCAAAGTAATGTTCATTGATATAGTAATTACATAAGTATTAATCCTATATTAAGATTGGTAACAAATTTAGACATAAAATCCGTTGATCTCTCATATTACATATTTGGTGGGAGAGAAGAAACACCCTAAGGTGTTTTGTTGTTGTTGTTTTTTTTAAACAATAATAATCTAATTACTAAATCGCCACCGACCCTTGACCGTTTAATCAACCTGTTATTCAGTCCTTCTCCAGTTGGATTCTTAAATTTTTTTCTTCTACATTCGCGTTAAAATAATCTTTTACTTAATAGTAAAAATTGTTTGCTCTCAATTCTGACCAAAACTCCGCCAATTACAACTACGTAAATTCGAAATTAGTTTTAACTGAAACATTATGGGTGTTACAGAACCGATTTATGTATAATACTCAGCTCTAATAATATTTGTTAATTAATATAAAATATTTATATTAATTAATACAATTATTAATTTTAAAGTAATTTTACTAAATACCTAAAGTTGTACTCTTAAAACTATAGAGTATATTTACTCAAAGTAATATTTATTGATATAGTCATTACATAAGTATTAATCCTCCATTAATATTCGAAATAAATCTAGGTATAAAATTCGTTGATCTCTCATATTACATATTTATTCTTGACTACTATTAGTTGTTAATTGAATAATTAATTCATAACATTTATGAATTTACACGCTAATTATTCAATACCTGAAATAACGAATAAAAAAATCTTGTATGATATATTTAATTATATCAATGTTAGTATTACTAGCTAATCGTTTAATTTATTTCCAAAATATAAGGCTTGTATAATATAGCTCGTAAAAAACTATACTAAGTAAATCAAAGATTAAATTGAAATGAAATAGTAATAAATATAATGAATTAATATCATAGATATATGACCATCATTATGATAAAATTAATTATTTTTCATTTAACGGATATTATAAGAATAATATAATTTAATTTTATTTACTTCTATATAATCATATTATATAAAATGCAATCACTTTATATCAATACATATATAGTCAGATATGACTGTACGTTCTCAACAAAATGAAATGTATTTATGATTTTATTAATTTGAAAATGATATACTTCAAATATAAGTCACAGACTAATGTGACTATTTCTTTTTAAATTTAATCTCATATATATCAACATATATGTAAATTTAAAATTGCACAAATAATCAATAATTTTTATTTGAATTTATAAACTATATCGTATAATGAAAATATAAAAAATATTATTAATTACATGCAATAAAAAATGTTCATAATATTTTCTTATTAAGCACATTATTCCCAACATCATGATGTATCCTGAATAATTAGGTCAATTATGAAATTGACAAACATTTTATTTACAATAAAAACCATTTTACACCGAATCATTACATATGATTTAAACACAACACTTTATGTAAATCCATTGTCTATAAAACGAGAAAACTACAAACAAAAGTTTATACCTTTGCGTTATGCCTCCACTTACTCAACCTTTGACTTGTTTTTAAAATTTTCACTTCTACCTAAAAAATTAGAAGACAATGCAAACTACTCCAAGAACAAAAAGTTGCTAGAATAATCCAAAACGATCTCCTTTCTATTTTAACTTTCCATATGAATATTCTTTTAAATTTTATTACCTTAAACTATGTTCATATGTATCTAACTCTGCTTTAAACTTTTCTCGTGGCATCTTTACATACTTTATACAATCCTAGTGATAATACCCTTACTATACTTATACCTTCCTAGTGTCAAATTGACTTGTCTCATGCAATCATGATGATTGAATCACTACTCTTATGCAATCCTAGTTTATGCATATCCAATGCCATTTTCACTATTGTACATACCCTTTCTTTTTTAGTTACAGCTATCCAAGTTTACTGCAAAAATGCTTGTACTAACAAACACTAGCTATCCATGTTTAATGCAAAAATGCTTGTACTAACAAACACTAAATTTACATGTTTTATGCATGATTATTATTTAAAATGCACAATTTTACTTGCTATTTATTTCATAACTAATATTAGCATTATTTGTACACGTAATGATGTGCCACAGGAATCACTCACACAAACCCAAACCAAGACCTTGACCTCGGGTGAACCATTATCTAACTTGTTTGTTCTTTTTTGTAAAGGAAGCTCATTTTGTAGGCTTGAAGTGGGAAGCCAAGCACCTTGGGCTTGGAGAATTCTCTACATGCCTTAGCTCGGAAGCACCATCCGGCGTCATCAAGTTTCATCATGGATCACCACTCGGCCATATCAAGTTGAAGAAGAAATTTGTTTTCCTTGAATCAAAATGTGTAATCGGCTAGTTTGTTAATTGTCTAGTTTTTGGTTTAATCTTTGAACATTTTGAACAGCTGAACATTAGGTGCTTAATCATCACACTTGGCTGTATTTTAGTGGAAGAAGGGCCACTTTGAAATGGACATTTGGAGAGAGGAAGAACATTGCCAAAAATGGCACAACAACCCTTGTACTTAGCCATGGTGTTTGGTCAAGTACACCCTCTTTGGCTCCTTTTTCCTTGACCGAATTGTGAACCCTAATTGTAACACTTGGTTTTTTGTTGAATGAATTTTGGATTTCATTATTGTAATCGGTAGAGTTTCGGTTAGAATTATAAGCAGAGAATTTGTACTATTATGTAAAGAAATTATTTGATGCTAATGGGTAGTAGAGAGTTATAAAAATTTCGACCAGAAGTGGATAAAATAACGATATTGTTAAATGATTTAGGTCTAAGGGCAATTAGGTAATTATTATTATAAAAAAATAAAATGAAACAAAACAGAGGGGAGAAACGAAATCCTCCCCCCTTTTTCGGTTCTTTCTCCCCACCAGATTCTCCTTTCCAATGATGCGCAGCCCACGTTCCTCTCCGTTCCTTCTTTAACCTTCAGATTTACGATAAGTTTACTTAGTTTTGAGCATATAATTAGTCCTTTAGTCATTTTGAGTGGTAAAACTAATGTTAGAGAGCGTATTTGTTAGTTTTAGTAAAACCCTAGGTGAGAGGTATGAAATAGCAGGATTTAGTCAAGTGTTAGTCATGTATTGGTTTTTAAGCTGGAAGAATGAGTAGATTACGGATTTTTATGGAGAAAATTAAGCGTTTAGAGAACCGGATAACTCGGGTTGCAGAACGGTCTCCATTCAGCCACATTCGGCAAAGTTTTGCATGTCCAATTAGAAAATGGATGAGACCATTGGAAACTAGACGTACTAAGGAGCGTGTAGCACTTTGAATCGTCTAATTCGAACGAGTGTTGTAGAAGTTATGAATTTCTGAATTTGGTCAAAAATTGAGTTGAATTTTGGGTTTAGTAGAGAGTTTGGTTTTGTACGAGTTATGACTTTCGAGCTAGGAATTTATGAGTTGAACAAAGTAGAATTGATAAATGTGTGATTTTATAGGTATTCCAGTTAACGAGCTAACTACGAGTTTCGGCATACAAATTGCTAAGGACGCCAAGTAAGTAATGTAGTAGTAGTTTTGCTTTCGGGCCTACATCACAGTTCAGTAGGATGCATTGCACATTTTTTTATGTTATGCTTTCATGGTTGTGCATCATTGTTTTAAAGTAGAAAAATGGGACGAAAATGAATTTCCATGTATTTATGAGATGAAAACATTAGGATATGAGTAGTGAAGAACGAAATTGAGAACATACGTAAGTAAATAATGAAGGTGGGGTTGAGGCCATGGTCCTATGAGGGGGGCCGTGAGGTATGCTATTTCTTCCTCCAATTTACGAGGTAGCTCTGGTACTATGAGGGGGATTGCGAGAAGTACCACTTTACTAGGCCAATGTTGGCTTTGTCTTATGAGGGGGATGAGTCACCTTAGTCTAGCGCGTAAAAAAGAACCCAATAGTAAGAAGATAAATAAGATGTAAGAAATAGACAAAAATAAAAGTAGACACAAAATTGTAGAAACTGCATGTGTTAGAGGATGTTTGATTTAGTGTGTGTTTATGTGCATTACTTACTTAGTATTAGGCTAATAGATGAGTTATTTGATGTAGGTGATGACGCTATAGTCGGTGAGTACTCAGAGCGAGCTCAAGACCAAAAGGCAGCTGGAGGAGCACGATCATGGACGATCCGGCCGGCTGTTAGGGCAATTTTGCTACGTTATTCATAGGTACGGGTGTAGAGGTCGAGTCGGAGTCGTTTTGAGTCATTTTGTAACGAAAATAGATTTTAAAGGTTCCGTAGTAGTTTGGATGTATTGAACGATTTTTAGTTGATTACAAAAATGATGCTTTTGTTGTTTTTAACGTCGAGTCGAAATTGATCATATTGGGAAAAATTGAAGTTTTACTGAGATTCTCTGAGGGAAGTGTTGACCGGTAGGTTACTAGTCGACCAAACCCTACAAGTGTCGACAGCGAGGGTCGATCTGCGCGGGCAGAGCCGAAGTAAGTGTCGACTTATGGTTGTAGGTGTCGACTGGTAGTGTGAAAAATGGCAGCGGTGTCGACCACGAGGGTCGATATGCGCGTACAGAGAGGATCAAGGTGTCGACTTACAGCTGTAAGTGTCGATCGGAAATAAAGGAGATGGTGGAGGTGTCGACCATGAGGATCGACTGATGGAGACAGAGAGGATTGAAGTGTCGACCGCTAAAGGAAAGTGTCAATTTGTTTGAGGGTGAGTAGAAAGAGGTCAACCGTGAGGGTCGACCTGAGCCGGCAGAGACGAACGATTTTTAAAATGATTTTTAACCAAAAGTATTCCGCTGCGAGGTTTTCAGTCGATTTTTAAAGTGTTGTTTCAAGTCGAAAAACAGGTTTTAAATTTTCAAACGAATTTTATCAGTAGATCATGAGTTAGAGTAGTGTGTAGTAGTGGTCAGCGAATCGGGAATCGTGGTGGATTTTCGGGTAGTGACAGAGATAGATTAAGAGTTTTTACCAAACTGGAAGTGTGGCCGACGAGAGAGTCGGGCCCCTATGAGGAGGGGTGGATTGTGAAGGCATGAGGGATTGTCACAATTTCCACACCGCTTGAGGAAAAGTAGAGTAGATTTAATCAGTTGTAGGAGAAGATGTTACGGGGTTAGAGTCAGTAAGTCAAACCATTCAAATGATTGCCTAACAATACCGATCGCCGCACGATGTAGTTCGACAACTGTAAGTGTTTATGTTAGTTGTAGTTAATAGATATTTATAAGAGAAATTGATTGTATCCAGGAAATTAGGTAAGATGTTTAGACGACCAGGACGCCCACGAGCACTGAGAGGGACAACCGAACTAAGAAGCGAGGATGATTCAATGACGGTATGACAGTTGAAATAGTTAGTAAATAGGCAGTATCAGCAGTTAGGGATTCTGCTGAATCGAGAAGTACAAGGCAGTACTGGCTCCAGCTCCAGCCATGATCAATCAGGTGATAGATTTTGGAGGTTACGGCCATCGACGTTTGAGGGATAGTCATAAGAACCGACAACTGCAGAGGAGTGGGTCCGTACCATGGAAAGTATGTTTAAGTATGTGAAGGTGGAAGAAGAGGATAAGGTTGCATTGGCCACGTTCCACCTAGTGAAGGATGCTCGATTCGGGATAGAGTCTATAGAGCCCACCGCTGATACTTAGCGTATGTCTCGGGAGAAGTTCAAGGATGCCTTTTATGACAAGTTTTTAACAGCACAGTTTAGGCGACGAACAGGATGGAGTTCTTGTAATTGAAGCAAACCATTTCAGTGGCAATTCGAGTCTTTGTCCCGATTTGCCAGTAATTTGGTAAGCTGGAACGAAGATAAGGTGTTCCAGTTCATACAAAGATTAAAGCTAGAAATATACAAGGGAGTGAAGATAGCGAGTATACAGAACGTGCCTTACTCAGAGGTGGTGGCCAAGGCACTTAAGATGGAAGAGGCCTAGATGAAGTGTGTTAGGCAAAGAGAAGCCCTGAGTAGGTTTTTCCTTGAGATTACTCCTCAACAGAACAGAGATGTCGTTTAGCAGCAACAACAGAAAGGCACTAAGAGGTCTAGTGATGGACAGAGCAGTCGGGGGACAAGCAAACGGACACAAGAGATTGGGAGGTATCCTTAGTGTTAGAAGTGTTTGAGATATCATCCGAGCGAGTGCAAGTTGAGTTCAGGAAGATGCTATAACTGCAATGAAGCCAAACATTTTCCAAGAGGTTGCTCTAAGCCCAGAATTATCCGATGTTTCAATTGCAATGAGGTGTGCCATGTTAGCAAAGATTGCCCAGCTCTAAACAAGGGTCCGACGCGTACAACACCGGGAGTATTCACCATGATCGAGTAGGGCAACGACGACCAGCCAGCCGTAGCGTCAGGTACTATATTGGTAAATTCTGTACATGCATATACTTTGATCGATTCTGGTGCGATGCACTTGCTCGTTGCAACTACCTTCGTGGTTAAGTTGGATGTATGGCCTGTGTCAATGGACTGTAGTTACAAGGTAATGTTGCCTTCTGGTGGGCGTATGCATTCAAATCAAGTGGTGCGAGATAACGTAGTGTCAGTGGGAAGTAAGAATTTATTGGCCGATCTCATTAATATGGGTATAACGGGATATGACATGATATTGGGAATGGATTGGTTGTTCAAGCACTACGCTACAATTGACTGTACGTCGGGAACGTTGAGTTTTCAACTGTCGGATGGTGAGAAGCATACCTTTTAGGCCGCGAAAAATGCCAGGAGAATATCTGCCATGGCGCCTATCAGTGCTCGTCAAGTTTTGAGCGGTGAGTGTTTTGGTTTTCTCGTCGATATTATTGATGTTCAAGTTCCCAGAGAGTTAAGACCTCAAGATATTCTCGTTGTTAAGGATTTCTTGGAGGTTTTTCTAGATGATTTATCTTGTCTACCTCCGGATTGAGAAATAGAGTTTGTTATAGATGTGTACCCAGGAGTTGAGCCGGTGTCAAAGAACTCTTATAGATTGGCACCAACGGAGCTGAAGAAGTTAAAGAAGCAATTAGGAGAGTTGGTGGAAAAATGGTTTATATGCCCCAGCTTTTTGTTGTGGGGCACACCGATCCTTTTTGTCAAGAAGAAGGATGGGTCGTTACGAATGTGCATCGACTACAGGGAGTTGAACAAGTTGACGGTTAAGAATAAATACCCTCTGCCAAGGATAGACGATCTGTTTGACCAACTCCAAGGTGCACGAGTGTATTCAAAAGTTGACCTAAGATCGGGATATTTCCAGTTGAAGGTCAGGTCAGAGGATATTCCAAATACAGCTTTTCGGACGCAGTACAGGCATTATGAGTTATTAGTGATGTCCTTCGGGTTGACGAATGCTCCAATTGCCTTTATGGACCTAATTAATAGAGTATTCCATAACTATCTTGATAAATTCGTTATAGTGTTTATCGATGATATATTAGTGTACTCTCATAGTGAGCAGTATCATACAGAACACTTGAGCTTAGTGTTGGAGACCTTGAAGCAACACTAACTTTATGCAAAGTTTTTTAAGTGCGACTTTTGGCTAGATAGTATACAATTTCTGGGACATGTCATCTCGAGCGACGACATATCTGTTGATCCAGCAAAGATCTAAGCAGTTAAGTAGTGGCCATAGCCGAAGAATGTCACGGAGATACGGAGTTTTCTTGGGTTAGCACGTTATTACCGGAGCTTTATTAAAGGGTTTTCAAAGGTTGCAGCACCTTTGACCCATCTAACGAGGAAAAATGTGAAGTATCTGTGGTTCGAAGATTGCGAGCACAGTTTACAGACATTGAAGCAAAAGTTAACTACTGATCCGATTTTGAGGCTTCCTACTAAAGATGGGAGACATTTATTGTGATGCTTCTAAGGTAGGTATTGGATGTGTGCTGATGCAGGCAGAGAAAGTAGTAGCATATGCCTCTAGACAGTTGAAGACGTAACAGCAGAACTACCCAACCCATGATCTGGAGTTAGCTGCGGTAGTTTTTGCAATTAAAATTTGGAGACATTATCTGTATGGGCAGCCGTGCAAGATATATTCAGACCACAAAAGTCTGAAGTATATTTTCACTCAGAAGGCATTGAATATGAGGCAGCAGCGGTGGTTAGAGTTTGTGAAGAACTATAACTTTGAAATTAAATACCACCCCAGCAACGCGAGTGTAGTGGCCGATGCATTGAGCAGAGTGACGACATCCACTTCAGCTGTGACTTCAAGCATGCCATTAACTTTGGATACGGAGTTTCAGAAATTCAATTTAGAGGTACTGTCGAACGTATCGGCCATGTTGACGACTATGTCCTTACAGCCTACGATTCTGGGGAAGATTAAGCAGGCCCAGAAAGACGATGCGAAGTGCGATTAGATTAAAGCAAGCATGGCTTCTAGTGATAGGTCGGAATTCAATTATTCGGACGATGAGATTCTTAAGTTTCGGAAAAGATGGTTCGTTTCAAATAATGAGGAGCTAAAGAGGGAGATATTATCGGAAGCTCATTCTGCTAGTTTTCTGTGCATATAGGGAGCACCAAGATGTACAGAGATCTTAAGCAGTATTATTGGTGGCCCGATATGAAAACGATTGTGGCAAAGTATGTTGAGGCGTGTTTAATTTGTCAACAGATAAATACTGAACACCAGAGGCCAACGGGAAAGCTACAACCACTACCTATTCCCGAATGGAAATGAGAGCAAAGATCGATAGACTTTGTTATCGGGTTACCTCGGACACAAAGGGATATGATGGTTTATGGGTGATTGTTGATCAGTTAACCAAATCAGCCTACTTTCTACCAGTGAAGATGACATTCTATGGACCAATTCGACAAACTATATGTTCAGGAGGTCGTACGGTTGCACGGAGTTTCGATTTCGATCGTATCAAACAGAGACCCAAGATTTACGTCGAAGTTCTTGAAGAGTTTGCACAAAGTCATGGGTACGCAGCTCAATTTTAGTACGACATTTCATCCTCACACTGACGGACAAACTGAGAGCACTATTCAGACGTTGGAAGATATGCTTTGGGCTTGCCTACTAGAATTTCAGGGTTCGTGGAGCAAATACCTGCCATTGGTGGCGTTTTCGTATAACAACAGCTTTCAGGCTACGATAGATATTGCTACTTACGAGGCTCTTTACAAAAGAAAATACAGATCTCCGATATATTGGGATGAAGTCGGCGAGGCAAGATTGGTTAGTGCAGATATTTTGTAGCAGACAATAGAGCAAGTTGCATTTATTCGGCAACGTATTTTAATAGCTCAAAGCCGACAAAAGAGTTATGTAGATTGACGGAGAAAAGAGTTAGAATTGGAGATGGGTGATGAAGTCTTCTGGAAAATTTCGACATTCAAAGAAGTTGTGAGATTCGGGAAAAGAGTCAAGTTGAACTTAAGATTTAATGGAACTTTTGCTATTATGAAGAGAATAGGAAAAACAGCTTACTAGCTGCAGCTACCAGCATCGATGAGGGAATTCACAATGTATTCCACGTTTCCATGTTGAGCAAGTGTATGTGAGATCCTTCCCACGTCGTGAATCAGCAGGATATAGAGATTCAACCCACATTGACGTATGAGGAGAAGCCAGTGGAGATCCTAATTATGAAGTGAAGATTTTATGCAACAAGGAAATTCCACCAGTGAAAGTATTATGCATCAACCACAATGTGGAAGAAGTAAACTCTGAGCGGCAACAGTACATGATGAGCTTATATCCAGGACAAATTTTAAGAACAAAATTTCTTTAAGGAAGGTAAGATGTAACACCTGGATATTCGTTGAATGAATTTTTGATTTCGTTATTGTAATCGGTAGACTTTTGATAGGAATTATGAGCGGAAAATTTGTACTATTATGTAAAGAAATTATTTGAGGCTAATGGGCAGTAGAGAGTTATAAGATTTTGACCGGAAGTGGATAAAATGACGATATTGTTAAATAGGTCTATGGTAATTAAGTAATTATTATTATTATTATTATAAAAAATAAAAAATAAACAATAAATGAAACAAAACAGAGGGGAAGAACGAAATCCCTCCCCCCCCCCCCCCTCCCTGTTTCGGTTCTTTCTCCTGACCCACGAGAGAACACGGCGATTCTCCTTTCCAGCGATGCGCATTTGATGTTCCTCTCTGTTCCTTCTTCAAACTCTATATTTACGGTAAGTTTAGTTAGTTTTGAGTAGATAATTAGTCTTTTAGTCATTTTGAGCTGTAAAACTAAGGTTAGAGAGAGTATTTGTTAGTTTTAGTAAAATCCTAGATGGGAGGCATGAAATATCAGGATTTAGCCGAGTGTTAGTGATGTATCGGTGTTTAAGCTAGAAGAATGAGTAGATTATAAGGTTTTATGAAGAAAATTGAGCGTTTAGAGAACCGAATAACTCGGGTTTCAGAACGATCTCCATTCGGCCAAATCCGGCCAAGTTGTGGATGTTCAATTAGGAAATGGATGATACCATTAGAAACTAGATGTCGTAAGAAGTCTGTAGCACTTTGGATCGTCCAATTCAGACGAGTATTGTAGAAGTTATGAATTTCCGAAGTTGGTCGAAAATTGAGTTGAATTTCGGGTTTAGTAAAGAGTTCGGTTTTATACGCGTAATGACTTTCGAGGTAGGAATTTATGAGTTGAACGAAGTATAATTGATGAATGTGTAATTTTATAGGTATTTCAGTTAGCGAGCTAACTACGAGTTTCGGCATACGAATTGTTAAGGATGCTAGGTAAGTAATGTAGTAGAAGTTTTGTCTTCGGACCTACATCACAGTTCAGTAGGATGCATTGCACGTTTATTTTATGTTATGCTTTCATGGTTGTGCATCATCGTTTTAAAGTATAAGAACGAGACGAAAATGAATTTCCATGTATTTATGAGACGAAAGCAGTAGGATGTGAGTAGTGAAGAACGAAATTGAGAAAATATGTAAGTAGATAATTAAGGCGGGGTTAAGTGGCATGGTACTATGAGGGGGCCCTTGAGTTATGTCATTTCTTCCCCCGCTTTACATGGTGGCTCTGGCCCTATGAGGGGGATTGCGAGAAGTACCACTTTACTAGGCCAAGGTTGACTTTGTCCTATGAGGGAGACCGTGAAATGGGTCACCTTGGTCTAGCGCGTAAAGAAGAACCCAGTAGTAAGAAGATAAAAAAAGATGTAAGAAAAAGATAAAAACAAAAGTAAAGATGAAATTGTAGAAACTGCATGTGTTAGGGGGTGTTTGATTTAGTGTGTTTATGTGCATTACTTACTTAGTATTAGGCTAATAAATGAGTTATGTAATATAGGTGACGACGCTATAGCCGGTGAGTACTCAGAACGAGCCCAGTACTAGGAGCCAGCTTGGAGGAGCACGCTCGTGGACGATTCGGCAGGCTGTTAGGGCAATTTTGACGCGGTATTCATAGGTACGGGTGTAGAGGTCAAGTCGGAGTCGTTTTGAGTCATTTTGTAAAGAAAATAGATTTCAAAGGTTCAGTAGTAGTCTGGATGTATTTAACGATTTTAATTGATTGCAAAAATGATGGTTTTGTTGTTTTTAACGTCAAGTCGAAATTGATCGTATTGGGAAAAATTGAGGTTTTATTGAGGTTCTATGAGTGAAGTGTCGACTGGTAGGCTTAGTCGTCGACCAGACCCTGCAAGTGTCGATCGCGAGGATCGACCTGCGTGGGCAGAGCTGAAGTAAGTGTCAAAGTATGGTTGTAGGTGTCGACCGGTAGTATGAAAAATGGCAGCAGTGTCGACCACAAGGGTCTACCTGCACAGACAGAGAGCATCAAGGTGTCAACCTACGGCTGTAGGTGTCGACCGGAAATGAAGGAAATGGTAGATGTATCAACCGCGAAGGTCGACCAATAAAGACAGAAATGATTGAAGTGTCAACTGCTAAAGAAAAGTGTCGACTGGTTTGAGGGTGAGTAGAAGTGGGTCAGCCGTGAGGATCGACCTGTGCTGGCAGAGACGAACGAAGTGTCGACTGGTGACGACAGGGGTTGACCGAAAATGTCTTTTAATGTTTTAAATTCTTGATATTCTATTTAAAATAATTTTTAAATAAAAGTCTTCCGATGCGAGGTTTTCAGTAGATTTTAAAAGTGTTGTTTCAAGTCGAAAAACATGTTTCAAATTTTCAAACGAATTTTATCTGTGGATCATGAGTAAGAGTAATGAGTAGTAGGGGTCAGCGAATCGGGAATCATGGTGGATTTTCGGGTCGTGACACTAATTGAGCTAAAGGTTGGGGGTATATAAGCCAACCTTAAGCCTCTCTCACTTCAATTTTTGATGAATGAAAATCGCAGCTGAAGATTGCTTGTTCCTCCTTTTAAATCGGTGAGTAATATCTGAGAGTGAATGTGTGATTGGATTCCACTTTGTGAGAGCCAAAGTGGTTTCTTCATTGTTGCACCTGTAACACCCAGAATTGTTCCGTTAAAATTAATTTCGAATTTACGTAATTGTAATCAACGGAGTTTTGGTCGGAATTGATATCGGAGAATTTCTAAAATTAAGTAAAACATTATTTTGATACTAATGGAGAAGACAAAATTTTAAAAATCCAACCGTAGAAAAACTGAATAACAGATTTATTAAATGGTTAAAGGTTGACGGCGAATTATTAATTATGATGATGATGATTATTATTATTATTAAAATAATAAAATAAAATAAAAGAAGCACGGAGAGGAACGAAATCCCCCCTTCGGCTTTTCTTTCCCCCACGAGCTCCCCTATAGCGTTCTCCCTTCCAGCCAGCACCGATCCTCTCTGATTCTCCGTCAACCTTCAGATTTACGGTAAGTTTTAGTTAGTTTTGAGTGGATAATTAGTTCTTTAATCGTTTTGAGTGGTAAAACTAAGGTTAGAGAGAGTATTTGTTAGTTTTAGTGAAACCCTAGGTGAGAGGTATGAAATATCAGGATTTAGTCGAGTGTTAGTTGTGTATTGGTGTTTAAGTTGGAAGAAAGAGTAAATTATAGGTTTTATGGAAAGTATTGAGCGTTGGATAATCGAATAACTCGAGTTACAAAATGGTTTCCGTTCGGCAACATTAGGCTAAGCTGTAGATGTTGGATTTGAAATTGGAATATACCATTAGGAGCTAGATGTTCTAAGGTATCTATAGCACTTTGAATCTTCCAAATCGGACAAGTATTGGATAAGTTATGCGTTTTCGAATTTGGTTGGAAATTGTGCAGAATTCGGACTTAGATAGATTAGGTGTTAAAGATTTGATTTTCCTTTAGGGTTTTATGAATTGTAAGGAAAGTAGAATTGATGAATGTGTGGATTTATAGGTTCTCAAGTTTAGCGAGCAGTCTACGAAATACGAGTTGCTAAGGACGCTGGGTAAGTAATGTATTAGGTTTTTCGTCTTCTGGTCGACATCACAGTTCAGTAGGTTGCATGCTCGTTTACGTTATGTTATGCATCATTGTTTTGAAGTATAAGAACGAAACGAAAATGAATTTCCATGTTTTTATGAAACGAAAACAGTAGGATGTCATTTGTAAAGAACGAAGTTGAGAAGATACGCAAGAAGATAATGAAGGTGGGGTTGAATGACCTTGTCTTATGAAGGGGACCGCGAGCTGTGTCACTACTTCTCCCGCTTTACGTGGTGACCTTGTCCTATGAGGGGGACCGCGAGTTGTGTCACTTTTCTAAACCGAGGTTGGCCTTGTCCTATGAGGGGGACCGCGAGCTGTGTCACCTTCTAGCACGTAAAGAAGAACCCAGTAGTAAGAAGATAAAGAAAATGTAAGATAGAGACGAAATTGTAGAAACTGCATATGTTAGGGTATATGTGATTTTAGTGTTTATGATTTACATGCATTACTTACTTAGCATTATGCTAATAGATCAGTTATGTGATGTAGGTGATGACGCGATAGCCGGTAAGTACTCAGAGCAAGCCCAGGACTAGGAGGCAGTTGGAGGAGTGCGCTCGTGGACGACCCAGCCGGTTGTTAGGGCGTTTTGACTATGGTGTGCGTATGTATGGATTTTGGGATATTTATAGTCGTGTTGAGTCACTTTGAGTCGTTTTGATGTATTGCGGATTTCAAACTTTAGTAGTCATTTTTCTTATGTAAATAATGATTTTGAGTTGATGGAAAAGTGCACGTTGTATTATTTTTAGCGTTGAGTCGTAAGTCTGATTGTTTTTGGGAAAGTTCAAGGTTTTTAGTCAAATTTCTGGGAAGGAAGTGTCGACCGGTAGGCTTAGTGGTCGACCAAAACTGGCAAGTGTCAACCGCGAGTGTCGACCTACAGAGACAAAGTCATATGAGGTATCGACCTGTTTGTGGAAGTGTCGACTAGTTAGTGTAAAGAGGGTAGGAGTGTCGGCCGCTAGGTTCGATTGTTGGAAACAGAGAGGATGAAAGAGTCGACCTGTGATGACAGGTGTCGACCGCTCTCTGCGATGAGCGTAGAAGTGTCGACCATGAGATTCGATCGGTGCGGGCAGAGAAGATTTGAGTGTCGACCTGTGTTCACAAGTGTCGATCGGTTAGTGTGATGAGCAAAGAGGTGTCGACCGATGAAAACAGAGACAAGTGAATTGTCAACCGGTGCTTACAGGGATCGACCGAAAATGACTTTTAATGTTTTAAAAACTTGAAATTTTATTTAAATTGATTTTAAATCGAAGTCTTCTGCTGCGTCGAATTGAAACATTTTCAAAAAGGTCATTTTAATTCGAAGAATGAATTTTTAAATTTTTACACAAATTTTACGCTAATGTATGCGTCAGAGCAGTAGTTAGTGGACCAAGAACTGTGAGGGTTTTTACGTCGCTACAGTTATGGTATTAGAGCAGTGAGTAGTAGTAGTTAGCATGCCAGGAATCGAAGCCTAACAGCGCTGATCGCCGCATGACGTGCTTCGACAACTGTAAGTGTTTAAGTTTAATGTTATTTAGTAGATGCTTATAAAAGTGATTAACCATTGTCCAGGAAATTAGTCAAGATGTTTAGACGACTTGGACGCCCGAGAGTACTGAGAAAGGTAGCTGACGCGAAGAGTGAATATGACTTGATAACGATCAGACAGTTGATGGAGTTGGTGAACAGAGAGTCTCAGCAATTAGGAATTTTGCTGAATCGAGAAGTTCAAGGAAGTGCAAGTTCTAGCTCTATCAATGATCAGTCAGGTGACCGATTTCGGAGGTTACAACCACCGACATTTGAGGGGCAATTAATAGACCCAACAGCTGCAGAGAAATGAGTTTGTACCTGTAATAACCCAGGAATTTCGAATTTATATTTTTATTTTTGGAATTTTTAGTTTAATCCCGGTCGGAGTTTTGAGAAATATTTCAACGGGAAAGATTTAAATTATAGGCTCGAGGCCTACTTTTGCGATTGGTTTTCGGAATTTAAAGCCGGGAGGTCGGGAAATTACGAAATTTCGGACGATTGAAGTACGTGGGGGCATTTTTGTAATTTGTAATTAATTTAATTAAAAAAAAAAAAAAAAAAACATAACAAGGTGGAATGGCTTCGGGTGGAAGCCATGGCTTCCACCCTGTGTTGTGCGCGGCCGAGAGGGAGCGAAACCGAGAGGGGGAGCGCGGGTAGCCGAGAGAGAGAGAGCCGGTGGTCTGTCGACACCGACGACGGAGAAGAATCGAACGCTAGTTCGCCGAGAGGACTGCGGTGGGAGGGGATTGAGTTCGGTTTCCCGAGCTTAATACTGAAGGTACGTTTCCCTTCCTTGCTCTGAATTTGCTTGGTAGAATTTATGGCCGCATTCCCACTAGCTTTCTGAAGGCTAAGCCGAACGTGGGGTTGGTGTAAGCGGCGTGTATGTGCCGCGTGATCGGGGGGCAGCAGGGCACAGGGCCGAGAGCTCGGAGCCCTCCCTGTTTTTCTTCTGTCTATTCTGTTGGTCGAGGGGAACAGGGCGTGATGCTGCTCTCCTGTTCGACCAATTGGTGGCGGGAATTGTCGATAATTGTGGAGTTAAGAGTGGTGGGGAGCATCGGTGGCTGAGAGAGGGGGAAGGATAAACCGAGGGGCTGTGATTTTCAAAACTTTGTTTTCTGAATTGGAGGCCTTCGATTTTAGCTAGTTCATGTTTAATAGGTTAGAATGTGATGGATTGGCGGAGAAATTTGGAAATGTTCGGGTTAAGGTTGAATTTCACATTTTCGTATAAAAACAGATTTTGTTTTTGGCCA
Source organism: Begonia peltatifolia (assembly GCA_022433055.1). Taxonomy (NCBI): domain Eukaryota; kingdom Viridiplantae; phylum Streptophyta; class Magnoliopsida; order Cucurbitales; family Begoniaceae; genus Begonia; species Begonia peltatifolia. The sequence goes on from CM039521.1 coordinate 13,240,580, forward strand.
TTTTGGCCTAGTTTTGGTTAATCGTTTTAAATTCTGTTTTGCGGGTTAAAAATAGGTTGTTAGAGGAACGTGTGGCCGCTGGAATCGTTCGATTCCGATATCCGACGAAAAAGTTATGCGCGTCGGAAGTTTATGCGAGATTTTGGTTTAAGTCAAATTAGTGACCGTCTTTCGTGGAAAATTCGACGTGTGAGAGTAGCATAGCCATTTTGATGCATATAACTAGTTGGGAGTGAGTTTTGGTTGAAGGGAAGAGAAAATGTGAAATTTTAATAAAATGGCAGATTCGGTTATTGGCGTTTTTCGCCTATCTGCGGCCTACCGATTTAAAATCCATTTTAGGATGTTAAACTAGGTTCCTAAGGGAACGTTTAGCCACTTGAATCCTTTGATTCCATTGACGGACGCAAACGTTATGCGCATCCGAACGTTGAGCTGGTATTCGGCCAAACCAAACCAATGGACCGTTTTAGTTGGAATTTAATGAGTGTAGTTAGATAAGGTTATTTTTAGCTAATTGGTAAATGTTGGGAGAAATACTGATGAGAAATTGGTTGTGTTTTAGGTTGAGGCTTTCTGTTGGCGAAACTGTGTATCGCGCGAGCTTAGAACGCCAGGTAAGTAGTGTATGCATGTGTTTTGCCCGAGTGGGCCTACACTGTAGAACTTTAGTGTTTATGTGATTGATTGCGGTGTGTGTGCGTATTGTGTGACATGCATCATATTTTTTTTAAAACGGGAACGAAAATGATTTTTAGCATGCTTTGATGTATGAGGAGAGACGTGTGGCGGTGGTACCGCGGATCCCGCTAGTGTGCGGGCCGGTGCTTCACCAGTCGCGGATCCTACTCGAGGGGTGGGCCGGCTGGGCCGTCATGCGGCGTAAATGTGTTGACGGTGAGGATATGGGCAGTGGTACCGCGGATCCTACTAGTGTGTGGGCCGGTGCAACACCAGTCGCGGATCCTACTCGAGGGGTGGGCCGGCTGGGCTGTCGCGAAACGTGTGTGCGTGGCAACTGTGGCCCCGTGCTGGGGAGGCTGGGACGGGGGCGACGTGTCAGGGTGTAGAGTGGCGCGAGGTACACCCTTACCCTGATGTGGTTGCCGTGTGGTGATGCGTGTGTGTAGCTTGTGGGCCTCGTTGCTGGGGAGTCCGGGACGGTGGCGACGTGTTAGGGTATAGGGTGGCGTGAGGTTCCTCCTTACCCTGGTGCAGCTGCACTACGCGTCACAGATGTGACAACATGAGTGTGAGTGTAGAGACTGCATGTGATAGGATTGCATTGTCGGCTTTTACTTTCATATCGCATTACTTACTGAGCGTTAGGCTTATGATGTGTGTTCTGTGGTGTAGGTGCTGACGATACCGCTGGTGAGCCTCGAGTGCCTAGTCCTGAGGCGTAGGATGGTTGGCGGCGTGCGACTGTGGCACCGGATGGCGGACTTTTGTTAGGGCGACCCGACCCGTGGATATGGTAGGTTGTGTTCTGGTCGGTTTGTGGGTTTTCTTTCTTTTGCGGTGGTTATGTACGGAGGATGGGATTGATTGTTGTATATGCGTCAGTGTATAGGTGTATATGGAGTGCGTGTGATTTTGGTAACGTACGCGGATATTTTCCATGTTAGAGTATGTTATTTCTCTATACTGGAGACTTTCTTCATTTGTATTTGACGGATTTTCGTCGCCTTCTTACTCTGATTTGGGTTGGGATGATTTCTCTGGATGATGGATAGGTAAATATTGTTGGATTTTGGTGAATTGTGTGCATGGTTAAATTTTGGGGTAGCCAGTTTTTAGGCGGTACTCTGCCGAAATTTCGGGATAGGGGTTGAGGTTCGAGAGCATACGAAATAGGTCAAGGTGTGTGTATGATGAATGCTAGAGGAGTTCATATGAGTGTGGATGTGCGGCGTGATCGCAGGTGCGCGGGGCACGCGGCCCTGTGGGTGCACACGGGTCATGCGGCGCCGGGTGAGGGCGTGCGCGCGGACGTGCTGTACAGAGGCAGGGTGCGTGGGGCACGCGGCGCTGTGAGCGTGCGCGAGATACAGTGACGTTGGGTTGGCACCTGTGGCACCGCGGTGGTGTACGCGGAGTGTCGGAGTGGGGACGTGAGTGCTTGGGACCGGACTGGGTAGTTCGTGGGGAGCGTGGGGTTCTTTCCTAGGATTTCAAGTCTTACTGTTTTATCTCAACTTGTTTTAAATGGTTTTCTTTTCCGCTGCGTAGTTTTATGTTGAGGACTTCGTGTTTCCTCTTCGGGACGCGAGTTGTTTTTTTTGAATCGAGTCGAAAAATTTTCATACTCACAAATGTGCTTTTGAAAATGATTTGAAAACGAAAGGGGTATTGAATTGAGTTAGTTGTGTCAAGTGTTAGTGTGTGTGTGTAGTGTGTAGATGCACTGTAGCGCACCGGGGACGTGTGGGTTCTCGGGGTGTTACAGTACCATGGAGAGTATGTTTAAGTATGCGAAGGTAGACGAGCAGTACAAGGTCTCGCTAGCCACATTTTATCTAGCGAGAGACGGCAGGTTTTGGTGAGAGTCTGTAGACCACCATCGATGCACAGCATTTAACATGGGAGAAGTTTAAGGATACCTTCTATGACAAATATTTCAACAGTACGGTGTCGGCTGCTAAGTGGATGGAGTTCCTATAGTTGAAGCAGACTGGATTGGTGACCGAGTACAACTGGCAGTTTGAGTCTTTGTCCCGGTTTGCCAGCAATTTGGGTGAGCCGAAATGAGGATAAGGTGTTCCAGCTTGTACAGGGATTAAAGCCGGAGATGTATAAAAGAGTAAAGATAGCAGGAACTCAAGAGGTGGCATATTCAAAAGTGGTGGCAAAGGCACTACAAGTGGAGGAAGCCGAGATGTAATGTGTTAAACAGCGAGAGGCTTCCAGGAGATTCTTTAAGGAGGTTGCCCCATAACAGAGTACAGGTGTCTCCCAGCAATAACAAAAGAGGGGTACTAAGAAATTAAGCAAAGGATCAAGGGGCAGTAGCAAAAGACCTCAGGGGCTGGTGCAGTACCCCCAACCCAGGCAAATGCAGACTAAACCCGAGAAAGTGCTACAACTGTAACGAAGCTGGACACTTGGCTAGAGATTGCCTAAAGCCCAGGGTGACTTCGTGTTTCAATGTTAACAAGGTAGGTCACGTCAGCAGAGATTGCCAAGCCCTGAAGAAGGGTCTGTGGCGCACAACACCAAGAATATTTGCCATGATCGAGTTGGGTGATGATGACCAGCCAATTATAGTGTCAGGTACCATATTGATAAATTATGTAACTGCGTATACTTTGATTGACTCTGCTGCAACGCATTTTTTCATTGCAACCTTATTTGCGGTCAAATTAGACGTATGGCGAGTATCAACAAACTGTAATTACGAAGTGATGTTGCCTTCAGGTGGGCGTATGCATTCTAATCAAGTTGTACGAGATGGTGTAGTGTTGGTAGGAAGCAAAGATTTATTAGCCGATCTTATTATTATGGTCATAACTGGATATGATGTTATATTGGGAATGGATTAGTTGTTAAAGCACTACGCCACAATCCACTGCAGGATGGGGACAATGCGTTTTCAACCCCCAAATTGTGAGAAACACACCTTTCAGGCCGCAAGTGATGCCCGGAAGATATTTGTCATGGCGCCTGTTAGTGTTTGCCAAGTTTTGATTGGTGAGTCCTTTGGTTTTCTCGACAGTATTATAAATATACAAGTTTTCAGCGATTCCAGGCTGCAGGATTTTTTAATTGTTCAAGACTTCTCTGAACTTTTCATAGATGATTTACCCGATTTGCCTCCAGATCGAGAAATAGAATTTGTTATAGATGTGTATCCGGGAGCTGAGTCGGTGTTAAAAAATCCTTATAGATTGGCACCAATGGAGCTAAAAGACTTAAAGAATCAATTAGAAGAGTTGGTAGAGAAAGGATTTATACACCCTAGCTTTTCACCGTGGGGCGCCCTGATCCTTTTCTTCAAGAAAAAAGATGAGTCGTTACGAATGTGCATCGACTACAGAGAGCTGAATAAACTGACGATTAAGAACAAATACCCTCTACCAAGGATAGACAATCTGTTTGATCAACTCCAAGGTACACGGGTGTTTTCGAAGATTGACCTGAGATTAGGTTATTACCAATTGAAGGTTAGACTAGAAAATATTCTGAAGACGGCTTTTTGGACGCAATATGGGCATTATGAATTCTTGGTAATGTCTTTTGGACTGACGAATGGCTCAGCCGCCTTTATGGACCTGATGAACAGCGTATTCTATGACTATCTCGATAAATTTGTTATAGTGTTTATCGATGATATATTGGTGTACTATCATAGTGAGAAGAATCATAAAGAGCAGTTGAGGTTGGTGTTGAAGACTTTGAAATGACACCAGTTTTATGCGAAGTTTTCTAAGTGCGAATTCTGGTTGGATAGGATTCAGTTTCTGGGACATGTCATCTCGAGCGATGGCATATCAGTTGATCCAGCAAAAATCCAGGCAGTTAATGAGTGGCCACATCTGAAGAATGTCATGAAGATACGGATTTTCCTCGGGTTAGCAGGTTATTATAGTAGATTTATTGAAGGGTTTTCGAAGATTGCAGCACCACTGATCCATCTAGTGAGAAAAAATGTGAAGTATCTGTAGTCCGAAGATTGTGAACGCAGTTTCCAGACATTGAAGCAGAAGTTAACTAATGCTGCGATTTTGACGCTTACTGCTAAGCACGGAAGGTTTACCATTTATTCCGATGCTTCCAAGGTAGGTCTAGAATGTGTGGTGATGCAGGAAGGGAAGGTAATAGCATATGCCTATAGACACTTGAAGACTTATGACCAGAACTACCCAACGCATGATCTGGAGTTAGCCGCGGTAGCGTTCACGCTTAAAATTTAGAGGCATTATCTATATGTATAGCCGTGCGAGATATATTCAGACCACAAAAGTATGAAGCATATTTTGACTCAGAAGGAATTTAATATGAGACAACGGCGGTGGTTATAGTTTGTGAAGATCTATTACTTTGAAATTAAATACCACCTCGGTAAGGCAAATATAGTGGTCGATGCTTTGAGCAGAGTGACAGCATCAACTTTAGCTGTGACTTCAGGCATGCCATTAACTTTGAATGCAAAGTTTTAGAAATTCAACTTAGAGGTAGTGTCGAACGTATCGGTCATGTTATCGGCTATGTCTCTACAGCCCATTATTTTGGAAAAGATTAAGCAGGCCCAGAAGGACGATGGTAAATGCGAAGAAATTAAATCAAGCATGGCTTCCAATGATAGATCAGAGTTCAGTTATTTGGACGACGAAATTCTTAAGTTTTGAAATACGTAGTTCGTTCCGTGTAATGAAGAATTACAAAGAGAAATACTGGTTGAAGCCCACTATTCGAGATTTTCTATGTATCCAGTGAGTACCAAAATGTACAGAGACCTTAAACAACATTACTGATGACCTAATATGAAGAGAATTGTCACAAAGTACGTTAAGACGTACTCAATTTGCCAGCAGATTAAAGCTGAGCAGCAAAGGCCAGCAGGGAAATTACAGTCACTACTTGTTCCTAAGTGGAAATGGCAACAAATATCGATAAACTTTGTTGTCGGGTTGCCTCGGACAACAAAGAGCTATGATAGTATATGGGTGATTGTGGATCGGTTAACAAAATCAGCCAATTTTCTGCCAGTGAAGATGACATGTTCTATGGACCAATTCGCCGAACTATTTGCACAAGAGATCGTATAGTTGCACGGAGTTCCAACTTCGATTGTATCACACAGAGACCCTAGATTTACATCGAAGTTTTGGAAGAGCCTACACAGCCATGGGTACGTCTCAATTTTAGTATGACATTTCATCCTCAGATAGACGGTCAATCTGAGAGTACCATTCAGACGCTGGAGGATATGCTTCGAGATTGTGTACTAGAGTTCCAAGGTTTATGGAGCAGATACCTACCATTGGTGGAGTTTTCTTATAATAACAGCTTTCAGGCTACGATAGTTATATCTCCATATGAGGCTCTGTACGAGAGCAAGTACAGATCTCCGTTATATTGGTACGAAGTCGGCGAAACACGATTAATATGTCCAGACATTTTGCAACAAACTACAAAAAAGATTGCATTCATTAGAAAACAGATCTTAACAGCTTAAAGCCGACAGAAGAGTTATGCAGACCGTCAGAGGAGAGAGTTAGAATTTGAGGTGAATGACAAAGACTTCTTGAAAATCTCTTCATTCAAAGGAGTTGTAAGATTCAGAAAGAGGCGCAAGGTAAACCCTAGGTACATTGGGATGTTTCTTATTACGAAGAAAATAGGAAATACAGCTTACCAGCAACAACTATCAGGCTCAATGGATGGGATTCACAATGTATTCCATGTGTCCATATTGAGGAAGTGTATAAGAGATCCCTCTCACGTCGTGGAGCAACAGGATATGGAGATTCAACCCACTTTGACGTATGAGGAGAAGCCAATGGAGATTCTGGATTATGCAGTGAAGATTTTACATAACAAAAAAATTCCACTAGTGAAGCTGTTATGGCGCAACCATGACGTGGAAGAAGCAACCTGGGAGTGGCAGTAAAACATGATGAGCCAATATCGAGAGTTGTTTAGATAACAAATTTTGAGAACAAAATTTTTGTAAGAAGGGTGGAATGTAACACCCATAATTTTTTCGTTAAAAGTAATTTCGAATGTAATTGTAATCGGTGGAATTTTGGTCGGAATTGAGAGTGGAGAAATTTTATCATTAAGTAAAAGATTATTTTGATGATAATGCAGAAGAAAAAATTTTAAGAATGCAACCATAGAAGGATTGAAAAACATATTTATTAAACGGTTAAATGTTGATCGCGAATTAGTAATTAGAATTATTATTATTATTATTATAAAAAAAATAAAAATAGCAGGGAGGGGAACCAAATCCCCCCTTCAGCTTTCTTTCCCCCGTGAGCTCCCCTTCAGTGTTCTCCCTTGCAGCCGGCGGCGATCCTCTATGATTCTCCATCAACCTTCAGACTTACGATACGTTTTAGTTAGTTTTGAGTGGATAATTAGTTCTTCAGTTGTTTTAAGCGGTAAAATTAAGGTTAGAGAGAGTATTTGTTAGTTTTAGTGAAACCATAGGTGAGAGATATGAAATTTCAGGATTTAGTCCAGTGTTAGCCGTGTATTGGTGTTTAAGTTTGAAGAGAGAGTAGATTATAGATTTTATGGAAAATATTGAGCGTTGGATAACCGAATAACTCGGGTTATGGAATGGTTTTCGTTCGGCCACATTCGGCCAATCTGTAGGTGTTGGATTAGAAATTAGAATAGATCGTTAGAAACTAGATGTTCTAAGGTATCTGTAGCACTTTGAATTGTCCAAATCGGACGCGTATTGGATAAGTTATGCGTTTCCGAATTTGGTTAGAAATTGAGTGGAATTCGGACTTAGATAGATTAGGTGTTAAATCTTTGATTTTCCTTTAGGGTTTTATGAATTTGAAGGAAAGTAGAATTGATTAATGTGTGGTTTTATAGGTTCTCCAGTTTAGCGAGCAGTCTACGAAATACGAGTTGCTAAGGACGCCAGGTAAGTAATGTAGTAGGTATTTTGCCTTTGGGCTAACATCACAGTTCAGTAGGTTGCATGCACGTTTACGTTATGTTATGCTTTTACGTTATGCATCATTGTTTTGAAGTAAAAGAACGAAATGAAAATGAATTTCCATGTTTTTTTGAAACGAAAATAGTAGGATGTGAGTTGTGAAGAACGAAGTTGAGAAGATACGTAAGAAGATAATGAAGGTGAGGTTGATTGGCCTTGTCCTATGAGGGGGATTGCAAGGTGTGTGACTACTTCCCCCACTCTACGTGGTGGCTTTGTCCTATTAAGGGGACCGCGAGGTGTGTCACTTTAGTAGACCGAGGTTGACTTTGTCATATGAGGGGGACCACGAGCTGTGTCACCTTGGTCTAGCGCGTAAACAAGAACCCAATAGTAAGAAGATAAAGAAAATGTAAGATAGAGACGAAAACGAAAGTAGAGTCGAAATTGTAGAAACTGCATATGTTAGGATATGTGTGTTTTTAGTGTTTACGATTTACGTGCATTAGTTACTTAGCATTAATCTAATAGATGAGTTCTGTGATGTAGGTGACGACGCGATAGCCGGTAGCACTCAGAGCAAGCCCAGTACTAGGAGGCGGTTGGAGTAGTGTGCTCGTGGACAAGTCGGCCGGTTGTTAGGGCGTTTTGACGATGGTGTGCGTATGTATGCATTTTGGTATATTTATAGTCGTGTTGAGTTGTTTTGAGTCGTTTTGATGTATAGACGGATTTCAAACTTTAGTAGTCGCTTTGTTTTATGTAAATAATGATTTTAAGTTGATGGAAAAGTGCACGTTGTGTTACTTTTAGCGTTGAGTCGTAAGTCCGATTATTTTTGAGAAAGAAGGTTTCTAGTCGAATTTCTTGGAATGAAGTGTCGACCGGTAGGCTTAGTGGTGACCAAACCTGGCAAGTATCGACCGCGAGGGTCGACCTAAGCAGACAGAGCCATATTAGGTGTCGACTTGTGTGTGGAAGTGTCGACGGGTTAGTATAAAGAGGGTAGGAGTGTCAGCCGCAAGGTTCGACCGATGGAAACAGAGAGGATGAAGGTAACAACCTGTGAATACTGGTGTCAACCGCTCTCTGCGATGAACGTAGAAGTGTCAACCATGGGGTTCGACCGATGCGGGCAGAGAAGATTGGAGTGTCGACCTGTGTTCACAAGTGTCGACTGGTTAGTGTGATGAGCAAAGAGGTGTCGACCGCTAGGGTCAACCGATGAAAACAGAGGAAAATGAAGTGTCGACCTGTGCTTACATGGGTCGATCGAAAAATGTATCTTAATGTTTTAAAAACTTAAAAATTTATTTAAATTGATTTTAAATCGAAGCCTTCCGCTACGTCAATTTGAAACATTTTCAAAAAGATCGTTTTAACTCAAGGAATGAATTTTTAAATTTTTACACGAATTTTAGTGTATGCATCAGAGCAGTAGTTAGCAAACCGAGAAACGTGAGGGTTTTTGTGTCGCTACAATTATGGTATCAGAGTAGTGAGTAGTAGTAGTTACCGTGCCAGGAACCGTGAGGGTTTTCGGTCGCTACAGCAGCCTTCCTGCTCCCTTTATTGGTGTAGAGGCTACCTAGCAAAGTTGTATTTCATCCCTCTCATTAGCTAGTTGGAGTGCTTCTCTTTCGTGGAAAAAGTCAAGTCTAAGAAGGTGCAACTTATTACCTTATCAACCAACTAGCCTTCCTCCATCCACTGTTCTTCAACCACAACGATTCAGCCCTTGAAATTTTCAAAATCTTTCATCCACTTTCAAAGCATTTCAAGTTATACAGCAAAAGATATACCACTCAGAAATTAGGACACTTTTAGCCATATAGCAGCTTTCGAGCAGATTTATACAACCAGATTGTTTCTTGCATATCATTAAAACCTCTTGATTTTTGCAGTGATATTTAAGGGTGTCTTGTTCACACATTGAGTAAGATTCTCTTAAAGTTTTAGTTCATTTGGATATTAGATTTGAGGAAGATATATGCACATCACTTGGGATCAGAGCTCTGCTCTTTCCTTAGTTTGTTTGCTCTATTTTGTGTGATTTTTATTAGTAAAAAATGTTTCCAAGAAGTGGTGCTATATCATGTAGTGACCCGAAAACTCTCATGGTTCCATGTACGCTCGTTACTATTATTCCCACAAATATGCTCAAAAAAACTCGAACAAAAATTTAAAACTTCGTTGCTCGACTTAAAATGACACTTTTGAAAATGTTTAAAATCGTCACAGCGGAAGATTTTGATTAAAATAAGTTTAAATAAAATTTCAAGTTTTTAAACTCTAAAAGACATTTTCGGTCAACCCCAGTAAACACTGGTCGACACTTCCATCTATTTTTTCCTACTGGTCGACACTTGCATACAGCGGTCGACACTACATTTTTCTCTGTTCGCGTCGGTCGATTCTTGAGGTCGACACTCTAGTCTATTTTACACTATCGGTCGACACTAGCATGCACCTATCGACACTTCATTTCTCTCTGTACACTTCAGTCGATCTAAGCGGTCGACACCTACAAAGTTTGGTCGACCCTCTAACGTGCAGGTCGACACTCTGTACGCCCCACTAAGCGGTCGACATCTTCTAAATACCAGTCGAACTTGCTAGGCTTGGTCTACCACTCAGTCTATAGGTCGACACTTCCTTCGCTGAATTTTGCCTAAAGCCTTAATCTTTCAAAGAAACCACCAAAATTTGACTCAACGATAAAATAACAAAACGTACATTTTTTCATCAACTCAAAATCATTATTTACATTAAAAAACGACTACTAAAGTTTGAAATCCATCTATACATCCACATGACTCCAATCGACTCCAAACAACTCAAAATAACTCAAAACGATTTCGACTAAATTCGAATTAACTAAACTCCTCACATACCTCCACACTGGTCAAAACGCCCCAACAGCTGGTCGGACTGTCCACCTCCAACCGTCTCCGAGTCCTGGGCTTGCTCAAGATACTCACCAGCTACTGCTTCGTCACCTACATTATAGACCTCATCTATTACCCTAATGCTAAGTAAGTAATGTACATAAAAACTTGAATATTGAAAACAAACACATCTTAACAAATGCAGTTTCTACAATTTTATCTCTACTTTTATTCTCGTATCTTTCTAAGTCTTCTTTATCTTCTTGCTACTGGGTTCTTCTTTACGTACTTGATCAAGGTGACACACCTCATGGTCCACCTCTCGGGACAAGGCCACTACGTAAAGCGGCGGAAAAAGTGATACACCTCGCGGTACACCTCTGGGGACAAGACCACTCAACCCCACCTTCATTATCTTTTTATGTACATTTTCATTTCATTCATCTCATACTACTGTTTCATTCGTAAAAACATGAAAATTCATTTTTGTTTCATTCTCATACTTTAAAACCATTATGCATAATCACTAAAACATAACATAAAATAAAAGTGTATGCATCCTATCGAACTGTGATGTAGGTCTGAAGACAAAACACTTACTGCACTACTTACACTATTTACCTAGTGTTCTTAGTAATTCGTAACTCGAAAGTCGTAGGTCGCTCGCTAAACTAGGGAACCTATAAAACCATACATTTATTAGATCTACTTTCCTTTCATTTCATAAAACTCTAAAGGGAATCACAATTTTACATCTAATCTATCTAAATTCGAAATTGTACACAATTTCTTACCAAATTCAAAATTGCATAACTTATCCAATAATCGTCCGATTTGGACGATTCGAAATGCTACGGACTTCTGAGAACGTTTAATTTTTACCGATCTAATCAAATTGCTAATGCAACACTTACAGCTTGACAAAATGAGGTCGAACAAAAACCGTTCGGCAATCCGAGTATTCAGCTGTTCAAACGCTCAATCATTTTTATAAAATCTCATAATCTACTGTTACTTCCAGCTTAAACACCAACATACGGATAAAAATCAACTCTAACTTCAAATTCTCGTATCTTCCTTCTAGATTTTTACCAAACTATCTAATACTCTCACTAACTTCATTTTTAACACTCAAAATAACTAAGAAACTAACTATCTACTCAAAACTAACTAAATGATACATTAAATTTGAAGAAGTGGAGGAGAACTGAGAAGAATCACCGCTGGAGAAGAGGTATCGTCGAGGGAAAAGTGAAAAGGGGAAGGTCTTTGCGTGAGGGAGGAAAAAACACCTAAGAAAGGGAGGGGCTTCAGCCTCCTTTTCTTTTTTTTTTTTTTTTTGTATAAATATATTATTAATATAATAAATTCTTCATTTACTATTTCGCCCTCAACCCTTAACCGTTTAATAAATTTATTATTCGATTCGCCTGCGGTTGGATTCTTAAAATTTTCTCTTCTACATTAGCATCAAAATAATCTTTTACTTAATGGTAGAAATTCTCCGCTATTAATTCTGACTAAAACTCTGTCAATTACAATTACATAAATCTGAAAATTGTTTTAGCAGAAAAAAATCTAGGTGTTACACATCAAATTTTAGAGTGCATACTGTACTGGCATATAACGCTGGATCGAACCTACACTCTTGAGCTAACTTTTTGGTGTACTTAGGGTTCTTTTCTTTATCATATGGTATCCGAGTCGATTGCTACTTCATGATGCGTGTGAATCACATCCCACTTGAGATTTGATGAAACGCTAACCGAGGGAGTCAGATTTTAAAGTGGGTGGGGATGAAGTGTCCCACATCAAATTTGGAGTGCCTCCTAGACTGGTATGTATGGCTATATCAAACCTACACTCTCGAATTAGATTTTGGATATTGTTAAGGTTCTGTTTCTTATCAAAACCACATAGTAATGTGTAACATATCACATGCGTAAACTATCACACCCTCTGTAATTTCACAGAGATTTTCCCATAACATAACTATGGAAGGCCTACTTACTTCCTCGTAATGTTTAGGGTTTCAAAACTAATAGAGATTAGTTTATTCCCTTTTTGGTTAATGAATTTACACCTCACAATAGTCTCATTTATCAACTAATATGTACCTTTCAAAAGCTCATCATGCATATTTGGATTCTTATGTTATCAATACATGTAATTTCCTCGCGTACAAAACAATGCATGATTCAAGCATCGTCTCATGCAGTTATATGCATAGACACTATCACATCATGTAATGTCATATATGTTCTATACTACAAATATACATTTGATATGATGTATGATTCATGTGTATGTTTAGGCATTAAATAATTCAATACCATTATAATATTTAATATATATTCAAAATAAAACATGGACTAGAACGGCAGCATTCTCATCCCAATATTGCAGTGGTGGCCACAGAGAATCACCCCAGCATTGTGGATTCCAACTCGGAATTTATAAAATATATCCATATGAGAGCAAAACGTTGTTGCGGTAACTCTCTAAGGCTATAGCGCCAAAGATTTTTGCTTATATAATTACAATTCGAAACTCTGAGTTGTGGCCACGTCCATTGGCGTCTAAACCATATTATAATATTATTCAACCTAGGGCAGGGCTTAGGCGCAAAGACTCTAGCCTCCAAGCAGTGCAATAATAAATCCATTACAGGACTTTTTGTACATCATAAATTGCTCGGCAACCGTGATATCGGATCCCTATGACAAGACACTAACTCAAGATCAACCTAATCCTTGAAAATTTTCATCAAATCAAATTAAATTCTAATCAATGGAACACTTCAAATTATCCTCCAAACCTGGATTATTAAAAAAATACTCAGCATGCTCCTTCTTTCAAGAATTAAAATGGTAAAGAATTAAGCATTTAACTTGAAAATTCTAAGGATTAAAACCACTTAGCTCTTTGGACCTCCCTTTTCTCTTTTTTTACAAGTACTTCTTCGTAGCACTTTGTGATGCTCTCTAAGTGCTAAACACTTTTTCCTAAGGTTTTTTAGCCAAAATACCTTTTCTTCTTTCTAGTTTTCTATTTCTCCCTTCTTTGTTACGGGCTTTAGGCATAATATTATGAGCCTCCTGCCTATTTCCCTGATGTTATCAATTGATTATTAGATTAATAATGAGGTGGCAACTTCTTAAAATGTGAAATTACAATTTTATCCATAGGATTACTCTTTTAACCTTGAATATTCATCAATTTACAATTTCAGCTACTTGCTAATTTAGCCTTAGTTAATTCATCTTATCTTAAGTCAAAAACTACATTTTAAGCTATTTTTATGCACTATGATAGCATATGCATAACTCTTTAATCATTTATCCAATTCTCTGAAGATTTTTGCTATTAGTTTGAGCTTTAAGCATAATAGCTATACATTTACTTTTAAACATCACCATTGTTGGCAATAAAATGCTTTGGCACTACTATTGCCCATAATTTTAACTTGATACCTTACATGTCATTGTTCACTCTCTCAGTTAACTTGAATTAAAATTCAATATTTTCCTTAACATGTTTATTTAGACATGCTAACTATTAAAAAGTGAAAGTGTAGAACTCAATCCAAAAGTTAACTCAAATAGTGAGAAAACCTCCGTCATATTTATACAGAATCATTTGCTTTGATTATGTCGATATAGGACAATACTTGCCCACACGTGTAGCATGATAGGTTTTTCTTTTCTTCACGTTTGTCGTATTTAATTGGTACTCACATCGTACAAATTTAACTCTGATACCATGATAGAAAGTGAGAGGGTAAAACTCTCTACAAAAGCTAGCTCAAAAAGTGAGAGAATCTCCTTAATATTTATATAGTACCTTCTGTTTTCCCTCTGTCGATGTGGGACAACACTCACTCACACTTCTAACATGTTTAATCGGTTCTCACATCGTACTGATTTTAGCTCTGATACCATGTTAAGGCTTAAAAAACTTTGTGGTTTTCAAAAGAGTCGATATCTAGTAAAAGAAGAAGAAGATGGAAATGGAAGCAAAGACAAAGAAGGAAAGAGAGAGAGAGAGAGAGAGAGAGAGATGAGCAGCACTAAAAGTTCTTGAAAGAGGAAAAGCAAAAAGTCCTATATAAATATGAGAGGTGATTTCCTCACTCTTTGAGCTAGCTTTTAGATTGAGTTCTACCCTCTCACTTTCTATCATAGTATCAGAGTTAAATCTGTACGATATGAGCACCGATTCAACACGCTAGATGTGAAGAAAAGAAAATATTATCACGCTAAATATGTGGGAGGGTGTTATCCCACATCGACAGAGAAAAAGTAAAAGGTTCTGTATAAATATGAGAATGATTCTCTCAATCTTTGAGCTAACTTTTGCAGTAAGTTCAACCCTTTCACTTTCTATCATGGTATCGGAGCTAAGTCTGTACAATGTGAGTACCGATTAAACACGCTATACGTGAAAGAAGAAAAACTTATCATGCTATATGTGTGGACGGGTGTTGTCCCAAATCGATAGAACCAAATATTTAGGTCCTGTATAAATATGAGGGGATTCTCTCATCTTTGAGATAGATTTTTGAGTGAGTTATACCCTCTCACTTTCTATCACTAACATATTGTTGCAATCTAAGTACAACTTTCCAAGTAATCACTAACATGCCTCAAGTTGATAATTAAAACAAAGCATAAAAATATGCACAAAAATCTGCTCGAAAATCCACTACTTGTCCGAAAATGTTAAAAATTCTAACATATGTAACTTCTTCATTTTCAGTCCAATAAGCTACAAATTTGACAGAACCTTATATGATGGATCGATGAAATAACCTGAAAACTTCAAGGGCTAAATCGCAAAGATAAAAAAGTTATGACAAAAATACATAAGGTCGCCGGAGCTCGGTTTACTGCTCTGGCGGAGAACAAAAATACCAACTTCAGGAATACATAACTTTCTCGTCTGAAAATAAAACGATTTTGTAAAAAAATGAGAAGATGAATCGATGGCATGAAAAAGATATGTTGAGAAAGGCGTTTACTGGTCCGCAAAGAAGATAAGTGTGATTCTTTTGATTTTATGTTCCTCTTGATAAAGAACAATCCAACGTTCGAAATGGCTGAGAGTTTACTTTCTTTTGCTATGAATTCTACCATTGAAGAAGGTAGAGAAAGGAGTGATAATAAGAGTTTCCAAATATACTTACAAATTTGGAAACAATGATCACCAAAAACGCTTGGATATGACTCATCAGCAGTAATGAAGTTTGAGACTCAAAGAGGCTCGGGTTTGGAAGACAATCTTCAATTTTTTTATCAAAAACTAAAACGAAGGCTGAAGGAGTGTTAATGATAGTTTAAATACCTCTTCCTTTCAACAAATTACAATTAGGGTTTAGTAAACTAAAAGAAAAGAAAAAGACCTTGAAAGACCCATCACCCACGCCACTACCTCGGCCCAAACAAAGGCCGAGCGCTAGCCCATTCTTCCTCCATGCTTTTGTGTCTTTATTTAATCTAAATTCAGTCCACTTTCCTTATTAAAAGTGTTCAGCTATTCATAAAATAAAAACATATAATAACTAAAATGTAAAAGGAAATAAACTAACATAGAAAGGCAACGACCAAAATCAAACAATATTTCATGAGCTAGAAAAGAAAATAAGCAGCGTGCGATCTGAAGATCCAACCCCGTTACCCGAGTTGTTGGTGAACAATGGTTATCTATGATCCAACCCGTACAAACAATAATCAATAATACCGTGATCAAGTTTAGGGATTCGAAATTTAAGAAGTATGTCATCACCACCATAATACCAATTTCGTAGATTATAAACAAGATAAACTTCACGCAGCAGAATTTGTACTAGGATGTCCTCCTGATACTTATGAGCATCACGAGGATTCATCTTAACAAAAATATATCTCAACAATAAAAATGTCATCCATTAAGTGGTAAACGTGTAAATCGTATAGACATATACGTAAAAATAGAAGTGCTTGCAACAACGCCTGTTAGGTTTTATATAGGTGATAACTCACCAAAATAGATTTTTTAAAATGATGGTACAAATGCGGTGCAAATAATATAAAACTCCTACTTTTACACCAAGCGCTTCTTCTTCTATATAGGTGCAACTTTAGCAACTGACTCAAAATACTTAAAGTCATCAGAGCCTAGCACAAAACCAAGGCTATGAAGAGAAGACACTTGGATGGATAATAACGGTACTAGAAATCCAATCCAAAATACTATAAATGACTGCGATCAACACTTTAGAGGGTACCAGCGACACTTATAGGTGGGGTCGACCCACCAGTTGACATTTTGAACTCTTGAGTTTAGCTGCGGTCAACACTTTATTCTAGTAGTAGACACTTCATACCCTCGGGTTTCAACCCAAAAAACACGAGCAGTCAAGTGTCGACAGACCCCTCAAAGAGGTCGATACCTTTAACTTACTATTTCCAATTGTAGGACTCAAAGTGTCGACTAGCCATCCACAACGGTTGATACTTGGGTGATTTGCAGCAATAGTAGGTCACAAAAATTGCCTTCCTTAACCTCTTTCACCACCAATTAACCAATAACTTACACAAAACCTAAGCCTACGCAAATAGACCCAAAACAACTCATGGATTCGAGTTTCTAAACTCAAATCCGAATCTAATTAACTTCTAGATTTTAAACCTCAAAATGGTGAAGAAAAACTTACTCACCTTCGAAGTTCCTTAACAAATAGTGTTGCACAAGGCCCCGTTAATATGTTCCTGGCCTCATAGCACGACAATTTACCCAAAAGGTGCCCCTCTCTCTCCTTCTCTCTTTCTTTTGGCGGCTGCGTGAGAGAATGAGGGAATACGGTTTCCATTTAATAAAATAATATTTTTCTTAATAAATACCATTTAATTTATTTACTATGAATAATTTCCATTTACTTCTCTCTTCAAAATTTTGAACATTTCCCAAATGTTACTCAATATTAATTTTTCTCATATTTAATCACACGATAATTATAACGTCCTCATGTGCTTTCAGTACAATATTGTCCACTTTTGGGTAAAGCTCGCATGGATTTGTTTTTGAGGTTAACACCAAAAAGCGTTGTATTAGGTAGGGAGGGAAACTCTACTTATAAACCATACATTTTTCACTCTTTCAAGCAATGTGGGATTGTGCACCCCCACTAGTATAGCCTGTACTCCACCGGACACTCATTGCTTTCACATGGCAAGCTATCACAATCTCACTCTCTTCAGGGCCCGACGAATTCGTCAGCCACACTTGCAGTTAGGTAGTGGCTCTGATACCATAGCAACAAGATTTATAAAACAGTTCTATAGACTTATCGGTATGCTCACGTGCACCTAGAAAATTGTCGATCAGCAAGTAAGTATGTAGCGACCCAAAAATCGACTCACCGATTTTTGGTCTGCTCTCTCTCTCTGCTTTAATACCTTCTCTGTAGCGACCTAAAAACTCTCACGGTTCTTTGTACGCTCACTACTACTACTCACACAAATATGCTCGGGAAAATTCGAGAAAAAAATTTAAAACTTTTATTCCTTGACTTAAACGACCTTTTTGAAAACGTTTAAAACGTCGCAGTGGAATACTTGGAGTAAAATCAATTTTAATAAAATTTGAGTTTTCTAAAACATAAAAAAAATCAGTTTTGGTTGACCCCCTGCAAACACTAGTCGACACTTGTTTTACATCTGTTTTCACCAGTGGACACCTCTCTTCTCCTCACTCTAACTGGTCCACAATTGTGAACACTGGTCGAAGCTTCATTACTATCTGTCCGCGTCAGTCTATCATTGAGATCGACACTTCCATCTATTTTACACTACCGGTCAACACTTATATGCACCGGTCGACACTACATTTCTCTCTATCCCCGTCGGTAGATCCCTCAGGTCGATACTCTCGTCTATTTTACATTACTGGTCGACACTCTCGTCTATTTTACATTACTGGTCAACACTTGTATATACCGGTCAACACCTTCTCCCTCTCTGTCCGAGTAAGTTGACTCAAGCGGTCGACACCTACGGGGTTTAATCGACTCCTTTACATACAGGTTGACACTCCACACTCATTTTTACACTAAGCGGTCAACACTTTCTGGCACAAGTCGACACTTCCTTCACAAATTTGTTTTAAAACCTTAAATCCTTCAAAATAACTGAACTTCCTACTCAACACCAATAATAACACAACGTACATTTTTCTATCAACTCAAAATCATTATTTACATAGAAAAATGACTACTAAAGTTTGACATCCGTCTATACATCCACATGACTCCAATCAACTCAAAACAATTTGGCTAAACTCGGATTAACTAAACTCCCTTACATACCCCTGCCTTGGTCAAAACGCCGCAACAGCCGGTCGGATCGTCCCCAAGTGTACTCCTCCAACTGCCTCCTACTTTTGGGCACGCTCTGAGTACTTACCAGCTATCACTTCGTCACCTACATCACAGAACTCATCTATTATCATAATGCTAAGTAAATAATGCATAAAAATATAGCATTGTAAACACACATAGCCTAACATATGCAGCTTTTACAGTTTCGTCTCTACTTTCGTTTTCGTCTCTTTCTTACCTCTTCTTTATCTTCTTACTACTGGTTTCTTCTTTACACGCTAGATTAAGGTGACACACCTCGCGGTCCATCTTACGGGACAAGGCCAACCTCGATCTAGTAAAGTGACACACCCCGCGGTGCACCTCTCGAGACAAGGTCACCATGTAAAGCGAGGGAAAAAGTGATACACCTCGCGGTCCACCTCTCGGGACAAGACCACTCAACCCACCTTTATTATCTTCTCACGTATTTTCGCATTTCGTTCATCACGTTGCATCCTACTGTTTCTCTTCGTAAAAACATAAAAATTCATTTTCGTTTCGTTCTCGTACTTTAAAATCATGATGCGTAATCACTAAAGTATAACATAAAATAAACGCGCATGCGTCCTACCGAACTGTGATGTAGACCAGAAGACAAAACACCTACTGCACTACTTGCACTACTTACCTGGCTTCCTTAGCAACTCGCAATTCGTATATGACTCTCTAACTGAAGAACCTATAAAACCACATATCCATTAATTGTACTTTGTCCAAATCATAAAACTCTAAGGGGAAATAACACTGTAACAACTAATATAACTAAACCTAAAATCCAACTCTATTTCTAACTACCCTTAGTAAATTCGTAACTATCACAACACTCGTCCGATTTGGACAATTTAAAATGCTACGAACTCTTGAAGACGTCTAATTCCTAATAGTCTCATCAAATTCTTAATTCAACACTTACAGCTTAACCGAATGTGGCCCAACGAAAACCGTTCCGTAAACCCTAGCATTCAGTGGGGCATGCATGAAGGAGTCAGATGCTTCTTCTATTCTTTTCCTTGGCGCAGCTGGGCCGTATCTTCACAGACCAAGAACTACGAGATCGCCCCTTTCATTCTAGGGTAACGGAGGGATTGTACCATTCGAGTCTTTTTTTTTTCATGCTTTTCCTAGAGGTCTGGAGAAAGCTTCAATCAATAGGATTTTATGAATCCTCCCTTCCCGAAAGCGAAAGGAAGAACGTGAAATATAAAAAAAAAAAAAAAGAAAGATAGATATTCAATTGAAATTGTTATTTCTATTTTTATACAGGGAATTGGAGGTAGCATTCTACCGATGTTAAGTCATGGACTGGTTCCTTTAGCCCTTTTTCTATGTGTTGGTGTTCTATATGACCGACATAAGACTCGACTTGTTAGATATTACGGAGGTTCAGTGAGCACCATGCCGAATCTCTCTACCATTTTCTTCTCTTCCACTTTGGCCAATATGAGTTCACCTGGTACTAGCAGCTTTATCGGGGAATTTCCCATCTCCGTAGGAGCTTTCCAAATAAGACAAAATCTTTTACAGGAAGGTTGGCTAGAGATTTCGTTATCCAAACGCTCAATCTTTTCTATAAAAACCCATAATATACTGCTACTTCCAGCTTAAACAATAATACACGGATAAAATCAACTACATCTCCTTCATAGGTTTCACCAAAACTATCCAATACTCCCCCTAACTTCACCTTTATTGCTCAAGACAACTAAATGATCAGCTATCTACTAAGGACTTACTAAGGCTTATCGTAGTTTGAAGGTCGATGAAAAAATCGGTTGATCATCGTCGTTAGGAGGAGGAACTTGGTGAAGAAGGAGGGCTTTCTCGCGTAGGAAAGGAAAAAAAACAGAGAGAGGGGTGTGTTTTCTGCCTCTTTCACAAATTTTTTTTTATATATAAAATTATATTGTTTAATATTAATTACTATTTCACCTTCAACTCCTAATCTTTCAACCGAACAGTTACTTGGTTCGTTTCCGGTTGAATCCTTAAAATTTTCTTTTCTCCATTAATCTCAAAATAATCTTATACTTAATGGTAGAAATTCTTCGCTTTTAATTCCGACAAAATTTCCCCAATTACAATTACGTAAATCCAAAAATTGTTCTAGTAGAAAATTCTGGGTATTACATTCCACCCTCTTTAAAAAACATTTTATCCTCAACATTTGTTACCTGAATAATTCTAGATATCGACTTATCATATTCTATTGCCGCTCCCAGGTTGCTTCTTCCACGTTGTGGTTGCGCCATAAAACCTTCACCAGTGGTATTTCCTTGTTGCGTAAAATCTTCACTGGATCTCTATGTTCTGCTGCTCCACAACATGAGAAGAATCTTGTATACACTTCCTTAATATGGATACGTGGAATACATTGTGAATCTCATCCATTGAGGCTGGTAGTTGTAGCTGGTAAGCTGTATTCCTTATTTTCTTCATAATAGGAAATAGCCCAATGTATCTAGGATTTAACTTGCCTCTTCTTCTGAATCTTACAATTCCTTTGAATGCAGAGATCCTCCGAAAGACTTCATCATCCACTTCAAATTCTATCTCTCTCCTTCAACGATCTGCATAACTCTTCTGTCAGATTTAAGCTGTTAAGATCTGTTGTCTAATAAATGCAACTTTTTCTGCAGTTTGTTGCAGAATATCTGGACCAACCAATAGTGCTTCACCGACTTCGTCCCAATATAATAGAGACCTGCACTTCATCCCATACAAAGTCTCATAAGGAGCCATACCTATCGTAGTCTAAAAACTGCTATTATAAAAAAAACTATACCAATGGTAGGTATTTGCTCCATGAACCCTAGAACTCCAGTACACAAGCTCGAACCATATCCTCTAGCGTGTGAACAGTCCTCTCAGATTGACTGTCCGTCTTATGATGAAATGTTGTATTAAAATTGAGTTGCGTACCCATAGCTTTGTGCAGACTCTTCTAAAACTTCGATATAAATCTAGGGTCTCTGTCTGATACAGTCAAAGTTGGAACTCCGTGTAATCGTACGACTTCTTGTACATATAGTTCAGTGACTGGTCTATAGAGTACGTCATCTTTATAGGCAGAAAATGGGATGACTTGGTTAATTGATCCATAATCACCCATATTCCATCATAACCCCTTGTTGTCCGAGACAATCTGACAACAAAGTCCATCGATATCTGCTTCAATTTCCATTCAGGGATGGGCAATGGCTAAAGTTTTCCTGCTGGCCTCTGGTGTTCAGCCTTAATCTGCTGGGAAATCAAACACATCTCTACGTACTTTGCCACAGTACTCTTCATATTAGGCCACCAGTAATGTTGCTTAAGATCCCTGTACATCTTGGTGCTTCCTGGATGTACAGAAAACTTTGAAAAGTGAGATTCAGATAATATCTCTCTTTGTAGCTCCTCATTATTCGGAACGAACCATTTATTCCAAAACTTAATAATCTCGTCGTCCGAATAATTGAACTCCGACCTGTCATTAAAAGTCATGCTTGATTTAATTTCATTACATTCAGCATCGTCCATTTAGCCTTGCTCAATCTTTTCCAAAATATGGGTTGTAGAGAGATAGCCGACAACATGGCTAACACATTCGACACCCCCTATAAGCTGAATTTCTGAAACTCCGCATTCAAAGTTAATGGCATACCTGAAGCCATGGCTAAAGTGGATGTCGTCACTTTGCTCAATGCATCGGCCACTACGTTTTCCTTACCGGGGTGGTATTTAATTTTGAAGTCATAGTCGTTAACGAATTCTAACCACCGCCGCTGCCTCATATTCAACTTCTTCTGAGTGAAAATATACTTTACACTTTTGTGATCTGAATATATTTCACTCGGCTGTCCGTACCGATAATGTCTCTAAATTTTCAAAACGAAAACTACCGCGGCTAGCTCCCGGTCGTGTGTCGGGTAGTTCTGTTAATAGGTTTTCAATTGCCTAGAGGCATATGCTACTACATTCCCTTCATGCATCAGAACACATCCAAGACCTATCTTGAAAGCATCGCAATAAATAATAAATCTTCCCTCAGCAGGAAGAGTCAAAATCGGAGCAGTAGTTAATTTTGTCTTCAATGTCTGGAAACTGTGTTCGCAATCTTCAGACCATAGATACTTCACATTTTTCCTCGACAGACGGGTCAGAGGCGCCTCAATCTTTGAAAATCCTTCAATGAATCTTCTGTAATAACCTGCTAACCTGAGTAAACTCCATATTTCAGTGACATTCTTCGGCTGTGGCCACTCTTTATTTGCCTGTATCTTCGTTGGATCAACAGATATGTCATCACTCGAGATGACATGTACCAGAAAATGGATTCTATAAAGACAAAACTCACACCTAGAAAACTTCGCATAAAGTTGGTGTTGCTTCAAAATCTCAAACACCAACCTTAAGTGCTCTTTATGATCTTTCTTACTACGAGAGTACACCAGTATATCATCGATAAACACTATAACAAAATTATCGAGATAATCATGGAATACTCTGTTCATCAGGTCCATGAAGGCAGCTGGAGCATTCGTCAGTCCGAAAGACATCACCAAGAATTCATAATGCCCATATCGCATCTGAAAAGCCGTCTTCGAAATGTCTTCTGACCTAATCTTCAGCTGATAATAACCCGATCTCATGTCAATCTTTGAAAACACTCGTGCACCTTGGAGTTGATGAAATAGATCATCTATCCTTGGCAGAGGATACTTGTTCTTAATCGTCAGCTTATTCAACTTCCTGTAATCGATGCACATCCGCAACGATCCATCCTTCTTCTTAACGAAAAGGATCGGCGTGCCCCACGGGAAAAAGCTAGGACGTATAAATCCTTTCTCCACCAACTCCTCCAATTGCTTTTTCAACTCCGTTGGTGCCAATCTATAAGGATTCTTTGACATCGGCTCCGCTCTCGGATATACATCTACAACAAACTCTATTTCTCGATCTGGAGACAAACCGGGTAAATCATCTAGAAAAACTTTGGGGAAGTTTTGAACAATCAAAACATCCTGCGGCCTTGAATCTCTGGAAATTTGCATATCTATAATATTGGCGAGAAAACCAAAAGACTCACCAATCAATACTTGACGAGCACTGACAGACGCCATGATAGATATCTTCCGGGCATTTCTCGCAGCCAGAAAGGTATGCTTCTCACCATCTGGGGGTTGAAAACTCATTGTTCCCGTCCTACAGTCGATTGTAGCGTAGTGCTTGAACAGCCAGTTCATTCCCAATATTGCATCATATCCAGTTATACCCAAAATAATGAGGTCGGCTGATAAATTTCTGCTTCCCACAAACACTACACTATCTCGTACGACTTGATTAGAATGCATACGTCCACTAGAAGGTAACATCACCTCATACCTATAGTCTGTTGCTACAGGCCATACATCTAATCTGACTGCGAACACGATTGCAATAAACGAGTTTATTGCACTAGAGTCAATCAAAGTATACACAGGTATAAAATTCATCAATATGGTACCTGACACTATAGCTGGCTTGTCATCATCGCCTGACTCGATCATGGCGAATACCGCCGATCCTGTGCGTGTCGGACCCTTCTTCAGAGCTGGGCAATCTCTGCTGACATGGTCCACTTCGTTGCAATTGAAACACCGAGTCACTCTGGGCTTTGGGCAATTTCTAGCTAAATGTCCAGCATCGTTGCAATTGTAACACTTTCCCTAGTTCAATCTGCATTCGCCCGGGTGATATTTCAAGTACTTAGGGCACTGGGGGTACTGCATCGACCCTGAGGCCTTCTGCTACTTCCCTGGCTATTTAAGCCCTCGCTGAACCTTTTAGTGCCCCTCTGTTGTTGCTGCTGGGAGGCACTCATACTCTGTTATGGGGAAACTTCCTTGAAAAATCTCCTGGATGATTCTCGTTGCTTAACATATTTTATTTCGGCTTCTTCCACTTCTAGTGCCTTTGCTACAACCCTTGAATATGACACTTCCTGAGTTCAGCTATCTTTACTCCTTTATATATTTCCAACTTTAATCCTTGTACAAACTGAAACACATTATCCTCATTCCGGCTCACCAAATTACTGGCAAACCGGGATAAGGTTTCAAGCTGCCGGTTGTACTCGGTCACCGACCCAGTCTGCTTCAACTGTAGAAACTCTATTCTCTTAACTGCCTGCACCGTACTGTTGAAATACTTGTCGTAAAAGGCATCTTTAAACTTCTCCCATGTCATGTGTTGTGCATCAATGGTAGTCTCCACAACTCCCACCAAAATCTGGCGTCCTTCACTAGATGAAATGTGGCTAGCGTGACCTTATCTTCCTCTTCTACCTTCGCATACTTGAACATACTTTTCATGGTAAACTGTAGGAACTCCATTCTCTTAGCTGCCTGCCCCGTACTGTTGAAATACTTGTCATAAAAGACATCTTTAAACTTCTCCCATGTCATGTGTTGTGCATCGATGGTAGTCTTCACAGACTCCCACCAAAATCTAGCGTCCTTCGAAATATGGCTAGCGAGACCTTATCCATCTCTTCTACCTTCGCATACTTGAACATATTTTCCATGATACAGATCCACTCCTCTGCAGCCGTTGGGTCTGTTGACTGCCTTTCAAATGTCGGTGGTGTTAACCTCCGAAATCTATCACCTTACTGATCATGGCTAAAGCTAGAGCCTACTTTTCCTTGAATCTCTCGATTCAGCAAAATTCTTAATTGCTGAGACTGTCTGTTTACCATCTCGGCCAACTGTCTGATTGTCATCGAGTCATCCTCGCTCCTTGAGTTAGCTATCTCTCTCGGTACTCTCAAACGTCCTGGTCATCTAGACATTATAGCTAATTTCCTAAACAAAAGTTAATTACTTTAATAAGCATCTAATAACTAAGGCTACACTTAAACACTTATAGTTGTCGAAGCACGTTGTGTGACGATCGGCGCTGTTAGGTAATCATTTGAATGGTTTGACCATTTGGCTTTGATACCATGTCTGTAGTGACCCAAAAATTGACTCGCCGATTTTTGATCCGCTCTCTCTGCTCTAATAACTTCTCTGTAGCGACCCAGAAACCCTCACGGTTCCCAGTACGCTCACTACTACTACTCACACAAATATGTTAGGGAAAATTCGAGAAAAAGATTTAAAACTTTCGTTACTTGACTTAAACGACTTTTTTGAAAACGTTTAAAACATCGTAGTGGAACACTTGGATTAAAATCAGTTTAAATAAAATTCGAATTTTCTAAAACATAAAAAAAAAAAAAATCATTTTTGGTCGACCCCCAGCAAACACCGGTCGACACATGTTTTGCCTCTGTTTTCACCGATCGACACTATCGGTCGACACCTCTCTTCTCCTCATTCTAATCGGTCGACACTTGTGAACACCGGTCGACGCTTCATTACTCTCTGTCTGCAATGGTCGATCCTTGAGGTCGATACTTACGTCTATTTTACTACTAGTCGACACTTACATGCACTGGTCGACACTACATTTCTCTCTGTCCGCGTCGGTAGATCCCTCATGTCGAGACTCCCATCTATTTTACATTATCGGTCGACACTTGTAAATACCGGTCGACACCTTCTCTCTCTCTGTCCGAGTAGCTCGACCTAAGCAGTCGACACCTACGGAGTTTGGTCGACCCCTTTACATACAGGTCGACACTTCGCACTCGTTTTTACACTAAGCGGTCGACACTTTCTGGCACAAGTCGACACTTCCTTCACAAATTTGTTTTAAAACATTAAATCCTTCAAAATAACTAAACTTCCGACTCAACGCCAACAATAACACAACGTACAATTTTCCATCAACTCAAAGTCATTATTTAAATAGAAAAACGACTACTAACATTTGAAATCTGTCTATACATCCACATGACTCCAATCGACTCAAAACAACTCAAAACGACTCAGAACCATTTCGACTAAACTCCCTTAAATACCCTCGCCCTGGTCAAAATGCCCCAACATCCGGCCAGACCGTCTTCGAGCGTACTACTGCAACTGCCTTCTAGTCCTGAGCACGCTCTGAGTACTCACCAGCTATCGCTTCGTCACCTATATCACAGAACTCATCTATTAGCCTAATGTTAAGTAAATAATGCATAAAAACATAACACTGTAAACACAAATAACCTAACACATGCAGTTTCTACAATTTCGTCTCTACTTTTGTTGTCGTCTCTTTCTTACATATTCTTTATTTTCTTATTACTGGGTTCTTCTTCACGTGCTAGATAAAGGCAACAAACCTCGCGGTCCACCTCACGGAACAAGGCCAATCTCGATCTAGTAAAGTGATACACCTCGCAGTTCACCTCTCGAGACAAAGCCACCACATAAAGCGGGGAAAGAAGTAATACACCTCGCGATCCACCTATCGGGACAAGACCACTCAACCCCACCTTTATTATCTTTTTACATATCTTCTCATTTCGTTCATCACATCACATATACTATTTCACTTCGTAAAAGCATGAAAATTCATTTTCGTTTCGTTTTCGTACTTTAAAATCATGATGCGTAATCACTAAAGCATAACATAAAATAAACGTACATGCGTCCTACCAAATTATGATGTAGGCCCGAAGGCAAAACACCTACTGCACTACTTACTTAGCGTCTTTAGCAACTCGCACTTCGTATATGGCACCCTAACTGAAAAACCTATAAAACCACACATCCATTAATTCTACTTTGTCCAACTCATAATACTCTAAGGGGAAATAACACTCTAACAACTAATTTAAGTAAACCCAAAATCCAACTTTATTTTCGACTACCCTTCGGAAATTTGTAACTATCACAACACTTGTCCGATTTGGACGATTCAAAATGCTATGAACTCCTGAGTACGTCTAATTCCTAACGACATCATCAAATTCATAATCTAACACTTACAGCTTGACCGAATGTGGCCGAACAGAAACCGTTCCGTAAACCTGAGTATTTGGCTATCCAAGCACTCAATCTTTTCCATAAAAATCCATAATCTACTTCTACTTCCAGTTTAAACACCAATACACGGATAAAATTAACTACAAACCCTCAAAATCTCGTATCTTCCTCATAAGTTTCACCAAAACTACCCGATACTCCTCTTAACTTCACCTTTATCGTTCAAGACAACTAAGATCATCTATCTACTAAGAACTAACTAAGACTTACCGTAGGTTGAAGGTCGATGAATGAAGCGGTTGATCATCGTTGCTGGGAGGAGGAACTTGCCAAAGAAGGAGGGTTTTCTCGCGTAGGAAAGGAAAAGAACAGAGAGAGGGGTGTGTTTTCTGCCTCCTTCACAATTTTTTTTTATATATAAAATTATATTATTTAATATAATTAATGCTAATGATTATTTCGCCCTCAACTGTTAATCTTTCAACTGAACGGCTACTTGGTTCGTTTTCGGTTGGATTTTTAAAATTTTCTATTATTTATTAACCTCAAAATAATCTTATACTTAATAATAGAAATTCTCCGCTATTAATTCCGACCAAAACTACGCCGATTACAATTATATAAATATGAAAATCGTTCTAACAGAAAATTCTGGGTGTTACAAAGTATGTATTAAAATTTATATTTTGATAAAAGTATGTTGATAATTTTGTAATACACTTTAAAGTAAGGGTTCAAAGATAGATTTACTTAAATTAAGTCTTTGTATTGTAGACTATAGCCAATTGTAGTGGAATTAGAAATGAACGGGATGTTGTACTCGATCGAATGATGGACATGATCGAGATACAAGCAAGGCAAATCGAACAGTTATCGTAGGTAGCTAATGCAGCAGCCTAGATGGCTACTGCCACGACCCAAGCAGTTAATATACAATCTTAAGGTCCCAATAGGCTGACTTGTTGATCTCAATTTTGATAGATTTTGAAGAATTGATTCTCCAATTTTTAATGACAATCTAGCAAATATGACAACAACAGATAATTAGATCAGTACCATCAATGAGATTTTTGAGAAGGTAGATTCTATGAAGGTGATGCATTCAGTTATCACCATATCCTAGGAGAAATTTCAAGAGTTATTATATGAGAAGTATTTTACGGGCTCTATAATAGATGCAAAAGCAGCGAAATTCATGGCCTTAAAGCAAACAAGAAGTGTAATTGATTATTTGAACCAGTTTGTGCAACTTTTCCGTTATGCCCCTTATATAGCAGGAAATGAGGTTATGAAAGTGAAATGGTTCGTCCAAGAATTAACAGTAGAGATATTTAAAGATATCCATCTTACACTGTCAGGGACTCTCCGTTTGCATTCGTGGTGAAGAAAACATTACGTGCAGAGAAAGGGAAGAAAGAAATCATCAAAGCTCAAGAGCTTAGAAGAAGCTATAGTTATGTAACTCAAACCACAAGAATATAAACACAATGAGCTTGATCTAAGAGACCAATAACCACCGAACCTGTTGAAAGACCTTCTTAATATATCAATAGGGAGCCCCAATGATGTCTAATGTGCCTATGTACCTCTTATGCAAGAAGTCACATGCTTGAGAATGTCGCACTCAAACAATAGTTTGTTTTAAATGCTATCAGCAGAGACATTTTATTAAAGACTATCAAAAGAATGGCAGAAAACAAACTAAGACGACATCTAAAGTTTTTGCTATAATCAAGGATGAAGCTGAAGAGAATGCATTTGTGGTGACAGGAAATTAAGGTTATAATGCTTGAATTTAAATCTTATTTGCAAATCAAATTGGGAAAAAATCTTAGATTTTCAAATTAAGATTTAAAATTGAGAGTTTTTAAAAATTTAAGAATTTGGGACGTTAAAATAATTTTTTTAAATTACCAATTCGGACCAATAGAGCGAAAAATTCAAAGGGAACACAACACGAAAAATTTATTCAAAATTTATTTGTAACATAAAAATAGTGGTTTTTACATCTACTCTCTTGGCTCACTAGTGCTCGCATACGGTGGCATCTCACGTGCTATCAAGTGGCTGGTTTAAGATTGAGATCCCAAAGATGGGCGAGAGTTGTGACCACGGGCTCTCTTAAAGAACAATATCAAACATCTTCACTGTCACAAGAGTCAACATGGTGACGGGAGTTATTGTGCCTTTTGACACTACCATCAACAATGTTACGCACACAGTGAACTTCACTATGGGCCCTTTACAAAATCTCTTGGTGACAGTCGGCAATAGCCATAGTTGGACTCTGACACAAGGATTTTCTCACACCATGCTCGTATGTTTCACAACTTTCAGGGATGAAATCTTGCTATCATCGTTCCTAAAGAATTTGAATATCTTGCTAGAAAGGCCAAAACATTAGTTTTTTTCTATGTAAAGTGGTTGAACTACACTCATTTTTATTCTTAATTGAGTAAGTTAGTCCACTAGAGTAATACATGTTACCTCCATCATTACTCTTTTCTTTCTCTATATAATACTAGCTCTGGTAGTCTGGCTCTTTGGTCGCTAGTTCCAGCAGATTCTTTCAGAAACTTGTAACTCTTAGAGATTGTGCTTGTGGAGAAAAAGCCAGCCCAAACGCTCAGAATAAACTCTACAAATGAATTACCAATGCATGGGTCTTGTTCTCGAAGCTTCTCTTCTATTCCTCTAATCATCATCTTAACACATAATATCACAACGCATCATTCCCTAGGAACATTATCCGAAAACAAATACTCTTTTACAAATATCTTTATACATAATATTTATGTCGTCTAGCCATAATATTAAAAACGAATAGAAATTTTTCAGAAATACCATATTGATGACATGACAAAGAAAGACCGGGAGAGAGCGAGAGAGTTTGTATGTTTGTGGGCGTTACCTATTATCTAATGGGCCTAACGATTCTAATTTTCCTTATATAAATCAGCGAGATCCTTCCAAGACCTATCATAAACCCTATCAGCCGTTCGGCGCTCTACCACGCACACCCTCTCTCCCTCTCTCTCTAACACAGGTAGAAATATTGTGAAAGCGAGGTGAGCTTTGATTTTCACGGTTGAGTTCAAGTGTGGGTGTGTATGGCAATGATGAAAAATGAGAATCCCAGCTCATTACGAGACCATTTTCAAGGATCTATGAGTGGAATCTTCCTCACATATCTGAGCCTGACCACCCTCCCTTTTTATTTATTTTTCTTGGAAGTTTATCTCTTGCTTCAGCTCATAAATTCCATGATTAGTAGCAGGTGAGTTGAAAAAATAACTGCGTAATCCTGTTGAACGGAGCTGGCAATTTTGCAAGGGGACAACCTTTTGATTTTGATAAACTTTGGATGATTCAAACATTTTACAATTATTTAATATTTTGGCTCCTATGAATCAAAGCTCGACATAGAATTATGTATTTCCAAATTCATTAAATGTAGTTGGCTATTTGGATTCATGCTCCTAAAAGCTATTTAACTATATGGGTGTCCAGAAAATTTCAAACTGAGGGACGACAGGTAAGTTATGTCATTGCAGAGTGGCGAATTCTCTGTTTATCCGTTTAGTCGCTAAAAGATGCTGTAGAGATGTTACAATGTTCATAATTTAATTATACATTGAAAAATATTACAAAATTCCCATTAACAAAAAGTCATATAAATAAGAAGAAAAATGTAAATTTATATGAATGACGAAGTTATGACAAATGTATTAAACTAATAAGAGAAATTTTTCTATCCATATACAACCTAATTAGTTAATCATTAATCACTTGAGATTACCCATCGAGCACTGTAAATTTAGGTCCGTTCGCGTCTTAAAGTTGAATTCACAAAATTTAATGCAAGTAGTTTGACTTGTCATAGTCGACTGTACTCGTCAGAAGTCAAATCAATAAAAAAATTGATGAAAGCGGCCTCAGGTCCAGCCTTAAGCCCAATCCGACGGGTCTTGGCTCGACCGATCATATTTTTGGGGTCTATTGTCAGGCATCCCGATCCTAGACCAACCAGGCTGCCGACGGGCTGGCATAGAGACCCACCATTTTTTTTTTGGTCATAACTTAACAAATGAATGGTTTCTCTACTAGGTAGATTTCGCGATGCGACTCATAAATTGTTTTGTTTCGTCAAATTTTACCATACTTTGGTCATGCATATATCTTGTTAAGTTTTTAGAATAATAGAAGGCTAGACGTTTGATTAAGAAAAATACTTTACTTCATTCCCACGTATTCCAAACTCATTACAACTTCAATATTTAATATAATTAAAAATTACATCGTTGCAATAAGTGTGTATATCCTAACTATGTTAACCCCTACTCAATTGTTCATCACGTCTTTTCTTTATTTAAATACTAAATTTGAATTTATATACAAAATAAACTCATCATACAACTTTCGAAGAGCGATATCCTGCAAAATACGCTTTACATATATTGATGTTATCCATTTATCCAACAATGTCCTGCAATCTTGCATTTTTTTGCTCCCTCTTTGTCTATAAGGATAACGTCTTAAAGTTTAAAAATTTATTTTTACCCAAATTAGAAACCCTAAAATTTTAATCCAAATTTGATTAAGGTTAAAAATTGGGCATTGAAAAATTCTAAATTTCATAATTTTTGAAGTCTTTGAACGAAATCATTAAACGAGCTGAACCTTTTAAAAAAAATTATAATTTTGTTAGAAATCAAAATAAATGCAAAGTCAATAAATTCGTAAATTAACAAAATTATTCAAGAAACCTTATTAATGAAAATATTAACAAAAGTATTTAAAGTCTCAACAAAAAGAAAAAATACAAATTATCCTTGAAACTAAAAAACTACTTTCATTTCTCTGGCCCAAAAATTTTTCCTTCATTTGTATATTCACTTGCCTCTAGAAAGTTCTCGATTACAGTCGTATCTTTCTCAAACAAAAATTTACCTACATCACAATATTACAAACTAAGAGATAAACTTAGTAAGCAAAAACACGTGCAGATACAAATGAACATCATACGTTACTGAATTCATGCTTAATAGTTACATATTGGTTGTAACTTATTTTCCAATATTCATTCAAACTTTCATTAAACATTTCATTTGTTTAGACTTTCATTAGATATCTCATTTTCGTTAAGGTTTTCATTAGTCATCTTATTTATTCTATTTATTCCATTAGATTCATACATTTAGGCTCGAATACAATATGTCCTATCGTTTTTATTTTTTATACGATATTATATCAATGCCTAAATATGCGTATTTATATAAAATATCATAATTGAATAACAAAATAATTTAAAAAAAAAATAATCATAGATTTTGTGATATAGTACCGTAACCAAAATATTGAAAACTTGGTGTTATCACTTACTTGAACTCTAAGAGAGTAGGGTTATTTAGATTTTTTAAGATTCCGTAGATTCCTGCATAAATAAAATCATTGCTATCAAATACCCACTTCAAATTTATTTCACCGTAGAAATTCTTTATTGGTATACTCTTAGATTAGTTAAGGTTGAATCAGATCGATTCAGATAACTTTCTAAATTTTCTACCTAAATAAAATAATTGATATTCAATTCTCACTTAAATAGATAAATTTCAGAAAAATTTAGGTAGAAATTTTTTATTTGTTTATTCTTGGATCTGCTAGAGTAGAATTAAGATCGATTTGGATAGATTTAGCGTTGATTCAAGGCAAATTGGCAGTCCAGAAGGGGTCTGGTATGGTCTAGATCAATTTTACCTCAATATGGGTTGAGTTTGATTTGGTTGGATCTGATTTTGGTTTGGTTAGACCAGATTTTATGTAAATAGGGTGTGGTCGGGATTGCGAGTCAAAGGTTAAACCCGATTCTCCCTTTTTCTATTCGTTCATAATTTCTCCTTCTCTTCTTCACGTTGTGCTCACAAGGAGTGTGTTTTGGTCATTAGAGGGAGCAGTTTCGCTAAAGAGAGAGGTCAAGGCTCTAGACATAGAGACAACGCTAAGATTTCTCTCCGATTTAGAGAGCTTTTTAGAGCTAAATTTGAATTTTATTGCTGTCGATTGGATTGAATCGGATATCCTTGTGATTCTGAGGGATTTTAGGAAAACAATTCACATATTAAGTTTTGAATTAGGATTAGGTTTGGGGATTTAAAATTTTGAATTTGGAAATCTAATCTAACAATTAAATTTCGAAATCAAACCTTAGTCTGTTATAATCTTCCCTCTTTAAAAAAAATTTTATCGTTGAAATTTAAATTATTACCTAAATAACTCCAAACAAGCCTTTCTCAAGACCTCTTCTTTTTCTCAAGTTGCTTGTTCTATATTTTGGTTTCTCTATAGCACTCTTACAAGTGAGACTTTTTTATTCCTTAATTCTCTTTCTTCTTAATCCAAAATTTAAATTAAGTCTTTCTTCACAACACAAGTCACGATTGATTGTAAAGTCGAGAGATCTAATCAGTAAAATATGCAAAAAATCTGGAACATATTTTTTCAACATCAAGATATGGAATACATTATGTACACATTGAGTGATTCCGACAGTTTCAATTGTATGCAACTTCTCAATTTCGTACTGAAATCTCAAATGGGCCTACAAATCTTTGGCTCAGCTTTTTTTTTTCTTATTAAATGACATCCGCCTCTCATTGGCAAGATTTTCAAGAATATTTAATCACCTATTACAAAATTCAATTTTCTTGTTCTCCAATCAAGATAACTTTTCTATCTACTTTGACTTGTTATGATATTTTTCCTGATTAAGGCAACAATCTTAGTAGTTTGTCTCAAAAAATCAGACCCAACAAATATTTCTTCACCAACTTCATCTCAATGCACTGGAGATTTGCACTTTCTATCTTCATAAGGTGTCATCCTAAGTAAAGTTTGATAACGGTTATTGTAAGCAAACTCTACCAAAGGTAGATTTTTACTCCAATTCCTCTAGAAATTATTAGCACAAGCCATCAATAATTCAGAGTTGAATAATTCTTTCTGATTGTCCATCAGACTAAGGGTTAAAAGTTGTACTGAAATCAATTTAGTGTCCATTGCTCTCTACATACTCTTTTAGAACTTTGAAGTAAAAAGAGTATCTCGATCTGAAACAATAGAAATAGGCATACCATGAAGTTTAATGATTTCCTAAACATAAAGCTCAGCATACTGATGCACAATGTAAGTAGTTCTTACAAAGAGAAAATATGCCAATTTGGTCAGTCAATCAACTATAACACAAATGAAGTCGTGACCCTTAACAATCTTTGGAAGTTCCACCGCAAAATCCATAGTTATAACTTAGGCATCATGAGTTGTTGCAATGTACTAGCAGGTCGTTGATGTTCTGCTTTGACTTGCGTACAAGTGAAATATCTTTTGACTAATTTATCTACATCCACTTTCAATCCACGCCACTAAAAATGCTGCTCCAAATTTCGATACATTTTGGTTACACCAAGACGTATGAGTGCATGGTTGAATGTGCTTATTCCAATATAGCTCTTTTCAATCTAGCATCGTCTGTTATACACCGTGTCTTTTGAACTAGATAATCTCGCCATCAGATTCAAAGAATTCATATACTTTTCCAACTTGTAGTTGATTTTTAATCTTGCAAATGAATGCATCGCTGTATTGTTAATACTTTATCTGCTTGAGTAAGCTTGGTTCAAGCGTCATAGCATACAATCTTTTAATCAATCTAGACAGTACAACTTCAACATTAGATTTTTACATCTCCTTAGCTAACCTTCTTTGTAACACCCGAAACTTTTGTACATTTTGTCCCAATAATATTCGATGAATTGTTTTAAAACGATAGATGGAAACAACAAAGGAAGAATGAGAATTGGTAAAGGAGAAAAGGAAAGTAGATAAATGAAAAGAAAAAAAAAATAAAATACTAGAAAATGTTGAAAATAAGAAATAAGGTTAATTGTTATGAAATTAAAAGTTATGTGTAAATCAAGTAAATAAACTAAACTTAAACTTTATTAAATAAAATTTATAAAAAAACCACAACTTTCTCTTTCATTTTCACAATTTTCTCCGGCAACCGTTTACTATCTTCTCTCGACTTTTCTTTAGCCAAGACTTCCTCCATTTTAAAAGACTAAAGTAATATTTAAAATAGGCTTGAGTTTTCGTGCAAAAATACATATTTTAGTGATGTTTGTGAAGACTTTTTAGGCATGGGTTTTGAACCTCCGAAAATTCAGAGTTAAGGTTAGTCTTTCTTCTTCTTTTGGATGTTCTAACTTAAGTTTAGATATTCTAAAAATCTTGGATGGAGTAAAATGGAAGATTATGTATAAAAAAAGTAAAAAAATTAGAGTTGAGTTGGAACTTTATGAAAAACAGAACAGGTTCTGTTCTTGTTATGTTCGACCTAATTATTGGTTCTATTTTGGTAATTGGCTTGCACCATTAGAAAGTAGACTCTTAGAGG
The DNA here is from genome assembly GCA_022433055.1 of Begonia peltatifolia. Classification (NCBI taxonomy): domain Eukaryota; kingdom Viridiplantae; phylum Streptophyta; class Magnoliopsida; order Cucurbitales; family Begoniaceae; genus Begonia; species Begonia peltatifolia. Next base: position 13,276,824 of record CM039521.1, read on the forward strand.
AGTCCATAGCACTTGGAATTACTCGATTCTAAGTTATATCGAGAAAGTTATGAGTGTTCGAAATTGAATAAAAAACTGCTATAAGAAAATCTGAAAGTTTCTTGTGTGTATTTTAAGTATTTCAATTTGATATTTTGTTAAGTTGTTTGATTTCCACAGTTAAAGCAAATGGACTCCAAGTTAAATTGCAAAGGAGCTGAGGTAAGTTTTCATGATTTGCTTGGCCGATTTAGCCTACACCACAAAGGATTTCGTTTTCAAGAATTTGAGGATTTAGATTGTCTTAGTGTAAATTGGACTGGTAGTTAGGTTATTTAAGTTATAGAATTTTTTTTATGTTTCCATAGATTGTTTTATATGTTTTTATAAGATTAAGTATTATGAACTGTTCATGCATCATGTTTGTTTAAAAATGTCATGAAAACGAATTTCTGCACATGTTTTATGAAAAGAAATGAATGCATGTAATCCCGATCATGTCGAGGTGGGGTTCAGACATGACTGTCCCGTAGGTGGAGCATGTTTTTCCCCCGATAGATGAAGAAGACTGTCTAACCGCTTGATGTGCTTTCTTTATCTAGTGAGAATAAACCCCTAGTGACATCCCGCTATATAATGAAATAAAATGAAATGACTGCATATTTTATGAACTGCATATGCACAGCATGCATTTACATTTACGTTGACTTGCTGAGCCTTTAGCTGATAGATGTCTCTATGATGTAGGTGATTTAGAAGAAGGTGAGGACGTCTTACCTATACCCGACGAGTGATGTCGTTGAAGAAGGATGGGCATGGGAGAGCGCTTGGCGCTGTCGGAGCATGATTGACCCATGGGCTACGTAGTGTTTTGGAGTGATGTATAGAGGCTACGACATATGGTTAGGTATTTAGGTGTTGAATTGTTTTAGATGTGTTGATAGGACAAATTTAGAAGTCTGATTAAATGGTTTTATGTTTAAATACATATTGAATATTTTGAATAGTTGAATCGGTTTAATGGTAAATGGAAGGACATGCTAGCCGTTTTTTATAAAGAAATATGAAATTGGGAGTTAAGTATGATATAGGTGTCCGTTAGAAATTTTACGATGATTACGGTACTTTTTAGAAAGTCTCAGTTAAGTTTTCTACTGATGAAGTGTCGACCTATCTTAGTAAGGGTCGACCAATTTTTGTAAATGGTGTCGACCAGTTTTAGCAGGTGTCGACTGATGTCAAAACAGAGAGAAAAGAAGTGTCGACCTGTCATTGCAGGTGTCAACTGATGTCAAACAGAGAGGAATGAAGTGTCGGCATATCTTAGTAAGGATCGACCAATTTTGTAAGAGGTGTCGACATGTCCTTGTAGGTGTCGACCGATGTCAAACAGAGAGGAATGAAGTGTTGGCCTATCTTAGTGATGGTCGACCAATTTTGTAAGATGTGTCAACCTATCTTTACAGGTGTTAATCGATGTCAAAATAGAGAGAAAAGAAGTGTCGATCTGTTTTTGCAGGTGTCAACCGATGTCAAAACGGAGAGTAATGAAGTGTCAACCTATCTTTGTAAGGGTCGACTAATTTTGTAAGAGCTGTCGACCGGTCTTTGCAAGTGTCGACCGATGTTAAACAAAGAGGAAAAAGGTGTCGACCCGTCTCTGAAGATGTCGACCCATCTCTGAAGGTGTCGACCGATGTTAAACAGAGAGGAATGAGGGTATACCCGTCTCCACAAGTGTCGACCGAAACTCTTATTTTACTATTTTCAACACTTGGAATTAAGTTTACTTTATACTATGCTTCCACGAAAAGATTGTATTTTGCTGTAAACGATTTAATGTTTTACACGATGTTGTTTTAAGATTACGAATAAAAAAGAAAAATATTTATGAGATTTTTAGGTATAATGTCGATGGACGTCACAAATTAAAGATGCTCGGCGTTTCCTTTTCAGCAGCCAACGATAAGCCGTTTCTCTTTTTGTTTTTCAAATTTTTTGTAAGTTTTAATTAGTTATTGGTAGATAGTTAGTGTTTTAGTTATTTTAATCAGTAAAAGTGGAGTTAGAGAGAGTTTTAGTTGAACCCTCGGAAGGAGATACGAAGTTTGGAGGTTTTAGTCGATTTTTATACGCATGTTGATGTTTAAGCTAGAAATAGAAGTTGATTATAAGTTTTTGTGAAAAAAATTAAGTGTGTGGATAACCGAATAACCCGGGGTGCGGAACGGGTTCCGTTTGGCCATATTTGGCCAAACTGTATGTGTGAGATTAGGAAATTGATGATACCATAGGAAACTAGACGTTCTCAGGAACCCGTAGTACTTTGTATCGTCTAATTTGGACGAATATCGGAAAAGTTGTGAATTTTCGAAGTTGGACGGAATGGTGTAGGATTTTGCGTTTAGTGAAGAGTTTCGGTTTTAGTATGAGTTAGGACTTTCAAGATAGGGAGTCATGAATTTAATGAGTTAGAATTGACGGATGTACAATTTTATAGGTTTTCCAATTACCATACGAGATTTGGATTACGAGTGCTAAGCACGCTAGGTAAGTAATGTAGTAGTAGTTTTGCCTTCGAGCCTACGTTACAGTTTAGTAGGATGCATTGCACATTTACTTTATGTTATGCTTTGTAATATGCATCATGGTTTTAAATTACGAAACGAAATGAAAATGAATTTCCATGTTTTTATCAAGTAAAACAGTAGTATGTGATGAGACGAATGAAATGAGAAGATACGTAAAAAGATAATAAAGGTGAGGTTGAGTGGTCTTGTCCAGTGAGATGGACCGCGAGGTGTATCACTATTCCTCCACTTTACGTGGTGACCTTGTCCAACGAGGTGGACCGTGAGGTGTGTCACTTTACTAGATCGAGTTTGGCCTTGTCCAGTGAGGTGAACTGTGAGGTGTGTCATCTCGATCTAGCACGAAAAGAGTAACCCAGTAGTAAGAAAATAAATAAGATGTAATAAAGAGACGAAAACGAAAGTAGAGACGAAACTGTAGAAACTGCATATGTTACGATGTGAATGTTTTTTAGTTATTAAGTTTTTATGCATTACTTACTTAGCATTAGGCTAATAATTGAGTTCTGTGATATAGGTGACGATTTAGCTGCTAGTGAGTATCCCGAGCATACCTAGGACTAGCAAGCAGTTGGAGAATAACACTCGTGGGACGCCTGGGCCAGCTGTTGAGGCGTTTTGACTATGGCAGGTGTAAGCATGGGTGATGAGGTATTTTGAGTCGTACTTAGTTATTTTAATGTAAAAAAGATGTTTGAATTTGGGTTGAGTATTTTGGCGTGCGTAACAATTTGTAAATTGAGTCGAGAAGTGGATTTATGGTTTTTAAATGTTTAGTCAAAATCCGTGTTATTTTGTTGAATTCTGTTAAAGTTTCTGGGGTGCAAAGTGTCGACCGAAATTCATAGGTGTCGACCGGTCAGTGTAAAATAGAGGGTGAGTGTCGACCGCGAGACTCGACCTGCGCAGGGCAGAGTCGAAGTAGGTGTCGACCCCTGGTTACAAGTGTTGACCGGTCTGTGTAAAATTGGCAGCGGTGTCGACCGCGAGGGTCGACCTGTGCCGACAGATAGGATCAAGGTGTCAACCTGCGACAGCGGGTGTTGACCCCTCTCTAAAATGGGTGTAGAAGTGTCTACCGGTGTCCCCGGTGTCGACCGATGAAAAGACCCGAGAGAAAGGTAGTGTCGACCGTTGTTTGTCAGTGTCGACCGATGGAAAACCCAATACCACTCAAGTGTCGACCGACTCTTGCAGGTGTCGACCGGTCTCTTTAATTTTTATGTTTTAAGAGTGAAGTTACTTAAATCAATTTTAAACGAGTTTCCGCTGCGGTATTTATATGTATTTCTTTTAGAAGTCATTTTGAGTAAATAAAAAAAGGAGTCGTTTTGAGTCGAAAAATAAAACTTTCAAATTTCTAAGAAATATTTAGTAGAGGATATGAGGGATGGTGATGTGTAGTAGTTGGTAGCGAAATGAGAATCATGGAGGATTTTGGGGGCGTTACAGTGTTGGTATCAGAGCCATTTGGTCAAAACGTTCAAACGATCACTCAACAGCTCCTATCGCCGCACGACGTGCTCCAACAACTGTAAGTGTTTAGGTTTAGTGTTGTTTAGTAGATACTTATACGTATAGTTGACCATTGTCCAGGAAAGATAGTCAGAATGTCTAGACGACCAGAACGTACTAGAGTGCCAAGAGAGACAACCGAACCGAGAAGTGAGGACGATTCTGCGACGATCCGACAGTTGACAGAATTAGTAAATCGGCAGTTCTAGTAGTTAGGAATGTTGCTGAACCGAGAAGTACACCGTCGATATCCAGCACATGACTTGGGAAAAAGTTCAAGAAGGCCTTCTACGACAAGTATTTTAATATAAAGGTGCAGGCAACTAAGAGTATGGAGTTCTTACAGTTGAAGCAAATTACGTCAGTGACAGAGTACAACCTGCGATTCGAGTCCTTGTCTCGGTTTGCCAGCAATTTGGTAAGCCGGAATGAGGATAAAGTGTTTCAATTTGTACAAGGGTTGAGGCCGGAAATATACAAATGAGTGAAAATAGCGGGCATACGGGATGTGCCTGACTCCGAGGTGGTGGCCAAGGCATTGGAGGTAGAGGAAGCCGAGATGAAATCAGTTATAGGGAGGCTTCCAAGAGATCACTAAGAGAAGTGACCCCACAGCAGAGCAGAAGTGTCTCCCAGCCGTCACAACAGAGAGGCACAAAGAGGTTTAGCGAGGGTTCTAGCAGCTAGGGAAGTAGTAAGAGGCCGCAAGGACCGGTACAGTACCCCCAGTGCCCCAAATGTATGAAGTATCATCCGGGAGAGTGCAGATGGAACTTTGGAAACTGCTACAATTGCAATGAAGCCGGACATGTGGCCAGGGACTGCCCGAAGCCCCGGGTTGTACGATGTTTTAATTGTAACGAGGTGGGCCACATCAGTAGAAACTGTCCAGCTTTGAAGAAGGGTCCGACACGCACAGTCCCGAGAGTATTTGCTATGATTGAGTCGGGAGATGAGTAGCAGCCAACTGTGGTGTCAGGTACCATACTAGTGAATTCTGTACCTGCTTATAAATGGATTGATTCTAGTGCAACGCATTCATTTATTACAACTACATTCGTGGTTAAGTTGGATATATGGTCTGTATCAACGGACTGTGGTTATGTGGTGATGTTGCCTTCTGGTGAGCTTATGCACTCAAATCAAGTAGTGCGTGATAATGTGGTGTTGGTGGGGAGCAAGAATTTATCGGCCGATCTCATTATTATGGGAATAACGGGATATGACATGATACTGAGAATGGATTGGCTGTTCAAGCACTACGCCACGATTGACTATAGGGCGGGTACAGTGAACTTCCAACTGCCGGATGGTGAGAAACATACTTTTAAGACCGCAAAGAATGTCCGGAAGATATCTGTGATGGCGCCTGTCAGTGCTCGTCAAATTTTAACGGTTGAGTATTTTGGTTTTCTTGCCAGTATTATGGATATGCAGATTTCCAAGGATTCAAGACTTCATGATGTTTTAATTGTTCGAGACTTCCCTGAAGTTTTCTTAGATAATTTACCTAGTTTGCCTCCAGACCGGGAAATAGATTTTGTAATAGATATGCATCCGGGAGCTAAACCAATATCAAAGAATCCCTATAGATTGGCGCCAGCGGAGCTGAAGGAATTGAAGAAGCAATTAGAAGAATTGCTTATGTGGGGTGCGCCGATTCTTTTTGTCAGGAAGAAAGACGGGTTGTTACGCATGTGCATCGACTACAAGGAATTGAATAATCTAACGATTAAGAATAAGTACCCTTTGCCAAGGATAAACGATTTATTTGATCAACTCCAAGGTGCGCGTGTGTTTTCGAAGATTGACCTGAGATCGAGTTATTCTCAGTTGAAGGTCAGACCAGAAGATATTCCAAAGACGGCTTTTCATATGTGGTCTAGACATTATGAGTTCCTAGTGATGTCTTTTGGACTAACAAATGCTCCAGCAGCTTTTATGAACCTGATGAACAGAGTGTTCCATGATTATCTTGATAAATTCGTCATAGTGTTTATCGATGATATTTTGGTGTACTCTCGGAGCAAGGAGGAGCATAATAAGCACTTGAGATTGCTGTTGGAAATTATGAAGCGACACCAACTTTATGCCAAGTTTTCAAAATGCGAATTCTGGCTGGATAGAGTCCATTTTCTTGGTCATGTCATATCAAGCGATGGAATAGCGGTTGATCCAGCAAAGATCCAGGCAGTTAAAGAATGGCCACAGCCAAAGAATGTTACGGAGATACGGAGTTTTCTCGGGTTAGCGGGTTATTACAGGAGATTCATTGAGAGATTTTCAAAGATTGCGGCACCTCTGACCCGGTTAACGAGGAAAAGTGTGAAATACCTGCGTTCTGAGGATTGTGAGCATAGTTTCCAAACGTTGAAGCAGAGATTAACTACTGCTCCAATCCTGACGCTTCCTACCGAGGATAGGAAGTTTAGTATTTACTGCGATGCTTCAAAGGTAGGATTGAGATGTGTGTTAATGCAGGAAGGGAACGTGGTAGCATATGCCTCTAGACAATTAAAGGCTTATGAGCAGAACTACTCGATGCATGACCTGGAACTAGCTACGGTAGTTTTTGCGCTGAAAATTTGGAGGCATTATTTATATGTACAGCATTGCGAGGTATATTCCGATCACAAAAGCCTGAAGTATATTTTACTCAAAAGGATCTAAACATGCGACAACGGCGGTGGTTAGAATTTGTGAAGGATTATGATCTCGAGATTAAGTACCATCCCGGCAAGGCGAACGTAGTAGCCGATGCTTTGAGCAGAGTGACGGCATCTACTTCGGCTATGACTTCAAGCATGCTTGTGGCTTTGGATGCGGAGTTTCGAAAGTTTGATTTGGAGGTGGTGTCGAATGTATCGGCCATGTTGTCGGCTATGTCTCTACAGCCCACTATTTTGGAAAAGATTAAGCAGGCCCAGAAGGATGATGCTGGGTGTGAAAAGGTAAGGTCCAGCATGGCTTCCGAGGACAGGTCAGAGTTCAGTTGTTCGAACGACGGGATTCTTAAGTTTCGGAATGATGGTTTGTTCCGAACAATGAGGAATTTCAAAGGGCGATATTGTCAGAAGCGCATTCTTCAAGGTTTTCTGTACATCCGGGTAGCACTAAGATGTACAGGGACCTCAAACAGCATTACTGGTGGCCTGATATGAAGAGAATGGTGGCGAAGTACGTAGAGGCGTGTTTGATCTGCCAGCAGGTTAAGGCTGAGCATCAGAGACTGGCAGGAAATTTGCAGCCATTGCCGATACTTGAATGGAAATTGGAGCAAATAGCGATGGAATTTGTTGTAAGGTTGCCTCGGACGACAAAGTGCTATGACAGAATATGGGTGATAGTGGACAGGTTAACCAAATCGGTCCATTTTCTGCCAATGAAGATAACGTATTCTATAGATCACATCACCGAACTATATATTCAGGAGATCGTGTGATTGCACGAAGTTCCAACTTCAATTGTATCAGACAGGGACTCTAGATTTACATCAAAGTTCTGGAAGAGTTTGCACAAGGCCATGGGTACGCAGCTCAATTTTAGCACAGCGTTTCATCCTCAGACGGATGGACAATCTGAAAAGACTATTCAGATGCTGGAGGATATGCTGTGTACTGTAGTTCCAAGTATCATGGAGCAGATATCTGCCGTTGGTATAATTTTTTTATAATAACAGTTTTAAGACCATGATAGGTATGACTCCATACGATGCCCTTTACGGGAGAAAGTGCAGGTTCCCGCTTTATTGTGATGAAATTGACGAGGTGAGTTTAGTAGGTCTGGATATTTTGCAGCAGACAGTAGAGAAAGTTGCATTTATTCGATAGCGTATCTTAACAGCTCAGAACCGACAAAAGAGTTATGCAGATTGTCAGAGAATAGAGCTAGAATTTAATGTGGGTGATGAAGTTTTCCTGAGGATTTCGCCATCTAAAGAAGTGGTAAGATTTGAGAAAATAGGCAAGTTGAACCCAATATTTATTGGACCATTTTCTATTACGAAAAGAGTAAGAAAAACAACTTACCAGTTGCAGTTGCCAGCCTCGATGGATGGGATCCACAATGTATTTCACGTATCCATGCTAAGCAAGTGTATACGAGATCTATTGCGGTCTAGCCCTTTCTCGGTCACTAGAACACTCAAATAGATCGGTTAGGCCCTTGGATCTCAGCCAAGCCAAGATACCCTTGAGAAAAACAGAAAATGAACAGCCAAATGTGTTTGGAATGAAATGAAATTTGGTGAGAGATTAGTGGAGTGAGTGAGGTGTGTGATGGTGGTGGTCGTGGTCCAAGTTGATTAGAAATGAAAAATTTGTGCACACAAATCCGCAAGTTGGGCAATAAGTCAATGTAATGCTTTCGGCAATTACAATCTTTCCATGGAAAGATTATCAACTTGGGGAATCGGTTTTGGCCATTCTCTTCTTGTTTTTTTCCCTTGAAAGGGAGGAGAGAAAAGTGGAACACAACCTCGAGCAACAACCTTGCGTTTCCAAGATAGGAGGCTTCTCCTAATCGGTTCAAAGAACCGAGCACATACCTTGAAAAGGTGGTGGAAAACTCCTTCGATTTTCTCTAAGAAAACATGTCGATGCTCATTCACTTTGCCAATCAAAATACAAACACCAATGCTATGTTTATATAGGCCTAGGATGGATGGGTTTAGGGCTGAGCTTTTGGTTTTCAAAACTTGGAGAGAAGTGGCTAGCAACCGGCTCCAAAGTGATGCATTGTACGGCCGAGATGGTGGCAGCCAAAGATGTGATCAATGGTTTGCTGAATGCCATGTCATGGATCCATGTTTCTTTCACAAAAGGTAAAGGGGACAAGCATCTCAAATGGTAGCTCAAAGGTGTGGCCAAATTGGGTAAGGTTGGCCACCATTATGCGGCTCTCCTCCTTGGCGCGCGCACGGCCGAGAATGGCATGCCATGCATGCTCGGTTGGTGCTTCAAATTAAGCCAACCCCGAAACCCTTTCCATCATCTATCCTAACCATTCAATCTAGTCCTAAATGCCTAATGCATGCACATAATAATAAGTTTAACAAGAAGGCTAATGTTTGCCCAATAAGTTCAAAATTAAAACATTACATAGAATTTTGCTCGGGAAGACAAATTCCCTTAAGAGCATTATGATCTTCAATGGTGGCTTCCCATGCAAGGACGTGCCTTGGTTGCTCCATGTCTCGAGTCTCCACTTCCCACCTTAAGCTTTCAATTTCCGACTCCATTGAATCATTACCTGCACAAGATACAAACGTGCGAGAATGTAAGTTAATTAAAGTGTGTGCTTGGACTTGAGATCGTGTGACGGGCCTATGGGGCACATCAAGATCCTTCTCACGTCGTGGAGCAGCAGGACATAGATGTTCAACCCACATTAATGTATGAATAGAGGTCAGTGGAGATTTTAGATTATGTAGTGAAAACTCTACGCAACGAGATTCCACTGGTAAAAGTTTTGTAGCGCAATCACAGCATAGAAGAAGCAACTTGGGAGCGGTAGCAGTACATGATTAGCCAATACCCAGAACTGTTCTGCTAACAAAATTTTGAGGACAAAATTTCTTTTAAGGAGAGTGAAATGTAACACCCGAAAAATTTCAGTTAATTCAATTTTTCAGAATTTCGTAACAGTAAACGGCAAGGTTCGAGTCGTAATCGAGGTCGGAAAGTTTGTAACGTTAGGTAAATGATTATTTCAGTAATAATGGTGAATGAGAAATTTTAAGATTTTATCCGAGTACTAACTGTGTAGTAGATTTATCAAAAGGATTATGGTTGAAGGGGAAATGGTAATTATAATTAATTATATTAAATAATATATAAAAAAAAAGATAAAACAGTGAGGAGGAACGGATCGGATAAAACAGAGGGGAGGAATGGATCCCCCCCTGTTCTTTTGCTTCTTCTTCTTCTCCCGCACGAGAAGCTCGGCGTTTCCCTTTCAGCAGCCAACGATTAGCCATTTCCCCATTCATTTTTCAAATTTTTGGTAAGTTTTAGTTAGTTCTTGATAGATAGTTAGTGTTTTAGTTATTGTAAGCAGTAAAAGTGGAGTTAGAGAAAGTTTTGGGTGAACCCTAAGAAGGAGATACGAAGTTTGGAGGTTTTAGTCGATTTTTGTACGCATGTTGATGTTTAAGATATGAATAGAAGTGGATTATAAGTTTTTGTGGAAAAAATTGAGTGTGTGGATAACCGAATAACCCGGGTGCAGAACGGGTTCCGTTTGGCCACATTTGGCCAAGCTATATGTGTGAGATTAGAAAATTGATGACACCATAGGAAACTAGACGTCTTCAGGAACTCGTAGTACTTTGTATCGTCCAATTTGGATGAATATTGGAGAAGTTGTGAATTTTCGAAGTTGGACGGGAATGGTGCGGGATTTCGAGTTTAGTGTATAGTTTCAGTTTTGGTATGAATTAGGAATTTCAAGATAAGGAGTTATGAATTTAATGAGTTGGAATTAACGGATGTATAATTTTATAGGTCTTCCAGTTAGCGTACGAGATTTGGATTACGAGTGCTAAGCACGTCAGGTAAGTAATGTAGTAGTAGTTTTGCCTTCGGGCCTACATCACAGTTCAGTAGGATGCATTGCACGTTTAGTTTATGTTATGCTTTGTAATATGTATCATGATTTTAAATTACGAAACGAAACGAAAATGAATTTCCATGTTTTTATGAAGTAAAACAGTAGTATGTGATGAGACGAATGAAATGAGAAGATAAGTAAGAAGATAATAAAGGTGAGGTTGAGTGTCTTGTCTAGTGAGGTGGACCGCGAGTTGTATCACTCTTACTATGCTTTACATGATGACCTTATCTAGTGAGGTGTACCGTGAAGTGTGTCACTTTACTAGATCGAGTTTAGCCTTGTCCAGTGAGGTGGACCGTGAGGTGTGTCATCTCGATCTAGCATGTAAAGAAGAACCCAGTAGTAAGAAGATAAAGAAAATGTAATGAAGAGACGAAAACGAAAGTAAAGACAAAACTATAGAAACTTAATATGTTAGGATGTGAATGTTATTCAGTGATTAAGTTTTTATGCATTATTTACTTAGAATTAGGCTAATAGTTGAGTTCTGTGATGTAGGTGATGACGCAGCAGCTAGTGAGTATCCCGAGCATGCCTAGAACTAGGAGGCAGTTGGAGGAGAACGCTCGTGGGACGACTGGGCCAGCTGTTGAGACGTTTTGACTATGGCGGGTGTAAGTATGGGTGGTGAGGTATTTTGAGTCGTACTTAGTTATTTTAATGTAAAAAAGAGATTTGAATTTGGGTTGAGTATTTTGGCGTGCGTAACAAGTTGTAAATTGAGTCGAGAAGTGGATTTATGGTTTTTAAACGTTTAGTCAAAATTCGTGTTGTTTTGTTGAATTCTGTTAAAGTTTCTGGGGTGCAAAGTGTCGACCGAAGTTCATAAGTGTCGACCGGTCAGTGTAAAATACAGAATGAGTGTCGACCGCGAGACTCGACCTGCACAAGGTAGAGTCGAATTAGGTGTCGACCCCTGGTTACAAGTGTCAACCGGTCCGTGTAAAATTGGCAGCGGTGTCAACTGCAAGGGTCGACATGCACCGACAGAGAGGATCAAGGTGTCGACCTGCGACAGCGGGTGTCGACCCCTCTCTAAAATAGGTGTAGAAGTATCGACCGATGAAAAGACATGAGAGAAAGGTAGTGTCAACCGGCGTTTGTCGGTGTCGACCGATGGAAAATTCAAGACCACTCAAGTGTCGACCGGTCTTTTTAATTCTTATGTTTTAAGAGTGAAGTTACTTAAATCGATTTTAAACGAGTTTTCGCTGCGGCATTTATATGTATTTCTTTTAGAAGTCGTTTTGAATAATAATAAAAAAGAGTCGTTTAGAGTCGAAAAATAAAGTTTTCAAATTTCTAAGAAATATTTAGTAGAGGATATGAGAGATGGTGACATATAGTAGTTGGTAGCGAACTGGAAATAATGGAGGATTTTCGGGGCGTTCCAAGAAATCCCAACACAACACGCGATGACAAGAAAGAACTTCTATACTGGGACTAGGAACCCAAACTAGCAACAAGTGGCGATTTACTGAACAATTTTTCAATACACACGTATGACACCCACAAAACACAAAGGTATAATTATGGATGCCTGACCCTCAACATTCTACAAATTTATTTATAAATTTTAAATTTATCAAATAACGATATTAACCAATCTAATTTGTAAGTTTCTAACTAATATACTTAATAATAAAGTTTAAGATTTTATCTCGATTTACGTGTAAAATGATCGTAAATAAATTTTAACAAATGCATGCCCCCATCGCATTCACAACAAAGAAAGAAGTTAGAAGATAGGGCCGAGGAATTTTTGACATCATTTGGCAGTTTAAAAAAGTGGTCAAAAATCTTATCCAAATTAAAGTCAATGGTCAACGATCAACGTGACACCTCACATGCCACATCATCAATCAAAGAAATGCCACAAGTCAGTGCTACGTCAGCACACCGACGACGGCTTACTGCTATCGTTTTAAAATATCTTCATGGCCAAACGATTCCTCTCGACAAAAGTTTTATAATCAGGTCAAATGAAAAGATTGGAAGTCAGAATCAATGCCGACAAGCGTTTGAAGTTTAGGGCAAAACTTTACTGACGGCTGATTTCGGTGGTTTTATTCTCCTTTACCGTCCAACCAAAATTGACAATAAAACCTATCAAAATGAAGGTTGTAGCATGAAAGTTTAATTGATGGTGAGCCGGGGGGATGAAAATATAACCACCAACTTGTCAATCCACAAACCGATCAAATGAAAAATCCAACATCCAAACCGAGACTAGAGAAAACTCCATGGTAACCCGTTTACTCAAAACAAAAACGAGCATGTCTATACACACACACACAGACACAGACAGACACACACACATACACACACACACACACATATATATACATATATACACACACACACACACATCATCCTACAATCCGACCTGACAAAAAATCCAACATCGAAATTGAGTTGAGGAAAAATTCAATGCTAATCAGCTTTACTCAAAACGATAAACTAACACACCGAACAAAAAGTCACGACCCTGATGCCAAACGCAAAACAAGGAAGATAGAACAACATAAGGAAACTTCCAAAAATTCAATTGGACACCTTTGACCCAATTAAAAACAAGCCAAACAAGAGATGCAGAAGAAGAAATCGGGACATGAAAACAAATTTAAAAAAAAAACAGTCCGTACAAGCAAGATGAAATTCGCTCACAATATGCCAAAAGAGTAATTGCTTACCAAGCATGAAATTTCAAAAATTTTACCCTGCGATAAATTCCAAATTTACTGCTTTGATTGATTGACCGAAGAAAATACATGTGGCCAAATGTCAACGAATAACAACAATTCGAGTCAACTAAATGAGTTGATCTCAAAAGTACGAAAAATTTATCCAAAAAATTTAGAAATTCGTAAATATTTGAAATGCTACTGGGGTCCGCTTTGGTACTACTGCAGTTGTGCAAATATTTGAAAACCCTAGAGAAGCTATAGCATTGCCTTAGTGTAGATCACAACGCATGTGCAATTATAGGTGGGTGCTATAGTGCCAACGCATGCAAATTGATCAAACGAGCCGTTTCAATGACAGTATGTAAATAGGGTGACAGTATGTAAATAGAGAACACTTCGAACAATGAAAGAAGACTTGAGACTTGAGAATTCAATAGAAAAGAAATTTTAAATGCTCTTTTACTGAAGATTATTGTTGAGATTATGACGACGCATGAAAGATCATCACGACGGAGGGCTTCACTTAGTTTTATCTCTCTTTCTTTACTTGTTTATTTCACTGTATTCCTCATGACTCTCGATTATATTACTTCTTCTCTTGATTTTCTTCTTGAAACTATGAACCAAACTTTTATTCTAGGGTTATAGTTTGAACTCAACATGTAATTTAATTTACTTCCATCTTTCTCCATTTCGTTCTTTAATATTGAGTTTCATTATCTTGTTTTGAGTTTATTGATAATCTAATTAATTGGCAATTAACTAGGTTAATTTAATCAAATGTAGAGAATTCGAGAAAAAGACTTGTGCGATTAGATTTTAAATAAAATAATATATTATCGAGTAAAAACTGTGAATTTATGTAATATGATAATATATTTGCATAACGTATGTAATAAAAGTCCATGAACTTAATGAATCATTATAGTTTTTATTCACAGCGGCCAACAGGGAACTGAATGTATAAAGTTATTTCGAATTGACCAGCAAGATAAGCTATGACATAATTGGTGTTTCTTTGCTGAAAATTTTGTGTTATAAAGTTAATTGAAAATAATAGATAATTTAATTATTTGAAGTATTGATTTATAGTTATAATCCTAGATTTTATTCCATTAAATGTCACTCGTTTTTAGTAAGTGATTTTAATTCCATAAAACCACTTTATCATTGATTGAATAAAATTGTATTCCCTATGCGTTGTACATTCCATTTATTATTTTATTACTTGTGACAAGACTTGCATTTTCGTTTGAATAATTTCACTAACTAATTTTTTGGCCATTGCAGAGGAATTGTTTTAATTTTAGATCTTCAATATCAATAGAAATTATTTTGATTTTAGTTAAACTTTTTATTTATTTTAGTTGCTGCAGTCATTACATGAAGCTATAAAAATGTTGAACTTTTAACTCTCAATTTTGAAATTGAGAGAACATACAAAAGAAATATAAAAGAGAAAAAAATAGTGTTACATTTAAAAAACGTGCAATGACTTGAGCGTTTGAAGAAGAATAAAATTCTTAAAAGATATTATCCAATACCACAACTGGATATTATACAGGCCAGTATCATCAAGACAACTATCCAAGCTAACCCTCTTGAATTGAAGCCAACTTTTAGATGAGCCAGAATTTAATAAAGTTTGAAATGTTATCACACGACAATTTAAATGTATAACTATCTAACTTCTTGGAGATTTGTGATACATTTAAATGTAATTGAGTTTCATCGAACGCCATCAGGTTGCAAATTTTTAAGAACGAGATTACGTTATTTATGCATTAGGACTCAAAATCACTTTATTATGCGTGAGAACAGTTTAAAGATCTAATTGGACGATGTTCTCATCATGAGAGACCAAAATGGCTTCAAATCTAGACATTGTTTCAATAGATTAGACTGACACCTACAGTCTATTATTGATGTAGCAGTCGAAGGTTAAATTATGGGGAAATCCATTGATATTGCATATCGTGTATTAGAGTATATGACAGCCAATAACTACCAATGGTCGACTGAAAGACCGTTGCATAAAAAGAGTTCCGGAGTTGATGAATAAAATAAATGTGTTAATAAATTTCTTTTAACTTTCCCCTGCAAATTTGCCAACGGTTGTTTTTTAGGACCTTTTACATTTTCTAATAATTGGTCAGAGGGCTTAGTCTTCAAGTTTATCCTAGGTTTTTTTTTTTGTCTACTTGAACGTATTATCAATTACATGTCTATTTTAGTATTTTGTATGCATTATATTTTTAATGTAATTTTAAACATTCCAAAATAAAGTCCTTTCATCTATGAAACTTTTACGTCTATTTTGGTTTTTTTTTTGTTTGTTTCATTATTTGAAGCTTTAGATTTCCCTTATTTTAAAAATGCAATGTTGCACCCTTCCTTCATTTGACGTTTTTTTGGCAAAGTGACACCCTTCCTTCATTACCTGTAGAATGATGCATATTTTTTTTCCTAATCTTAATAAAATAAAAAATACAATAAATGTTCTGCAAATTTATTAATATTGTTTTCTACTTTTCTTTCGAACCTATGTAGATTGACTTTGTAAAATTTTTCTAATCTTTTATTTATTTTATTTTTAATATTTGTTTCATAGATTAAGGGTCAAACATGCAAAAATAAATCTTTTCATCTTTTAATGCCTAACGTCTTTTTTGATTCTGGTGTGTTTTGTTGTTGCACTCTCACAAATCCTTTTACTTTGCTCGGCTTCCCACCCCCCCCTCCAAGCTCATTGAACGGAAACTTCATGGGAACTCGTGAGAAGCTCTCGCCCTTTAGAAACAAAACTTCGATTCCAACATCATACTTCTCTAATGGTAATTGTCTTCTAATCACAACATAAATGAAAATTGCGGCAATCAGTGCGACGTCGATTCCGCATACGAGGAAGAAAGTTTCTGTGAGTTTGAGAAGAACCCGAGAGACAACGATGAAGATGACAGCTGATAAAACAATAATTTTAACTTTTTTATCATCCATTAAAGTCGTTGTCTTCTCCTTTTTTAACTGCACAGAACCAGAGACACATAGGTTTTCATGATCCATTGTCGATTTTATGGAGGCGCTTGTTTATGACGAGAGATCAACAACAAAAAAATAAAATTCTTGAGAAGTTTATGCAGTTGGATGTTGAAAACTAGATATTCTTTTTATTACATTTTTTTTTGTAATTTGAATTAATTTTTTTTTTTCAAATTTATAATTTCTTTTTGAATTTATAATTTTTTTCAAATTCTAATTTCTTTTTATATGTCAAAATATTTTTAATGATATTTATGTGATATTTTGTATTGGATAGTCTCAAATAATTTTTTTTATTAATACATTTAATTTTATATACTTTTACCTTAACCTATCTAATTTTTAAATTAAATGAGTAAATATCGTTAATATATAATTATTAATTGTTATTATAATTTTAAATGAAATTGGTTTAAAAATTTATATTATATTAATATAAGTTGAAAATATTTATATATGCTCGGTTTCGTTAAGGCTCGTTGATGTGGCTCGGCTCAGCTTGTTTAACTCGTAGCTTGTAAGCTGGTTTGGGTTAAAATTTCTCCAATTTGATTTGTTAAACTTGACTTGTTTAACTCATTAGGCTCGATGAACTGTAATACTTCTGGCTCAGCTCGACTCGACTCGGTTGAGCCAGCCGGTGTCTGGGAGATGGGCTCTTCATTCAAGTAATTGAATCACTACAGTCGTTACCCCAGATCGTTCTCGCCAGGGTCATTGCAATGTTCTTCTCCGCTTTCTATCACTGGATCCACTTTGTCATTTTGGAAGTTGATTTCGGATGTTTCGTCAGATTCTTCCATTTTGGCAGTTGGTTATTGTTGGGAAAAATACCGACGAAATTCGACGGGAACGATGACAACAATACCACTGCAAGCGGTACGAGAAACGATAGCAGATACAATCCGAAAAATACCAGGAATATTTTCCTACGCCGTAAGATTATAACAGTCAAAAAATAAGAGAAATAATAGCGAAAAATGAACACCGAGAATTTTACGTGGAAACCCAAATAAAAAAAAAAAACCACGGTGACCGAATCCAAAAAATCTCACTATGAAAAATAGGATTTACAATATTTTTCTAGATATCGAATAATTTAGAAAATATTCACTAAGAGAAATCACCACTCTTATAACTCTCAATGTGCACAAAAGCTCCACACTTATTTTTCTCTTACTTTTTCTTTTCTCTCTCTCCAAAAATCCTCACTATTTCTCTCTCTCTCTCTCTCTCTTTTCAGAAGTGATTTTCTTGTTCACTCTTGGATAGAAGATTTCACTTCTCTTCGGATGATTTTTTCTTTCCTTAGAAACTCTCTATTTATAGAGAAACTTCTTCATAAGAGTACAAAACATCACACATCACGCAGAAGAAAGTTTCAATTTTTCTTTTGCATTTCATTTATGACGTGTAGAAGTAAAATTGAAATTTTCTTCTTTATTAAATGATGTGGGTCTCTCATCATTAAGGACGGACCCCACAAACTCTCATTCCCGACTTATGATGAGGTATCTCTAATTCTGCTGAGCCTATACAGAATTCATGCTTATTCTTCTGCAAGATCTTTGTCATCATGTCAGAGCCATTATCGTCCGTGTGGATCTTCTAAAGATACACTTGTTTGTTGTCCAACACATCTCGTATCTAGTGATACTTGATATCTATGTGTTTGAACTTCGAATGAAAGCTCGGATTCTTACTTAAATGAATAGCGTTTTGACTGTCGCAATATAAGATATACATATATTTTTGATGACCCAATTCTGTCAGAAATTTTTGCATCCACAAAATTTATTTACACGCTTCTGTAGCCGCCATAAACTCAG
This sequence comes from Begonia peltatifolia, assembly GCA_022433055.1. Lineage (NCBI taxonomy): Eukaryota > Viridiplantae > Streptophyta > Magnoliopsida > Cucurbitales > Begoniaceae > Begonia > Begonia peltatifolia. Next base: position 13,295,076 of record CM039521.1, read on the forward strand.
CTTCTGTTGTAGACAATGCCATTGATTTTTGCTGCTTAGATTGCCATGAAACTGCTCTCCCTCCAAATATAACCAAATACCTTAATGTTGATTTTTTGGAATCAATGTCTCCAGCCATGTCTGCATCAGTATAGCCTACCAACGAAGTCTTCTCACTTCCAAAACACAAACAGCATTCAGAAATACCTTTAAGATACCTAAAAATCTACTTCACTGCATTCCAATGCTCTCTGCCCGGATTTGTTAGAAACTGGCTAACTATTTAAACAGAATGTGAAATATCAAGTCTCGTACAAATCATGGCATACCTCAAGCTGCCAACTGCTGAGGCATATAGAATTCTTTGCATTTCTGCTTTTCCTTCTTTCGTGGAAGTACTTTGTTAGGAAATAGGTTTGAAATGTTTAGCAAGTGGAATACTGACCGGCTTTGCCTTATCCATGTTGAATCGGCTGAGAACTTTCTTGATATATTTCTCCTGTGATAGCCATAACCTTCTGCTCTTTCTGTTGCGAGTGATACTCATCCCAAATATCTGTTTTGCTGGTCCTAAGTCTTTCATAACAAAAGATCTATTAAGCTCATTTTTTAACTTAACAATCTTTTTTCTGTCGAGGCTCACAATTAGCATGTCATCTACGTAAAGTAGGAGGATTATAAATGTACCGTCCGTGAACCTTTTTACGAACACATAATGGTCTGAAGAAATTTTCTGTATTTTTGATTTACCATAAAAGAGTTGAACTTCCTATACCGTTGTCGTAGGATTTGCTTTACTGCATACAGACTCTTTTTCAATCTACATATCAGGTATTCTTTTCCCTTAACAACAAACCTGTCTGGTTGTTCAATATAGATCTTTTCTTCTAATTCACCATGCAAGAAAGTTGTCTTTACATCGAGTTGCTCGATCTCCAGATTAAGACTTCAGGCTAATCTAAGTACCACTCGTATGGATGAAATTTTTACGACAGGTGAAAAAATTTCCTCAAAGTCAATGCCCTTCTTCTGACTAAAGTCTTTCACGACCAGTCGTGCCTTACTCTATACAATCCTGTACAACCGACGTCTATACGAACTCCTCTATCCGCATAAATACCCGACACAAAATAATAACCCACGAATCTCACCATCACCTACCACTACCACAGGTCGGGTCGCCCTAACAAAATCTGCCTTTCGGTGCCTCGGTCGTACGCCGCCAACCCTCCTATGCCTTAGGACTAGGCTCTCGAGACTCACCAGCAATATCGTCAGCACTTACACCATAGAACACACAACATAAGCCTAACGCTCAGTAAGTAGTACAATATGAAAGTAAAAGGCGACAATACAATCCTATCACATGCAGTCTCTACACTCACACTCATGTTGTCACATCTGTGATGCGTAGTGTAACCGCACTAGGGTAAGGAGGAACCTAACGCCACCCTACACCCTGACACGTCCCCATCGTCCCGGACTCCCCAGCAACGAGGTCCCTAAGCTACACACACGCATCACCACACAGCAACCACATCAGGGTGAGGGTCTACCTCCTGCCACACTACACCCTAACACGTCGCCCCCGTCCCAGCCTCTCCAGCATGGGGCCACAGTTGCCACACACACGTTTCGCGACAGCCCAGCCGGCCCACTCCTCGAGCGGAATCCGCAACTGGTGTTGCACCGCCCCACATACTAGTAGGATCTGCGGTACCACTGCCCATCACCCTCACCGTCAACACATTCACGCCGCGTGACGGCGCAGCCGGCCCACTCCTCGAGCGGAATCCGCGGTTGGTTATGCACCGCCCCACACACTAGCAGGATCTGCTGTACCACCGCCACGCGTCTCACCACATACTCAAAATATACTCATAACCATTTTCGTTCCCGTTTTTAAAAATGATGCATGTCAAACAATACGCACGCACACCACAATCAATCACATAAACCCTAAAGTTCTACGGTGTAGGCCCACTTGGGTAAAACGCATGCATGCACTACTTACTGGTGTCCTAAGCTCATTCGACGTACAACTTCGCCAAAAAAATGCCTCAACCTAAAACACAAACAATCACTCATCAATCTTTACTTCAAAACTCACCAAATAATTTAAAATGACATTCCTTAACCAAATCCATGAAATTCCAGTTAAAACGGGTCACCAATGTGGTTTGTCTGAAAACCAGCCTAAAGTTCGGACGCGTATAACTTTTGCGTCCGTCAACAGAATTGAACAATTCAAGTGGTTAAACGTCCCTTTAGGAACATAGTTTAACATATTAAAATGGATTTTAAAACGGTAAGCCGCAACTAGGTGGAAAAACCTCGAAACTGAATCTGCCCATTTTTATTAAATTTCACATTTTTATTTTTTTTTCAACCAAAACTCACTCAATTTAGCTTTACGCACCAAAAACAGCTATGTCACTATCACACGTCGAAATTCTATGAAAAACGCTCACTAATTTGACTTGGACCAAAATCCAACATAAACTTCCGACGCGCATAACGTTTGCGTCGGATATCAAAATCGAACGATTCCAGCGACCATACGTCCCTCTAACAACCTAATTTATCCCACAAAAACAGAATTGAATACGATTAACCAAAGCCAGACCAAAACGGCTAAAAACCGAATCTGTTTTTACACAAAATAAACAAAATCCCATCATCCACCCGATTTCTACAAATCTCTTTACCAAACACCAACATTCCAACCAATTAAGCATAATCAGAACAAAACCAGTGATTTCAAACTCAAAAACCTGAACCCCATAGTCAACAAAATTTTGGGTTTTTCCCTCCCAACCCGAGCACTCGGCCAAATCAACAGTTAAACACAGTTGAAGCCCCCTTCCAGATGTCCTGGTTACACGCTCGGACTTTGGAAGTCTAGCTCAAGGCATATCGACCACAATCAGTCGCAAAAACCGAAGATAAACAGGGGAAGGTTACCTGTTTCTTGGTCGAATTTCCAGCCCAGAGAATCGAGCCACCAGCTAGCCACAGTTTGCCAGAGCACCCTACACGCTAGCTTCCCACTCATGACAGTTGATCGTCGGCACCTCCTCTCCGGTTCCCGCTCTCCCTCTCGGTCGCTCACTCTCGCTCTCTCGTTTGTTAAACAGCCGAATGGCTTCATTTCGAAGCCATTCGGTTGTTTTAAAAAAAACAATAAAATAAAAAAATAAAATAAAACTAAAACAAAACTATAAATTTAAATCATTAAAAGTTACCAAAATGCCCCTACGCGCATTAACCGTCTGAAATTTTTGTAAAATTCGTGTCCTCTCGACTCTAAATTTCGAAAACCATTACTAAAACTAGACTCCGAGTTTTATAATTTAATTTACCCGTTAAAATATTTCTCAAAACTCCAACCGAGATTAAATTAAAAATTTCAAAAATTAGATTGAAAAAAATCCAAAATTTTTCTGGGTTATTACATGACCACTCATTGTGTCTTCTCATCAGCGGCTACAACCCTTTTTCCTTTTGAATTCCAAAACCCTAACCAGCCACATTAATTTTCTATTTAAGCATATCATTTGGTGTTTGTAAGAAGCTTTTACCAAAATTAATACAAACCCTCTTTTTCTTTCTAACCAACAAGGTTTGGATTTACCGAAAGGTAAGCCATGGTTCTTGAAACCGTAAGGAGAGTGTCTCCATTGTTCATCAAGCTTAAGGTTGCTTGGTGAACTCATACTATCTTCCTCTGCTCTCACATTGAGAGTCTCTATAAGGTTGAGGAGGTTGAAACCGGTTCCCAACGGTGGTTGTCTTTCCAAGGAAAGACATGCACCCGTGAGCATAACATAAGATCGCTCTCGGGTTGGCCTAGGGTTTTCATTACCACAACACTTTCTACTCCACATTTTCATCTATCATTTCAAGCTTCTACGCACCATTCACACACACACACATAACCACCTCCACTTTCGGCTCATTTTGCTTCCATTTCCATCGCCATTGTTGTTGCTTGTTTAGAGTTCTTGCGGCCATACACACTCACCCGAGCACCTTCATCTTTGTGGGTTTAACACGGTACATTTTCAGGCCAGCACTATCACGACCCCGTACAAGAGGGCCACATGTCTACGACAAGCCGCGACAATGTACGCTCAACCCAACCTAACTTCACCTTTTTATCTAATTGTTTTCAAAAGAACATTTGTAAGTATAAAAATTTCAAACTCGGTAAGAATATGCAGCGGAAAACGTTCATGCACTGTTGGGGTTTGAAAACAACATAAAAGAGGTTCGAAATAAAGAACACAAAACAAAATGGAGCCAAACCCAATGCAGCATGCCGCGTGTGCTTTGCCAAGTCAGCGCCATCTGGCGCCGTGCGCCCATTGTACGCACCACTCTCAAGCCCATGACATTCTTCTCGAAATTTTTGCAGAGTAACGCCTAAAAATGGCAACTCACAAATCAAAACAACACTAACAACCTGCATAACGAAATATTCTCCAAGCAAAACTCCATATGCATCATCTTCAATCACCACTCAAAACTATAAATCAGAACTCAGATGAATTACCAAAAAAAAACAGAGTTTTTTTTTTTTATAGAGAAAACCGAACTATTAATTGTACCCTCTACTATAAAATCCACAAAAGTCTATACACAGAATTATATACACAAAATCTATGCATGAGATTTATACACATGACATGAACTTCTGAAAATGAACCCTCAAAAGACCTCACCATACCCAAAACATGCTCCACGGGTCGGGTTGCACTAACACAGTCTACCAAGTCAATGCCCTGGTCATGCCCCGCCAATTGCCTACTCGCCCTGACTGGGCTCTCAGAACTCACTGGCTGTATCCACAACACCTACACCACATAACACAAAACGTAAGCGTAATGCTCAGTAAGTAGTGCAATATGAAATGTAAAAATAGTTAATGCAATCCTATCACATGCAATATCTACTTTCTTACACATGTTGTTTTCTGTCATCATTCGCACGATCCTCCTACAGAGTTGTGAAACAAATCAGCTTTCCCAAGTCGATTCTCTTTCTGTGTCGAAGGGCGAATCACTTCCTTAGAGGCCGTGTAACTGTTGTCCTCATCGTTCACGCACACACTTCACATTCGTATTTGAAAACATGCTCAAATTTATTTTCGTTACACTTTTCAAACCATGTTGCGTGACTGGAACAAAACATACAAAACGTTCAACACATGCAAATCATCCCTAGAGTCCTGTGGTGTAGGCCCATAAGAGCAACACACACACAAGCACTACTTACCTGGCGTTCTTAGCTTCTGTGGTGCTCGGTTCTACCAATACCCGGGCTCAACCTAAAAACATAACCAATTCACATCAAAATTTAACCCAAAACCCATCCTGCGTACTAAAATTACCATCACTAACTAAATTAATCAAAAATCAGACAAAAACGGCTCACTAACTCGACTCGACCAAAAATCAACCTAAACTTTGAACGAGCATAACTTTTCTTACAGTTATCGGAATCACTCGATTCCAGTAGCTAAAAGCTCCTTATGAAGCCTATTTTAACATTCTAGGAGGGATTAAAAAACGAACAACCGAAGTTACGGCGAAAAATTCAAAAATAGAATCGTTTTTTTTCCCACAATTTCACCTTCTCAGTTTTTCAGCTAAACTCACCCAATTCTCACCAATCTATCACATTCTAATCTATTAAGAATAATCTAACCATAATTGGAGGTTTCAAATTCAAAAAACCAAAATTTACACCGTACACCCTCTCGATTGTTTCTCGAAAATCCTGACATTCACTGCCCACGGTTTAAACGTTCGCAACTTACCTCTAAACACTCTATTTTCATTTCGACCATCAAGAATTGAATCCATTTTGAACCTTACACAATCGATTATTCAGATAGAGAAAGAACAAGGGAAACTTATCAGATTTTTATCGGGTTTAGGCGTGGGAAAAAGGAAGGAAATCGAGTGGTTTCGTTCGTCGGTGGAGGAGAGGGGTTGAAAATGGGCCGAATGTCGCTGGGATTGAGGTTGTCGTCTGGGTCTCCTTCACCGCATCGCGCTCGGGTTCTTTGGCTTGAGAGAAAAATGTGAATGGCTTCTCACCGAAGCCATTCGTGTTTTAACAATTTTTTTTATTTAATTAAATTTGTAAATTACCTTAATGCCCTCATGTGTTCTAATTCTCCAAAATTTATGACAATTTACGTTATTTCATTTTTTTTTAAATTCAAAAAAATTTCCTTTGAACGATTTTCGTTTAATAATTTTCTTTGGTTAGAGCGGAAATTTAATTTGCCCAAAAAAGTTCTTGAATGTTACATTCCACTCTCCTTACAAAAAATTTTGTCCTCAAAATTTACGTAACAAATAGCTCTGGATACTGCCTCTCTATGTACTGCCTCATTTCCTAAGTGGTCTCTTGCATGCTGTGATTGCGCCACAAAACTTTGACTAAGGGAATCTCCTTGTTAAGTAATATTTCACGACTGACCTGATCTTCACTGGCTTTTCCTCGTAAGTCAATATCGGTTGAATCTCTATCTTCTCCTGTGCTATCACCTGAGAAGGATCATGCATGCACTTGCTGAGCATAGAAATATAGAAGACATCGTGAATGACATCCATCGATGGGGCAACAGAAGCTTGTAGGCGGTTCTCCTTATCCTATCGACGATCGAAAATGGCCCAACATAATGAGGGTTGAGCTTCCCTCTTTTCCCAAATCTGACAACTCCCTTGAATGGGGAGATCTTCAAAAATACCTTGTCACCTTCATTGAACTCTAACTCTAGTTGCCTCTGATCTGCATAACTTTTCTACCGACTTTGAGCTGCCTCGATTCTCTTTCTTATAATAGCAATCTTGTTGACAGTTTGCTGCAATATCTTCGGGCCTATCAGTCTTGCCTCTCCAACTTCATCCCAGTACAATGGCGACTTGCATTTCCTCCCTTATAGAGCCTCGTACGGTGCCATATCAATGATGGACTGATAGCTGTTATTGTACCAGAGTTTGAGTATGATAAGATCGACTTATAACTGCTTCTCCCCCACGGTTAGCTATATCACCCCGTACCATCTAATCAGAAAATCTGCATTCCCATGATGGCAACATCACCTCATACAACTGTCCCGCCGGGCTGGGCTCCAAATTCACCTTAACTACGAAGGCTGTGGATACAAACGAATGTGTAGCACCCGTATCGATAAGAGTATAAGTTGCAGCGCTCGAAATAAAGATGCTATTTGAAATCATCGATGACTGGGAAGCATCGCATGGCTTGATAAGAGCAAACACCCTCGGTGCTACTCTCGCTGAGGTCTTGCTCAAAGCTGGACAGTTCCTTGCGAAGTGACCTGGTTCGATGCAATTGTAACATCGAATCAGATTCGTCTTCAGGCATGTAACACCCGAAAATTTTACCATACGTTTTGATAAATGTGCATAGGATCCTATAATGTAATGTAATGTAATATATATATATTTTTTAAGAAAGGAAAAATAGAGGAATGAAAGACCAATAAAATGATTCCTTGAAAAGTCAAAAAAGGTTTTATTAATGAAAACAAACAAGAAGAAGAAAAAGAGAATGAATTGGAATAAGGAAATCACGTGAGAAAGAGGGTGGAAAAGTCAAAAACATGTTGTTTGGCAATGAAGACACCTCCTGAACAGGAATCCTTCACGTTGTATGAGGGATAAATGAGGTGAAAAGTAATTTCAGGAATGAGAAAAAAGTTAGGTTTTTAACACTTATCCTAAGAATCCCTCATTTGGAGCTCCTTCTCCACACTAAGCCTCCACCATTTTCAGCGTCTCCCTTCCATACTAAAAGCCGCCAATTTCTTCTTCCAAAATCAAAGGTAAGTAGAGTTTTGTCAATAGTTTATGGAGTTATGTATGAGTGGTTGATGAAATGTTGGAGTTTTCTTGAGTTTTGTGGTGATATGATAAACCATAGATGAAGCACGATAATTGTAACGCCTAGAATTTCTCGTTAAATAATTGTTGTAATTTCGTATGGGTAATCAGCAGAATTTTAGTCGGAATCGAGAGCAGAGAATTTCTGCCATTAAGTAAAAGATTTTTTTTTAGACTTGTAGAGAAGAGAAATTTATAAGATTCCAACCGGAGACGAACCGATTAACAATTTAATTAAACGGCTAAAGGTTGAGAGTGATATAGTAATTAAGTTATTATTATAAAAAAAATGGGAGAAAAGAGGAGAAGGATCGTGATTTCCCTCTCTCTATATTTCTCCCCCTCCCCACGTGAAGGAAACCCTCCCTTAGTTTCTCCCTTCCAGCGACGCAGTCGACGATTCTCAGTTCTTTTCCGTTTCTTCAAATCTATGGTAGGTTCTGGTTAGTTTTAGTAGATAGTTAGTTCTTTATCTGTTGTGATTGTTAAAAGTGAAGTTAGAGTGAGTATTGAGTAGTTTTAGTGAACCCTAGGAGGGAGATACGAGATTTGGAGATTTATAGTTGATTTTTATCCGTGTATCGATATTTAAGCTGGAAGTAGGAGTAGATTATGAGTTTTTATAGAGAAGATTGAACATTTGGATAGCCAAATACTTGGGTTATAGAACGGTTTTTATTCGGCCACATTCGGCTAAGATGTAGGTGTTGGATTAGGAATTGGATTAGACTGTTAGAAATTAAACGTCCTATAGAATCCGTAGCATTTTGAATCATCCAAATCAGACGCGTATTGAATAAGTTATGTATTTCCGAAGGTTGGTCGAAAATTGAGTTGGAATTCTGGTTTAGATAGATTAGATGTAAAATTGTGTTTCCTTTTAGAGTTTTATGAATTGCAAGGAAAGTAGAGCTGATCAATGTGTGATTTTATAGGTTCCCCAGTTTAGTGAGCGAACTACGAATTTAGGGATACGAATTGCTAAGGACGCCAGGTAAGTAGTGTAGTAGGTGCTTTTGCCTTCAGGCCTACATCACAGTTTGGTAGGTTGTGCACGTTTATCTTATGTTATGCTTTAGTGATTATGCATCATGGTTTTAAAGTACGAGAATGAAACAAAAATGAATTTTTATGTTTTTACAAAATGAAACAGAAGGATGTAATGAACGAAACAAAAATGTACGTAAGAAGATAATGAAGGTGGGGTTGAGTGGTTTTGTCACGTGAGGTCGACTGCGAGGTGTATCATTTCTTCTTTCACTTTACGTTGTGGCGGTGGACCGTGAGGTGTGTCACCTTGATCTAGCACGTAAAGAAAAAACCAGTAGTAAGAAGATAAAGAAGATGTAAAAAAGAGATGAAAACGAAAATAGAGACAAAAATGTAGAAACTGCATATGTTACGATATGTTATTTTTAGTGTTATGTTTTTTTATGTGCATTACTTACTTAGCATTAGGCTAATAGATGCGTTCTGTGATGTAAGTGACAAAACTATAGCTGGTGAGTACTCAGAGCGTGCCCAAGACTAGGAGGCAATTGGAGGAGTACGCTCGTGGACGGTTTGGTCGACTGTTAGAGCGTTTTGATCAGGGCGGGAGTGTGCAAGGGAGTTTAGTTATTTCAAGTTTAGCCAGAGTCATTTTAAGTCGATTTGAAGTGTAAATGAATTTAAAACTTTTTATAGTCGTTTAGAAGTATATAATGGTTTTGAATTGATTGGAAAGTGCACGTTTTTGTCATTTTCAACGTTGAATCGAAGTTCGGTTGTTTCTTGAAAGTTTACGGCTTTAAACAGATTTTGTGAAGGAAGTGTCGACTGATAGATTTAGTGGTCGACTAAACTTGGCAAGTGTCGACCTACGAAGACAAAGCTATAGCAGGTGTCGACCTTTGTGTGGAAGTGTCGACCGGTTAGTGTAAAGACGGTAGGAGTGTCGGCTGCAAGGTTCGACCGATGGAAACATAGATGATGAAGGTGTCGACCTGTGAAGGCAGGTGTCGATCGCTCTCTGTGATGAGCGTAGAAGTGTCGACCACGGGGTTTGACTGGTGTGGGCAGAGAAGGATGAAGGTGTCGATCTATGAGGGCAGATGTCAACCGCTCTCTGTGACAAGCGTAGAAGTGTCGACCTGTGTTCACATGTGTCGACTGGTTAACGTAATGAACAGAGAGGTGTTGACCGCTAGGGCCGATCGATGAAAACAGAGGCAAATGAAGTGTCACCGAAGCTTACAGGAATCGACCAAAAATGTTTTTTAATGTTTTAAAAACTTGAAATTTTATATAAACTGATTTTAATCAAAGTCTTCCACTGCGAAGATTTTAAACGTTTTCAAAAAGTTGTTTTTAATTCGAGGAACGAAGTTGTAAATTTTTATACGAATTTTACCCGAGTGTATTTGTGTGAGTAGTAGTAGTGAGCGTACCAGAAACGTCTGGGTTTTCGAGTCGCTATAGGTATAGTATTAGAGCCAAACGGGTCAAACCGTTCAAATGATTACTTAATAGGACATACTTCGACAACTGTAAGTGTTTAAGTTTAACTTTAGTAATTAGATGCTTATGAGAGTAATTAACCCTTGTCCAGGAAATTAGTCAAGATGTCTAGACGACCAGGATGTTTGAGAGTACTGAGAGAGACAGCTGACTCAAGGAGCGAGGATGACTCGGTGATGATCAGACAGCTGACTGAGTTGGTAAACAGACAGTCTCAGCAATTAGAGATTTTGCTGAATCGAGAAGTTCAAGGAAGTGCAAGCTCTAGCTATAGCTCTAGCCATGACCAGTCGGGTGACAGATTTTGGAGTTTACGACCACCGATGTTTGAAGGGCAGTCATCGGATCCGATAGCTACAGAGGAGTGGGTCCGTACCATGGAAAGTATGTGAAAGTGGAAGAAGAGGAGAAGGTCTCGCTAGCCACATTTCATCTAGCAAAGGACACCAGATTTTGGTGAGAGTCTGTGGAGACCACCATTGAGATACAACATATGATATGGGAGAAGTTTAAGAAGGTATTTTATGACAAGTATTTCAATAGTACGGTGCAGGCGGCTAAAAGAATGGAGTTCTTATAGTTGAAGCAGACTAGGTCGGTAACCGAGTACAACTGGCAATTTGAGTCTTTATCTCAGTTTGCCAGCAGTTTGGTGAGCCGGAATGAGGATAAAGTTTTTCAATATGTACAGGGATTAAAGCCAGAAATATATAAATGAGTAAAGATAGTCGGAACTCAAGAAGTCTCGTATTCAAAAGTGGTGGCAAAGACACTAGAGGTGGAGGAAGCTGAAATGAATGTGTTAAGCAGAGAGAAGCTTCCAGGAGATTTTTCAAGGCAATTTCCTTACAGCAGAATAGAAGTATCTCCCAGCAGAAACAACAAAGGGGCACTAAGAGGTTCAGCGAGAGTTCGAGTAGCCAGGGCAGTAGCAAAAGGCCTCAGGGGTTAGTGCATTACCCCCAGGGACCTAAGTGTTTGAAGTATCACCCAGGCTAATGCAAACTGAACTCGGGAAAGTGCTACAATTGCAACAAAGCTGCACACTTAACTAGAGATTGCCCAAAGCTTAGAGTGACTCGGTGTTTCAACTACAACGAAGTGGGCTATGTCAGTAGAGATTGCCCTGCTCAGAAGAAGGGTCCGATGCATACGACACCGAGGATATTAACCATGATCAAGTTGGTCGATGATGACCAGCTAGCCGTAGTTTCAGGTACTATATTGATAAATTCTGTACCTGCTTATATATTGATTGATTCTGATGCAATGCACTCGTTTGTTGCAACTATGTTCGCAGTCAAGTTAGATGTATGGCCTATAGCAACAGACTGTAGTTATGAAGTAATGTTGCCTTCTGGTGAGCATATACACTCAAATCAAGTCGTACGAGATGGTGTAGTGTTCGTGGGAAGCAAAAATTTATTAGCCGATTTCATTATTATGGGCATAACTGGATATTATGTTATATTAGGAATGGATTGACTGTTCAAGTACTACGCTATGATCGACTGCAGGATGGGAATAGTGAGTTTTCAGCCCCCAGATGGTGAGAAGCAAAACTTTTAGGCCACGAGGAATGCCAGGAAGATAACTGTTATGGCCTTTGTCAGTGCTCGTCATGTTTTAATTGGTGAGTCTTTTGGTTTTTTCACCAATGTTATTGATATGCAAGTTTCAAGGGAGTCAAAGCCTTAGGATATTTTAGTTGTTCAAAACTTCCTTGAAGTTATCCTAGATGATCTACCTAGTCGGCCTACAGACCAAGAGATAGAGTTTTCTATTGATGTATATCCAGGGGCTGAGTTTTCTATTGATGTATATCTAGGGGCCGAGCCAATGTCAAAGAATCCTTATAGATTAGCACCAACGGAACAACAGTCAGAGGAGTTGGTAGAAAAATGATTTATACGACCTAATTTTTCGCCGTGGGCTGCGTCGGTTCTTTTTGTCAAAAAGAAGGATAGATCGTTACAGATGTGCATCAACTACAGGGAGTTGAATAAGCTGACAATTAAGAATAAGTACCCTCTGCCAAGAATAGATTACTTATTTGACCAGCTACCGGGGGCACGAGTCTTTTCTACGATTGACCTGAGATCTTGCTATTATCAGCTGAAAGTCATGTTAGAAGATATTCCGAAGACAGCTTTTAGGACGAGATACAGACATTATGAGTTCTTGGTATAGATAGATTAGATGTTTGGGTTTAGATAGATTAGATGTAAAATTGTGTTTCCCTTTAGAGTTTTATGAATTGGAAGGAAAGTAGAGCTGATCAATGTGTGGTTTTATAGGTTTCGCAGTTTAGTGAGCGAACTACGAATTTAGGGATACAATTTGATAAGGACGCCAGGTAAGTAGTGTTCTCTAAGATTGATTTGAGGTCCGACTACTACTAATTGAAGGTTAGGGAGGAAGACATCCCGAATACTACCTTTTATACGAGGTATGGACACTATAAGTTTTTAGTGATATAATTCGGGCTTACCAATGCCCCACCAGCCTTCATGGATCTGATGAACCGAGTATTCAAGGAGCACTTGGATAGATTCGTGATAGTGTTCATCGACGACATCCTGATTCACTCGTGGAGTGAGGAGGAGCACAGAGAGAACTTGAGGATTATACTGACTACGTTGTGCCAGCATCGATTATATGTTAAGTTCTCTAAGTGCGAGTTTTGGCTAAACATGATCTATTTCTTGGGACATGTTTCGGTAGGTTGCATGCACGTTTATCTTATGTTCTGCTTTAGTGATTATGCATCATGGTTTCAAAGTACGAGAACGAAACGAAAATGAATTCTATGTTTTTACGAAATGAAACTGTAGGGTGAGATGAACGAAACGAAAATGTATGTAAGAAGATAATGAAGGTAGGGTTGAGTGGTCTTGTCCCGTGAGGTGGACCGCAAGGTGTATCACTTCTTCCCTCGCTTTACGTTGTGGCCTTGTCCCGAGAAGTCGACCGTGAGGTGTGTCACTTTACTAGATCAAGGTTGACCTTGTCCTATGATGTGGACTGCGAGGTGTGTCACCTTGATCTAGCATGTAAAGAAAAACTCAGTAGCAAGAAGATAAAGAAGATGTAAGAAAGAGACGAAAACGAAAGTGGAGACGAAACTATAAAAACTGCATATGTTAGGATATGTTTGTTTTCAGTGTTATGTTTTTTTTATTTCATTACTTACTTAGCATTAGGCTAATAGATGAGTTCTGTGATGTAGAAGACAAAACGAAAGCTGCTGAGTACTCAAAGCGTGTCCACGATTAGGAGGCAGTTGGAGGAGTGTGCTCATGGACAATCCGGTCGACTGTTAAGGCATTTTGACCAGGGCGGGGGTATGTAAGGGAGTTTAGTTATTTCGAGTTTAGTCGGAGTCGTTTTGAGTCGATTTGAAGTGTAAATGAATTCAATCCTTTTTGTAGTCATTTTGAAGTATATAATGGTTTTGAATTGATTGGAAAGTGAACATTTTTGTCATTTTCAACGTTGAGGCGAAGTTCGGTTGTTTCTGGAAAGTTTAAGACTTTAAACAGATTTTATGAAGGAAGTATCGACCGATAGATTTAGTGGTCGACCAAACTTGGAAAGTGTCGATCGCAAGAGTCCTTACCATACCCAAAACGTGCTCCACGGGTCGATTCGGCCTAACACAGTCCACCAGGCCAATGCCCTAGTAATGCGCTGCCAACTGCCTACTCGTCCTGACTGGGCTCTCGAAACTCACCGGCTGTATCCACAACACCTACACCACCGAACACAAAACGTAAGCGTGCTCAGTAAGTAATGCAATATGAAATGTAAAAATAATTAATGCAATCTTATCACATGCAACCTCTACTTTCTCACACATGTTGCTGTTTTCTGTCATCGTTCGTACGATCCTCCTACAGAGTCGGGAAACGGATCAGTTTTCCCAAGTCGATTATCTTTTTGCGTCGAAGGGCGAATCACTTCCTTCGAGACCACATAACTTTTATCCTCATTCTTCACATATCACACTTCACATTTGTACTTGAAAACATAGTCAAATTCATTTTCGTTACACTTTTCAAAACATGATACATGAATAGAACAAAACATACGAAACATGCAACACATGCAAATCATCCCTACAGTCTTGTGGTATAGGCCCATAAAGGCAACACGCATGCAAACACTACTTACTTGATATCCTTAGCTTATGTGGTGCTCGATTCTACCAATACCAAGGCTCAACCTAAAAACGTAATCAATTCACATCAAAATTTGTCTCAAAACCCATTCTGCGTACTAAAATTACCATCACTAACTCGATCCATCAAAAATTCGACCAAAACGGCTCACTAACTTGACTCGGCCAAAAATCAACATAAACTTCGAAGGCGCATAACTTTTCTTACGGTTATCAAAATCAATTGATTCCAGCGGCCAAACGCTCCTTATGAAACCTATTTTAATACTAGGAGGGATTCTAAAACGAACAACCGAAACTAGGGCAAAAAATCCAAAAATAGAAACTTTTTTTTTTTTTGCCCACAATTTCATTTTCTCAGTTTTTCAACAAAACTCACATAATTACTCACCAATCTATCACATTTTAATCTATTAAAAATAATCTAACCATAATTGGAGGTTTCAAATTTAAAAAACCCAAATTTGCACAGTACACCCTCTTAGTTTTTCCTCCAAAATCCCGACATTCACTGCCCACGGTTCAAACGTTTGCAACTCACTTCTAAACACTCTATTTCCTAGCATAGAAACATCAGGAATCGAATCCAATTCGAACCTTACACAATCGGTTATTCATACAGAGAAAGAACATTGGAGACTTACTGGATTTTCGTCGAGTTTAGGCGCGGGAAAGAGGAAAGAAACCGAGTGGTTTCGTTCGTCGGTGGAGGAGAGGGTCGAAAATCGGCCGAATGTCACCTGGATTGAGGCTATCGTCGAGGTCTCCTTCACCGCGTTGTGCTCAGGTTCTTCGGTTGGAGAGAAAAACGTGAATGGCTTCTCACCGAAGCCATTCGTGTTTTAAAATTTTTTTTATTTTGTTAAATTTGTAAATTACCTTAATGTCCTCACTTTTTTTTTTAATTCAAAAAAATTTCTTCCAAAATTTCGTTCTCATGATTTTTGTTTAATAATTTTATTTGGTTAGAGCGAAAACTTAATTTGCCCAAAAAAACTTCTGAGTGTTACAAGCACCGTGTCACTCTCCTTCATTAGACATCACTCTGAGATTATGAAATATCTTCATTGCTGCTTGCTTGCTTCCAGTCGCTTACAAGAGTGACGTGGTCAAGGAGAGAGCTATTCTAGTGTCACCATTGCATAGAGGTATGATATTTGATCTCAAAAAGATTATACATAGCAACATCATCCACTTTACAAGATAGCGAATTTTGAGCTATATTTCCTTACTTTGATTACGGAGTTGTGCAATCTTGCCAATGTCTCATCTGATCATGACCATGAGTGGTTTCAGCCCACCCATCCCCTCAATCATTTGGTGATATGACGTTGAAAGAGAGCCAAGGAATGCAGACATGAGGCAACTCAAGTAATTTGCCACCAATTATACAACATCCTAAAATAACCAGTTAGATGCCATCCATGCATCTTAGCTTTGTGCACCTCAAGTACCAGCATCGACAGATTAGGTAGGACCTTTCCAATATGTGTGCTTGGGCTGATCACCATAATGCAATCAATGAAGCCAATGCCAACATTTATGCTTCTATCATGCACGCCTCATATGCGTGGCTACTCAAATGGGCTTGTATGCATACAATTTCCTTCTAACACTCCCTTACCTCAACCTTCCCATCCTCCTCAAGAGCACTTGACGATGACCGACAATGGTAGGAATGGCATTGATGTGTGAGGTATGATTATCTTATTTTGTATTTGACCATTGAGGACCATATATATTTCAAGTGTGGGGGTGTTCTTACAAAACTGCTATTTGTGATGGTCTACTATATAATGCAAAATTTTGTTGGAACTAACAGATTAGCTGGATTTTGTTGGTCTCTAAATCATATGAGCGCGTAGACTTTTATCTCGAGGCTTTTACTTACTTTAAATTTAATATAAATGTAAAGTAAGAAAATGATAAAATAATGGTTCATGGTTCAAGTCATGATATGATTTTTGTTTAAATTTCATTTTGTCTTTACTACATCATAAGCTGAATCATTTGAATTGTTTAGATCATAGGTATATTTGTTTTGGTGTGTATGCTAAAAAAAGGTTTATCAAATCAGTAAGGCATAGTTTTCGGATTACCCGCCCCCCTTTTAATATTGAGTTAGCCTTTTGTATACTCGGTGGATAAAAATTCCTTGAACAAAATGGGGACGTTGAGAGGAACTTTGTCGCAAACTAAATATTTATTTTTTGCTTTTAATTCGTTAAGAAAAATGTATTGCATTTCTCTAACTTTGAATTTTGAGTGAGTGTTTTGGATAAGCAATAAGTGAAGACACTAAAATAAAAAGGGGAGGATATATTGAGGGACTCCACTAACATTTTTTAGAATTTTCTATGGTTGACAATTGTGTAGCACAGCCAAGTGAAATGAAAAACATGTCATTGTCTAAACTTTCTCATTTTGATCAATTATGAATCATAATTGGTGAGTTTAATTTATTAAAAAAAGAGTTTGGTCGAAGACTAATTTGTTTGTAATATCTAGAATTTATTTTGTTGGGTTACTTAGTTTTTTTTTTTTTAATTTATTTTGTTCCTCTCTTTTGCTCGTGTATAAGCAAAGTCTCAAGTTTGATAACAGTTGATGAGTTGGTTTCATACCAAGAAATTGAGTGTTTACCGATTTGAGTCTTTTCGAGTTGTTTTTTTTTTTTGTATATTTTTAAATAAACATGTTTGATACATCTATCGAAGCATAAAACCATTTTAAAAATGGCAAAATTGTAAATTTTATGAATAGTCAGCACTACTGCGCTCATTGATGCACTTAGATCTCCGAAAGAAGAAGGCATTGAAAACAGAGGAAGAGCGTGTATGCACTTGGAGTGAGCAGGTGTGCTCTGAATCAAAACGTTGAAAGCAACAGCTAAAGAGATACTGCTCTCCCCCATAACACTATGCAATGATGAAGAAAATTGGAAACCCTAAAAAAGCACTACAATGTTGCATCAGTGCACTAGTGCACATGATACGAACTAAACAAGCTAAAAAAATTAAAGATATGAGCAAAGATTTTCTAAGTACAGATTAATATTTATTAAATAAAGATGATATGTTTGAAAATAAAAAAAAAATCAAATATTACAAATAAAAGTTAAAAAGAAAATTTTAAACTGGAACTTGAAAGTCAAACTAGTGAAAACCATGAAAAATGTCACGCAACATCTCGTTGGACACACAATAGGTGAGGTGAGACGAGGCAACACAGGCATCAGGTACAATAGTGCGCAACAACATAAGCGTAGGGCGCAACAGTGCGTAGCAATGTGGCCATCCATGCACCAAAAATTCCAAATTTCAATTTTTGCTTTTTTTTACATTTTAAGATTTCTATATCTTGTATTTTGACACTTAATAGACTTTATCATATTTTTTTTGATATTTTATACTATTTACTATTATTTTTATGGTTTGTTTAAATTTTATTTAAACACAATGTTTGTAACTCTCTGAACAATTATGATAAATGATATTTGATTAAAATTTATATTTTTTGAGCGATTTTTTTTATAATTCTCTCTTTACTTTTTTGTGAAGAACTAGATTTTCTTCAAGTCAAATATTGAGAGATCAAATTGATAACTTTGATTGTTACCAACAAATTTTGTTTGGGTCAATCTCATTATTTGATAACTTTGATAATTGATATAATGGTTCGAACTTTTATTATTGTTATTGATTCGAATTTATAATTACATTTTTTATTAATGACGTAACAAAATATATTTATATATGATAGATATGTGAATGTATGTTATAAAAGATGCATTGAAGAAATGATACGTTAAAAGGTAAAATTTGACGATTTGGAAAATTTGAAAAAAAAATGTAACGGCAGAGTAACGGCTAGAAACTAGCTATCTCAAAATTTAAACCCTACACACAGTTCACCAAAAACTGACAATATTTATCTATCAACCATCCAGAGAATCTACATAACAAAATAATCAAAGTTTAAAAACAACGAAAATCTATCAACTACAAATGAGCAAAGTCCATAGTATAGAGCAATACCAAACTCATTCATGTAAAGTAAACGCGTACGTCACCGAAATCACATGAACTCCATAAACCCCTATACAACCGACGTCTATACGACTCGTCTAATCAACTGTACATCGACACAGTAAAATAAAATACCCACAAATAGCCAAGCCACCACCTACCGTCTCCACGGGTAGGGTCGCCCTAACAAAATTCGCCGACCGGTGCCTCAGTCGCACGCCGCCAACCATCCTATGGCTCAGGATTAGCCTCTCGAGCTTCACCAGCAATATCATCAGCACCTACACCATAAAACACAAATCATAAGCATAACGCTCAGTAAGTAATGCGTTATAAAAGTAAAAATCGACAATATAATCCTATCACATGCAGTCTCTACACTCATACTCACGTTGTCACATCCGTGACGCGTAGTGTAGCCGCACTAGGGTAAGGAGCAACCTAGCGCCACCGTTCAAGCTGACACGTCGCCACTGTCCCAGACTCTTCAGCAACGAGGCCCACAAGCTACACACACACATCACCACACAGCAACCACATTAGGGTGATGGTGTACCTCGCTCCACACTACACCCTGACACGTCGCCCCCTTCCCAACTTCCCCAGCAACGGGGCCACAGTTGCCACACATACGTTTTGCGAAAGCCCAGCCGACCCACTGCTCGAGCAAAATTCGAGACTGGTGTTGCACCGACCCACACACTAGTAGGATCCGCGGTACCACTGCCCATCATCCTCACCGTCAACACATACACGCCGCGTGACGGCCCAACCGACCCACTACTCAAGCGGAATCCGCTGTTGGTTACGTATCGGCCCACACAGTAGCAGGATCTGCGGTACCACCGCCACTAGTCTCACCACTTACTCAAAACATGATCAAAACCATTTTCGTTCCCATTTTAAAAAAAATGATGCATGTCAAACAATACGCACGCACACCACAATCAGTCACATAAATCCTAAAGTTCTACGGTGTAGGCCAACTTGGACAAAACACATGCATGCACTACTTAACTGGTGTCCTAAGCTCACTCGACGCACATATTCGCCAAAAAGTGTGTCAACCTAAAACACAAACAATCACTTATCAATTTTTGCTTCAAAATTCACCAAATAAGCTAAAAATAACATTCCTAAACTAAACTCATGATATTCCAACTAAAACGGGTCACCAATTTGGTTCGGCCGAAAAATCAGCATAAAGTTCGGACACGCATAATTTTTGCGTCCGTTAACAGAATCAAACGATTGAAGTGGCTAAACGTCCCCTTAGAAACCTAGTTTAACATACTAAGACGAATTTTAAAATGGTAAGCCGCAACTAGGTGAAAAAATCCCGAAACTGAATCTGCCCTTCTTATCCAATTTCACATGTTTGTTTTACTATAACCAAAACTCATTCAAAATTGGCTTTACGCATAAAAAACAGCATGCCACTATCACACGTCACAATTCTATGAAAAACACTCACTAATTTGACTTGGACCAAAATCTGACATAAACTTCCGACGTGCATAATTTTTGCGTCGGATATTGGAATCGAATGATTCCAGCGGCCATACGTTCCTCTAACCACTTATTTTAACCTACTAAAACAGAATTTAAAACAATTAACCGTAGCCCCATCAAAATCCCCAAAAACAGAACTGTTTTTATACGAAAAAAAATCCAAAATCTCAACTTCGATCCAATTTCGCCAAATCTCTTCACCGAACATCAACATTCCCACCAATCTAGCCTAATCTGCACAAAACCAAGTATATCAAACTTAAGAACCCGAACCTCATAGCCAGCAAGTCTCGGGTTCTTCCCCCAACC